>CM034699.1:3600000-4200000 GCA_020045945.2 Trichoderma semiorbis | reverse complement strand
TTTCATGTCGGCGTCGAAGTCGGCGGCGCTGCCTCTGTTGCCGACGATGCCAATCTGGATGATGATCCAGTGTTAGTTGACTGTTGTTTTTTCTTATATTCGTATTATATCAACATACCATGAAGTGGCAAAAGACGAGTGGTCCTCCATTCTGGCGAGATTCAAGAGAGCTGGAGCTGGATCGAGGCACGGAGAGGGCAGACGATGAAGCAGCGAGTGCCGCCGTGGCATAAAGCTTGATCAAGCTCTGGATATGCATGATGAGATGAGATGAAGGCTGTTGACAAGTCTCAACTCAAGAGTTGTAGATGGATACAAAGTCCAATGCTAGACATTATGAGCAGGCGACCTTGTATCTTATTTATACATATCCAGCACAGCTCAGCTCAACAGCATCTCTCTCCTATATCCTTCCAAAATCCCCGTCTCTCCGCCCCCTGACCATGTTTTGTTTCGTTTACACTTCCGTTTCATTTTCATCCGTTTTTCTCACGTCACGTCCTCCTTGGGGCAGATGAATTGGTTTTTGCGGGCTGCTTCATCTGGAAGTGATCATCTGCGTGCTAAGAATCTACGAATTCGAGGGCTGTTCCAAGTGGGAAATGATCATCTTGGCGACGCCGCAACTCTCGGCGGTTTAGACAGAATAAGTGGGACAAGCAGAGAAGCTATGATGAAGCAGGCGAATAGAGCGAATAGTCAGTCAGGCAGTCAATTGAGGAATTATGAGGAGATCTAATGGGTGTATATAAGCGACGGGTATATATGTAGATGTAATACGGAGTAGAAATAGGTGAAGAATAGTATATGCCCAACATCTAGTGTAGTTGTCGTTGTAGCGTTGCATTGAGTGCACTCAGACGGACAATCCAAGATGCCGAGCCCGAATAAAGGCCTAAGAGACGGTGCGAGTGAGCACTATTTGCCATTGATCTATGCGTTTTGTTTTCAATGCGGACAAAGGATAGTTAGTACTTGGCTTGTTTCAGGAAAATAGGCAGCGTCTCCATAGAATCTCGGCAGATTGCCTATTGGCATCTGACGCCAGTATCAGTTATATTATACTCTTCATCTATTCAAATAACTTCAACTATACAGCTCATTAATCCTAACCTCTATAATACTAGGTCTAGAATCTACACACTCCGCAGATATAACACGTACTGTTCCCTTTCTACTTCTCTCTCCAAACAACAAGGATCGGTCCTACTAACTCCGATCCTATAAATCCATCCCGCCAAAACAGAACAGAACAGGGGTATCAACACAAGGTTATTTCCATCCCTATTTCAATCTACGCCAATCATTTCTTCCCTTTCAGCTCTACCCCATATTCCCATTTCCGCAAAACATGATTGACGGAACATCTATCGATTACTCACTCCCATCTCACCACCTTCTACATCAAGCTCTCGTCGCCTCAGCAGCATCTATCAAGCCGCGTCTTAAACAAGAAGATCGACATAGAAAATAAGCTGATGAAATCCCCCGTCTACTAGGTACTCCATAATCCACTTCAGCTGCAACTCTAAGCTGCCAAATGCAACGCAATGTAACCACACGTAAATATTATTCGTGAAAGGGCCATTTCACACTCACAAAGTTCATTTCACCCTCTGCAAAAGATAAACAGAGCGAACAAAGCAAGCAAAGTAAAAGGAGCATCAGCAAAAAACATATTTCATCCCTCTTTCTGCAAAAAAAGACTATTACTACAACTCATACAACCTAAACCCTTCTTCCTCCATCCTTCTCTCCTCCTTCAACTCTCTCTCCAACACAGTGACGACACAGGAAACTCTCTCTCCAACACAGCGACAAGACACAGGAATCTCTCTCCCAACACAGCGACGACACAGGAAATAACGCAAAGAAAAGACAAAAAAACGAGAGTAACAGCGTCAGACAAAAAAGTAAATATTGGTAAAAAAAAAAAAAAAAAAAAAAAACGAACGAACGAACGTGTGTACACATCAGCTAGCACCCAGCAAATGCTCTCCCTCAAAAAACAAAAGAACCCCTTGATATCACGAGTGAATAGATAGATAAAACTGCCAAAGAAAAAAAATAATAGGTCGGTGTAACGGTCGTGCGATACTTTTCTTTTTTCTTGTCCCCCCCAATAAACACAAAAAAAAAGAAAAGTTGTTTCAATAAGAGTATAAAAAGATGTCGCTTCAAGTTTGTGTGTGTTTTTCATCGCTCCAAACGGTTGAGGCTGGTGGTGGTAGCCAGCCCCTCGTTGAGTTCAAACATCATTAGCAATAGAACTTTGCATAATATATAATATAAATCTCAACCCCTCTCCCCCCAGACAAAGAAGCACTGACTGCCCCAATGTCAAAAAGCCATTATTTCCCCTCATATTTGCCGCTCACAAGCTTCCTCGTCACAGGCACATCGACCCATGTCGGCTCCACGAGCGACGGGTTCGAGCTGGCAGGGTTCTCGTCTGCAAACGGATCGCTCTCCACGGCATCCTTGCTCGGCACCGCCTCCAGCCTGGAGATGGAGATACCGCTGCCCACGACATCTTCGCCCGACACGGCATACTCCCACCGGGCTTCGACGTGGCCCGGCTGCGGCTCCACGCCGTCTGCGCCGACAATGCGGCAGACAATCTTTTGCGTTACCTCGGTCAGAGTCACATCTCCCAGTCGCCAGTACACAAGGTGCTTATCCTTCAGGTGGGTGCCGCTGGGCTTCGTCTGGGCGCCAGTCGCCCGGCCCTCGTACGACACCACAAAGACGACGTTGTGCAGTGTCACGGGGGCCGTCCACTTGCACTCGGGGTTGAGCTGGTACTGCAAAAGGAGGCCGAGCTTGTCGCCTTGGGGCTTCCACGCGGGGTTGATCAGGAGAGGAGCGTGTTGGCCGAGAGAGGGGGTCTCGGATTCGTGCGCGAAGACGCGATATGAAAAGGCAGTTGCCGTCTTGGAGATGTGAGAAAGGTCGAGGGCGAACTGGTCAGGCTGGTCGGGAGATGCGTTGTGAACAAAGATGCGGTTGGGGCCGATACGTTCCAGGTTGGCAAAGTTGTTGATGCGAATGGTTTCATGTGCTGTTCGAGGTTATCATCACTGACCTGCTATAAGTGAAGAAGAAAGTAACTTACTCTTGGCAGAATCGGCATCTGCTGTGGGGTTGTTAGCAAAGGCAATCTCGCCCGCAACTGATGTGCTCTTCAACACGCCGCCCTCAAAGAGAACCGAAACCGTCTCGATAATAGATGCGTTTAGTCCCGGCGCCGTCAGCTCGGGGTGCTTTGTATGCGCGCTGCCGAGCGAGTTTCCAGATCGCACAGACTGCGTGTCAGAGGCAGCGCTGGCCTCGGTAGCAAGCGCAGCAACGGCGGCCGGCCTAGAAGACGGAGGTCGAGGGGGAGATGAAGGGATAGCCGGCATAGCGGGAATGGCGCTTTCCGAGTAGCTTTCCGGGAAGTGCAACACCGGCGCATAAATGGTGTTGCGGACGTCGCGGCGTCCTCGAACCGTCATGGAGCGTCGGTTGATCGAGCCCATCTTGAGCGTGTTGGCCACACTGGAGAGAGCGGCCTGTGCGGCCTCGGGGTCTTCTTCTTCAATCGGCTTGTTCTGAATATTGAGCTTGAAGAGCTGGTCATTCTCATCGTTTGCGGCCTCCCTCTGGGCTTCTGAGATGGGGTCGTTCATGGGTGCTCGAATCGTGAAGCCCTCTTCGTCCTTGGAGGTTGGAGACACAGGCTCTTGCTGGCTCTGCAGGGACGGTGGCGGGTTGACAGCGGCTGCTTCTGGTTGTTGCTGCTGCTGTTGGAATTGCTGTTGCTGTTGCTCTATATTAACATTACCATTGGTGGCGCTTGAAGATGGCATATCTGGCGCCTGGGTATCCAAAAGACTTTCTCCAGTTCCAAAACCATTCGTGTTCCCGTTGGTCGACGGTCCGCCCTCCTCTCCCCTATCCCTGTGCATGGCGTCCGAGGAAGACTGTGGCCTGCGAGCCTGGTCTGGCATCTCGGGCAGGATGGATAACCGGTTATTTTCGTGGAGGTTGCTCGAGGATGTCATTGGAGAGACGCCGCGGCCATGGCTGCTACCGAGTCGTCCAAAGGTAGGCCCGGGCGTCTTCTGGGGAGAGAGAGAGCCGAATCCCGCGTGGACGCTCTGGCGTCGCCGGCCACCAAACATGGTGCCCAACCTTCGCAGCTTGGATTCTGGCGAATTGCAAGTCATTGGTCAGCAAACATCACATTTATTTCATGTCATTCATGATCAGCAGACTTACCAGGCTTGGCCTCACTGTTTGGCACCGAATTGTGCTCGCTAGCGTCGTCTTCTTGTGGCGGCTGAGAAGTATTCGGAGTCGATGGAACGCTCGGCTGGCTGGCAGCGGAATTCTGCGACATATGGGTTGTTGAGCGTCTTGTAGCCGTCCTGGACGGCGGCAGCTGGGCCTTGCCAGCTGTCACTTTTTGCACAAAGCTCTGCACCTCCCTCTCGGTGCTAATCTCGAGCATCATTGCCAGCGTCTCGACGGATATGTCGGAGTCTCGCTGGGCCCGGTCGGACTCGTGGGTTTGGAATTGCGTCAGCAGGTCGCGCAGCAGGTTGACGCGCGACTCGTCGAGGACTTGGAGGGTCTCAAAGATGAAGGGCGACTGCGATTCCCACTGCTGGGTGGCCGACTCGAGCTTCGATGACGCGGCGTCGACCTTTTGCGTGCTGGCCTTGCCGCCCTTCTTGGTGAGCTTGTCGGACTTGTCTCGCGCGTCGTCGAGCTCCCTGGCCATGACAGTCAGGTTGTTGGAGATGTTTGTCATGTTCTGGACGTCCTGGCGCTGGGGGAATCCTCGGAGGGGCTGCTCGACATCATTGCCGAGGCGATCGGCGAAGAGCTGGTGCGACTGGGCGATGCGTTCGACGGACTCGATGATTCGGGACCACGGAAGCTGGAAAACACTGCGGCAACAGTCGTTAGCAGCAGGCAAATGAAGGCCCGGCCTCGAGCAGAGGCCATTGGCGCAGAGGATTGGCGACTCACCCCAGTTCCGACTGCGCATTGGGAGATTTGAACTGGGCCAGCTTGCGCATTCCCAAGACATACTGCTCCTCGACGCGACGGCGCTCCTACACCAAGTGTCAGCTTTGCTTCCCGGCCGGACCAGAGCCCAACGGCACCTTGGCCGACGGATCCGCGCGGGCGATGCGTACCTGAAGCCAGTCGGCAATCTCGAGATTGATCTTGTTGATGCGCTTCATGCGGTCGTTGAGCGTCTGCACGGCCTGGCCGGGCTGCAGATGAGCCTGTCACCAATGGCGCCACCAGGGCGATTCGTCAGTCCATTGCGCCTCGCAAAAGCACCCGCAGAGACCACGAGGCATCGCGGATGCTCAAAATCACAGGGAGCAGGTCCTCGGCTTACCAGCATGGCCGGATACTCTGTCCTCGGCGTTTCGTCCATGATGTGTGGCGTCTAACGGAGACCGGGGGTTGCGTGCGGAGCGGGAAGAAGGAAGAAGCAGACAGAAGCTGAAAAGGGCGGAATTCAGGGAACGGCGGATGACGGACTGGAATCGGGGCTCCGTTCCTAGTCGGATGCGCGCATGGCGATGCCGCTTGGGTGGTGTTTTGGTCGAGGGTTTGGTGGAGGGAGAAAGAGTCCAGTCGAGCTGGTGGAGATGGTGACGGAAGAAGAATTGGAACCTCACAGCAGCATTGAGTGGTGCCAGAATCCGGCTCGGGTGCTAAGCTCGAGCCCGCTGTAATTTTTTCTCGGGTTCAGGCTCAGGTTCCCTTGCAGGTGCTCGCAGTGGGCCAGCTTCGCTGTGACATTAGCCGGGAACCCAATTACGGGGGGCCAGGCGGGCCAATTATGCGCTGTGAATGCGCTGTGGCCCCCAGCCTCGTCAGCAGTTCTAGTGCTTCAAAACATCAATAATACGCAGCGGGAGATCCTGGTCGGTTTCAATCAAATGGAGCCCAATCGGTCAAATGACGTGTCGCATTGGCAACGGGGATGCTTGGCTGGCATGATCGAGAGGGGGGAAGAATAAACGATTTGCTGCATAATTAATTAATCAATCGCCGGGTTGTGCATTTCAAGCTTCAGGTTGCTACTATTTATAGGTGATTTTTGAAGCTTGGGACGACCTGAGCTTCCATCAATAAACCGTCCGGATAATCACTTATGATGGCCTCCTCCGCTTGGAAGTCGTCCGTCTCATCAGTAGACCGATATGAGACAATATCCAAGATGTAAGCTTCATAAATATCTTCTCACAGACACATAATGCTGACCGCATTGTAAAAGTCTCGAGGCCCTTCCCTCGCAAGACATGAGTGAAGCCGTCGCCATCGAACAAGCAGCTTACGATAACTCATCCTCACTGGTATATATCCTATATCTCTTCACTTTGACACCCTGAATTCACTAACACCCACCCACCCAGGACGAATACACCTCCGCCTGCAACCCAAGCAAACACCAAAATCCCCCATCTTCATCTTCACCCCTATCCTCACCCTCACCCTCATCCTCACCACACCCAGCTCTCCAATCAGGCATCACCATCGGCTCATACACCAACTGCTCCCCCATCTCAGACGGCGTCACCTCCGAAGTCTTCCGCTCCGGCTCCACCGCCCTCAAAGTCATCGTCCACAGCATCATCGAGCCACACAATCCCCTCCGCGAGATCAAGATCCTGCAGACCCTCCGTCCGCCATGCATCCCCCTCATCGAGTCCTTCCGTGACCAGGAGCAGCGCCTCGTCCTCGCCTTTCCGTACATGCCGCTGACCCTGGCCGACGTCCTCGAGAAGAGCTCCTCAGCGCTGGACAATGCCTTGATCCGCTCCGTCTTTGGCGATGTCCTCCGGGCTCTTGCGGATATCCACAGCCAGGGCATCGTTCATCGCGATATCAAGCCTTCAGCGATCCTCCTCGCATCGCCTTCTGGTCCGGCTTATCTATCCGACTTCGGCACCGCATGGCACCCTACCTTCTCTACCTCCTCCGAGCCCCCGGCGTCCAAGATCCTCGACATCGGCACCGGCCCGTACCGCGCTCCCGAGGTGCTCTTCGGCGACAAATCTTATGGACCACCCATCGACATGTGGGCTTTCGGCGTCATGCTCGCCGAGGCAATCCGCTCCCCACCATCACCACCATTCGAGTCCCGGCCCGTCCACGAAGACGGAAACCAACTCGGCCTCATCCTCAGCATATTCAAGACCCTGGGCACGCCAACCCCCGAGACGTGGCCCGAGGCAAAGGCGTTTCGGGTCACCCCGTTTGAACTGTGGACGGTGTTTCCACAGAGGGAATGGGATGTGATATTACCGGCTGTCGATGCAGGGTTCAGAGATGCCGTAGCGAGATTGGTTCGCTACGATGGGAGCAGGGCTACGGCCGACGAGGTGAGTCAGGCTCTCGATCCGAAATTTTCATGCGGATATATGTGCATTGCATAATAGCTAACGTGCATCTTCATCTTCACCAGGTTCTAACATACAAGTGCTTTGCAAATGATGAGTAACACGAATCCAGGATAGCCCCCCCATATATTCACACGCCTTCTTCACATAATATCATCATACATGTACACATTAAGATAACTCTTTATAATCGTCTTATTCAAATCAAACATCTTCTTCCTCTCCCTCTCTAACCGCGTCTCCTCTTTTGTGTATCGGCACCCAGATAATCAATCGGATTTCTGCACAAAGGACAAGTATTCTGGCTGCTGCTCTGGAACCACTTGTACAAGCACGTCCGGTGGAATAAGTTCTTGCACGTCGTGCATCTCTTGTCCGGCATGCGCTTGTCTGCTGCAATCACGCTGTAGCAAATAGCACACTCCGTCTGGCCCTTGAGCGCGCCGACAATGTTGCGCTTCAAGATCTGCACGCCGTCAATGACGCTACCTCCGGAAAATGTGATAACACCTTGAGTCGTCATGATCCAGCTGTTCCATGTGCGCTCCTTGACGGCAACGGATTCCTGGCCCGTGACCGTCACGGCTTCGATCGGGTAGTTTGGCGACACCTTGATCACGATCGAGGCCTGTGTATCGTCGACTTCGTAGCCTACAATCACCTCCCTCGCATTCTTAGAAATCTTGACCAGCACTTCCTGCTCATCAACCCCTGGAGCATCCTGCTGGTCCACCCACTCTTGCACATCATCAAGCGTCTCGGAGATGATGAGTGGTGAAAAGTATCTTGTCGTCCATGCTTCCACAGCGATGCGCGTTTGCTTGGAGCGACAGGCGAGATACCACGCCTTGAAGAGGCCTGGAATGTACTTGAGCGTGAGGTAAAACAGGTGCACCAGCAGCCACTGCATGTTCCTTTCTTCGGGCTCTGACTGAGCAACCTTGACGTCGTAGTTTTGAATGTTTTCCGTCGTAAGCTGTTCTTTTTCGAGGTTCAACGGGTGTGCGGCCGAGTGGCCCAGGACGTCAAACATGAAATCCAAAAAGGGAGATATGTAGTCACCCGTCTTAAGGTTTTCCGTAAAATCGCTTCTCATCTTGAATGAGGACGCTGAATAGCCATCAAAAACAAGCTTCCATGATAGCAAGTAGCTTCGAATCGGTGACGGGAATTGCGCGAGCATTTCGTCCGAGTAGCGCTCCAGAGTTGGTGCGTCGAGAAGCAACGACAGCAGCTCATCAGGCAAACGAGCATCTGTTGCACACAGTCAGCCAATGGATCCGGTATTAGAATGATAGATTACCTGATGGGAAGATACAGGAAAGGGGAAAGTCTTACCAGTCTTATCCAAAAGAATGTCAATAGACTTTTGCGCCTGAATGGCCGGTAGCGCCCTGTGTAGCAAATCGAAAGCTGCAGTCTGAATGTTCTGAGACTCCGAAGCAACCAGCTCATAAATTTCCGGAATGTCTCTTATGTTCTTGATAGACACCTTTTCCACCTCTCGGCATAGCAGAGCGTCCACAATCTCCAGAGGCTGGCTGCTGGCTCCGCGGGGAAGCTTCAGCAGCTCAATCAGCGACTTGGATTTCTTGCTTGCTGATTCTCGGAGAGCGTCTTGTAGGTCATCGTTTGCATCCTCAAAGTTCTCGAGCGTCTTCATGAGCTTGAGCGAGGAATGGATAAAGGGTAGAGCGTCTGGAAGGGGGTGGCTAGCTGCCTTCTCCCACAGATCAAGGCTGAACTCAATGGCCTTTTCCCAATACGAGCCAAACACGTCGCTCATGCAAGGTAGCAATAGATTCAGCACGCGGCAGATCTCGGCAGAAAGCGGAGCGCTCAATGGCTCTTCTTCTTCAAGCCATGATGTGATTTGTCTGACGGCAAACACAATACGGTTATTGGCCACGGGCAGCTCTCCACCGGCGTACACTTGTGCAGACAGAGCAAGCAAGACGAGGATCATCATGGTTTTGCTATCACCCGCAGAAGCACCCGCGACATCACTGACAAGCCGGTTGCAGAAGTTGCTCACCAGCTTGGACGACTTGATTGTCTCGCCTAGCCCCGATATCGAGGCAGCAGCGAGGAGAGCAGTCTCAGGGGTAGCCTTTGTCAGCACTGGCTTGAGAAGGGTTTCCTCTAGACTGGGCGGCAGTCCATGTGCTTCTGACAAGACCTGGAGAATCTCACTGAGAGCCCGGGCACTGTAAACACCTCTGGGCGTCAATTCCCTTGATTCCTCTTTGAGTAGTTCGACAAGTCCACGGAAAACATGAGCCTGCTCTTCGTCCACCGAATTGTCCCACCACTGGGACGCCAAGGAGCCTTTGTTGATAACATAATTTCTCAGCGTCGTCACCAGAGACTCTGCTTCTGACAGGGCATCAGCAGTATCCAAGCTTCGCCAAAGAGAGTTGTCGTCCCTCGAGGTAATCTGATCCGTAGCAAGCTGTATGGTGAGGCACTGGATACATAGCAACTCTATCTGAAACTCACGCGGCAGCTTGGTAATATCAACCCCTTCCTTTAAGAGTAGTGCAGAGTAAAGAGACATTCTCAATGGTACTGAACGACCTTTTCTGTCTCTGTGCACGCGAACCTCGGTTGGCTGAGCGGTCAAGTTGGCCAGCGTGACGGCACCGCCCACGCTGTTGGTGATTGACAGAGAAGGGTTGATGGGTTGTTCCAAGAAAGGAGCCAATTTCTGCATCCAGACATTTGTGCTCGGGAAGATTTCCTCAACGGCAATGCCGGCAGCGTGTGCTTGTTGAGCCTGCTTGGAGAGGGTTTCAATATCCAACGACTGAGGGCCCGCTCGTTCGAGGTTGTCTTGTATGATTTCAATCACCGGCTGAGTACCGGTTCCCTCTCCCTGCAAAAGGGTGCGAATCGCAATGGCCTTTGATGAAACGACATTGCTGCTAATCTCAGACAAGCTCAATAAGTGAGCAACCAAGGTTGTATGAAGCGAATCATTTTCGGTAAAGAGCTGTGGTCTGCCCTTGGCAAGGACTTCTAAAGCTCTCAGTGCCGGCTCCGCAGATTCTTGCTCCTTGTCAAGAATTTCCAATAGCTTTTCGGATAGCTCTTTGCAGCTTTCGTCGGAGAGGCCTCTTTCGCCCATGCTGGCTTCTAGCAGCTCCCATCCAGGTGCTTGGTTCTTGACAGCGTCGATTGCTTCCGTTATGATGTAAGTTTGCAGTTTGGCATTCCCTCGGGTGAGCTCAGAAGCCTTTTCTTCGGAAATAAGGGATATGAGAGCTGAATTGCGAGTGGCACGGTCGGGAAATTCCAAGACTGCTTCGACCCAGGATCCCCATATTGTGCTGTAAGCTTGGTATCTAGACGGGATTGCTCCTAGGAGGTTAAGGCAGGACAGCAGCGGCCTGCTTGAAGCAGATTGAATAACCTTTTCTGCCGAGTCTCGCGCCGCCGCAGCCAAGAATTCCGATACCTTGTCTCCAGTTTCGCCATCGAAAAGATGCTGCGCGGTGCTAAGCGCGTATTCGAGGGCGCCCGCGGCCCCAAAAGGTTTCATGTTGCGGTTCTGTAAGATGGTGAGGCACTGGTCGATGACGGTCTTGGATGGAGCTGCGGTTTGATCTGGCAGAGATTCACCGATGACAGCCAGCTTCCTATGGATTTCTCCCACAAGGCCAAACCACCGGCGACCTTCCTCGGCAATCTTCTCCTGAGATGACTGGTACTCTTTGGACACCTCCGGCAGAGAACCAGCGATTCTAGTACACAACAGATCAGCCAAGCGTCCCCACTCCTCTGCCGATGCCGCGATGACGGCTGAGGGACTCCGAAGAATAGTAAGATGAGCCTCGACCAGAATGAACATAGCATTGGGGCCCAGGGGAATGGCCACTAGCTTGTCAGACACGGTAAGGAGCGAGTGTTCGAAGAGAGGGAAGATCTGCTCGCGGGCGAAAACGAGCTTCTCGTCGTCGGAAAGGTTTCTGATGAGGCGTTTGAGAGTATCAATGTAGCACTTCCAGGCCATGGATGTGTTTGTTCGGGGCTCTTCGCGATTTGTAACGCCAGATTTGACGGCCCCCAGAAAGTCAGAGGCAGTCTCGAATTTCTTCATCTGTTCTTCTGGAAGGACGGATATGAGCTCGTCAAGGTGTTCCCAGTACTTTGCGGGACAGCCTTGCGAACCCTTTTCGATAAACTGTCGTAATCGTGAGAGCGCGGGTTTCTTTTCTTTGGGAGATGGTGTCCAGAGGTCGGGGACAGCTTGCGACAGCCTCGTCAAGGCTCGGACATAGTCGAGCGCAGAACCACTCTGGCTCGTCTTGAGGCCGCCCGTGACCATGGCTTGTTTGGCCTGGGTAGACTCGGCATAGGGGAGCTTGCGGTTGAGGCAAGTGATGACGAGGTGGCATACAGTCTTTCTCACGGCGCTATCGTTGAAGGTGATGGTACGCCACACAGTCTCCTCGGAGAAGAACTCGTCGAGCTTGTCGCTCTGGTTGGCGACCTCCTCGTCGCTGAGCCTCTGGAGAAGGCTAAGCACAAGCGACAGGCTGCTGCCCACAACTCTGATGTACTTGGTCTCGGCATCATCCTTGGTTGTAGATCTCTCGTCGCTGAGTGTATCTTGTGTTTCTCGGATCGCATCGATGGCGTAGTCGAGGATCTGCGTCTGACACTTTCTCCAGAACGCCGTCACCTTTTCCGGGGTGTTGATAAAAGACGAGAGGCCATCGCTGGCAGCGCGCGCAACTGCCCGGTCCCTATCGTAGAGTCCAGCCAGCCACGCGCCCACAACCTTGGGAATGTGTCGCTCAGCTCGCCTCCGCGCCGACTTGATGAGCTCGAACTGGAGGTTATGCGCCAGCTCGCGAACACGGCGGGCGTTGTCAATGCTGATGCGCGGATACATGCCGGTCCAGACATCCAGGATGGCATCCTCGACGCCGCCATCCTTCTCAAAGGGCCGCGCCTGGACATGCGCCAGCAGATCCTCCAGGGCCTTTGTCTTGGTGGTGCTGTCCTTCTTCAGCAGGTTCTTGAGAGACACAACGACATTCGGGTCCGAGACGGCGCTAAAGGACGGGGGTTCGGCGAGGTACGACAGGGTGCCCGTCCCGCCCGGAGCACCGAAGCCGCCGAACTTTGCGCCCGGAGCGCGGCTGGCGGCGGCGGCGGCGCGCTTCATGGTCGGTCTGGTGAGCTGAGGGCGAGAGGAGAGAGGAGGAGAGGAGAGGCGGCGGACGAGCTGCGTTGCGCGCAAAGCTCTGGCGAAGGTGGTGATGAAGATCTGAAGGAGTCGGAAGAGGGACCGAAAAATTACTGGGTTAGTAATGGTCCTGGGGCTGTGGCCGCTGGAAAAAGGCGCCTGTGATGTCAGCTTCGCCTGCGGGAGCGCCTGCAGCTGGGGCTTTCAGCGCGCGGTTAGCTAAAGAGCTAAAGAGTCACGCCGGCTACAGCGGGGTTTTTCTGCCTTGTTAGGTAAGCTGGAGAATACCCGCCCGCACCTTGAGTTTGTTAGCATTTGAAATCAAGAATCAAGCAAGAGAAAAACATTCCTCGCCAGGTTTGGCTGGAATCTTATTTCCTCTCACGACCAGTGACCAACTATGATAGTGTAGAAGCCATCTAACTATATATACGTATAGAGCTCTGAAGCGTAAAAAAGCCTTCACAACTTACAGTTTGAACGGGGTGACCAAGAAGCTATTACCATTTGCTCCGTATGTGTAGGTGGTGGTGAATTTCAACTTGCCAGCGATTACCTAACCCCAAATCAAGCTGTGGAGCTCGCTCGTGCTCACGGATGACTAACACGCCGCCAGGATGTCTGGAGTACACTACATGTAGATTGGATGCTTGCACGATCTTGTTTACCCATTTAGGCAACACGAGCTTGCAGCACATGATTGCGGCGAGGAGTAAAGTATCGACATTGAAGCATCACTCATACGCCGTTTCTACCGGTTCCAGAATGCTCGAGATCCGATCATCTTACCCGACATGCCTATACAAGTGCATATATCTACATGTATCCCGAGGCGGTCTATGCTGCTGTCTCGCCAAAGCCGTCAGCACATAATACAGGTGAAGTACCGCCGTTTCGTCTTACACGAATGACTCGCATGCATGTACTTGTCGACCTCATTTCCAGTTATATCACGACACGCCGGCAGATGCGCCCCCATCAGCTTCATCTCGCCAGCTTAGAAAAGCGCTATCTAGAATTCGAGTGAGGAGAAAAAAACCCGATGACCAAGCTGCATGCTCGACCCGCGGCCCCTTGCATAACGCTTGACCAGAGCGCCACTCATCTTCCGACGCTCTACTCCGTATATTGCATTGACCCGAACGTACGCACTAATCCAGGCAGTTCTGTGATCCAGAGACAGCGGCGTGATTCACATCGCCTTGTACTTGTACAGACGCAGAATGGCAGAGTACAGTAAGGAGGTAGCAATGAGGGAATTTTCTCACAAACTCTGACCGTTCTGTGATGGGCACTATGCGAGTGTGTTGCTCCGTGCATCCACCAACTCGCCACTGGCCCGCCCAAGCCGCGTTTGCCTGTTGCGCTCCCACACCAACAACAATCTCGAGACCGGCAAGAGATCATCGCGAGTAATCACACTGTATTCGTACACCGTACCTCCGCCTCTCTGAGACGCTGATCCGTGGCCATAGCTCTTCCGTATGTGTCATATGGGAAAGAAAAGACGATGATGAATAATGACAATGCCTTACAACTCCGCATTGGAAGTTGAATTACCCCAAACTCGTGAGAAGCCATCCCCAAGATCGACGTCTGGTCTGTCCCCAAACCAAGTACCAGGTACCAGTACAAAGAAACCTGCATGAGACCCCAGATGCTTGCAATCGACAGACAGCCTCTGATTGGCCCAGATCGGCGGCTTGGCTCGGTCAATTCGGGAACTGGATCCACAGTGACGTCGGCATGGCTCTACCCCAGGCGGTAACTAGAACCTCTAACAGCCAGTGAAGAGCGAAGTCTGGGGCCCCTGCATAAAGCGTCAGGCTACAGCCATTTGATTGAGCCGGTGATGCTGCAAGTAGGGACCATGTTGTCAATACATGATTTGATTCTGTCTCCCTTGAAGCCGGTGTGTAGAAGTCGAGGCTTTGTTTATGTTGGTAATATGAAGGTATCTCGTGATCACTGCATGTGTATGTACTTGACATACTGCCGGTATCTCTGTTCAATCCGATGCTATTAAAAACAGACTGAGGTGCCCATTTCACAACATCGAAATGTTTATAAAAGCATCAACCAGTATCAACGCTTCCCCAAGTTCCCCATCCCCAAAAGAGGAAGTTCCGGCATCTGGCCACATATCTCCAGACTCTCCTGTGGAGTCCCGTCTCGATACATCTGGATATCAATCCAATCTACGGACATCTCTCCCAATTCCCTCAACCAACCGCCCCCGTGCCAGCGCAACATTGCGAGCTTCAGTGGTTGAGTGGCACCTCACAGCGGCCTTAGCGGGCTCTCTAGCGGGCTCCTTAGTGGACTCCCCTAGTGGGCTTGGTGGGTTCCTGTGGGCTACCCCGCAAGCGTCTTCCCCAGCGCGGTGAACCGAGTTGGCTCACCTTCAGATAAGCCGCTGATGCTACTCATTCATCTTACTTACTTGTCCTCCTCGGTCTCGTTTCTCTCTCTTTTCCACTCCTCTCTATTTTCCCACCTCTCACCACATTCTCCCATTCTCCCCCATTTTACTCTACTTCTCTTTTCTGCTCTCCGCCTCCCACGGAATTGCTCTTCTCGTCGCCATCAGACGCAGCCTCTCAGTCGTCGGCTTCTGTGTCGTCAACTCGGATCATCGTGAAAACGCCATTTGATCCAGCTGTCCTTCCCCGCACGACCCGGTTCTGCCCGAGTTCCATGTCACATGCAATTGCTGCTCCTGGGGTGATTCAGCTTGACGTTTGTCTGGTATGATCTCTAACTTCTTCATATATCATCATTGTGGCGTTGTCAATTGAAAATGGGTGCTGACTGTTGATTTGTTGCTAGACTCGGTAGTGCATCTCGCCCAGCCATTGGCTCGACATTTCCCACCAAAATGCTTCCGACCTCGCAACTTGCCTCGCCTCGTGCAAGGCTTCTTCTGGCACGCACTGCCCTCAACTCCAGCCCGCTGGCCTCTGCGCAGTCTCAAGCCAGTCAGCAGTGCCGGCAATTCTGTGGTTTCGACCTTGGACGTCGACGCAACCGCATCTCTGCCTTGAAATACATAGTCTCCCTCAACCGGCGACTCTCGTGGGAGAACCCCAAGTTCAAGGCCACTGCCTCTTCTGGGAAATACACCGATCCAAAGGACATCAAGTCATGGTCGGACGACTTGTCTGGGGCTCGCCCTGGCCGCAACATCGAGGACGTTGAGCGAGACGCCATCAACCGTCTCTTCCACCACAAGGAAGGCGGCGAATGGCACCCATTGCAAAACATCCGAAACTACCTGCACTCGACCCACCGATCCAACAAAGTCACTGCTGAGAGCGTTCTACGAGCCACTGCAGGCGACGCCCTCAACTTTATTGATCCCATCACCAATCGCAAGGTGTCTCGCGTAGAACACACCGCATACTCGGCAACACAATTTGACGATCCCAACGCACCTCGAAAGCTGACCCCGGAAGAGGAGTCGAAGCAATATACAGACCTTGGCGACTACAAGCCCGCCAAGTGGAATGAGCCAGATGGACTGCCTCATCTGACTCCTGAGGAACGTTCCAAAATCTACGAGGACTTGCCAGAGTACTCAAAAATGAAGATTGATGACCCGAACGCGCCCCGAAAACTGACGCCCGAGGAAGAGTCCAAGAACTACGAAGATTTGGACAAGTATAAGCCTGTGACGTGGAACGAGCCCGACGGACTTCCACAGCTCACTCCCGAGGAGCAGTCCAAAATCTACGACGATCTAGACAAATACGGCCCCGTCAGGTGGCACGAGCCGGATGGCCTGCAGGAGAGGTCTCAGGAAGAAAAGTCCAAGGACTACAAGGACTTGCACAAATATGGCCCCGCCACCTATGACGAGCCTGACGGTCTTCGCCGCCTGACTCCGGAGGAAAAGTCGAAGGATTATACAGACCTACATGCCTACGGCGGCCCTTTTACTTGCAGGGAATCCGTCCTCAAGGACTATGAGGCTCTGCAGAACGACCCCACACCCAGGGCAGAGCCCATTCCCGCTAAAGTTGAGGTGCGAGGCAACACTCTACCTCAGTACGACGACCTGGACAAGTATGGACCTGTCCGCTGGCATGAGCCAGATGGTCTTCGCCCATTGACCCCCGAAGAACTCTCCAAGGATTACGAGGACCTCCACCTGTATGCGCAGTATCCCAACGGTGGCCCCAAGACTCCTCGAATTCATCCCGAGGAGGCATCCAAAGCGTACCAGGACTTGCCCCAGTACTCTGCATTCCCCAATAACGGACCAGCGGTGGAAAGAATTCACCCGGAAGAAGCCTCCAAGCAATACAAGGACCTTCCCGCCTATGCCATCGATGGTTACGAAGAGCCGGAAAAGACACGCCACATCCACCCCGAGGAGCTAACCAAAAACTACACCGACTTGGGCAAGTATGAGCCGCAGACATTTGACTCTCCCGACAAGCCTTATCCTATACACCCTGAGGAGGCGTCCAAGGCATACAAGGATCTCCATGGTTACAATGCGGCCCCTCGAGATGTGGAGAGCGAGGTGAAGTTTCATGATGTTGTCGCTGCCAGCCTTGAGTCGTACGACGCAAAGGAGAGGCTTCAGGCAGATATGGCAGCCTCGGCCGGTAGACGTGGCGGGAGCAGCAACATTTGGGAAGCTGAAAACTCCCTCGAGTCACTAACAGCGGATGATATCCGAAGCCAGGTGCTGAGGAGGGCCAATATGGGTGAAGAGATGGCTGCCGAGAAAGAGGAAGCAGAGATGGAATTGAGTTCTATGGATGAAAGTTTTCCCAGTGAGTTGTCGAAGCCCGAACCCGAACCGATCGAACGCACCACCAGCGAGCTGGCCCAAATGCGCGCCGAGAAGGACCCGTACTCTAACGATCCAAAGGGACTAGAAACAAGCTACTCTGAGGAATGTGGTGCCGAGACGGTGGAGGCTGTAGTCAAGCACTACGAGCCCGCCGCGACAACGGTAACAGATGAGCCAGTTACATACAAGATCCTCGCCTACGACTCATCCACCAGATCTGTTAGCGTTGCCGAGACCACATCCGACGACCATGACGTTTCTTCTCCCCCCAAACTGACGGATGTGCTGCTTCGGCTGTCACACGCGTCCAAGTTTCTCCCTTACTTTAAGCCCCTGCAGGAACACGGCTACGACATTGTGTCGGGCGGCGGCGACGTGCTCATTTTCCGCAAGAACCGCCCTGCCTCGCCCAATGCCAGCGACCTCCCTTTGGAGCTTCCCAGCAACCCGGCTCGCATCAACCCTGTCGACATGATGGGACAGTCTGTGACGGGCAACTTTGCCAGCCCCACTGGATTCGTTAACTACGACAGCATTGAGGATGGCCACAGGAAGCCGGCACCGCCCCTTCGCAGCAGCAAGCAAACGCAGAGAGACGAGGCCGAGCGCGACGGATCAGTTGCTCCAAAGAAGAAGAGAAGTTTTGGCAAGAAGGTGGTGATGGGCACCGTCTGGGTGGGCGGAGCGGCGTATGCGGTTGGAGCTCTGGCGGAGCACCTCTCCGCTACTGGCAAATGAATGCTGTTGATTTGGTAGTTTTTCTTTTTCTTTCTTTTTCCTAGTGTTTTTCTCTTTTTTTCCTCGGCATTGGCAGCATAAGGATATGACGCTCCCACGACGATATGTGCATGGGCCCGGGAGTAGGAGTTTTGCTTCCTCTTGTCTGCTTTTCTCTTTTCTCTTTTTCTTTTACTCTTTTATTTCCTTTTGTCTTCTTTACCATGGGATCAAGTCTGAAATACCCCCATCGATCGCGAATGCGTCTGGGAGCGACATGTCGCGAATGATTGCATTGAGAAGGTCTTTTTTTTATTTTAGTTATTTTCCTCTCTTTTTTTCTGATGAGCTGGGTACATTAGGTAGCAGTTTCCGGATCAGGTCGGCTTGAATTGAAATCTCCCAGTTGAACGTCAAATCATGGAATGCCTTGTGAAATCATAAATATACTACTCGGTGTTGTAAGAACAGGGAGTGCAAATCCACCACGGTAACAGTCGATTGGTATGTTTAGACCTGATGCAGAGTAGAGACTGCAAATTAAGCTTATAATTACAAGAGCATTTATTTCCCAACAAGGCTAAGATACAGAAGTAGCCATCAGGTAGCGTTGGAGCCGTAATTTGCTGCTCATTGCTACTGGTGATGGCATTGTTACCGCGGCTGCCACTGTTGTCTTCCCGTCTCTGAACATGCAAATATACAGCCAATCCGTCTGTGCAATGTAGAATTGATATAGGATATAAAAATACCAATTAATAGGTAACTATTTAGTACGGAGCTATTATAGGTATCTGCCAATTTCCCACCATGCTTGACTTGGCGTCACATCTTCGGTCCCAAAATCCACCAGCTCAATCTTGACACACAAAGTCGCGTGCATTATGCTTTTTGTTTTTTTTTTTTTCCTTTGCGCTCGGTGCCATGCAATGCAATCGTATCCCAATTTCCCAAGTAATCCCAATAGCCTTTTTTCGTTTCATCAAATCATTGAAGGAGAAAGAAACAAGAAGAAAAACACGCCCATGTAGAATTCATGAATTTCCTCTTTTCTTCCCCTCCTTCATTCCCAATCTACACCTTCTCTCCATAAAAGAAAAGAAAAGAAACTCGACTGGTGGAAAGGCATTCATCGCTCCGTAAACCCCTGGTGTCCCGACCGCACGCCGTCAATGCCGCTCATCTGCAGCGCATGCTTCTGGTCCTGGGAGCTCCAGCTAAGACGGCGGTCGAGCGAGCTAGGCTTCCATGAGGAGGAGTGTTTGATGGCGGATTGGCAGGCGGGGGATGAATCCTGGGGGTGAGGAGAGATTTGCTGGAGGTTTTGTGATTGTTGGGCTGAGAAGAGAGGAAGTAAAGTTAGTTGGGTTGTTATTTTTAAGAGGTCTGAGGATGGGACATGTGCTTACTTTGAGTTGGGCTTGTTGGTGGTGAAGAGTCCATTTTTTATGGTAGTTTTTTGTTTGATTTGGTTCGGTAGTTGTTGTTTGTTTTGTGTTTGTGTTTGTTTGAAGAGATGTCGTTGAGTATAAATAGGTATGAGTTGTAGTTCGTGCTTTGCTATAAGTAAAACAATCATCAAGATCGATCAGCATCAATCACATCACATCGCATCACACCAAGGGATATGACATACTAGATGATGTAGGTTAAATCAAGGTTTTGTTCAGATATCAGAATTTTAAAAACAGAAATAAACAAGATTGGATCACCCGGAATATATAACCCCCAATGCAACCCCTCAAAATCGAGCTTTCCCAAGATCCGTCAGACTAAAATATCGCCACCACCACCACCTTACCCGAGGAAATAAAAAAAGGCGGGGTCAACCTATCAAAACCTTTAACTTTTGGGCTCTCGTTATCGTATGATGCGGTGATTAGCAGTGGTGTTACATACCTTGCATTCCGATAGATAATCTTGAAACAAGTTAGTCGATTCCGATAATTTGCTTGTAACAAGTTAGTCGATTACTCGCGTCCGTGATGGAAAGAGGCCATGCTGAGTAAAGTATCGATATAATTCGGGTTACACATCACGGAATGCGCCCCTCGCTTGTTACAGGGAACACAGAACACGGGAACACGGGGCTTCGGATCAGGGTCATCTTGTATATGGTTTGTTCGGGGGCCTCTTCCGCCCTTTGTGCAATGATGTGATGAGCTCGGCTATAGTTATATGTACAGGGCAACAATTTCAAGGTGCAGGTGCAGGTGTTGATCAATCGCCTCCGTAGTCTCCAGTCTCTCTCTCTCTCTGTCTTTGCCTCTGTCTTTCTCCTTATCTCTCTGTGTATCCGTTTCGGTGTCGGTGTCGGTGTCGTGTATCCGTCCTTTGTCCCTACTCCATCTCTCTTATCTCTCTCATTGCACAAACCACTAATATCGGGCTAAACAACATAAAAGACAAAAAATTCCAAGGGGATTCACCAGATAAACTCCTCCAGACGTGGATGACGATGCATTGGCGTATGAGCAGAATGAAACCAAACTCAAACTCCTCATAGGCCCCTTCCTCTTCACCCAGATCCCGAAATTTCCCACCGAATTGACTCCTCTGCAAGGTCGAGGAGCGACCCAAAGGGCGTTGAAAAAAAAAGGTAAAAAAGGAACCAAGTAAAAAAAAAGAAGAAACCAGGGCAAAAAAAATAGACACTTCATTTTCCTCTCATCCGTCGTGACCAATATTGTCAGGGGACCAAAAAAAATCCAGACTCAACAGATAAATCCATCTTACATGTCCTCGTCCAACACAATAAACAGGAGGGCCCAGCTAGGTGATGAATTACACCAGGGGTGCCTCGAGAAAAGGGGGTATTGACCTTTTTATATGCGAACCCATAACAATTAATCAATCAGTCAATCAATCGTTCCTCCGTGTTTCTTTCATATTTTTTTCTCTTTTTTATTCCTTTCTGTTTCTTTTCAACCCGCTATCCGATTTCCGTTCCACGTCGTAATGTAATGGCTTGATTTGCCGGCTTCAAGGCGTCTTGGGGCGCTTCCAGTAGTATTGCTACACAAAATCATGTTAATCATCACGTCTAAAAAAGGAGCTAAAATAACGCGCCAAAAATCACAAATACCAACCTTGTGCTGCTTTCGACACGCCCGCAAGCTGGGCTTCCGAAGTCCATCTACCACCGCCGCCCTCCGCTGCATATCAGTGTCGTCCTCGGGCACGTAATAATATTCGCTCTCCAGAGCCTTGCCAGCCGCGTCCTTGCCCTGGCGCTTGATGATGCCGATGCAGGGGGTGGTCTCGATGAGGAGCCTCAGGTCGTCCCTGGAAATGCCCTTGATCTGCTCCGCGGGCAGGTTATGCATAATGGTGGAAAGCGGCGTGGAAGACAGTCGGGAGTAGGCGAGCTGGTTGACGACGTGGTTGGAGATGGCCGCATCAGCCTCGGTGGGAATCCTGGTTGGCTCCTCCTCTTCGTCATCTTCCTCCTCCTCGTCCTTGACCTCAACCTTGACCTCGTCCTTGATCTCGACCTTTGGCTGGGGCAGTCTCTCCTCGGAGGGGCTTCGCTCATCACGAGACGTCCTCTTGGATTTCGACTTTCGCGGGCTGGCCTCGACATCGTCAGAATCGTGGCTCAACTTGCCTGGTACAATCGTCTCCGCAGAGCCCTTCTTAAAGGGCCGCTTAGCAGTCTGCACGCGGGGGGATTTCGTCGTGATGGACGCGAGGCGGCCCGAGATGTTGGCGCCATAGGGACCAAACGAGTGAATAATGGGGTCGTTCTCCTCGTCAGGATTACTCTCGTCTTCCTCGTCGGAATCCGCCTCGCTGGTAAAGCTCGCCGTGGCCTCTGTCCGCATGCTAATGGTGACATCCGGCTCCTCGTCTCGCTCATCCGAATCCGGCTGATAGTCCTCGTCGTCGTCCTCATAGATCTGGATGCCGCTGTCTTCGTCTGCTGCTACCACAGAGCGTCGGCGAGGGGCCGGGGTGGGACTATCGGGAGACTGAATACGCGTGGCTCTCCGCAGAGGGGATACTTGCAGCATCAGGTTCGCGTTTCTCGTCGCAGACGGCGGCGGCGAATCTTCCCAGCTGGCATCGGACAAGAGGCCGTTGGAGTCGGCACCCGAGGAGCTCCGCTTGGGCCATTGGATCAAAACACGGGCGTCGTGGACATCCACCATGATTTCGGTGCCCTCGGTCTCGCTGGTGAAGCTGTCGCCCTTGAGCAGCTCCCACGAGCGGCCCTGGCAGTGCAGCTTTAGACCATTCCAGCCATTGCAGGTAATCTCAATCTTGTTGGCTTCGAGAGGAGTGGCGCCCTGCACATACCGTGCCTTGACGTGCACACGCGATATCAGACGGTTGGCTGAGAGCTGGAAGTGGGAAGAATTAGACGAACGACCCATCAACACCATTTCGCCATTCTCGCTGAGCTCAATTGACGGCACGGCCGAGAGAGGCGTGCGTTCGACGAGCCCAACACTCAATTTCTCCCGGAGAGGCGAGCTAGACAGGATGCCGGTGCTAGAAGTTGGCACCGGCGTGGGATACCGCAGATGGGCGCCTGTGCCGCCGACATTTTGGCGTTTGGAGGGCCGAGGCAGTCCGGGTGAAGACGACGGCTCGAATGGCGGCAGCAGAGAGGGAGCTGGGCGTTTGAGGGGCGAGCCCAGCGAGGAGACGGAGGTTGTCGAGGCCGAAGCTGCTGTTGATGTTGATGTTGTTGATGTTGATGCTGGAGCGGGGAGCGCAGGTTCGGCTGCCGGCTTTCGCGTCGAGTCCATGGTACGGTAACGGTACGGTCCAGTTCCAGGCGAAGGTGAATGAAGCTTCACGCGATCATTCCCCAGCACCAAAAGCAGCGATTCCCTGGTGTTGGTGTGCTCCTCCACCGGCTAGATCCTCGGCCAGATCGCGTCGAACGTCGTTGTTTTTCTTCTCTACACGCTGGCACTGCACCTCTCGTGCCCTCCCCACTTACAAGCCTAGGTTGGAGATTGCTAGCAGTACACAATGGGCGAATAACAAAGTTGGTTTTCTTTTTCTGTTTCTGTTTTTGTTTTTGTTTTTTATAATCCTTGGTCGACCGAAAAGGGGAGTGTCGAAAAGGAAAGGATTGGAAAAGAGTCGGAGAAAAAAAGAAGAAAGAGTGACTGGTACTTTGCACAGACGTGGGTTCCAATGTTGGGAAGGGGTAGAGAAGAGACCAGGGCTGGGACGAGGCGGTATTTAAACGAGCGGAGACGATTTGAAAAAAAGGCCCAGAAACGAGAAACACGAACGCGCGCGACTGGGGACATGGACGCATCGCGTTGGCGTTGGCGTTGGTAGCTGGGAATTTGGCGCTGGGAGATGCTGCGCAGGTGCCCCCGAGGTACATTGCTTCAGGGCAGCTTCCAGGTGCTGTAGGGCGCTGAAGGGCGCTGTGAAGTTTGCTGTGGGCGCTGCGGACTGGACGCTGTGGCAACGGACGCGGGCTGGAGGGGGGGTCCGGGGCGCTGAGCTACAGGGAGCTTCGGGTGCTGCCATGGCGACGTTTGGGGCGGCATGGACATGGGCTGTACCGCCGCGGCGAGTACCTGTGCTCACTCGTACATCTCACTTCGTACATTCGACTAAGAATTGATCCATATGGCACGCATGGATGGGATGGGTTTGAGCCTGTGCTTTTTTGTGCTTGTCCTTTCATGGAACAGAATCCATTGACAAGCATTGACAAGGCAGTTTTGCATGGGTGTGTCCTTTTGGCGAGCTTTTTGGGGCGGATTTTGTGGAATCGGCTGCTGCAAGTCTCTCGCTACGAAGGGCTCCATGTCTCCATGTTTGTGCTCGTACATGCATATGCTCGGCTTTGCATGGATTTTTGTGTCGTGTCTGGCATTAGCAGGCCCGGCGCTGTACACGTATCGTACGTATTAATGTATTTGATTGCTATTGGATTGGATTAATTGAGTCCATCAATCAATCACATACATACATATCGTATGCAGTTCTGCTCTGCTCTCTGATGCTGCATATCGGGGCCTTTTGATATCCATCCAACGACGCTCTCCCTTTGATCAAACACGCCAATCCTGCTTGTTCCTTTCGTTGTTTCATTCTTACATACATTAGTACTCATACATAGTGAGTACTAGCTACAGTATATGCATGGCATTGAATCAGCCGCTCCCCATTGGGCAGTTAGTTACACGTTACGTGCTATTACAAACTACCACCTATCGGCTGGACACGTTAGAGTGCTCGTACATTTGCCTTATGTGCCCACATCCTTGTATGTCCGATATCTCATCATTACGCACACATTGACGCTTGCTCATCCAAAATTGACATTAAATTACATTAGCACAAACCGCCAGCCAATCGAGAGCTGCCCGGCGGTAATTTCACCAAATGCAAAAAAGACCCGACGCTGCGCTTTTGCCAACCTCCTCCAGTCCGTTCCTAGTCACGTCTCCACCTTTTGCACCTGGACCGCGTTCCTCGCATGCAAAGCAAGCTGTTGAAATTTTCTTTCAAACTGAGCTGAACACTCTATCTGTGACTTTCTCTAGCTTTCTGTCTCTCTCTCACTGTTCTATTCTCTTCTTTTTAGCCCCATAAGGATAAAAGAGAATAGGGACCCCGTGAGGACAGAGAGAGAGAGCACATCATGCAGGCGGGATCCCTGTCAAGCTTCATTCCCGTTGTAGGCAAAAGTCAAAAGTAGCAGCTCCGTCCATCTGCAGGCTGTCCGAGTACGACTTGACGTGGGAACCTGCTGATGTGTGCTACAAATAAAGTAGCCTGCATTCTATTCTCTTTTTAATGTTTTTTTGTGCCCTCATACAAGTAGCATTACTAGCCTGTATTAAATACACGGAGCTTATGCTGGTGGTAATTGTAAACTCCGTATAGCTCCCGAAGCTCTTTCGCGTTGCAGCCTCAACTAGACAGACTATCCTATCCTATCCCACGCGACCATCTCGTCCGGCTTCCTTGCAGCAATTGTCCACGTCAAGCTGCCTCTGCGCACTCCTACATGCTCCCTACATGTGAGCGACATGGACCTTTCTCCCATGCCTTTGCGCAATTCACGCTCACGCTCACGCCCCCGCCGCAATGCTGTGCCGAAACACACATAAAGGCTACCGGCATGTCACATTTGATATCATGGCGCAGTCTTACTCGTTGCTGCGGCGAGTGGCCTGTGTATTTAATCCCCGGTCTGAAATTGGCTTGGAATCCCGAGAAATCAGACAGAAATGCATCGTCGCCAGCACATGATGGCCTCGCATGGGTGAGTACATGCACCGGCTCATGCAATTGCAGTTACAGGTTAGCTGCTTGGTCGCGAGGATGCAGACTTGCAGACGCGATGCGGTGCAATGCATACCAAGTAACGTTAGTAGCTCGTGATGGTACACAGTACTCCATAGCCCAATGCAAATTATACGACAAAACCAAGTACTGCCTACCAACTTAGCAAAACCCAGGCATCAAGTTCTGGCCAATTGCAGAGCTCCAGCCCGCTGCCCTTTTGCAATCCAACTCTCCAACTTCTCACACAAAAAGGGCAGCAAATCAAGCAACCTCTCGTCTTTCCCCACAAAGTCAAAGTGGAGTCCTTTGGGATCTTCCGCTCCGGCCGCCGTCCGTCTTCCGTGCGCCAAGACCGGCAACCGGGACTTGCATATTCCGAACGCCGCACTAGCCTCGCCGGCAAAATCTCGCTTATAGCAATTTTCTGATTTTTTTTTTTTTTTTTTTTGCTTTGAGCGTCAAGCGTTTTCGAGTGGTGAGAATTTGTAGCTTTTTTTTCCTACCATTTGTTGTAGCCGCCCCTCCACCATCACATCGCCAATTCAAGTCTTTTTTGTTGTTTATAGACTCAGAAAGACCAATTAAGATGGCTCCTTCAAAAGAAGTCGCCGCTGCCGGCGCAAAGGCCGTGGTTTCAATTGATTCTGCCCAGGTTCGTAACCATCTCTCACCTTGGCAAACAGATATCAAAATCTTCAAAATGATGAAAACTAACCGCCCAATCAACCCCAAACAGACCCTCAAAGCTTCAAAAGCTCTCCTCGCACACATCAAAAAGGCCTCCAAGGAACAGGCCGAGGCCTCGTCCAAGCGCAACATCCTCGAGGACGACGTCGACGCGGAAAAGACCGTCTGGCTGACGCTCACCACCAAGCGACACATCTCCGACAAGGCTCGCCTGCAGCCCGGCAAGATCCCGCTGCCGCACAGCCTCAACGCCTCGGCCGAGACGACTGTCTGCCTCATCACCGCTGACCCGCAGCGCGCCTACAAGAACATTGTCGCCTCGGACGAGTTCCCCGCCGAGCTGCGCAAGAAGGTGACCCGCGTCATCGACGTCACCAAGCTCAAGGCCAAGTTCAGCCAGTACGAAGCCCAGCGCAAGCTCTTCGCTGAGCACGATGTTTTCCTCGGTGACGACCGCATCATCAACCGCTTGCCCAAGATCCTCGGCAAGACCTTTTACAAGTCCACCCTCAAGCGCCCCGTGCCCGTCGTCCTCAAGCCCAAGGCCCGCAAGGTCGACGGCAAGAAGACCAAGCCCCAGAAGAAGGAGGGCGAGGTCAACGCCGGCTCTGCCGCTGAGATTGCAAAGGAGATTGAAAAGGCCCTGTCGTCGGCCCTCGTCAGCCTCTCCCCCACCACAAACACCGCCGTCCGCGTGGGCTTCTCCGACTGGACCCCCGAGCAGCTGGCCGCCAACATCGAGACCGTCGCCGCCGCCATGGTCGACAAGTGGGTGCCCCAGCAGTGGCGCAACGTCAAGAGCATCTACATCAAGGGCCCCGAGACCGCTGCCCTGCCCATCTGGCTGACCGACGAGCTCTGGCTGGTCGACAAGGACGTCATTGCTGATGCTGAGGGCGAGGCTAAGAAACTCAAGGCTGCTGAAAAGGCCAACATTGGCAAGAAGCGCAAGACTACCGACGACAATGCCGAGCAGCAGGCTGATGCTCGCGCAGCCAAGAAGGCCAAGAAGGCTGCCAAGGAGAGCAAGCCCAAGGCGGAGAGCAACGATGACAAGCTGGACAAGCAAATTTCAGATCGTAAGTTGAGGCTGAGAAGCGCAAAGGCCGCAGCTAAGAAGGCAGTGGAAGAGTAAAAAGAAGAAAAAATTCAAAAGTCAACAAGATGAAAGCGAAAGGAGGGAGGGAAGGGGTTCAAAATTTTCGACATAACAAGTTCCTTTTACATCATTATCTGTGTGTATGCGCATAATAGGATGATTAGATATCTGGCACCGGCGTTGCGGCGTATCATTCGATGGAAACGAGAGAGAGAAAAAAAGATATGAATAGAGAATGGCATTGTTCATATTGGACAGGGCGCCATATTCCCGCTACCTATTAAAAGTCGCACCTAGTTGTATTTTGCTCAAGTGCTTACATGAAGAAACATTTCCCATACGTTCAAATTCGAATTACGCTCAAATTACATTTCAAGTCCGTAGCAAAAGCGCCGTTGGCTTGTCCCGTCGCTCATAAATACGGCCAGACCCGGACAAGGTAGAGATAGATAAACCGCACGAGGAGATAAAAAAGGAAGAGGAGGGCCAGCAGAGAGAAGACAAACAACGTATAGCCGAAGAAGAAAAGGACGACGATGTAGATGACAATCGTCCAGTGACGCATAATAACTTCGGCAAAGATGGCAAACGTGCCTAAGTAGAGGATTGACTAGAGCTCTCCCTGAGACACATCTTCGGCGGTTTTCTCAGGGGGGAACGCCTTATTCACGGGCCCCAAGAAATCTGACATGACCTCCTTCAGGACATCAAGGGTGATTTGCATGTGGTCGCCCGTGATGGATCGGAATCGAAGACCGCCCCTGCTGTCTAGCTGGCGGAGGCCAAGCCAGTCCTCCTTGTACTGAGTCTGCTTTCGCAGGGGAATAGTCTCAGTGCCGTTGACCTCGGTGAACCAGGAAGTCTGCTTGGGAATGACGGTGGTGTCGTCCTCAAACATGTACATGACAAAGTTTGAGAGGCTGGCGATGTTCTTCTTGTACTGTTCGTTCTTTTCCGCTCGCTCGTTGTTGATGTCGGCCAAGAAGTTCGAGTGTTCAAGATAGGTCTCGTAGTCGTTCGAGTCGCGGTAGTACTGCGCAGGCACCAGGCGGCTCTGGACAAAATTGCTCCACGTGTTGAACCTCAACAGAGCCATGGCTCCTTTACACAGGTAGTCCACGTTGCCGCACGTCTTGAACTCGGAGATGCCGTTGTGCTGGCTGCCAAAGGTGATCAAGTTGCGAACCGGGGGGTTGTTGCATCGCTCGACGTATCCACGGAGGAACTGTCCTCCCTGGGAGAAGCCGATGGCGTCAATGGCCGGGGCAGTGGAGAGAATTGGATGCTCGGCGAGGACATCGCACACGGTCTGTAGCTGCTCGGTGACGTTTCCGAAGAAGGTGGCGGAGCGGTCGGAATTTGGGTCGGTGCTGAGTCCGATGGCATATGTGAAAGTGCCTGGGTGTATTTGGTCTGCCAACTCGCCGACTTCTTGAATGCCCTCGGAGCTGAAGGTGTCGCCTAGGCCGTGCCAGATGACGAGCGGCAATGGTGTGTCATCGTCTGCGTCGTCTGTGGTGTGGAGGGAGAATTTCCAGCCAAGGGTGCGGCTGGCCAGCAGAGCCGTCGCGAAGAGGGAAGTAGTGGCGCGCATAGTGAAAGAAAGACTGGGGAATAAGTAAATCGAATATTCTTAGATGTCCTCTAGATGTGTGCTCTGTAAGTGAAATGAGGGAGGGATGGAAGGACGAAGATGAAGACGGGAGGTTGAAACAGACGAGGTTGGAAGAAGCTGGTGATGATGCGGCAGGCCAGGCAGGGATTAAGCTGTCAGCGCGCGCGTTATCGTTATCGCCGGGCAGAAAACTAATCCGGGGGCGGTAATAGCCTCTAAGACTGTGGGCGGTGGCGGAATAGCGTTCAAGGCTGCGTATGTATGTCCACTAAAGTTTGGGCTCACAAACCCCAATCAGCGGCATCAGTTTGAACGCTTTAGAAACAAGATGTCGGCTTACCCTACAGCCGGGCAGGTTGAAATTCAGAAATCTGAACCAATAGATCCATGTAGATTCAATATATCGAGAGACAAGAAGATATCACTGATAGAAGGAAAGGCTGAAGAATACGTGTTTTATGCTATTTATTGTCATAATGTTTCCCTATCATAGGCAGCTCTCGATAACCAAGCAAATCACCGAGTTCGAATATCTTTTATGTGTCCAGCCATCACTCCCAATAGTCCAAAGTAATGAAGTGGTATATGAACGCGCATAGGAACCAGTACTATGCCATGATTGAGCAACCTATGGCCGCTATGGAAACAACATCACACAGCTGTACTTTCGTACGAGGACGCGCTCAACAACGCATGTCGTAGTCGTACTTAGTTGGGTGGAGTGAGCTGAGGTGCTGCTGGAGCATCGCTCGCAGGGGCAGAGCCGCCTGAAAAGGTTGGTCGGAAAAGATTGAATGGAAGACCCATGGCCACAGAGGCAGAGGCAAGAGCAGCGCAAAAGAGAGTAGAGGGCTGCATGATTGCTTGAGTTGTGTTGTGTTGGTTATACGAGAGACTGAGCTTGAAGATCTGCTGATAAAAGGAAGGGTATCGGTGCGATCCAGCGCAAGGTGATTTATATGTAAATACAACAACGATGAAAGGAAGGATTCAAGTTGATGTATGGTGAGAGCTAGCTCAATAGAAGTGAATGAAACAAATCAGTGTAAATGAACGGTTGTTGAACAAGATGGAACAACTTTACAAACATCGAGGCGGATGGGGCGCTCCTTTAAGCTGTTCTGGCAGCAGCGGTTCAGGGGGCAGATCAAGAAACTTGTCCTTGAAACATTTGCTAGTCACTTATTGCTTTACTCTAGATGGGAGCCGAGTTTCATGCAGCCCGTCTCCAAGCTGAACCGTTAGGCCAGCACATGAGACTTGGAACCGGCGACTTGCTACGCCGTGGGTTTCAGCCGTACGCAAGGGGGGTCAAAGGCAAGACGAGGCACGTTTGTTTGGCGGCGCGCTTAATCAATGTCGAAAAGTCGATGATTTAAATGAGAAACTGGATCCAATGCATTCAAGCGCTTTGTAGAAGCCTAGCATTATCTTAATTGCATTCCAAGGGCGCTGGTCTTGGGTGTTGTAACGCTTCTTTGTACATGTAGTTTAGTACGTCACCAGCCGCTTACAGAAAATCGATTGGCTGTGGGTGATTGGGAGCTTCAAAGCCACAAGCATCCACATCCATTGTTTTACAGCCATACCTGTTTCTCTTAGAGCGACTGGTAGCAATCATCCCAATCATTGCCCAATGCATGGTATCACCTATTGGCATATTTTAGTTAGAGAGTGAATCCGGCTCTTTGGTTCCTTGTTATACTGGATGCTGGAGAAATAGTGACGAGGGCTGGAGCCGATTAGAAGCGTACAAATGATGGCATAAAATGCTACAAGTATTGGCAGATCAGATACTTGAAAAGCTTCTTCTTCTGTATTTCTTATTATTCGTTTAATTGCACAGTTTATTATCATCTTTATTTTTTCCCCTTCCTTTTCCTTAAAAACCAGCCCAAAGCCTGGCCTCACGCACTGCGTCATCACGCGGACTTGATCCGCGCTCCAGCGGCACGGCTGCGCGCCGTAAAAAGTTGAGTGGGCCTCTCTTTGCTGCCAGCACCTAACGGCATAATTGCATCTTTGACTCCTCCATCTCGACCTCAACGACTCTCACATGCGACAATTCGATCCTGCAATGGCGGCGTGTTAGTAATGCTGCAGACGGCAATCACGGAGCGCCGTCAATAGTGCCTGATTGGGCTCCTGGGCAGGAAAATTGGGCGCAAAAGGGCACCTTAGCATTTAACCTCTTCGCGAAAGCTACACCTTCGCCAGTCGATATCGCTCGAATCTCCCCAAGTCTGTGGCCGCCTCTCCCTCTCCCTCTCTCTATTACTCCAACTTCAAACCTCTCAATCATAAAACATGTCTCCCACAGACCTCGAGGCGCCGCCAACGGCCTCGAATGGCGACGCAGCTCCCCGAATCGGGCCTCATCCGGGCTACATCTCCAGCTCGAATCAATACGCCTCGGAGCTCAAGATACGGCGCATGCTCAAGGAGAATGGCTGCGACCCCGCGCGAGAGGATAACTACCGCTTGCAGGGCGTCCAGCTCATAGACACCGTCCGGCAGCATCTGAATCTGTGCGTTGTACTGCCCGACTATTGCTTGCCAGAGCTAGAGCTGACCTCTGCTGGAATAAACCAGGCCGGTGCGGACATTTGACACAGCGTGCACCTATTTCCACAAGTTTCGGCTCAACTTTCGCGATGCCGAATACAACTACCAAGACGCGGCCCTGGCATCGTTGTTTGTCGCGTGCAAAGTTGAGGATACGATTAAGAAGTCCAAGGACATACTCGCGGCAGCCTACAACGTCAAGAATCCTGAGAAGCCCGCCGCTTCAGACGACAAGGTGCGTGTGCTCCGTGTCCTTCTAGACTAAACTAACATGATTTTGCAGATTTTTGAGTCACCCGGGAAAATCATCATTGGACTTGAGCGTCTGATTCTCGAAACGATCGGCTTCGACTTTCGCACTCGTTACCCCCAGAAGCTCCTGGTCAAAGTCGTGCGCAGCATCCTTGGACCCGACCAGGGCAAAGAGTTCTTCAACATCGCCTACGCCATGAGCATCGACATGTACAAGACGTTTGTCCCCATCAAACGCACCACCTTTTCCATGGTCATGGCTCTCGTGGAACTCACAGCTCGTATGACGGGCAATCACTTGGACAAAGTTAAGGACTTTGCCGCGGCGCGGCGGCAATACCATCGCCCAGCTGTGCTCGAGACCATGCTGGACATACTGGACCTGTACGTCCAGTACCACAAGTCGACCAAAGTCGGCACGCAGTTTGACTTAAACCGATTCATGGACATCAAAATCGCCCTTAACACGGAGCTCGAAAAAGAATTCATCTCTCGACACATGTACTACTGCAGCCGTTGCGAGAATGAGGAACCCAGCCCACTTACCCCTGGCTCGATCACTTCGCCGACAGCAACGTCGTCATCCTTGCCCGGCGATTTATCCATGCGACGAACGGCGCGCGGCCAGGACGGCACCATGCGATTCGTTTTCGACCCCGAAGCGGCTCGGGAAGAGCAAGATACGGTGGCTCAATACTATAATGAAGAGTATGAAGAATACGAGGTCGAGGTGGAAGAGCCGATACCAGTACCGAGAAATGAGCACCCTGAGGGAGGCGGGCGTGGGGGATATCGTGGTGGACACAGTCATGGACCCCGAGACAGGGGTGATCACAGGCGAGGAGGGCCATATGGAGGAGGATACAGAGGGGGGGACAGGCATTATCGCGGAAGAAGATTTCATTGATTTCATTGATTTCATTGATTTCATTGATTTCATTGAATACCGATGACGTGCGGGTATGCTATGTGGCATCGTATGTTGGCTTGGCTGGTTGCCTTTGTTGGTTGCCTTGTTGGACGTCATGTTGGATCACATGTACTGCATATGTAGACAAAAGAAGCAAAAACAAAGAGAAAAGGTGACCAAACAGACGGCCAAAATCGGATCACATGTACTGCCTATGTAGATAAAGAAAGCAAGAACAAGAGAAAAGATGGCCAAACAAATGGCGGAAGTCGAATCACATGTACTGAGTATATAGACAAAGAAAGCAAGAACAAAGGGGAAAGACGGCGAAGCAGACGGCGGAAGTCGCAATGGTTTACAAAGATGCATATAACTACTCCGAAAACATAAATACCGTGGAGTGGTTGCCTTCGCTTTCCTCGCCCCCAAGGATATCCGTATCTGATTCTATAATCTGCGGTCAAGATTGGTTTTAATCGGCTTCAACTAGGACTTTCTATCTGCACCATGTCGGACTACTCGGACTCGTCAGAGACCTCCAACACAGAGGAAGATGAATTCCTAGGTCCGGCTCCGCGACAGGATATCGAGTTAGTAATTCTTAAGATCTCCTCTGAACCAAAGAAGAAGCTAATGGAACCAGCATCGTCGTAATTCCTGGCGTTGAAGGCGAAAAAAGTTGTCCGCCGGATCTGGAAAATGCTGAACCGCTAGAAGACTTGCTAGTTGACCGAATCGACGGGATTTGGGAACTCATAAATTTTGAGTACGATGTCAAGGCAACATTCGGGGCTGACAAAACCCCTGGCTTCGATGAAGCGGCCGTGAACTTGCTTGAGACCATCTGGAGAAGCGACAACGAACGCAATAATGAAACTGGAGCCGGTCAAAGCAGAGACACCAGTTTTGTTCCCTTGGTAATGATCGCTTATGGTTTAGGTGGCCGCATTGTGCAAAGAGCTTTATGCTTGGCCAGGCGGAGCTTGAAGTATTGATCGATCGAACTTCGAACCGAATTGCTGGTATGACAATATGCAGGCATTGGAAAGCACATATTGAACGAGATTGCTGATATTGTACAGATATTTGTTGGCACGCCACAATACTTGTCAAAAGACGACGAGTTTATGGGTGATCTACTCTTGGGCGACGTGAGACAGGAATTTCTGTCTTTTGCATCGCGCTACCGTATTCTATCCATCCATCAAGACCCCGAGATTAGTTCGTCGAAGGACACCTTCTTCTTGAATTTTCCGACGGAAAAGCGCCGAAAGTCTCCGGAAGCCAAAGGATTTTGACGGTTATTACGACCATTACCTTGCTGTCTTGCGATCTTTGAACAAGAAGAAATTCCTGAAAATATATCAAGATGAGCCCATGCTGCAAACCCGATTCTTTGGATGGATCGAAGAAGAGAATCCAAAGGCTGTTAGCTGGCTGTCGGAGCCGGCTTCTAGGATCCTTCTCGTGAGCGGCGATGAGGGTTCGGGAGTGCGTTCAGCATCTCAATCCCTGATGGAGCAGGCAGAAGAACGCTACCAGAAGAGTGCTATGAGTACCATATCCGCTTCATTCACCTTTGACTCCTTTGATGATCGTTTCAATACCCTGGAAGCAATGTTTACATCGCTTGTAATCCAACTTTTACTGGCGGATCCAACTCTATTCAGTTTCCTCGCCGATGTCGAAGCGGGCTCCGTTGCAGATATGCTATCGGATGACGCCAATGAACCAGCAGTATCTCGACTCTGGCGCTTGATGAAGACTTTGCTCTCCAGCCGCGGGAGACGCGCCATTATCTGCGTTATCAACGCGCTTCAAGACTGCAAGTCAGACTATACGACGTTTCTGGAAGATCTCATGAATTTTTCCAGTGTATCGGAAGCAAACTTCAAAATTGTCATTACTAGTGTCCATGATGGGACAAGACTTAAGATCCCTCTTAGCATTACACTAGATCAGGAGGCGGCCATGAAGTGGCAGAGAGATAAAGTAATGAGGTTTGTGTCTGGATTAATCCGCACCAAACCTAGTTTGAAAGAGTTCGAAGGTTACATTGCGAGCACGATAGTCAGAACGATGGGCACAAACGTCTGGCAGACCAACTTATACCTGAAGTACCTGGAGATGAGTATGACACACACTGCGCCAAAATCCGTCAGAGACGCGATGATATCTCTGGGTGAAGAATCAATCCAGTCAATTATAAGCCATAGTCTCCACAGGCTCACGGATCATGACCAAGGTCGGAGTCTAAGAATGCTTGCATGGATTATCTACGGCTTTCGACCGCTTGAGGTTCCGGAATTGGCCACGGCAATGGCCCTGGATTTCGTGGACCCGGCCTCTTCTGCTCAGAAATCAGTCTCTCTGGACTGCGACCCGATAGATGACTGGTATTCTCGTAACATATCAGCGGACATTCAGCTCGCTCTGGGAGATATTGTGGAAATTTGCGGTACGGAAGTGAGCATCGCGAACCGACAACACCTTAGGCAAGCCGTCACTGAAGAAGTGAGAAGAAGAGCAAACAGACCAGATTCATCATCCAAAACTGAGGGAGAAAAGTTAGAGGCGACTGAGCTGTTCAAAAACATTAATCACCTTACGATTGCTCAGATGTGTCTCGGCTACCTCTCAGTAGAACGCATGGAAAGAGTCCTCGAATTTTTGGATGAGCAGCATGATTCCACCATCCTGCCACGTTCTGGTCCTTATCAAGACAATTTCTGCATGTATGCTGCACAATACTGGCCGGCTCATTACTTATCCATCCAAGGTCCTACCACTGAGGTTGTTACCACGATAATAGAACGGTTTAAATCCCCTACGTGGCTCGCAGCATGGAGGAAACTGAGTGATCATTTGGGGTGCCTTGAGCATAGGATTCCCGAAATACCAGATTTTCAGGCACCTCTCTCTTTCTATTGTGCTAGTCTGGGTTTGAGAGCTGCCCTTGAGGTGGCATTGGAAAAAGAGGTTCAAACGCTTGATGACGAGACCAAAGATATAATCTTGATGGCGGCAACCAGATCAGGCAACCTCGAGACTGTCAAGTATTTGCTTTCAAAGTTCGATTATCAACAGGAGTCTATTTCCAAAGCCATCGCAGAGCCGCTTATAAGTGTAAACCAAGCTGTGATATCAGAGCTCTTACAGAGATTCCAGTGGGAGCAAGGGTTATCTGCTATTACTTCCCTGTTAGAACGAGCTGCATATACGAATGGGCCTCCACTGCTGATACAGACTGCTGCCGACCAACTTAAACAACACCAGAGTGGTTTAACAGTTCACTTACAGCCGGCTTTGCATGCCGCGATCAAAGTGAGCAATGAGGCCGCGGCAAAAATTATACTTAACTTGAAGTCTTTAGGAACCAAGGCCAGTAAAACAGCTACGGATGAAAAAAGCCAAACACAAAACTCCCCAAGCAACTTATTACACTTGGCCGTTGCAAACGGAAACGTTAACTTGCTATCGATGCTCGCCTCGGAAAACTTACCAATCGATATGAGAGATGAGAAAAATAGGACTGCACTTCATCTTGCTGTTATGCTGAGCTATCAAAGCATGGTCCGTCACTTGATCCTGATGAAAATAGATGTCAATGCGAAGGATATTCTCGGTCATACGGCTTTACATTACGCAGCTCTTATGGGACACCTTGAAATCGTTCAACGGCTACTTTTACAAGAAGTCATTGAGATTGATGAAATGGATCTTGCCGGAGATACTCCACTACTGTTGGCCACCAAAATGCGACAGAGAGAAGTGGTAGAAGAGCTACTGGAGGAAAAAGCATCCTCTAGGAAGCGGAAGAAGCGCAGGGATACGGCCCTTCACATCGCCGTCCGTAATGCGGATGAATCCATTGTTCAATTGATAGCCGCAGCAGAGGATGTGAATCTAGAGGCGAAGGCGAAGGATTCTTGTACACCCCTTCTCTTAGCTGCTGAAAACGGTCATTTGGATATATTCAAGCACCTTCTCAGCCGAGGAGCTGAAAATAACGTTGTCGACGCTGATGGATTGACGCCTCTGCATCTAGCAGCGAAGAATGGTCATGTGGCTCTCGCAGAGTTTCTGATCCAGAACGGCGCGAAAATCGAATGCTTGAGCGATGCCCACTCTCGGCCATTGCATCTCGCAGCGGAAGCCGGCCATGTAGCCCTTGTCAAGATGCTTCTTCAGTACAATGCAGACATCGAGAACGAAAATATCTGGAAACGGACTCCGGTCATGATTGCTTGTCAAGCTGGTAATGTGGAAACCGTGAGGTGTCTCGTAAACCACAGAGCGAGACCAGACCACGGAGATTCTTTTGGCAAGACGCCATTAAGTGATGCTGCCGGGCGGGGCTATCGACAAATAGTCGAGATTCTTCTTGAAGCTGTCAAATCTAATGATATGTTGCAATCGAAGGGAGCTCTCTTAAACCAGGCACTGCAAGCAGCCATTGAAGGGAATCATCGGTCTATTGTTAAGCGAATTTTCAAGACGGGGCCTGACATTAGAAGCGAAGATTGCCATGGAAATTCTCCTCTTTATCATGCTGTGCGTTTAAAATCAGTTGATATGGTTCGCTTTATGCTTGAACGCGGTGCGGATGTTAATCACACTAATATAAAGGGGAAGAGTGCTCTTCATTTAGCTATCAAAAAGCAACTTGGCCAGTGCGTCAAGTTGCTTGTTGGAGCTAAAGCCAATTTGAACATCTCAAGCCACTGGATTGTACCTCCTTTGTATTATGCAGCGACTCACGGCACACTTACATCTTTCAGCATACTTCTTGACGCAACGACAGACATTGAATTTCGCTCAAGAATCGACAACACTACTTGCATGTATGCGGTGTGTATGGGAGGCAAGAATATAAGCTTCCTGGGAAGCGAGGACACTGTGGAGAGGATCAAACTACTCGAGAAAAGGGGGGGGAATGTCAAAGCTCTCGGTGGAGATTGGGGTTCTCCCTTACATGCTGCTATAGCAATGCGTCACAAGTACTACGATTATCAATCTCTGGATGTTGTGGATTACTTACTCTCACGAGGGGCTTCAGTAACGGACGAAGATGAACAAGGCAGAAGCGCCGTTCATATTGCCGCCTCGACAAAGGGTAGCCTGGACAGCTTCATCAAGATACTTGGCCGAGATCCGAACGGCTTGACACGGCAAGATAAACAGGGCAGGACTGTCTGGCACCATGCAGCAACTGCAGGGAACCTGAATGAATTGAGATACATACTATGGCTCCTCATTCGCTCCCATGATTGTGAAAACGAAGAATCATCTCAAATACCCAAGGATCTACGCATCAAAGACGCCATCTCACAAGGCGATAAACATGGTTGGACTCCACTCATGTGGTCTTGCAAACAGGAAAACCGCGAAGTTGTCTCCTTTCTTGTTCATTATGGAGCTGATGTCAACCACGTCTCTCAGATGGATTGGAAAGCGGATCACGTTGCAACGTATCATGGTCAAAAGACCGTGACATGGCTAATGGCGCAGGCGAAACGGAGGGCGGACCGGAAGGCGAAGGCGAAGGCGAAGGAAACACTGATGGAGTTACGGAGGCACAATCCGGGCGTGGAGGCAGATGATGATGATGATGATGATGATGATGATGATGATGATGATGATGATGATGATGATGATGATGATGATGATGATGATGATGATGATGATGATGATGATGATGATGATGATGATGATGATGATGATGATGATGATGATGATGACGATAGCGAGTTATCCCCTTATTCATCCTCTGATGATGATGCCTATGATGCCAAGGTGCTTGTTGACGGTAAACCCGTACGCAAAGCCATTTGGAGAAGAGTGATCTGCGGCGGGTGTGCGACGGTATGTACCTGGATCTTGCATCTACCTGCTACGAGGCCAGGACCAATCTAACAACTTTGCTTTCTAGGTGATATATGGACCATATTGGATGTGTGAGGATCGAAACCTCCATTTCTGTTTCAAGTGTTCTTGGACACGACAAGAAACACACCCCGGCCTGACGTTCGAACTGAATGACCTACGTTGCCCTCCAGGGGAGATGCCGCCTGCTCCTGGTACAGATTCGGCGCAAGTGGTCTGCACTGTGCCGTTGCCAGTCACTGATGATCTAAATGACTCTGTTAGGGACTTGATGTTTAGCTCTTAATCGCCATGCGTGGGATCATTGCGCTGTATGTTACTTTATGTTGTTTTGCCTGGAACCACAGTTGGGAGGGGAGAGTGGATAAAGATCAAAAGGCGTGATGAATAAAAAAAGATGATGGTGAATGTTAGGGGAACTATGTCCAAGTCTGGAATCTGTGTGACGACTATATAGGAGACGAGGTTGCTTTTCAGAAATTAGTTGTTGAGCTCATCTTTAGATCTGACAAGACCTGAATGGTTTGGAGTTTCTATGCACTCTAGATGATATTTATAAGACTGAGTGTACTGAGTTAATGTTGATGGCCGTGATGAGAGTCTCAGACACTCAACATTGGAAGTTCCTCTGTGTCCCTATTACATGACTTTGACTTTTATTGTGAGAGACGTAAAAAACAAGAAAAAACATCACCACACACAGTAGTAGCAATAATAGTTGAGAGAACAAGGAAAAAAGAAACAAAAAAAGAACCGTCTAAATCTCAATCGAATGACTTTGTATAGGAAGAGCCCGATGCGGGGGTCGAACCCGCAACCTTGAGATTGCATTCAGAACGTGTGCTCATAAGAGTCTCACGCTCTACCGATTGAGCTAACCGGGCAAGTGTAGAGCCAACGACGCCCGGAAATCACCCGGGTGCCATTGGCCAATCACGAATCACCGATTGAGCCCTAGGCGGCTTGTTGGGACGGATTGATTTATTATGCTTTATAGACTTTGAGAACCGACAGCGAACCCTCTCAACAGCGTGTAAGTAAGTGTTGATGAAGGAGATTGAACAATTTGTTCAACATATTGGGTCCAAGATACAATTCTGTGAGGATGAATGACGACAAGAGTGCAGTATTTATACTCCCTGTAGATGGTGATGGCAATGGTGGTGATGATGGTGAGGGGTCTGTAGAGCAGCACCTACGTGTATCTATGCAGAGTAACTATAACCACTTTTATCATTGGCTGGATGGGCGGCGATGCTTCATTTCCCGCTCTTCTATTCGACTTACCTTATCAGTCAATTAAGCTGTCTACTTAACGTGCCACCTTTGACTCGAGTGAATGTCTTGTCTCACCTTGTAAACCACGTGTGCCCACACGTGATGCCATGCACCAAGCCGAACCACCTACATGTACCAATGGACCTCACCTCCGTTTGCCGTTGATATCGTCGTCTTTCCCTTTTTTTCTTCTTCTCCCTTCATAACTCAATCGCTTAACTGGACGATATTCGTGTCTCGTCATCACAAACAATCCATGTTCTACTAGAGAGTGCAACATGGCCAACTCCACGCCTTCTGCCAGCGATTACAAGGGCATTGTAGGCCCCCTCCGCCATCGCTGCTCTCACTGCCAAGTTGCTGGTCCAAAACTCCTTCGATGCAACGGATGTCTCGCCGTCCGCTATTGCAGCCGCGAGCACCAGGCCGCTCACTGGCCGAAGCATAAGTCTGCTTGTTCCAAGATTAAGAAAGCTCGCACCAAGCTCGCTGAAGAAGATCATGCCATCCGCAACGCCACAGAGGACTTTATGACTCCTGCCAACGCCTTTGAATCGCATGTTGGCCACTTCTGGGGCATGATAAACACACGAGACTACATGCGGGCGCGGATGGCGCTGGCCATGAAGCTTCTTCAACAGGCGACGCTGGGCAGCGTCAGTGAGGCCTACGAGCACATGCGCGACATGCTGCGATTGAACCGCAGCGACAACATGGGGATACGAGACATGGTCCCGGCTCTGATGTTGCGATTGGACCTCGACCAAGAGTGCTATGATTTTGTCAAATGGTGGGCCACCTGTGATCCAGACGGCCGATACGACTGGGGCAATATGGACTTGCCGCACCTCGATCTTCACGGTGCCGACGTCTTTGAGAAGCCAGACTTTCTCCTCGTCAAACATTCGGATTTAAACTCACTCGTCGCTCTTCTGCTGTTGAATCTGAAGCTGCTCGTCGATATTCATAAACTAAAGATCACTCGCAAGATCCTTTCCCGTACCCGCCTCCCTACTGAGCTACGGAATAAGATAGAGCTGGCAGTTATTCGAAGTCCCCTATCCACAAAGCTCCAAAAAGAAGCGCCCGGATCTCTTCTCCAAACCGAGTCAACTCTGATGAATCATATTCGCCTGCTTGGCGCTGCCCTGAACGAGACTAACGGCCAATTCATGTTCAATCTCTTTGACCCCGATGAGGCACTCTGCAGCAGGCCTGAGGCATATTCACGTGGGTCTTGGGAAGAAATGGCTTACTCAATCCAACATTCGTACGCCGCATGGTGGGAGATGGAGGGCGTCTTGGACCTGCTTAAGGATGCGCGCATGTGCGCAGCGCGGGACTCGGAGGATGAGATTGAGGATATCATGGGCACCGAGACGTTCAGATCAAGCGCGGGACCGAATCGTACGGCCAAGGAGCTGCTGGAGGACATGAGCGTGAATCGAATCTGGGGATACTTGGACTATGCAACCGAGAACGCCTGCTACTTGGGCCCCTGGTCTGAGCGACCCTCTGAGCAACATACAAGGGTGAGTAAGGAAAATTGGGCGAGAGCCGAGGAGGAAGATGACGAGGAATGGAGCGACGATGAAGATGAGGTGGTATTTTAAAACGACTTTTGGTAGCCAGGTGTGCAGAAAGTGAGACAAGGCGGTGATCTCTCACAAATGAAAAGTCTCTCTGTGATAACTTTCTTCGTGTCTTGTTCATTATACAAGTACAAGTAAATAGACGCATAATTGCTAAATTTCCATTTGTACAGCTTCTATGTAGTCAATCCCGTACATGCTAGTATACCAGCACCAACTAGAGAAAGATTCAGTTCAGGCACTAGAAGGGTTTCGTCGTTCTGAGTACTTACGAATGCCTCCGTCAACAACGTGTATAAACTCGACCGTTTGTGAAGATGAATTGATGTCTTGTGTCAATCGATCAACCCAACTCTGGACTTCGTCTAAGTACTTTGGGAAATGCGTGATACCTACACCACCACAGCGTTAGCGATGTGTCTCTGGAAGAAGAGATGGCAGCTTACATCCGCCCGTATAACCGACAAGCAATGGATCCTCTTCAGCTGGGGCCTCAACATCCGACGATTGGACTTGTTCCGACGGCGCTGTGCTATGGCTCGAAAGCAACTCATGATCGAGCAACTTATCGGATTTTAGAGCTCTGATACAAAGCAGCATGGCAATGATGGCACTGCCTGTTAGCATTGTCGCGCGCTTTCTAACTCTGATTGAGATTTCGCGCAAGACATTTGCACTTTCATAGTCCCATTTCCACTTGCTGCTTGATGTAGACGGTAATTCCGTCTCGCACATCATAACAATCGGGTCTTTTTCATCTCGAATGCCAGACGTGGTGGTATCGCCAAGGGTTCCAATGAATGCTGTCGCCAAAGAGTTTCGCTGCCGAAGCCGCAATGGTAGGTCGACTTCAGAGATATGCCACTGGCTTGTGAAGAAGTCGACTGCCATTAGACGAGCAAGCTCACCAAGATATCTCCCAGCAGCTAGAGAAACCTGTCAGCCGTATTTATTTCTCAATAGTTGGGGATATATACTCATGTAATCGTATGGCTGTTGGCCGGGTATAGGAAGGTCTTTGTCAAGTAGCAAATCCCACTTTGTTATATAAGATTGTAGTGGTCCTGATGCCCCCTTCATCTCCCACTCAGTGTTGATAATGAACTCCGTAGAACTTGAAGAAAGCTCCCCTAGATCCATATGACGAGGAAGTTTAAAGCTCCCAAAACTGCTCAAAGGCATGGTTACAGTAGCATTAGTGCCTGTTGCGCAGATGAAACTCTATACTCTGGTGTCAGCAACGAGAAACTGTCAAGGGAGGTGACTCACCATAGGCACTGGTTTACCGCACGCGCTTTGGGCGTTGTAGTTTGCCGTGATAAAAGTCGCTACTGCATCATTGACAATGGCGGCAATCTTTAAATCTAACAGCTTAGTTTCCAGCTGATCACCAAGTTTAACTCTGTGAGTCTCATAGCCTTGGATAAGAAGATGCCCTAGATCCATATCCGTAGCGAGAGTGAACCCTTTGGACAGTGCCATTATTTTGGCTTCCTTTAATGACTCTTGACTGTGTATGGAATCGGTATTAGCACCATACACGTTGTATATCTGCAATAGCAATGCCTTTTCTTACATCATAGGGAAAGAAAACGTTATGCCGACTGGCAGAAATTCTTCGTCATACCCTTCCAGGGAACTATTTTTATTGCTCATCACATCAATAATGCAACTTCCAATCCAGTTGAAGATTTTATGCGGATGTTCCTTTTTCAGATCTTCATCAATATACCAAGACTTTTCGAAGGACTTATGAAGCCGGCTCCTATTTGGAACATCCTTGACACTCTCAGTGACGTCATCACCATCTCCCTCGTTACTTGTGTCGAGAAATTCGATGATGCCTACTCGGAGATTTGTTCCCCCAATGTCGACGGCTAGGCATTTCCCTGTCTGATGTCCTGTCGACATGTTCTGCTTCAAAAGCGGCGTTGGAATGAACTGATCTGATGAAGTCATTGCTAGGCTCCGATAAGTAAGCCACAAATCTCTAGCTAGCGACCAAGGTTCCATAGAATCGGGTGGTTCGATAGGGAACTGGTCTAAGAATGACTCTAGCGACGTGCTTTCGGATCCCATCTTGTAGCTTGCTGCGGTCTTTGTTGGCCTTGACTGTTATTTCGAAGCGGAGGTGAGTAAGTGATGAAGTAAATCAGCCACGTTTAATAGCACAGTCACTTTTATGGCTAGATGTTATTAAATATCCCAAAGCCGCCCTCAGAGCTTGATAAGATATATCAAATAGCTTAATAGTCGTCGAAGGTTTCACTGAGGTCGTCTTGGTGAGGAGGGGAAGCAGCTCAATTGGCGGCTGAATGCGCCTTAGACCGTCCAACTACGACAAGCCACTACTAAAACATGCTCTAAAGAGGCCCTTAGCCGTCTTCGCATTCTTGGCAACGGGCGATAGCTCAGCAATTACGAGTAGTTTTCATGATCCAGATAGTGGAACACGAGTAAGAAATTAGTACTATCAAAATTCAATAGTATCAAAGGCCCCATCTCACCCGCTACTCCCCGGCTGTAACATTTCATCTGAACGCCTCTCCCGTCGATGAGAACCTAGCCTAGAAATTGGAGCACAGCGAGCGGGCCACTCCAGGTAAAGGGCGCTGACAAAGTCCGCGATTCCCCGCTTACATAGTCTGCTGAACAATGGACTTGTTAATGAGGTTGTCTGACTCGTGACCGCTCTCAATAAGATACGTGTATGAGCAGTCAAGACAGGCCATGCTGGCTTACGCTTCGGAATGGGACAGTTCGGAACGGAATGATTTCCTCACTCTAGCAAGAAGATATGTCCATATGCCGACAAGAACTAGCTGTACTGGATTCCCGGCTCCTAACGGAAAGGCTGCCGACTTGGAATTCGAGTGTACCGAGTATAAACGCAAAATAGACTCATACGTGGTTTAAACTGTTTCGTGGAGAGGTGGCTCGAGTGTTAAAGAGTCGATTGCAGATTCTAACTTTAGATTCTGCGCTTGGCAAGTCGCCACATTTTCAAGAAAACCACATTGAATTGCCGAACAAGGCTATTACCAATAGGGTGGGCATGATGCTGGATGAAAGGGAAGTCATTATTACTAACGGCTTACCTGAAGCTCACGCTGTGGGGATGTGTATCGAATACGGGGTTAATCATTTGTGGACTGTGAACATCCTGCAACTTCACGAATGATGTATAATAATGGCCGATAACTCTGCAACAGAGGAGCTAGGGGCGAAATGAGTATCTCATTTCAAGCTTATTGAAGGTTCAATGTGTAGTTATAAGTTACAGCGACTCCATATTAGGGTACTCAAAGATTCAACACATCTTCTGGTTATTCTAGCCATCTGGAGTTTACTCATTGTAGCTGCAACTAAGGTTAATTATTAAAAACTAATATAACCATATAGTTAGATATATTGCGGAGAGTTATACAATGCCAATGTTTTCACCGATCATGGCGCCCCGAGGTTCCAATAGTCAATCTCTTTCTCATGTCACAGTGGGACCTGATATTTATGGAATGCCTAACCACTTGGCTCTTAGAATCTCCAGTAAATGCCAACGGACGCTTGATCCCCCAAGTCGTCGATGGCGAGAACCTCCAAGCACCCTGATGCTTCCTTTCAAACCAATAGTGCACAAGAAGCCTCACCGGCCCGGGAACTTCGGGCCAGTCGCCCGCCCCTTCAAACTCTCCATCAGAACTTCCAAAGACGATGGGGAAAATGATGGACTAACAAGTCAGCTTACTTCTCATAGGTAGCCACAAGGGAAAACATGCTCACCTTGTCGCCTTTCCGCATCTCTAGGTCGAACACGTTCCAGGCATCTCTCAGAGCTTTCCCGTCGTATGCTGTTAGATCCAAAAGTGTCTGGATCTCTTCTGTGAGATGCTGACTCAAAATCTTGCCGAAACCATCGATTGAAGCTCTCAGTTCTTTGCCGTCGTAGCTTTCAGGTTTGCAATTGTTCAACCATGTCTCAAACTCTGACAGCCCGGACTCGAAAGCGTGATGCTGAGCGACATTACGCTCCATCAGACCCTTTTCACCTGTAATCTTTTCTATCTGGGGGAAGAATAACTCTTCTTCGCCCTGGTGATGCTCACGAATCCATTGGCACCAGAATTGGGCGTATTTCAGCAAATCGGCGATGTCGATAGAGGCAGAGACATGGATGCATTGCTGATAGATGCTATTGAGAGCCCGAATCATGCCATTATGCGCAAATGCCATTTCACGAGCGACATATACAGATCCATGGGCTTTAGAGAGGTCCACACCGCAGCCAGGTATAGAGATAAGGGTGAAAGGCTCATCAGCCCAGGGTGCAGCCATCGTGGGAAATGTAAGAAGAGAAATTTCAGTTGTAGAAGGTCTCGAGACACTGGAATAATTATCGCCGTGTGAGAGTTGGAATAAGATTACATGAATTGAAAAGAAAATGGGAATTCATGTCAAGCTGAGCGGAATTACGTCGTGTTATATAGCATTCGTTGTGAGGCGGTTCGTTTAGGGCTGACTGCGCTGTAAGAACCTTTGAAGCTTGCAAAGTGCCGTGATTGGACTAGGATGCGCTAGGATAAAGCCAATATAGGAATCAATATTCGTATCAGTGAGTGAGCTTGTTCAGCTGCATCTCGGTCCCACAGTGTTGTTTACATGACTCTTGCTCTTTGGGCCACAACTATAGGGTGCAGCAATAAGCCCATAATCACTATGGATTTCGTTCCCCCGCATGCTATCAATGGAAAAGATACCTTAAGCTTGAAATATCTGAAAACCTTGTTGCAACCATATAAGGACTATAGTGCGCTATAGCGTAATAGTGGAAATACTAGAGCACAAAGACCATATTAAGTTGTTTCCGTTAAGAAGTCAGGTTGCCAACGGGCTGTCACGTATTATGGAGTACTTAACCCGCAACTCCCTGCCCACACCTATTGTGGTAATCCATGGGAATAAGACAGATGGCTAGCCAATTAGCATGGCCCCATGTTTAATAATCGGCGTAAGCTGCTATGAAAAGGGGCGTTTCGGACATAAGGGCTATGCCTAGACGGGGTTTCTGCCTAGGGTCTTGTCAACATAAAATAGTCTATGGATAAAGTCTACTCCGTAAATGATAGTGTAATAAGATTCAGATTTATAGGGGATCCATGTATAATATGGCCTCTTAATAGGATTACATGACTCTAACCACCGACTCAAGTTTCGCATTTAGATGTTTATTGCTCTAACAACGAAAAGATGCGGCAGGAAGCTCTGACATAAAGTCTATAGAATATAGACTGGAATGTTTATACTGTTTTTGTGCTATGGTATCCTCTAGGCTTGGAACACGGCGAGTGATATAATAGAATATACTAGTAGATGCACTTTATGCTTCTTACTGAGATTGATCCAGACCTTGCCCAAGCAATGTAACTGCTTCACCGGACCACTAAGAATGCCAGTTTATAGACAAGGAACATTGGACCTTCTCGCTGAACCAGTAGGTGTTCATAATAGAGGTGACCACTGCCAGGATATCCCACAAGTCGATTGGTCTACCGTCTCCGATATTTTCTTAACAATAGGGTAGGTGTTGATATAGGCACCCTTGGTTTTGATGATGCCTACCCAGTCCGAAGTACTCAAACGCTGTATAAGAAGGGAAAAAGCCAATCTCTTAGCGTAGCGTCACATTCTTCGCATTGAAGGAGTGGTAGTCAAAATAGATACCAACAAAAAGTCAGACCTCTTAGCACTTGGTGGCAAGTGACGGAGTTCTAATTTTTGGATATATTCTGGTTGTCGGCCAACTACACTGAACTCACTGACATGCACACCTACATGTAGTCTGCATTGCAACTGTGTTGGTATCTGCTCAGCAATGCTCATCTCTAAGGCTTACATATGGTAGCCATTCATCGCGATTATTGCAGCTATACAATTCTGAGACTTGTGGTCTTGAACAGTTAGGCATCAATTGATCCATCTTCCGCGGCCGCAGCTACGCCTAACCCCTCAACCCCCCTCAAATCTCACGTGGTTTCGAAGGCCACCTGAAAACAACTGAATATGTACCTCGTATTCAGTCGACTGCAGGGCGAAAGTGTCTCATCCTTCCTACTTAAAGATGTCATGTTACCACCGCCTCACCGCATCTTGATTTACGTCATTAGCTTCCATAAGTATGATTACAATATGTGCTGATATACGGAGTACACAAAGGCATGGAACAAAGTCTTGTCTCCTACATACAAGTCTCGAATCACTTCGGAACATTCACAATAATGGCTTTGCTCGCAAAAAAGCGTTCAAACTGGTGGTGATACCACTCCATAGCTCCTAAACCTACAAGTTTCTGTTGGATTGGAAATAATCCGGAAAATCGGCGCATCTGTCAATCTGTCACCAGCCGCACGTGTACAAGTCAACGAAGGAAGGCCCTTAGACTAAAGTAGCGGTCTCTCTTTCCTTTTTGCAGTAGTGCTTCTAATGATGATGAAGGCTGACAGTGCCGAAAGAGTAGAAGATAGAGTGAGACATGTGGTTACAACAGAAATCCCTTGAGAAACCATGGCTTATAAAAGGCTCATTATGCCCTCGCCGTTCCATCGTCGAACTCATCTTCGTCTCCAATCTCATTTTGTGTATCGATTACTGTTTATATAATAGATCTTAAACATACCTTTGACATATAACCCTTCCTAAACTTACAGAATTTGTCAAAATGCAAATCACCAGCCTCTTTACTGCTGCTATCCTTGCCGTGGCCTCCACTGCCACTTATGGTATATAAATCAATCTTCGCAATTTGATCCATTAGAGCATTGATCTAACTAGATATGTAGTTTCCTTCGACACCGGCTATGATGATCCTTCTCGTTCTTTGAACGACGTGTCTTGCTCTGACGGTCCCAATGGCCTCATCACCAAATACCATTGGCAAACCCAGGGTCAAGTCTCCAATTTCCCCTACATTGGTGGCGCCCAAGGCATTACCTGGAACTCTCCGCGATGCGGAACCTGTTATAAACTGGAGTATGGAGGTCGCAGTATCCATGTCTTGGCTATTGACGCCGCCTATAATGGTGGCTTGAACATCGCGCTGAAAGCCTTGAACGAGCTTACTGACGGTCATGCTATTGAGTGGGGACATATAGATGCTGTAGCTACGGTGGTTTCTTCAAAGGAGTGTGGAGTGTATACCATGCAATGAGGCCTCAGAAGTTTAGAAGTCTTTGGAATCACAAATGCTACGCCTTACTACTCAGGGTGACTTAGGAAATAAGAAACTTCATAGCTGGATAATTGATCTATTTATAAAGTAGCTATTGGATGACGGTTGGGCTAAGAGAAAGATAAGCCTAAGATCTGTCTCGACTATCTTAGCTATTCTTCGTATATAAATCTTCCTGCCGACTGGTTGTTTGGAAATTTGGACGAACAATTTAACTACAGAAGCTAGTTATCTGGACAGAGTGAGGTTTCAAGAAGAAAAAGTTTCTGTTGTCTTCGGAACGGTTACTTCACTCTTAATATATGAGCATGTTATAAGCTGTTATATAGTTAAAAAATATGTGTAAAGAGATGTTGGAAGGATATTAGAATCACGTGATAATGTTTGCACGGATGCATCCCATATGTTCAAGGTTGTTTGCCTTGCCATGACTATGTTGGTTTAGTCCTCACCGACATTCACATCCTCGAAAATGGCTATCCAATTCTGCGGGCCATGTGGCAATACTCTCGACATCTCTTCAGCTTCAATTGTTCGGTGCGATTGTTGTGGATCCATGAACAAGAGTAAGTTGATAGATCGTCTTCGCACTAGATCTCGACGGAGTATTAACCAGCCCGCCCCAGATAACTTATTCGACGGCATTGTTACTGTTTCTTCGACTCATAATTTCCCTTCTGAGCTTCGCCAGAAACGACAGCCAACACAGCATTTACAGTGTCTAGCGCCTGAAGATACTTGGGCCACGGCCGAGGAAACTTGCCGAAGGTGTGGGGCCAAGGAAGTGCGATATACGGCCCTTCAGCTGAGAAGTGCCGATGAAGGAACTACCTTGTTTTACTACTGTCCAGGGTGCTCAGAGAGGTACGTAGGATCCTTTATGTGCATCCATTCTCAACTACTAGTGGGTATTGATAGAGTCATAGATGGAACGAAGGCAACTGAGCAGCAATCGCACAATTACGTGATCCACCATCCACCGAGACCGAAGACTACACCATGGAAGCGTGTGAGCTCGTACTGATATAGTGGTCGCATAAAGACGGCTAGCTATCGATACCTGGATGAAGAGCATATGCGAAATAGGGATGAGTGCTGATGTCGAAGATCGGCGAAGAGAAGTGTGCTTGTCACGCTTCTTTTTTCTAGCATAACAAAAACCGGTGTGAACCCAGAATACTGTGATCCTTTCAGCTCCACGTATGCCTTCAGCATGCTGGACGTGTGAATATGAAAATAATCTCACAGTACCACAGTGACCCTCAAAGCTCGCTCAGTAAGCGGATGACCCCTTCAACTGCCACATGATCCCACAGTACATATGTAGACATTCTCCAACGTGGTGACATAAGTAGCTAGAGTTCAGAAGTCATGGCAATCTCCATACGGGTCAACTTTGTCAGCGACTAGAATCTTGCAAACAACGGTGCGTGCTATTCGAGTTGATATAAGATAGAAATGGAGCTTTTCAGTCAAGTAGTAGTGTCAACTTTGGAACTCGCATATCACTACAAGGTTTCTAGATACATGTATATAAGAGATAAACGCGCTGCCATTACTACCACTTTTCTCTACACCTTTGTTATTTTATCTTGATTTGAGCTCATACCTGTCTATGCGCCAATCCAAGTGGGTATGAGAAAAAGAGAACGCAAAATAAATACTTGTGTCCACTGGAGCAATAAGTGCACCGCTAAAAGGCATAATATTACCACTTTGTGTATGTACTATGTCAGTCTATGTGCTGATTGTTTGCCGATTCTCGTTTTTCTAATATCCGCTTGTCATTGTGCTGGTCTTGTTCGCGAAGAATAATAACCAAGGAATTCTTGCTCGCAAGCGTGCCAGGATGCTCAGCTCCTAGCACTTTTATATATAAGTCAAGTGTCTGCCGGCTCATTTGCTCAGCTTCCTTATACTGGCCTTGCGCATGAAGAACCGAACAGAGAAAATCCATGTTCTTAAGTGTGTTCAAATGCTTGGCCCCTGATACTTTTACCTGTATCTCGAGTGCCTGTCGGCTTATCTGCTCAGCTTCCTTATACTGGCCTTGTTTAAAGAGAATCCAAGACAGGGTCGACATATTCCCGAGTGTGTTAAAATGATCAGTCCCAAGTACTTTGATCTGTAGCTCAAGTGTCTGCCGGCTAATCTGTTCAGCTTCCTTATAATGGCCTTGTTCATAAAGAGACCTGGAGAGTCTGTACATGTTCGTAAGTGTATTAGGGTGCTCAGCACCTAGCACCTGCTTATGTAAATCAAGTGCTTGCCGGCTTATTTGGGCACACTCCTCATAGTGGCCTTGTGAATAAAGAGCTACAGAGAGGGCATTCATACACGTCAGTGTGTTAGGATGCTCTAACCCTCGTGTTTTTATCAGTGACTCAAGTGCCTGACGGCTTATCTGCTCGGCCTCCTTATAGTGGCCCTGTCCACTAAGAGCAAATGAGAGGGTATACATGCTCGTAAGTGTCACAGGATGCCCAGCACCTAGCACTTTTATTTGTATATCAAGTGCCTGCCGGCTCATCTGCGCAGCTTCTTCATAGTTTTGTTGTTTATAGAAAGCCGCAGAGAGTCTGAGCATGCTCTCAAGTGTGCGAGGATGCTCAAGGCCTAATACTTTTTTCTGTAGCTCAAGCACTCTCTTACTTATCTGATGGATTTTCGCAGGCTGTTCTTTAAAAGCGGCAATTGTCATACCCGTCTCCACGATCTCAAGTGTACTGGGATGTTCGTCACCTAGCACTTCAATACGAAGATCAAGCGCCTGTTGGTTCATTTCATGGGCATCCTCAAACTTTCCCAGAAAATAGAGGCTGTTCGCTGCCTTGTGTAAAATGGTTGATCTGAGGATTTGGTCTAGCATGTGGCCTTGAAAATTTAATGCCATTGCTATGTGTGGTAAATACCTTGCCCATATATCCTTATTCGAAAACCCAGGCAACGGGAGTACTGCAAGAAAGCGCTGTATTACTGTTGTGATATATGTCTGCAGTTCTCCTTCGTTCCCTCTCATCCAGTTTTGCATCACCAAGCGTACGAGCCTATGCATATCATATGCATCTCCACACTCTCGTTCGTTGATGAATCCGTATGCTTTCAGCGTACTGATAGCTTCGTATTCATCTAGTTTATCGCTGGTTGGTGGTAGGAGACATTTCGGAATATCCTTTTCAGCAAGAAAGGCCACAAATTTCAAGTAGCTAGCTGCAAGTGGATTATCTCTCGAAATGGTTTTGAATGATATCAACCACGTTGTAGCAATTGGATTTTGAGTGGTCTCATAGCGGGCTCGATCGTCAAAATTTTTGCTCAGCAACTTAATTAAGTTCTCGTCACTGGAACGACAGTATTCAAGGTATTGCGATACCACCATCCCAGTCTTGACCATATATGCAGACGCTTGCTTAATAGCAAGCGGCAAATTGGTTAAAAACTCAAGCAAGCTTTCTAAGCTCTGCGTATCACTCATTTGATGCGTATTTAAACCCTTCTGCAGCATATTGGTTGCTTCCGATTGACTCATTTCCGTGAGATGGATGATATTCTCTTTCCGGACGTCTAACTTTTGACTGACTTCGAGATTTCGAGTTGTGAAGAGAATGGATCCTTTGAGATTAAATGGGAGGTAATCCCTCAATGATGTGACTTCGCTGGTCTCTCCGAATAGGGCCGCGTCGTCAGCGTTGTCGATAATCAAGAGCCAGTTATCCGCGATCTGGCTTAATGTTGCTTTAACTAGTGACTTGATGTCTGCCTTATCGTTTTCAATAATTTGTATGTTCAGCTCCCGGCCGATTTCACGGTAGGCATTTTCGAAAGTGTTGGTATTAATAGCTGGAACCCAAAAGACATGACAATCTCGGTACCTTTTTCGGACGAGAAAGGCAGCTTCGAGGGCGATTTGGGTCTTTCCAACGCCGCCAAGTCCACTTATAACAGTCCGTTGGCAGTCGTCCTCATCTGCATTGGGCGGGATCATGTCGAGAAGTTGATCCATGATCGATTCACGGCCGACAAATTCCTTGTTTCGCCCGAACGGAACGATCCAACAAGGCATCTTCGGTCGATCTTGGTGAGGGTTGAATGTCGAGTGGCTCCCAATTTGAGATGGTGAACAGGCATAGTTGTTGGTAATATGGTGAAATTTTTCAATGTTTATATTTTGATCTCCTTGATGTATATTGCCGTAGTCTCCCATTGTAATTCCGGTAATAGTTGCCATACGAGGCTGTGAAGACCCTGCCTGTGGCGTTGCACATATTCGTTCGTTTGTTGCATTATCGCAATCATCAGCCATGTTGCACTTCTCATAGGCCGGAACGAATCGTCAACCAGAAATGCTGATTGTAGTACCGTAGCGAGATTTGAGCGGTTAGATGCTTGATACATTGACAACATGACACAATTTACACAGAATGTATGAGGGGTTGCGAACGATCCTCCTGGCAGCCTGATCATGCGGGGTCGGTGGTTTCTGGCCAATCGAAATGGAATTATGCCTTGCGGCATCAAGGGTCGCCTGCTGGTTGGGCGCTACAGTCTATTTCTTGTTCGACCCGTATTGATCAGGCTTGCTGGACAGCCGGGGCATGTTTTGCGTAGAGGAGAGCACTGTGGCCAGTGCTGCCAATTTGATCAATGCCTATTACTTCAATGGTATACTGTATCTAAACGAGTGTGGCCTTCTGTCTTCGGCGAACCGAGGCTGTCCTAATTTGGCACCCAGCTCCCTTTCCCCTCAGCCTACTGATGGATTTGATCAAAATTAGCACATCGTTTGATGAGGTCGTGCTTAGGCACATAGCTACACGTTCTCTTCAAGATTCCAACTCATCGACGCATTATCCGTGTCTGACTAACACATGAGATCTCTGCTGAGAACGTCGAAGGAGTCACCTATAAAACTAGGCGTTGCCTTCACAAATAACTAGCTGGTTGTCATAGTAAATGTTACAGTTGTGATTATTGCCTAGTTCTTTGCCCTGTTGGCGCCACGATATGACATATCGTAACACGTGCATAATCCACTGTTCGTTAGAAAGTCGTTCTTACTATCCGGATAGTCAACACTGTCGCCAAAACGTCACAATCGTGTGATTTTGACTTCAATATCCCATTGAAAGTCTAAAATTCTGCTTTGGGCGCCCTTCCCGTAGCTTAGGGAAGGACTCTCCAATTATGCCTCGTCATGTATAAAATAACGGTTTACGAACGCCAAAGCATACGCTATCAATCCTTCATCATTAACAACTAGCAGCCAAGGCGTTGAAAAGAGCATCATATGAAAATTTACAGAGAATTGCTTCGCAGCACATTACGTTGTCAAAAACGTACTTCGACTCTCACATCTTCAAGACGTCTCACTGCAACGCCCAGCTGCAAAATGGCTTTCTCCCAACGTCACTTTTACACCCCCGAGACATCCTTCGCTCCCCTCTTCCGCCTTCTTGATGACTTTGACAATTATTCTCGTCCAGGCAACGCTCAGCAACAGGGTCGTCGCACTGGCCTGGCGCATTGGCAACCTAAATTTGACATGCGCGAGACTGACTCCGCGTATGAGCTCCATGGCGAGCTACCCGGCATGAGCAAGGAGAATGTGAACGTTGAATTCACCGATTCTCAAAATATGCTCATTAGCGGTAAAGTTGAGAGGACATATACTTCTGGCACGCCGCCTGCTGGAGCCCTGGAGGGAATCGCAACGAGAGGCAAGATCGCCGAAGGCGGCGAAGGACAGGCCAAGTCATCCTCCCGCGAAGCAACCACCGAAGATGCGACTGAAGATACGGCCAAGTACTGGCTCACTGAGCGTAGTATTGGCGAGTTCTCACGCAACTTCAGTTTCCCTACGCGTGTCAACCAAGAAAACGTGACAGCGAGTTTTAAAGACGGTATCCTCAACATTACTGTTCCCAAGGCTGCTAAACATGAGTCACGCCGCATTACCGTCAACTGATTGATGTCTACTGGGAAACGGAGGAAAAGCAATTTCGAATTATTACAGCAAGTCTAATTGCATTCTTCAGTTAAAAACTACCAAAAAAAAAAAAAAAAAAAAAAAAAAAAAAAAAAAAAAAGAGAGAGAAAAGAAAAAACAGCACAAGCTTCCCTCCTACACCTACAGGTACCCCACCTTTTAGGTACCTAACTACCAAAAACCCCCTCTCTGTTTAACTAGCTATTAAATAAAATAACCTTAATTTTTACTTTTATAATCTTATCTAGGGATTTTAGAGAGATAGAAATATTTATAAACCCTCTGGACTTTTAAAATAAACTAAACCCTATTACCCCTGGACCTGCGATAGTCCCCCAGCCTTAGAAAGGAGTAACCCCCTCTAGTCTAAAAATAAAAGAGATTATAGTTTTTCCCTTTATTTTTAAAAAGAAAAAATATTTTAAAGAAGCCCTTAGTATAAATAAAATACCTTTACCTAGCTTTAATAAAATAAGACTAAGTATTATAGTAGTATTATATATAGTGTAAACAGCCTTAAGAGGTTTTATTACCTTTATTTTTAATAATGTAAAAGAAGTTACTGACCTAAATAATAAAGGGAAATCTTTTACTAAGAGTAGAATTATAAATTAAATTAATAAAATTAATATATAATAATAGGCTAAATAAAATATAGTATTAAATATAATTATAGTAATTAACTTTTACTTAGTATAATATACTTTCTAACTTTCCTTAGCGGTAGTAGAATAGGTTTAATTATACTTAAATACTATATTAAAAAACTTTATTACCTTTTATATTAACCCTAAGGGGAGGCCTAAAAACCTTAAAAAATTAAGTAGTAAGAATAAAGCTGCTTAATTTAATAAAATAACGTTAGCTAATATATCTTATAATAAAAGTAGTAAACTAGAATTTATTAAAAACCCTACTAGAGTAGGAGTACCTATAACTATTAGAAAAGCAGGCTAAAGTAGCCCTAGGGTTATATAGGTATAAGTTATATTACGTAAAGATACTTATAATAAAAAGATATAAAAAAGACTTACAGCCCTAAAGAACCTAGCTTTTAATAATAAAAGGCTGGCCTATGTTACTAATAAACTAGGAAATAAAATTAAAAAACCTAAAGAAAAACTTAATAATTATATTTTTATTTAAGTCCTGCTAGACTATATATAGAGAAAGTTATTAACTATTAGGGCTAAATAAGAACTAATTAAGATCTTAAAACTTATAAATAAAAATATTATTTATTTTTAAAAAGTCTAATTAAGCTTTACCCTTAAAGGTAAGAATTAAAATATCTAAAATAAAATTATTATACTTTAACTATAAGCGGAAAATAAAAAACTAAAAATTAAAGAAGTATATACTTAAAGAGTTTTTCTTATATATAATATATTAAAAACTTATATAAATATAAGCAGGACCTACCTTACTAATATATTAATCCCTAAGGAGGTATATACTAGGGTAAGGGCTAAAGACCTGCCAGCCGCCTGTTGTAAAGCTCCCTTTAAGGAGTTTTTTAATATATACTGCTACTTTATCTTCTTTAAGGAAAATGTTAAGCCTAGCTTTAAACTTTTTAATAACTCCCTCCCGGTAGAAATCCAGGTCTAACCTCTTTATATTACCTAATGCTCTTAGTGCTTTAAATTCTATAACCTACAGAACTATACTAGGATAAAAAAGTACTGTAAATGCGGTAAACTGGCCTTTAGATATAATAATACTATAGTAAACTACTTATCCCCGCCTTAGTATATTAACTATAATAGTCCTTATATAGTAGAATCTCTAAACTACCTTACTAAACTGGTTATTAGGAATAGGGAAAAAGTATAAATAACTAGAGCCTAACTTTAGGTAATTTAGGAATTAGGCCAGTAGAAATATAATAAAGCTAACCTACTTAAACCTAAACCTACCCCCGCCCCTGCCCCTACCCCTAACGTTAAGAAAGTAGCTAACCTAGGAACTTAAATAAGCCCTTATATATAATTGCTAATCTTTAGCTTAGCTTTACCCCTTTTTCTTTAAGCTTTAGCTAAAAAGATTATTATTAAAGTTAACTTAAATAAGGAAGATCTTTATAAAGGAGCCTCCTCCGCTAAGTTAGTAGTTTATATAGCTGGCTTAGATAATAAAAAGGAAGAAGCTAAAGAGGATAAAAATATATTTAACGCCCCCCTGGGAATTAATAGACCCCTTAACGTAAGCTTATAAACAATAGGCTTTATTATAGCTACTAAAAAAATACTAGCTTTAAAATCTTCTAAATTAACGTTAGAAAAAGTAGTCTATACTAGGATATTACCTTATTACTAGTATAAGAAAGTAATTATAATATTATACTAATCTAGGAACCTTATATTAAATAGAATAAGGTATTAAATAGGAGATAAACTAAAAATTATTTTAGATATTAAGTATATAACCTCTTAAATAGTTAAAGGGATACTAAACCCTTAGTTCTTATATTTATTAAAATCTCCCTAAATTTCCTTAGTAAATAACTCTTTCCCCTAGGCCTAGAGGACGGCTGTATATATTAGATAAAGGTATATAGATATACTATTATTAATATCTACCGAAGGGCTTTAGTAAACTTAACTATAGAGATTTTTACTAAATAAGGCCCTCCTCTCTCCTACTTTATTATTATAGGTAACTTTAATGCCTTTTACTAACTTTAGGACCTTGGTAGAAGCGTAAACCCCGCAGGCAATAAGATAGTAGAATAGGTAGAAAAATATAACCTCTTCCTAGCCTTAATAAATATACCTACCTAATACTTAGGAAAATATATTAACTTAGTTTTTATAAATTACCCTACGGTAACTAAAGTTAAATATACCCTTAATATAAAATTAGACTACTATATAATAATTATAAACCTACCTAACCCCCTTAGGATAACTCTAGGGGTAGGGAAAAAATATATTCTACTGGAATATTAAGAAGACTTTAGTTAACTTATATACTCTTTTACCTAGACCCTCCCTTTAGTTAACCTAACCTTACTGTTAAAGGCTAACCTAGATAAGTATGCTAAGGCCCTGCAGGACCTTTTTAAATAAGTTATAAAAGCGGCTGGTAAAACTAGGCACTAGAATGGCTATAGTGTACTGTAGTAGTTAGAGAAGTGTAAAATAGTTTATAAAGCCTATAAAAAAGCAGCAGATAGCTCCCCTGCTTAAGAGGGAGCTTGTAAAACCCTTAAAAATACTATATACTATAGTAAATAAGCCTATTAGGATAAGATTATAGTGGAAGCTAGTACTATTAGAAATATTTAGTTAGTAGTTAAGTAGCATAAGGTAATAGACTACTTTTAACTACCCCCCCTAATAAATAGGGATAAAAGTATCTTAAACTTTATAAAGAAAGTAACTTTCCTTAAGGATAAACTCCTTAAGTAAAAGATAACTAAGGAAAATATCTTAAACCTATAGGAAAAGGACCTTTTTATTAATAAAAATATCTACTAGAATTAAATAGTAATAGAACTAAAGGCTAAAAAAGCTATAATAGGGTTAGGTAATACTATACCTAAAGTAGATAGTATATTAATTACCCTTTTATAACTAGCCTGGCCTACTATTAGTAGATATATTACTAACCTTTTCTATAGATACTTAATAATAAGGTACTACTTACTTTTTTTTTAAAATACTAAGATTATTATTATCCCTAAACTAGGGAAGCTGGAGAAAGTATATACTATATATAAAGGCTATAGACCTATTTTCCTGCTTTCTTATATAGGTAAAGGCCTTAAGAAACTTCTAGCTAAAAGGGTTTCCCTCCTGGTAATAAAATATAAAATACTACTAGAATAATACTTTAGGGCCCTTTTAAAAAGGTTTATAATAGACCTAGTTACCTACCTACTGTATAATACTAAGGTTGCCTTAGTATAAGGCTTTATTATCTCCCTTTTTATACTTAATATCTCTAGCGCCTTTAATATAGTAATACATAACCGCCTAGTATATAAACTTAGGGAATAAAGGTAGCCTTCTCTTTTTATAAAATAGGTTAATTTTTTTATAAGTAATTATAAGGCCCTTATTTAAAATAGCTATAAAATTACCCTCCTAAAGATAAAGCTAGAGTACGGAGCCTTATAAGGGTTCTCTATCTCCTTTATTATCTTTATACTCTACTTTTCCCTTAGCCTAAAGCTAAATAACCCTAATACCTGTTTTAGGTATATAAATAATATTAGTATTATAATAGTAGGAGCTAATATTAAGGAAACCGCTTAAAAGCTTTAGTAGGAATTAGAAGATACCCTAAATTAAGGCGATAGGAATACAGTCTTTTTTAACCTAGATAAGGCTGAACTTATATACTTCTATAAAACTAGAACCTAAACCTATAATAAAGGAGTAAACTTTAAAGGAAAAACTATAGCCCCTTAGGACTTAGTTTATTAGCTAGGGATATACCTAGACTTATGGCTCTTATTTAAAAAGCATCTTAGGATTATAAAGAGAAAAGCTTTTAAAGCAGCTAATTTCTTAAAATCTCTAAATAAAATATAAAAAAGATCTTTACTAAATACAGTAGCTATAGCGGCTAAGGCCTGCGTTACCCCCGTAGCCTTATATAAAACAGAGGCTTTTTAGCTTAGTAAAAATAGATAAAGTGTAATAAATTTAAATAAATAAGTAGGAATAGGCTTAGCGAGACTAACTATAATTCTAAAACCCCTTTTTAAGGCAGCGGCTAGAGTAGTTGTCTTTATGTAAAAGATAATTAACTTTTTTATTATATATAAAGAATTTAAAATCCCCCTAGTATTAGTATAGGTAGTATAAATTAGACTTTATATAGCAGCCTGCTTTACAGGCCTAAATAGGAACTACCTAGTTAATAGATGTATTAATAAGAAACTCCCCCCTAGGATTCCCCCTACCTAGCTATAGTATACTATAGCCTTAGTAGGAAAAATAGTCTAACCCTCCTTTTTTATTAAAAATAATAAAGCTATTTAAGTAGGCCTAGACTTTAAAGGCTTACTAAAGTTAAAGGTAGTAGAAAAATACCTAGAGTTTTTTAACGGCTTTTTTAGGTCTATCTTTTTTATTTACTTAGATAGGTCTTAGAATAAATAAGGTAATATAAGATAAAGAGCTATTATATACTATAACTTTAAAAAAACTATAGTATACGGCCCTTTTATTAATACAGAGGTCTATAATACTAAGGCAGTAGGTACTTTTAAAGTAATAAAGCTAACTAAGGCTTGCGCCTTTAAAAACCTAAATATTTAAGAGATTCTGCTTTTCCTAAATAATTTAGTAGTAGTAGATAGAATACTAAGGCTAACCTTTACTTTATCCTAAGGAGCTTATATAGGCCTATATTAAATTACCTAAAGACTACTTTTATAAGTAATTACGAAGGTAGCCTAGGTCCTAGGTTATAAAGATATACTAGGAAATAAAAAAGTTAACTAGTTAGTAAAAAAGGGTTTAAAACTCCTTTATTACTTAAGAAACTATTTTACTATTACCTTTATTAAAAGGTAGGTAAAAAAAAGATATAGGGAGATATAAAATAATAACTAAAATAATAATTACCTAGAGTTTTATAAAGCTAGTAAATAAGACCTTTATAAAGCTCTCTCTATACCCTTAGAACTATATCTCCTATACTTAATCCTATATTAGCTACTAGCTAAAAGGTTTAAATATAGGGACTTTATAGAATACTATAAGAGATTTAGATATAATACTAGGCCTATTTATAAATATAGTAAGCTAAGGATATAAAGGTACTTTATAAAGTACTATATAATAGCCCCCTTCCTCCCTAATGTACTAGAGAGGGAGGCGTGCTTTAGAACTACCTATATTAAATACCTCCTTAGTAACGGGGGGTATAAGGACTTTTAAAAACTTATAGAGGAAATAAGCCTATATAGCCCCCCCCCTATAAAGACAGATATATAAAATAAGATTAATACTTCCCCTTTTTCTTTTATTATATTAAAACGTAGTAAATGCTTAATCTAAACTTAACGGCTCCTACCGTCCTAGTACCTAGATAAGGACTTATGTAACTAACTTACTTAGTAGACGTTAATAATAAAATAAATAAACAAACAAACAAATAAGAAAAAACAGCAGAAGCAGCCAAAAAGTCTTAGCCTTTCGCTTAGGTCACTATTATAATTACTTGAGTAGTTCATATTACCCAAAAATTCTTCACCAAACAAACGTATCGATAATGTTTCACTTAGAAGAGTAAGCTCACATAGAGATGACGACAAAAATAATATGTAAGTCGACATTCTTCGATGAGGAAATAAACAGGGGAATAACAGCATAGAGGACTGAGGTACCTAGTAGTAGCTGACTTCTAGTACAGTTAAACAATTGATACCTTATAACTATTACTAGTAATTATTAACCCCAGTGATAACCGCTATCCATGTGATGAGCAGCTTAAGCTATGAACTCAATAGTATGACAATCGGTAATAATTGCGTAGAGGCGCAGAGCCACTCGTACGAGAAAAGGGTAACGCTTTTCATCTCTGCACTGTAGCCTTCCAAGCAGTTAGATTAAACTATATGTTTCTTTTACTATCGGTTCTAGTCACTTGAATTTACACTTCAGTACTGTGACACACCCGAGAGTCTTGTGCGGTGGCTTCCGCCATCGCATGATGTAAAGCCACATTTAAGCACAAGCTTAAATGCCGAGGAAAGCATATGACAACCCATCGAGTTCACGATAGGTGTTTGAACAGTATCGCGATATTAGCCGCCGTCGAACATGACCCCATCACGGGTTATGGCGTAGAGACTAGCATCTGGTTAAGTCTCTTCTGCACGGCAATCAGACCACCATAGTCCTAACCACTTGTCCGGGATACGCATAGATCGTAATGGACGCTTCGGTGTTTGGCATAGGAATAAAAAGGAATCATGAATCCGAAGACCATTGGAGTGGCACAAATATTGATCTATCAACTTTCACTTACTCTCGAACATTTCTCCTCGGGATAATAACCTTTGAAGTCTTTCATCATGTCCAAAAAGGTGGTCATAGTCGGCGGTGTTGGCGGAGGCATGTCCGCTGCCACCCGCTTACGTCGTCTGGACGAATCAGCAACAATTACCGTGTTTGAGAAAGGACCTTACGCTGGCTACGCAAACTGCGGTATACCTTATGCTCTGGGTAAGGTGATCAAAGATGATGAATCTCTGATTTTACACACGCCAAAGTATTTCAAGGAATATTTCAACATCGATGTCTACCTCAATACCGAAGTTGTTGAGATTGACCGCACAAATGAGCAAGTGTGCATACGAACCGTTGGTGAGACTGAGATTCGGCGAGTCGGCTATGACAAACTCATTCTTTCCCAAGACGCTGAAGCTGTGCAGCCGCAGATCGTTGGAGCGGATCAGAGCCATATCATCACCCTACGGACTATCTCGGATCTAGAGGCCATTAGATCTATCATGGTCGAACGATGCGTGAGGGATGTTTGCATCATTGGAGGCGGTTTCATCAGCCTTGAAGCGGCCGAAAATTTGAGAAAGATGAAGTTTGGAGTTTCGATTGTCGAACAATGGACCCATGTCTTGCCGTCAATAGATGCCGATATCGCGCAGTTTCTTCACACAGAACTAAAGCGCAACGGCGTGAAGTTATACCTGAATGATACGGCTAGAAGAATGGAAAGTTCTCATGTCGTCTTGGCTAGTAATGGAAGAGAGATCCCTGCCGAGTTAGTCATTCTAGCTGTGGGAATAAGGGCAAGAATATCACTGGCAAAGATGGCGGGTCTGGAAGTGGGAACGCAAGGAGTCAAGGTTGAATCACACATGGAAACATCTGATGAAGACATCTACGCTGTAGGTGATATGGCTGAGACGAAGCATATCATTCAACAACAGCCAAGTGTAGTTGCTTTAGGAGGACCAGCAAATCGACAAGGCCGACTCGCCGCAGACGATATAGCCGGCAGACCAGTGCACTATCGCGGCAACATTGGCACAATCATCTGTCAGGTCTTCGATTTAACGGTCGGTTTGGCTGGCCTGTCCATCTCGGCGCTGCGTGACTTGGGACAGGAGCCGCTCTGGGTTACAGTGCATCCTCCACACCATGCGAGGTATTATCCCAACGCTCATCCAATCACGATCAAGACCGCGTTCGAAAAAGGCACCGGCCGTATTCTGGGAGTGCAAGCAGTGGGAATGGCTGGGGTGGACAAGCGCATAGACGTCCTGGCGACGGCGATGCAAGCTAGGATGACGGTCTTTGACCTGGAACATCTCGAACTGAGCTACGCCCCGCCCTATGGCTCGGCCAAAGATCCTGTGAACATGGTTGGATTTGTTGGCTCGAACTTGCTTCGCGGGGACTATCAGATCGTACACGCCGAAGACATCAACATCAAGAATCTACATGCCTGGCAAGTCGTGGATGTTCGCTCACCCGAGGAGTTTGCGACTGGCCACCTCCCGGGGGCAATCAACCTGCCAATTGCGACACTGCGCAGTCAAAAATTGGAGCTTGATCAATCCATGCCGGTTCTTGTGTATTGCTATGTGGGCTACCGGGGTTACTTGGCCTACCGTATCCTCAGTCAGAGAGGATTCAGCGTAGTAAACCTTGATGGCGGACTGAAAACAGTAGTCGACGGGGGAACCAGGCTTTGAGGGTTTGTTCTTGATGATTTTAAATCTCAGTCATTCGGATGTATAGTATGTGACGGTAACTCAATTGCTTTAATTATATATGTACTTTCCAACAATCTTATAACATTCGATCTTTTGAACATCGTGAAATATGTTATTTATCTTTCGCAGGGACGCGGGAGTTAACCGCCGCAACAAAATGCCCCCAGGTAATCAGCTCTCTACTGCAATCATCTTGATGGATACTACACTCAATGAGTGTTGGCCCATCTTTATGCGCTATTGCTCTCTTGAGCGCTTCGGAAATTTGCTCTGCAGTATGAGCTTTAAGACCAAGCGCACGCCCCCCTCCCTCTTCAGAATTGAAGGCTTCGACTAGAAGTGCGTAATTCCAATTCTGAATACGATTGTACAGTCCATCGTGGATCTCTACCTCAATTGTGTAGCCCCTGTTGTTGATCAAAAGAATGATGATGGGAATGCGGCATCTCACCATTTGCGAAACTTCCTGGGCAGTCATCTGGAACGCGCCATCTCCTGTCATGAGGATGGTCCTCCTCTCTGGTTTTGCCAGAGCGTAGCCGAATGAAGCAGGTATCGTCCATCCAATATGGCCCCATTGCATCTCAATCTCAAACTCTGCTCCTGGTGGAAGGCATAATTGAATTCCATTAAACCACGAATCGCCCGTTTCGGTGAACACTGTCGTCTCTGGAGTCAAGAGCAGTTGCGTCTGTCGAGCAACCTCCTTTCTAGTTAACCTCTCCTGCCCGCGAGAAGCCTGTCCGAGAGCTGGGTCGGGACGAAGCCGATCATACTCAGTCATCGTGCAGCTGTTCCAGCTGACTGTTTCGGCAAGTCTGACCAGAAAGTCTTGCAACTGGACATGGCTAAAGTACATATTTGGATTAGGCAGGGCGACGCTGTCTATATCCGCAACTAGTTGTGGAACACTGGGCAAAGCCGTCCAGCCGACCGTGCTGTAGTCTGTAAATACAGTGCCGATGCAAATGAGGACATCAGCCCAATTCACTATGGTGTCAGCTGCGAGGGTGCTGACCTGGCCCCAAAAGATGCCCGCAAACTGGGCGTGGTCCTCAGGAAAGGAGCCCTTTGCCGCTGGCTGAAGAACCACGGCGCATCCGATGGCTTCTACCAGCTGGAGCAGAGCCTTTTCTGCGCCCACTCTTCGCACTTTCGGCCCGACAAGGATCACGGGCTTCTGCTTGGAACGAAGGAATTCAGAGGCTCCGGTAACAGCAGCGTCAAGGGCTGGCGCATCACTCGGCATCTGCTTGACTACAGCACTGATAGGTCCGGGCTGTGCACATGCCTCACCGGACTGTCCCTTATGCTATCTATATTTAGAAAGTATAGATTGGGGTGAGGTGTGTTTTTGTGTATTTCAAAGGAATGTCTAGTGTTGTTAATCATTCAGTTTAGTACATGTACATTCATCCACAAGCGTCTCTCTAGCACCAGAGTAAATGGAATGTTGAAAAGCTTGAAAGCATTATGTAGTCCCAGGCTTAACGGATAATGCCCAATTATAGTGAATATGCAATTTAAAACTCATAATCTGCGTAGAGCAACTGCCTGGCTTGCTCGTTCATCAAGCGACGCAGGCCAGAGAGTCTGGCCGGCACAGGGTCTCCAGGTTGAATTGGAACTGGATCATAATCCTTATATGCGTTTCCACCGAATACTGTATCCTTCAGCGTACCGTCCTTTTCTCGTTCAAGTTCGTAAAATAAGTAGGGGGTCGTGGAATGGGAGTCCACGGGCTTGAGCCATTCCCATGCGCGGATACTAAAATCTCAATATTCGAATTGTGAGCGACAATTGAAGACAACAGGAGGTATGCAAGCTGCAACTACTTACCCGGTTACACTACTGAACGAGATCAGTTCATTCACACAGATATTTTTCGCCCATCTACAGTCATTAGCCCAAAGATAGACGACTATAAGCCAGTCGCCGCCCAAAGTCCGATTTTTATCTTTCCAACGTAGCGAGATGTAATCACGTCGGCAGCAAGTCATTTCGGAGGGCACCTTGTCATGCTCTGTACGGTCGATGACTGGCCCCTGTCTCACAGAAATTGTTCTCCATGACTTTATGGACCATTTGTCGTTTTTCTGCCTCAGCTGTCTGGGAAGGTCTTTGAAGTATGTGCGCACAAGCATACGCCATGGTGCTCGCCCATCCTGATACCCTTCTGGAACGTGGTAAGATGATACCAACCATCTGAATGATCGCACCTTGGGTATTCTCTCGGGACGACGCTTAATATCGACAAATAGGTTCTTAAAAGGGACTGTCAAATGGCTCAACATGTATGTCCAACGCTGCCTCTTTATTTTCTCTGCTAGGGCCTTGTTTGGGTCCTCGTCGTTGACAGGCCATAGGCCCCATTCTGGAGACCACTCATCCCCCCGTCGAGGTCGCCGCGAGTACTCTGGGAGTAAGGGGCAAGGGCAGGGGCAAAAATGCGTGCATCGAGGCTTGCTGGCGATCATGGCTCCGAATTTTGCAGATGGTATTGATGATCAAGCGACTAGTTCTGGTCGAATGGAACATTATCTCATCTTATTCTGGGTGCATCCCTTTTACATTTATATACCTGAAGGCATCGGTCCGTTCATAGAAGTAAGTTTGCTCCTGTGGGAATGGCTGACTTGATACTTTCAGTATTTCTCGGTGTGGCGGGATTTTAAGAGTATGTGTTTAAAGCGACACTTTTTGGGAGATGGAAGAGGGTCATAGCTAATGGGTGTAATTTATCTAAAATATCAGTGATATTAGAAATACCTTAGATGTTAATTAATTGCTTCTATATTTTGAGGAGCTAATTAGAGTTCTATAAGCCTGGAGAGAAAATGCCCTACAAAGCCGGACCTCATATAAGGCCGATGCAAACATAATAGCCCAACCAAAGCGAACTGCAGGTACTGCCAACACCAGGATTCCACTTCTCAAAGTTTGCCAGAGTAATCTTGGCGTTGGTGGCGATCGCTTGACACGAATCACCAGATTTCACTATTTGCTGGTCAGTATTCTCGAAGAATTAATAGAATCACAGCACGATGCTATTATGCGTGCAGGGTTATTGTCATAACTTACCTAAATGGAACGTCTTACAGTTGGTCACCATACCAGCTTGCGTGGGTGTTGGTGTGGCTACACCATTGCCTGGGGTAGTCTTTGATGTCTTCATCGTCGTGGGAGTAGGGCCACCGACGATATTGACGCACACATAGTAACTAACTAACAGAGACGAGCAGCCAGTTCCGACGGCAGGATTCCACTTATAAAAGTTATCAAGTGAGATACCCTTTGCTGCAGCAACTGTTGCACATGAGTCTCCTGATTTCACCAGGTAGAAACTGTTGCAATTGCTGACCATGCCGGTCTGTGTAGGAGTTGGAGTCGTGATTCCATTTCCAGGCTTCGTTGTCGTTGAAGTGGGCTTGACTGTCGTCCCGCCCACAATACCTACACAGACATAGTCTCCCACGATGAGCGCAGTGCAGTCCGATTTCACAGCAGGATTCCATGCGTAAAAATTGGCAAGCGTTATGGCATTGCTCGAGGCCAGAGCAGGGCAACTATCACCAGAAACAACCAAATGGAATTTATTGCAACTGCCAATCATTCCAGTTTGAATTGGGCCAGGGGTAGAGATTCCGTTACCGGGCTTAGTCGACGTCGAGGTAGGTTTCACTGTTGTTCCGCCTACAATGCCCACGCAGACATAGTCTCCCACGATTAGCGACGTGCAGTCGTTTTTTACTGCGGGATTCCATGCGTAAAAGTTGGCAAGAGTGATGGCATTGCTCGAGGCAAGATCCGGACAGGTATCGCCAGAAACGACTAGATGGAACTTGTTACAGCTGCCAATCATGCCAGTTTGAATCGGACCTGGGGTGGAAATTCCATTGCCAGGCTTTGAAGAAGTCGACGTGGGCTTGACTGTTGTACCGCCAATGATTCCAATACAGACGTAATCACCGGCAAGAAGCTGCGTACAATCGCTCTTGACTGCGGGATTCCACGCATAAAAGCTGTCCAAGCTGATACCGGCCTTTGAAGCAATGTCGGGACAGGTATCACCGGACACCACAAGATGGAATGAGTTGCAGTTGCTAACAATCCCCGTTTGTACTGGGCCAGGAGTTGAGACTCCATTGCCTGGCTTAGAGGTAGTTGAACCATCCTGCGAGATGACACCAACGCAGACATAGTAGTCAAGGATCAGAGATGCGCATGAGGTTCCCACTGCAGGGTTCCAAGAGTAAAAAGTATCCAGGCTGATACCGTTGGCCGACGCCAAAACAGCACAAGAATCTCCTGAGACTACTTTGTGGAACTTGTTGCAGTTGCTGACCATGCCAGTCTGCGTGGGTGTTGGCGTGGTAACTCCATTGCCTGTTGTAGTAGTCGAAGCCGCCTTTGAGGTGGAAGATGGTGGTGGTGGCACTCCAAAATTCTGCTCAACGCAATAAGAGTCTCCCGCTATAATGGGACATCCGCTTTTAGCTAGAGATGGATTCTGTGAGATGGATTAGATTTGTGTTATGGATAAACGCTGAACGAGCGGAGTCGGCAATTGCTTGAAGGCTTTGACATACGTATGCATAGAGTTGATCAAGTGTGATGAACCCAAAATCAGCTATGCTTTGGCAAGTATCTGAACTTGAAACAACATCCCAAGATGTACAGTCCTGTATGGTATCACTTGGAGCTGTTGTAGGAGGATCAACGGTGTAGGCTGCGGCAAGAAGACCAGTTGCGCATAGCACAACAGCAAATGACTGTCTCATGGTTGCCTTGCTGCCTTGGCTTCGACGAGGAGGCTAACTGAGGGAATGCCTTGCCATAAAAAAGAAGACAGCTGTATCACTCGATATATCTCGTTTATTTATACCATCATCTGCATTGTTATCGAAACTTCCAGCTGCAAAAATTGCATCGTGACCAATGTCTTACCAAATTCCGCACCGAATCCCCTGTAGACATCGTATGTCATGGAAAACTCCGCGGAACTAACAGGATCACGATCCTGAAGCTCAATATTTCCATGACGAGATGATTGTCAACGTTCCATCCTCCGGTTGAATGCATGTGTATGGCACAGTAAGGTGATGTTGAATCCTTCACTGTGATGCAGGGGTTGTGCATGCCATGCGTGCAATCCTCCCCCAACACCATTCCCGCTTGTGGGGTCGAAGCACACACCATGATGTGCCCATAGATTGCCTTTGTTGGTAAGACGAGCGAATCCTCATCGCCAAGCCGGAAGGAATATCGGTGGTGCAAGGCGGACCGTCGCTGACAACACGGACGTTTGTCGATTTTAGGCAATTGTGATCTTGCTGCACCAGATGAGGCCGGATCCCAAGGCATTTGGATAAGGCATTTGGACATTGCCGTTTTCTGTGTCTGGAAATTACCATTTCTGTAGAGCAGAGCAAAACTGTTGAACGAAACACCAGACAGAGTATCTCCATCAGTCTAGATCATGGGCTTCGCTGTAGGGCTTGCCTTGCTTTTGCAGGCTGTGGCTTTTTTCAGCAATATTCCCTTTGTTGAAGCACAGGTTCAACTCCTGAATATTACAGATGCACCTGGTCTCTCTGCCACCTGTATTGCTGTTCTGAACCAGGCAGTGAACTGCACAACTACAATTGCTTCCATTGGAAATGTTCTTGATGGTTCCCCAGTCTTTGGTACACCACTGTTCTTGACAAGTTCTCAGCTCAGTGGATTGTGCAACACTGCATGCTCAGCATCACTCACAACATGGGAAAGGCGAATAGCTGGTGCTTGTGGAGCGACACTTTACGATGCAGCTGACGGTGGCCAGTTTGCTCTGGCATTGTTTGCTGAACAATACGTCGAAGCTTACAGCTCAGTCTGTTTGATGAACAAGTAAGTAAATACTTATCATCAGTACGAGGAGTATAGAAGAAAAACTGACAGTAAATATCAGAGCAGGAGCTTATTGTAATCGTGTGATTGGAGATCTCATGCGCATTGATCCGGCTAACCAAAGAGCCACTGCAACGCCCGGTAAGTCACAAATGTTTCAAATAGGAAGAACTCATATTGACATCTATTAGTTTCTACTGCATATTGTGATGATTGCTACCTCTCTTTGTTGTCTACCCAGTTGGCAATGCCATTGGCCTCTACTGCTGACCTGAAGAGCTTCTTTGCAACTTTGACATCTTCGTGCAAAAAGACAGGATGGACGTTATCTGCGCCCCCAACAGCAACAACATTTACAATTCCGTATGTATTTTCCGTTACATGTCTCTTTGTTGACTCAAACTTGTGAGCGTCACTAACATGGCAATACCAATAGGCCAACCCAGCCTCCAGCAGCGGCGTGTTCTGGTACTACATACACAATCTCCTCAACGGACACTTGCGTGGGTATTTCCATGAACAAAGGGATAAGTACCGATGATTTGCTCTCATACAATTACCTATCGTCTTTGTGCAAATACTTCCCCAAAGCTGGCACGTCTCTGTGCATTCCCAGCTCTCGTGTCTGCAAGCCATACACGGTGCTGAAAGACGACACATGTTCTTCTCTTCAAAGCCAATTCAAAATTTCATATGCACAACTGATCGCATGGAATCCATCTCTGGGGGGGAAATGCTCTAATATTCAGCAATACGTCGGGTATGCAATCTGTGTATCAAATCCCGGAGGAAGCTATGTTAACCCCAGTCCAACCACCATAATTCCCTCTTCGACAGCGTGAGTAGAATTCGCCCTTTCATCATAGACCACAAAATTCCTAACACATGACTCTAGCACTTCGCTATGGACATATTCTTTACCAGCCATGACTTCATACCCGAATGCCACATATGTAGCATCCACCGCAGACGCTCCGTATGCGAACGGAACTCGTATGGACTGCACAAACTACTTTACTGCGCCAATTCTTACCAATTATACTGGAAATGGGACCACAAGCTTCAACTGCCAAGATGCAGTATCTCAGTTTGACATTGACATGGCTGATTTCTTGACCTGGAATCCATCTCTGAATGCTTCGAGTCCATGTACAATGGCAAATAACACACAGTATTGCGTCCAAACGTACAGACAAACGTCTAAAAACATTACCAGCTCCTGTGTACAAAAGGCGACCGCTCCTCCAGGTTACGATTGTATCGGGTTCACATCAAGACATGGCATAGACCAAGATCAATTCGCACTTTGGAATCCAGAAGTGGGGAGTGACTGCGGGCAGTTCAAAATTGGTACTCAATATTGCATTGATGTGCTGCACTACCGACAGCCAGGCATCACTTCGAACTGCAATAAGTTTGCTGCGGCTAATAACACCAACTGTAAGTGCTGTAGCGCCTTTGACTGTGTTCCCCAAATTTCGAGTTGGCGTGCTAATTCGCGGCAGGGGTTGAACTTCCATGTCAGATAATTGAGACGGAGTTTGGCATAAGCCACGCTCGCTTCATCGCATGGAATCCTGCTGTCCAAGACAACTGTAAGTATTAGCCAACTTTTAGAATATCTTGAAGCGTGAATGTCGCAAAGTCTCATCATTCTGCTTCTTTATTAGGTACTGGGCTATATCTTGGCTACGACTATTGCGTTTCCATACCCAACTACAGGCCTACCTACACGTCAACCACGCCATTTGCTACCGCGCTACCAAGCCCAGCAGTTTTGCCTGGCGTAAAGTCCAATGCGAAAGGTTCATCAAGTTCGTTGCCCAAGGGGACGGCAACCGTGACTTCAGGCAGTTCCAAATCTACCAAGTCGAATAGTCTGAATCGGCAAATGACTGTTCCTACCCCAACTGGTAAATGATAGGAAAGCTATGGGTTGTCCAGAAATTTGGCTACCACTTTGGACTATGAAAATCGCATACAACTAGATAAATTTTAGTTGAGGATTGATATCTAGAGATGTTCTATGAGTTTATGCTTTGTTGTCAGATATGGCGCTCAAGTTTGCGAAAGCTCACGTTCGTGAGCATCAATTACCCCAACCACTGCTTTGTGACCATCTCTGTTAGAATATATCTAGCTATCTGGCCCACTGCCGGCCGAGTCATCGCTGAATACAGCTTCAAGAACCAGGCGAAAGGTGAGTTCTGCCCGCCCATGCCGCAGTATCGAGGCCCACACAGGATTTGGAGTTTTCTTCAATTTTTCTTGAGAGGGCCGGCTACGACCGTCATGCTTAAGGATCCATATACATCTTCTGACAGAATTGTCAAGAGCATCAGATTCAGAATGTCATGCCAGCATGAGACGAAAATTTCATGGCACTTCAGGAACAGGCAGCAACTGATCCCAGCCCTAGTGATCTGGACTCTTTGCAAAATGTTCTCTTAAGATGAATTGAATAGCTTCTCAGTGAAGATATCTTTAATAGAGTACATCGAAATGTGCTGATTCAACAAATCCTAACCAAACCAATCCATGTTGACTTCGTAATCGAGATTGGCCTGACAATTGGCCCTCCTTTCCAAAGGAAGACGGACAAAATCAATATGGCCAGGATCGCCTTTCTGTAAAGGGGTGGAATCGGCTGAAAGATCGTCCCAGCTAATGTTCCACTGCTCAGTAGGATCTATCGCATTAACTGCCACCAGTTGCGTTGGCCTTCCAGCGGAAGCGCCTCTGTATCTGTCCTCTAACTCTGAAAACTCAGCGGCCCAAATATATTGGTACTTTGACAGTTGCCTTGGCTTGAGAGACATGACATCTAGAAGCCGCAAGTTAGCCCGGATTGGAGCATATGGAGAAAGAGTTGAGTCAATGTGGATTGACTGTGTCCAACTTACAGACTACGCCACCGCAGTGTCTGGCCATTGCGCGGGACATGTGTTCAAAATATTTAAAATACACTTGATTTGGTTGTAGAAAGGCGAGCCAGCTGCCGTCGACGAAAACCTCCCAATAGTTACGATCCTTGGGATTGTCAGGGTTTGGGTTGCTGACATCGTTCTTGCCCGAATACAAATTCTGCAAGAAGGTGAGTATCACACAAGTAACTCTAGGCCATTCAATGATTATTTACCCATATAGACACCAAGTTGTGTTTGCAAGCCCAATCCGTAGCGAACCATGAAAGGCCAGGGTGACTGAGATGGCCCATTGTCTGTCGAAGGTCCCATTCTGCCCTGTCCTCTTCTGGTTTAGGGACAGAAGTGTAGAATACACATCGATTCATCAGCTGAGAGTCTGGTAAGAGTATCTGTCTTTCCAGCCATTCCGTTGTCAAGTCATTTATACTGGTGACTCTGCCTGCAGCCGCTTCTATACATCCCAAACAACTGGGCAGTCTGAACACTGGATCCCCAGGCTGACTGCCTGGCGTGCGCTTGACAATGTTTCTCTTGTCAAGACTTGGTAATTGTCGAATCCCCAGGGCCGCTTGTAGTTGTTTATTATTCCAGGAAAAATTAACTTGGTAATTTTCATAGAAGATATGTGCAGGCAGGACATCATTGGACAGCTTCTGCTCAGTGCCTTTATTGCCACGAATATTCACGGCTGACGCTTCATTCGTAATTGCTTTCGGGTTTGGGTATGTACGAGGAGCGACATTTTTTCCAAAGGCCAAAGAGAGAATCAGAGTGATGGCAAAGAATACTGGAAGTACCGCCAATCGACCCATATTGAGAGAAGTAGGTCTTGCAGCAATGTCCGCTCCAAGATGGCCTAATGAAATTGAAAACAAGACAGAAGGATATTGTCGAACCCTTCTGCCATGAAAAGAAGGGAATTCATGGGTATCCTAAATTCACAACTGCCTTGCCCAAATCTACGAAGCATATCGGCTACAGCATCGGAGGTCCTCTAGCGATGGCATGGGGTCTAAAATTTAATGGATCGAAGGAATCTATGCTTGTCGCTTTGGATCGAAAGACCTCGCTCGGATGTTACTCAAAGCAGACCTAACTACACAGTGCAGTGTGTACTGTAGAAACAAAGTTGTTGGCCCTAATCTTTTCCCTTGCAGATTCCTCGATGCATGTAACCTTGTACGTGGTGCTACTGGTCTGCTGATTGGTGTAATCAGTTCTCATTGGTAGCAGGTCAGATCCGAATACCCGACACCCTTGTAGCTGAATGTGGTTCGTAGGACCAACAGGTTAATACAAGCTGTAAAAGAGGTTTGTTAGAGTTAAACATAAGCACAACCAACCTCCGGCGATCCGGCGGCGACGTAATATCCCTCAGCTTGTAGCTTTGTAAATCGTTGACAAAGCCAGAGTGTGAGTGTGACAATGTCGAAGGATTGCAGTGTTGCATTATTGGAACTCCGATTTATGGCCGTGAATACTTGTTGGTGGGACTCTTGAGGCTGGCCTAAGAATTTACCCGGGCTGGAGATAGCAGTGTGCTGTTGATCAATCCCGTAGGATGCGCAACTCCGATATGCATCCGTACAGCAGGCCGAGGTTCTGCTGTGAAAGTTTGAGTGTTGCTGTTAAAGCGTTCCATAGCTCTGTCATGAAACTAGACTGGGCGTTTTCTGCCGTTATAGAAATCTCACGTAGGACGTGAGTCTCTAGCTGTGCTGACCTCAATCAACAATGAGGACCATGGCGATGCGAAGATACCAAGTTCTTTCAAATCTTCAAATCATTACTTTTGTCTTCTGGTTTACTATCATTTGCTTCAACGGTGTTTCAGCACAGCATATTCATGCCCCAACCGTCTGGAATGAATCCCTAAGTACTAGTAAGCCGCGGGACTTCTCCTTGTTCCGGAGACAGACACGTACATGTTCCAAGACACAAAAGTGTTCAGATGGTTCATGCTGTAATGGACAATCGTACGTATACAGAGGCCATATTGCTGTAGAATAAGCATACTGACAGTTGAACACCAACAGAGGCGTTGTATGTGTGACTCTATCATTTACCACCTTCAGAAGGAACTTGTTGGATCAATTCCCAGTATGTAGTCGCTTACTTACAAATCTTTGTTTCTATAGTGCGGTCTTGATAAAGAGCATTGCGATCCCAGCGTCTGCATCTCAAATTGCGATGCCAAAGCTGAATGTGGTTCCTGGGGCGAGACCCCGGGAGAGCTGTGTCCTCTGAATGTTTGCTGCGGAGAATTTGGATACTGTGGCACAACAGCAGTAAGTTTATCAAAAAAAAAAAAAATCCGGATTCAAAGATTTGTTTGGTCCTGATGATCGGTTGCTAACATCTGGTTCACCAGGACTTTTGCGGAAGTGGATGTCAATCCAATTGTAAACAGCCTCCTGCCAATAGCTTAAATAACGGCGACGTAACAAATCTGGTTATTGGGTAAATAAGTTACAACTGTGGCGCTTTATATGCGACGGCGTATGCTGATGATGATGAATCTAGCTATTACGAAGCCTGGGCTCCGTATAGACGTGGCGCCTGTGAGTATTATTTCCGCTTTCTATCTTCATCGGGGATCATGAGGCTTACAAAGAAATGAACAAAATTACAAGGCCCCAATCGTCCTCCATCATGGATACGTACAGACTCAATTACACATTTATATGTTGCTTTTGCATATATTGCGCCTAAAACATATGAGATCTATCCTATGAACGAAACCAGTGAAGAGATATTTCTTGAAATAATGCAGTTAAAGCAAACGGCCCCGGGATTAAAGATCTTTTTGTCACTAGGTGGCTGGACATATTCAGATAATGAAACGTATGGCCCTATTTTCTGCCTCAATCGATATCTCACACGCCTGACAAACTGATACTTCAATATTTACAGTGACACCCAACCTGTCTGGGGCGAGCTAGCCAGCACGTCTGCAAACCGACGGAAGTTCATCGGGAATCTAGTCAATTTCATGAGTAAGTTCGGAACCAATTCACAGAATTAGCTATCTAATCTCCTAATACGCCATGTTTTTGCCTAGCGAACTATGGGTTTGATGGTGTGGATATAGATTGGGAATATCCTGGAGCTCCTGATCGAGGGTAAGTTTCTCCGATGAACTCCTAAGCACGGCCTAAAAATCACTGACTCGATCTTTTCTAGAGGAAAGAAGGTAGATACCGCGAATTACGTTCTTCTTCTACAAGATATTAGAACATTTTGGAGAGCACAAACCAATGGCGTAAGTCTCCCACTGCGTGTTTCACTGTTTCATACGAATCGCAAATCTTCTCATCATCCCTTCAACGATTGAAACTGATTTCTCGTTTTTTCATATCATGGTAGTGGGGTCTTTCATTCACGGCACCAACGTCGTACTGGTATATGCGCTGGTTCGATATTGGAAATCTCACGCAGTATGCTGATTGGGTCAATCTGATGACATACGATCTCCACGGTAGTTGGGACTCTCCTGAAGACCAGATTGGTTCATATGTCTATGCACATACCAATCTCACTGAGATTTCCGACGCACTTGATTTATTATGGAGAAACAACGTGCCAGCCAACAAAGTCAATCTTGGTCTCGGTTTCTACGGCCGTTCATATACTCTGTCTGATCCATCATGCACCCTGCCCGGTTGCGAGTTCTCAGACACAGGTATAGCAGGTTCATGCACAGGCACCGGTGGAATTCTCTCTTATGAAGAGATCACTGCCATTGCCGATACATATAGCATCAAACCGGTTGAAGACAAGAAGGCGGCTGCTATGTATTTTGCGTTTGACGAAGATCAATGGGTCTCGTACGACAATGTGGCCACGATCAAAGAAAAAGTAGACTATGCCAATAAGAATGGTCTTCTCGGACTGTTCATATGGGCCCTGGATCTGGACAACGACAATTACGACGCTCTTGCAGCGGTTCTTGATGCAAAAGGCGGTCTTGGTGCATTCAAAGCCCAGAACGGCGTTGGACCTGCTGGCTCGACAGACTGGCAGCCCACTCAAGCATCTTGCTTCATGAGCGAATGCAGCACCTCATCTGCTTGTCCAGGAACACATCGGAGCGTCGGACATTCCGTATCATGTGACGGCAAAGATTCGTTCAGATGGGTCTGCTGCCCGCGTGACCGCGCACCTGATGCCAGCACATGCGAGTGGAAGTCTTCTATTACTTCGTTTCTTGGCCTAAGCTTGGTCGACTGCAACAACGGCTGCCTTACGGATGAGGTGCTTATTGCCGAAAGCAAGTGGTACTATGACGATGATTCTCAATCCAGCAAGAAGTGTCTCAGCGGATATGCGCAATATTGCTGTGCAACATCTGAAGATGCCCGTAGCCTCTGTGGTATGCTGGATGGATCGTGCATTTCCATAAAAGACGGCAAGCCTGACGGAGATGATCCTTGCGCCGCTAGCGGCCGTGTTTATGCGACATACTCGCAGGATACATGTCCCGATGGCTCATGGCGTCCATGGTGCTGTAATGAACAGGTTGATGTATCGCAATGCGCATGGCAAGGCCCGAAGCAAGATATAGCCAGCGATGCTTGTATCCGGGCAATGTCTTGTCCAGCGAACCTGGTTAACATGGGCCACTCTAAGAACGGTGGTGGCTACGACTGCACGGAATTCAGTATAGCAACGGATCACAGTATATCAATGCCGATCGGAGCACATGAAAGAGCGCTTTGCTGTGCGGCAGGAGATGTTGTGGTGTACAATCAGACGGCTCCCGTGCCTCTGGCGTGGCTGTTCATCGAAGACGTTCCAGATTCAGACAAACAGAAGTATGAGATGAATGTCGAGACTGAAGCTACCGGGAACCAAGATCCTAACGAAAATGGCTTTGGTTGGGTCATAATGACTGGCCCTGAAGATCAGCTTGCTTCATTGGATAAGCGAGATGGCTCTCATTGGGAGTTCTTTGACTGTCCTGATCGAGAGACTATCGCTGAGGATGACAGAATCACTGTTCGTGCCGTCTGTTCAGATGATTCCAGTGATAGTAACTGCGACGTTATTTTCCGAGGCGGTGTCGAACGTACCGTGGTCGAAATGCCACCAGCGTGTGGTATTGGCCGTTATGCCATGGCTGTCAGCATGGAATCAGCTGAAGACCAAACGGTGCCGAAGCATGTCTATCACAAGCTCGTCAAACGTGGAGCCAATTTGAGAGCACGTCCACACGTATACAGCTTCACATTTGACTATGATTTCTCAGTCTTACACGGAAGAGCTGATAACACTGTCCAGATTCGCATTGACTACTCTGAAGATCCGGGATACTGGGCGGCAATTGTGGACAATGATCCTAAAAACACCAACCCAGTGAGGAAACGAGAAGTAGCAAGGGAAGTTGATCGTCGCCATGGCGGATCTTGGAAGAGATACGCTGAACATCAATTTCATACTGAAAGATTGGCTACACAGAAACACAAAAGAGATGAATTTGAAAAGCGGTGGTGGACTCTAGACCCAGCAATTTGGTTGGAGGTTATGGATAAGCTGAATGAAAAGGGATTCGAAGGAGAGATACCACTCGCATCGCATCATCTTCAGGACACATTTCCGTTTTGGCTCTTTAACGAAAGACTACAATGCTCGCTGCTCGGCATCCCTTACGATGCTTATTTTACTGTTTGGGCGGATCTACATGTCGACATTCTCACATCGGCTCAATTAACACTGATTGTAAGTTGAAGCACGATCCAAGAGCGGCTGAATCCTGACACTAATCGACTTTCTTCAGGGACACCTTAATGATCTCACCAGCTGGAACCAATCGCACGTTTTGTTCCGTAACAAGGGCTCTATACAAGCAGGCTTGCATATGGAAGCCCAGGCGACCGTGCGCTTCTCAACTGGATCAGTTGAGCTGTTTGGTATGCAAAACTTTGGAGGCACGTTCACTGTGCCGGGTATAGTGACGATCGGACCGAACTTTAGAGTACTTGGAGTATGTGGTCCTTCTCCTGGATTTCCTCCTTGGGCAAATGCAAAATGCTGACCTTGAGTAGCAACTGACTGGAGTCTTCACCGCACATACGTGAGTCTGCTTACGAGCATCCCAAGACAAGAATAGTGGCTAACAATTGACAACGATATAGCCAAGCTCATTATAACATGGACGTACTATCCTGGGATTATTCACAGCGCTATCCTAATCCTGATAATGACGTTTTATCTGGGCTTACTGACAATACAGAAAACCCCAAAGACCCCGGGATAGATGATGATCCTGACAAGCCGAGCAATTTTACTGCAGACGTTACTGTAAATGGCGACATTACCCTACAAATGTAAGTCATACAAAATTGAGCGGCAACAGGACTATCGAGACTAATTACCGGCCAGAACTCCGTTGGTGGAATTTGGAGTCCGGTTCAATCCCAAGTACAAAGCTACCGACACGACAATTTCGCTGCAGCTCAATACCCATGCGACACTTTACGGAAGCGCTGGTGTTGGGACGGATACTGCAGCGAGTGTTTGTTATGGTGCTCTCGCTGGTGCGGAGCTGTTTGCTCAAGTCCAAGCTCCGTAAGTACCCATTAGACATTAAATGCCCATGCAGGCCCTGAAACTGACAAAACCACGTAACAGATCCATTCTTGGCGTTAATCCCAATCGGCGATGGAGTTTCTATAAGCAAGATGTAAGTTCACCAAACAAGACACTTTACAAAAGACAACTATTTGCTGACAAATTATCTTTAAAGGTCGACATTCTCGAACAGAAATGTTATGGGCTTAAAGATTTCTTCCCCTCTGATTGCCCAGACTGTGATTGAACCTTGGAGAGTGGGTTGTGAAGTAGATTATATAAATACGAGATCGAAATAAAATTATGTATATTAATTCTCAATAGTCTCTGGTAGCGAGATGATATTGAGGTTGTTCGCAGATTTCCCTGCTTGGCATTCTGCCATTGATGGCAACATTTGCTACTGCAGTAGCAGGTCTATGTAATTAATCCGCCAATTCATTATCGGTGTAGATAAACAACGACTGTCGCTCATGAGAACGCAGGGTCAGGTCCCTTGGCAAGCCCAATATAAGTTTCCATCTGCATTCGCCACCATTCGACATTCTCCCGATTGCCCATGAAAGTGATGTATCCGCTGGGTTGAGTGTTGTTTGCCATGAACACATTGTTTGTGCCAGTCAGAGAAGTTCGGATAGATGGACCTCCCGACACTGAAAGAGTTGACTGCCACTCAGTGCTCAACAAGAACGACAAAAACAGCTTTGAACTCTCCGGCCGAGGTGTTGAAGCAAAAATAGCCGCCTGTTGAGCCCAGGTCATGAACTGGTCCGGTGCGTCAGGTTGACGAACTTGGAGGAAAGAAGTAGATGGTGTAAAGCCGCCCAGCGCAGAAAAGGTCAAGACTCTCGAACCCTTGCCAGATGAATGATTATCGATGATGGCACCGGTGGCGGCTGCAGCACCACGCACCCACATGACATCTTGCTTTAAAAGCGAGTCCAACCACTTGAAGCCATACCGCTCAATGATGAGAGAAAACAAATACAGAACACCATCATCGTCGTTGGGATAAGTAAGAACAAGCTTGCTCTTCCAGTAAGGGTCTAGAATATCAGCATATGTCTTAGGCACCTTATTTGCGGGTACAATCGTAGAATCGTAGTAGAATGGACCAAATTGATCTGGAGAAAACAACATTAGCATCAACCACCGGTTTTGCACGGTGATCATGGGAGGGACACGCACTGTAGTTGACAGGTAGATACGCTCCGTCAATATGTTTGATAGCCAGGTTTATGTCACTGAAATTAGGCGGCTTATAATGCAAAAGGCGTTGCTGCTTATCCCATCGAGGAAAGTCGTGTACCGTTTGCAATAATGCCACATCGATGAAGGGTTTTCCTTCTATGTAGCTCCGATCAATGCGTGAGTCGGCATATTTCGACAGATCCGCGGTAATATTAATGGCGACATCGGGAAATTGTTTGCGGAATGCAGTTAGCATCGGAGCAGCAGCCGCTTGTGCTATGGCTAGTTAGTGGCTATTCTCAATTCAGGAGAAGAAATGCAATGCGATCTTACAGCTGCCGCCAAAGTACACGTTCAAGGTGCCGTGTTCATGTTTTGCACTTTGGTAAATTTCATCCAAAGATCTCGTCTCGATTTCTGTGCCATATGCAAGAACCTGGCTGGCGGAAAGAAGGCAAGCACCCAGGAGGGCAGACTGAATCTGCTTGAAGGACGGCATTATAAATTATAATTAGATAGAATAAGAGATGAATATATACACTGGATAATCCAATTGCACTTGATGATACCTGCTACATGTATATGGTGATAGTATTTATATTCACCATCACTCGAGGACGTCGGATTCCATACGAAGCACGAGCCACATGGCGTAGATGTGTAAGAAATTATTAAAAGCCTCCTTTACTTCAAGTTTGTCATCTACTCCTGTAACACGCCAGTTTGTTCCCGCAATTGCCGCATGAACTATTCATGAATATTCTATCTATAGGCAACACAGGTCAATATGCTGCCGCATTATCCGCCCCGGCTCTTTATAAAAATTATATAAGCTTATACTCCCCATAGTAATAGGGCACTAGCCATGTAGGTTGTTCGACTCAAAGCAGCTATAACTTGCGCATAGTATCTAATTCTCATGGAACGATTGAACTGGCAAGGGTATGTATGCTTTGATTACAAATGCTGGGCATTCCACCAGAGGCTTGTTGGTGCAATTGTGGGTTATCGTCACATACATACGCGTCAGTTCAAGATCGGATGTAAATAACATCCGGACCTTGGTTTATGACGGCGATTATTGGTGAACTATATCATGAGATTGATATCCAATTGGTAGCATTAGAGATTATTGAGCCATGAAATCTGCTAGCAGAAGTATTCTGCCATAGAAGTCGGGCAGTCTCCTAACAGAGAATGAGATGGTTTCCCAGGGCTGCCGGCTACAACTACCGATAGCTGACTAGTTGGTGCCTGGTGACAGTTCGGCAGTAATGCCTAAATACGTTTAAGCTCACTATGGAATCGACGCAATAGGAAGTAGATTGTCAGCTCGCCCGGCGCAAAATCTTATCAGATCTTACCCTGCTCCACAAGCGCAAAAAGGACATGCACCCAACGTTTGAGAAACAACTGCCGAAATATGCTACTACGAGTTCGAACAGCTTATATTCCATTGCTTTTTAGTAAAATCTTCATATGAAGTTACTCCTAGAGCTCCTACTTTGCAATTACATCAAACGGAAGTTGAAGTGTTGGAATCAACAGCAATAAATAGACTTTTCACACTGTTTCGCACCGCTTCGGCAGCATAGACGCCCCTTTCGATAGATCTCTCATTATATATCATATTGTTTATATCAACATGGCCATACGCTATGCGCTCTCTAGGGGCTACAGAGCACAGGAAAAGTGAATCGCAATGGGTACGAAGACACTACCTCTCTTCTACATCATTGAATCTTAACTGGAACCATGGGAGGTTTCTATTTAACGCGATTTAGAAGATTGATGAGGGATATTCATCGTTATGAAGAGGTGATATGAACAGGAGGCAAAGTCCAATAGTCGGAAAAGTCATCCAACAATGTCCTCAAGCAAAGTATCATCTAACGCCGCACTGTATATCAAGCATCCATTCTGGATTAAGTGGCACCCAACAGTCGATTGTGGCTTGGTGGGGTTCGAAGGTTATGTTTTTCCGTCACACGTCCAATCTCAATGATCCACGCATAAATACGCGTCGAATCGAAGCTATTCACAACCCCTTGAGACATCAACTACTTTTATCATGGAAGAACTGTTTGGACGTCAGTTTCAATCTCCTGAAGAGGCCAGGGCCGCCATTGACGCTGTCGCCCAACCCCTTGGCTACAACTTCGTCAAACACCGAGTGAGGCCCAATAGCATTGAATTCCGCTGCAGCAAGGGAAGGACCTACAAGGCTCAGAGAGATGCGAATGTCCCTGCCGCGAAACGGCGTGAGACGAGCTCGCAGATGACGGGCTGCCCGTACCGGCTTGTCGTAGGTCGGCAGCATGTCTTGGCCCCTTGGATTATTCGCCGCACTCGTGGCGAAAAGTCCACTGAGCACAATCATCCAATGTTTCCCTCATCCGCGCATTCGCGATATCGGAACAAGGCCCTTGAAAAGAAAATGGATAAGGTCATGTCTTATTACGAGCTCGGACTCAGACCTATCCAGATTCTCGGTCAACTCCAAACTGAACATGAGGACGACCCGGAATTGCAAGGTCTAACACGTCATGACATTTACAACGCAATACGAAAGCATCGCCAACAAGAAGAACTTGATAAGTCGACAGAAAAAGAATAAATCTATTATAAGCGTCAAGCTTCTATTTCTCTATTTATAATGGGAATTATTGGCTGTAAAAGTCAGCCAAGTCGCCCAACCCAGCTAGGCGCAATCCGGATCGCGACGGATCTGAGGAACTTCGCTCTTGTTCTCAAGAATCGTTCACGCAGCCAGAGGCTATGAACGGGCTCCGCTTGCAGCCCATAGATTTTTGAACATGCTGCTCTCTTGTTGGACCAATTCGCGGGGACGTCCAGACTCCGCGATTTGCCCGCGATCCATGACAAGCACGCGATCAAAATCCATAACAGCATCCAGTCGGTGGGATATCATTATTGTGGTGTATTCCGCAAATTCCTCTCTGATGAGAGCCTGCATCGTGCGCTCTGTATCTTTGTCCACAGACGAGCCCACCTCATCCAACAGCAACAGGCCACCAATGTCGCCTCCCTTCTCAAAGAGGCTGTTCGGGTATTCATCTGCGTCAAGAGTTTGGGAACGAGCAGCACTGCTGCGAATGCGTCGTCGAAGGATTGCTCGAGCCAAACCAAACAACTGCCTCTGGCCATGGGAGAGCATGTTGGTAGACAGGCTAGAGTCTAACCCACCATTGTCTACAACAACCTGCCAAAGTCCCACCGCACCAAGCACCTCTTTGCAATCACTTTCAGTCGATAAATTGGAAGGATCGAGATTTGTTTTGAAAGAGTGGCCATCTGGAAAGAAGACCGAATCTTGTGGCACAGCGATTACACGTTCTCGCAGAGAGGAGCGCTTGACTCGGCGCAACGGTATGCCATCAATGGTAATTCCATCGGCAGACCCAGCCAAGGGATCAAACAGGCGAAGCAACAGGAGGAATAGGGAGGATTTACCACTATTGTTCCGGTTAGCAACTCAAATATTAGAGGTAAAAGATATTAAATCAGACTGGCTCACCTTCCACTGCGTCCGCAAATAGCAACCTTCTCACCAGGCGTGATGCTCATGTTAATATTTTTCAAGACCAAATCTGCAGGATCTATACCCGAGTTTCCTGACTCAGTTGGCTGATCAGGGACACTGTTCCTAGCAATTAGTGAATCTGAACTTCAAGGAATCAAATTGCACTGCAATCCCCAAGTTTGACGTACCTATAAGAAGCTGAGACGTCCTGAATATCGACCGCTCCACGCCATGGCCATAGCAAAGGTAATTCCGCGTCCTCTTCGGGAGTACTCTCCGGCAACACAGTATCGTGGAAGGATTTTAATCGGCTCACAGCCCCGAGGGATATCTCCACCATAGTATACATGACAATCAGGTGTGAGATGAAGTTTCCGAGTGACATGAGGGTCACCATTGAAGCTCCAGTTAATCCAGGACCTGTGACCGCCTTGACTTGGGTGGTTAGAACTACGACCAACGTAGCTACCGCTGTGACAACAGAGGAAAGAATGAAGGTGAGACAGTGCTGAACCATGGCGAGGAGATATGCGGGGCGTTGAGAGTTGTCTAGGAGTTTCAGATTAAAATCAAGGCTCTCCTGTGACCAGCCAAAGGCACGGAGAGTTGCCACGCCAGCAACCGTGTCTGTAAAGTGTGTACTAGCAATGGGTTAGCCTGGCTGATACATGATGGATAACGCTGCTTGCTTGGACTTACTATAGAGGGGCTTTGCTTTCCAAATCCAACAAACGAAGCTGTCGAGAGGTGGGCAGATAGAGCTTCTGAACCAACCACATCAGTGCAGCGAAGAAGGGGTAACTGGCGGCGATATAAGGCGAGGCTGTAGCAACAACCACAGCCATTCCGATCAAAATGAATAACTCTACCGTGGCATTGAGAAGGGATTGTGGGAGCTCCATATCTATAAGCGAAATGTCTTGGGAGAAGAGATTGATCACAATGCCAGCATCTACGTTTGTGAAGAACCGCAGAGGGGCACCAATAACAGCCCGTAACGTCTGATGATGAAGAGTAATGCCAGACTGGGCCGTCATGAAGATGAAGACAAGGAGGCAGATTATACCGATGAACATCAGGCTGAGAAGAAGGAATAAAGCATAGATGCCTATCCAGTATGCCTGAGAGTGAGCCCTGTGAGAGGAAGCCAAGTCGACAGACCAAAAGTTCAGCCAGACCTGCGGGAAATTGTAGAAAACTGCCAATGCGACACAAGCCAGTAGGAACGATATAAGTGTAACTCGCTTCATACTCATAGCATAGTGTTTATACACTGCCATGTCTCCGGTCTGCCTGCTGCGCTCATCCGCCGCAGCCCACATTGGTGGCGGAGGCTTCCGAGTTTTAGAGCGCGTCAAGTTCTCGTCGTTTTCGTCGCTAGGAGGATCATTCGAAGAGTCCAAAGTCACGTCGTCCGTGGATTTATTGGCAGAGTGTATTTTCAGACTGTTCACATATCCGCCAAGAGCATCGAGGTCGTGAAAATTCCCTTGTTCGGCTATTGTTCCCTCTTGATTGAGTGCAATAATGTGGTCTGCAGACGGCAAATGCCGTACAGAGTGCGTAGACAGAATCGCCGTTGCGTTTCGACGGCGAATGAGACCGCCGGGAGCAAAAACCCGTCGAAACACTTGCTCCTCAGTATCGGCATCCAGACCACTAAGCGTATCGTCGAAGATGAATAGGCTGGAATTCGAGTATAGAGCGCGTGCCATCGATACTCTCTGCTTTTGCCCACCACTCAACGTTACGCCGCCGCTTCCTACTTTTGTAAGGTCTCCCTGTGGGAAAGTGGCAAGGTCAGGGAGAAGCATCGTTGCCTCGAGGACTTCATTATATCTGGCCTGATCAAACGGAACATAACCAAGAATGTTGGCTCTCACAGTTTCGTTGGTGAGAAAAGCAGTTTGGTCACAGTAGCCGATGCCACGAGTTTCGGGTCCTATGAGAACACGGCCGCTGTGAAAAGGAGTCTCGCCCAGCAGAACTTTGAGTAGGGTTGACTTTCCACAGGCGATAGGCCCAATCACAATGGTAAGAGATCGAGCAGGAATCTCGAGAGCAATGTTGGACAAGATGGATTTATCTTCCTCCCAGCCAAAGTCTCCTTTGGTAATTCGTATAAGGGTCTCGCTCTTTTCACTGGAATCCACATCCGCGCCATCTGACGAGCCGAGACTCTCACGAAAGTCCTCACGAGGATCCCGCTCCAGGAAAGTCTGAATGCGTGAAACACAAGAAAAAGCAGCCAGTAGCGGAGGGACGTATTGAAGCAGCTGAGATAGAGGATCCGTCAACAGGACTATAAACGACAACGCGGTGAAGATTCGAGTGGCATCAAGAGCCTTTCCTGTCACGGCAAATGTTATGAAGGGGCTAATCATGGATGGGGCGAAACCAATCACGGCCGCCATGATCATGGTCATCCGCCAACTGGAGCCAGCGCCAACTTCGTTCTCACGGAGACGCTGGAGGAGTGACTCGGCCGCGTCCGTCAAGCCGGCGATTTTGAAGGTTTTCATATTTGTGACGATGTGAGAGAGGGCGCCAACCCTTTCTTGAACCTTTTGCATCCAAATGTTTTGTCTTGGGCCGCTGAGACGACCTACGATTGAGATGAAAGCGATGCAGGTGAAACAAACAACAACAGGCGCGACAAAGGCGGCGCCAAGTTCTCGGTACAACAGCCACAGTGCAATGCCGCTTTCGAGGACACTGGCCCAGAATTCGTGGATAAATGTGAAGCCAAGTCTGGCTCGCTCGATATCCGTGCTCATCAGCGTCAGCACAGCGGAGTCACTGGTCACTGAGAGTTTGGATCGCATTGTATGCTCGTAGACGACGCTTGCTAGGGCACCGCGCATCATCCAAAGAGACCGTTCTCGCAGGTAGTAATAAAACGAGGTTGAGAGCGCAATGCCAGAGTACACAAGAAACACAGCCCCGATCAAGCCATAGCCAGAGTTGACAGGCCTATCGGATGCCGGTATTTCAAGATACGATAGCAGTGAGTTAGTGAGAAACGGCTGGCCGAATTTGAAAGCCGAAAGGGCAACTCTTGGCACAACGGGGAATAAGAAAGGTCCTGCTAGTGACTTGGCGAGGGCTTTGGCAAGACCATTCTTCTGGCCTCGATTCGTGGATGTCTCTATAGCCGCTTGAAGTTTTCTTCTCAAGACATCGCTAGACATGTGGTGGTCAAGATGGAATAGATCATCCAGGCTCAACACCTTTCTGCGGCCTAGGATAAAGAGTTTCCAAAGCCAGCTGAAGACGGCCAATCCCCAGAATCCCGTTGTCTCTTCTGGACTGTGATTGCCTGTGCCCCATAGAATCCATCTCGTCTTTGGATATGACTCTGTTAGCAAGATGACGGCCTTTAGGGCGACCGAGGCCGTGAAGACGCCTGCAAACGCATCTTCGGAGGGAGTCACAGCCACTAGCCAAAATGACCTAGCTCGTGCGATATCGAAGAGAAGAGAAAGGGTCAAGTAGACGCTTAGTAGGAAGGATGGCCGTCGAGATCGAGCATGTTCCGAAAAAGAGACGGGAAGTAGCAGTGCGCTGGCGATGACCTCTAATGTAGTAGATGATATGAAGAGAGCTGCTTGCTCGCCCCGCCAAACGATGCTCAAGATAAATGAGGTGAAGCGTAGCGCGACATACGGCGCAATAATACCCTAACATATATTCTATTTAGCATGTTACTCGAACTTTTTTGACTTGAGTCAATTGGTACGTAGGATTGGCTACACATACGAGTTTTGCAAGCTGGAATACACGGCCCTTTGCAATGACGGGCTCCCGACGCAACCAAACGAGACGAATAACGGCAAGCAGAATAAAGGCCGCTGCAGGAAGGATAGAGAAGAAATTAGATTCAAATTTTAGAGCAAAATCGAAATCTCTACGGTGACAACCGTGAACCGAGGGCCCAAAGGAAGCGTCATCTGGGCAGTCTGAGTAGTCCATTGCCCTCCAAGGGTGCGAGTGCCTCCACCGCCTTGCCAACTATCCGACAAAGTAATATGTGTCGGGTCTCAGTAGAGTTTTATAATCTGATTGAGAAGCTCTGACCGGGTACAGTAACACGTGATGGCGCATGTCTTGAGTGAATGTCTCGGGCTGGCATCATCAGTTTGGCGGTAGGAATGCTGGTTTTGCGCGGCCTAACAACTACTATCTATCGTCGAACAAAGACACGACACCAATGGGAGCAGACATACATATTAGAAGCGTGTAGATTATCGTTGTTAGTCTGGAGGAATTATAAGCGGAGAAGATATTAGACACTAGGACGTAAGAAGCGGCGAAATCAAGGCCGAAATGTGTGGTCATCATTCTAACAAAAGTTCCGTTTTTCTCTCTATGCCTCATATGACTCGTAGGCCGGCAAGCCGCGTACTCGTACTACCCGGATCTGTTCCCCAGATTGGGCTGTTGGAAAAACACTGTTTCTGTGCGAGCTAGACATCAAAGTCTGACCAACAGGTTTTCCCACCCAGCCTAGCAGTGAGCCGCGAATCCTTTCGTCGCAAGCAGTACAACATTGGCTAACGTCTGCTCCACATCACAATAGTCACAAAAACGACAGCAAATAAGGAGACGCGGCCGGGAACACCGTGCGCGTGGATGTGACGCATACCTCTGACGACACCTTGATAAACCTTTGTTGCCTCTATGCTTCGACGAAGAGGATGCAATGGTAGTTTTAGGCATCCTTTTGACAAACGCAACATTTATGCCCCTCAATTCGTCCCTTCTCCTAGAGTCACTTCAAACCGAAAGAGATAGTTACGCATTCATTCGTTACAAGCCACCTGGAGCCCTTTATAACTCCCTCATTACAGAAGGCTACAGGTTTTGGGTGATTATTAGGTGCAATTGCTTGAGGCTGGCATTATCCAGCTACTCCATGAACCCCTTCCGTGCCGACTTGAAGCCGTTCTATAAGGTGGAGATTTAGCACAAAACGGCGCACGTAGGAGTTCAGTCACAAGTCCATAAATATATGAAGAATTGTAGCTAGCCACGACGAGAGTCAATAACAGGAGAACGTCTAGAGCAAATTTTATGGCTACGGATACCATATCCTCAGGCCCCAGATGATTCGGTGGCTTTGCTAGCGGCCGTGTTGCATCTAGATCCCGTAACGGCTCCAGATCCGGACCTGGAGGCTGGAACTTCTCCACTATTCTCGGCATGTCACGATATCACCAAAGAACATCACTTGGGCTGCCTTATATTGATCCCAAATTGACTATACGATTCAACATACGATTCAATAGGTAGTTACTAGTACATATTCTTCTCAGAGCAATTCAACCATGCAGAATTGCAGCGTGAATATGAGCCTTGTAATGCATTCCAGGTTTTGTTTTCCACCACCTCTGGCTCACTTGCCGTTCACATTTCGCTACCCTCCGTTTGCTCAATTTCCACCCATGGAGCTTCTCACTTTGCGTTCGCCTGTTTCTCCACACCCATGAAATATTCTTCGTTTTAATAATTTCTTTTTCAATCTTTCTCTCTCAACTTCTTCATTTTCTTCCATATTTAGTTCAGACGGATCATCATGGATCCTCAGACACCAAAGTCGCATCGCCGTCGACGTAGCTCGATGTCATCGGGCCAGCCCTCGTCCCAACCTAATACGCCAGAAAGAAGGTCGACAGTGAAGAAGTGGAAAGAAGGATTCCGGTTTTTGAAACTGGTCAGCATCCAGAATCCAGTCTCCCATTTTCGTTCGGCGTTGAATTTGAGCTTCAGCTCCGTGTAAAGTCTGGTACTGGGCTGGATATTGGCAACTACCCTGCTGCAGATGCGTCCTTTTCGGTTATGCGGCGTTATAACTTCAGTCTTCTTGAGTCCATCGCCGAGATACTGACGCAGGAGGGAATGGATGCTGTGAGGCATGATATGTCGAGCGACGACCCGCTGGATTATTCGAAATGGAACGTTGTGCTCGATGGATCCCTTTCCAAAGCCCATATAAAAGATGGCTACTGTGAGTTCCAGCTCCATGAAGGAGATACATTCCAATCTAATAATATTGTGATACAGATCCAGTCGAGATTGTTACTCCCGTCATACTTGGCGATGACCAATGGGCTTCGAAGATTGACAAATTTTGGACCGTTCTGCTCTCAAAATTCCAAGTATTACTGGACACTACCAGCGGTACACATATCCACATCTCATGGGCACACGGCCATCACTCAATGGATGAGCTTCGGAAGATATCAAAAGCAATAGTGTTCTAGGAACCTGCTACTGCCCGATGTTGCCCCCCTTCCCGGCAAGATAAAGCCACGCCATTCTGCCTCAGCAATCTGAAGTCGCCTATTCTGAATGACATTTTCAGACAGCATGGACCAGTGCGCGCTCTGCCTTTCATATTCAATATGATCGACCAAACCCCCCGTGACGAACTCATTCGTTTGGTTTGTCCTGATAAATACCGCGCATGGAATCTTCTGCCAGCGAGAGAAGGAAAGGCTGGCTCGATTGAATTTCGCCGTCCACCGGGAGTATCCACTGCCAAAAAAGCCAAGCATTGGATCGCATTTACAATGTCATTTATCTACTTGGCAATTCGAGCGAATCCCACTCACCTATCATCCAGAGTAGATGAGAGCATCGACCTGGACGCTATACGCCATCCAGACTTTTTGGAGGATTTACTTCGTTGCGCAAGACAGTTGGGTGTATTTGCCCACCTGGATCCACGGTTGATTCAGGTAGATGATGTGAGCAGACTTCACATCACGATGGCACAACCGGACAGTGTGGCGTGGCTGAGAAGCCTCAATTTAGGTTACAACCTCGAGAACTTTCGTTGAATTGACCATGGCTGCTAGGTAATTGGCGGCGCTAAGAAACTTTGGAATGGTATAGCTACATACCTAGATAGATAAGCAGATAGATCATATCAGTCTACTGACTCAATGGTTAATGATTCACGTACATGTACACAGATGCGGTGGCTGGCGTTTGTCCGTTTGCTGGGCGGAAGTTTGCTGGAGTGGCTTCAATCATTGTTCATTGTGGTAATTTCTTCCGTTTGGCACGTGAACGTACATATATTTAGGTGACTCAATTCACCCACCCCATTTCCTCCTCGCATCTGCACCCTTTAAAAAAAGAATCCCTTCCAGAGACTCTTTTTTCAACTAACAATCACAACATCTCGGGCCAACCACAAAGGGTGCTTCATCTAGGGCACATCTATAATGGATTTCCTTGCGGCCTGTGAAGATCTGGCTGCCAACGTTGCAGCATTTGACTTTGTTGACGGTCCCTCCGATGTCTCTGAATCCGATCGGTCAATGTGACAGGCTCTTTTTGATCTTTCCTCCGACGAAGCTGTCGAAGCCATTCGAAACTGGAGGGCTGACTTCGCTCGCCCGACGCTCTCGCAGGCAGCATGGCTCATGGTCAAAGACGCCAAAACTGCTGAGGGATTCAACAAAGAGTCATACGAATATAGCATATTCAAAGAACAAGAGGCTCGCAAGAAATCACGCGAATCAAGCAGTGGCACAGTGGCCGCGAACGGGGGTGCGCAATATCTTCTCAAGCTAGAAGTGGAAGCTGCCGATACGGAATTACTCTCCCGACTACCCAAGAAACCGAAAATTCTCACAGGCCTAGACGATGACGGTAACACGACCAAATTCTGCTTGCTATCCGGTACAGAGAAGTCCGAGCTCTTGAAGGGTCTGCCGAAAACACGCCAGCCAACCTTCATCCGCGTATCCATTGCACAGAAGGCTCTGTCCTCAACATCTCTCTATCCAACACTTGGATTTGACACCACCATGCCGCAGTTTCGACCTGCCAATTCATCTTTGCCTCCTCCGTTAGCTCGACCAGGACAAGACGAGTATCCAGTCTGGTACTTTTTTTATGGCACTCTTGCCGATGCCGATATCCTCTCGCGCATCATAGGCCTTGGCAAAAAGGACGGTAAGACTCAGGTCGAATACAAACGAGCCCGCATTCACCGCGGTAAGCTTTCTACATGGGGAGGAAAGTATCTGGCTTTGGTGGATGCGGACGAAGATTCCACGGTGGACGGATGGGCCTATCAGGTGAAGGACCAGAACCAAGAGGATTCGCTCCGGGTGTACGAGACAGGCAAATATGAAGTTGTTCGGTGCACCATGGAATTGTTGGATGGAGACCGGCGTTTCCTTCAGGGACTCACCTTCAGACTCGCCTAGTTGTATGCTCTCGGCCACCTACCTCGCCACAGAGTAAATGCGGTTCTACCCTCCCTTATCTCATTCTAGAGTTTGTCCTTGGTATGAAGCCTGCCAGCAAAGGGGGGGTTGTGGGAATTTGGAATGGTTGTGAAGATAGTAAATAGCGCCATTACACAAGGTTTTGGGATGAAATCGTTGTACACAGCAGCGAAAAACCCAGCACAGAGTATGTAGACTATCCATAAAGCAAGCACATGGTCAAAAGACCTTCACTCAAACATCTCATTCATGAATCTATCTCCCACTACATGTGACGGTAACTTCCTGTACAGAATCCATCCTTGAGATACGTGCACCTAGAGGTATCTGCTACTGCGCCTCCTAGATCGATACCTCCTACCACTGCCTATCTAGGTAGCAGGTCAGATCCTTACATCTAGTACCAGGTAGTAGATCTAGTCGCTACTACCTAGTAGTTTCAGTATCAGGTAGCAGGTCTAGTAGGCAGCAGTGCCTACAGGTATCTTAATATAGCGTGTGTCGTTTGAGAATGGGAGGTGAATATGAGACCCTTTCAACCCATTGCCTCTAAAGGCTTTCCGGATTCCTGTGCGTTCTATGATCAATGCAAAGACCGGCCCATCTTACCAAAGTTATTAAAAAGAAAAGAAAGGTAAATGTACTGGGATTAATGGTATTTTCTACCATTGTAAGAGGAAGGATCTCGCTGATAATGTGTGTTATCGCGGCAGACTCGTCGCAGCGCCCCAGATTTGTTTCCTCCAATAAGAGGAAAATTGTTCCACCATTGGTGTCGGCTTCACACTAGCCGCAGAACTTCCCCAGATTTAGAACCGCCACCCAAATTCTGCGATCGCGATACCGCAGCCCCTCAATTATTTTCACATCTTCAAATCTCTCTTTGCTTTTCTTCTCTCTACATCTTCACCATCACCATCGCCTTCACCTTCGCCATGCCTCGAAAATTCTCAATTCCAACCTCGTCCTCCAACCTCTCCCTCTCCTCGTCGCCAACCGGCACTCCCATCACACCGACCTTCAGCTCCACGCCGTCAGGTCTCTCATTCGCAACTTCGGCACCATCAACTCCATCTCCCTTTCCACGCCTCGATCTCCCCTCTTCAATATGCGATCCGTCGATACCGTTCCCTCGCCTCATCGTCTTCGATCTCGACTACACCCTCTGGCCCTTTTGGGTCGACACACATGTCACGCCTCCGCTGAAGATCAATCCTGCGCATACCGGCGCAACAGACCGCACGGGCGAGGAATTCGAGTTTTACAGCGAGGTACCCGAGATCCTTGCCGTTCTGCCATATCTCAACCATCCCAACAAGATCAAGCTAGGCGTTGCATCGCGCACCAGCGCCCCTGCCTTGGCCCGCGAACTGCTCAAGGGAATCCACATCCCACCTACGGCGTCGTTTGCAGAGGATGACGGCAGTAATAAGAAGGCGGCGGGGAAGAAGAAGGTTTCGATCGATGTTTTTGATGGTGGACTGGAGATATACCCTGGGAGCAAAATCAAGCACTTTGAGGCCCTGCAGAAGCGGACAGGGATTCGGTTCGAGGATATGCTGTTTTTCGATGACGAGCCGAGGAATAGGGAGACGGAGAGATTGGGACTGACGATGAAGTTGGTTCCGGATGGCGTGTCGTGGGAGGAGATTGGGAAGGGGATCGAGCTGTGGAGGAGCAGAAGGTTTCCGCAACAACAAAAGGCATAAAGATGGGGAACAGGCATAGACGGCAACATGCAGGTAGAGATGCTGTTTGTTTTTTGTTTTTTTCTCAGCACATAGAGCGTGCCTTGGATACAATGCAGAATTGGATATATAGGACCTATTTAGAGCAAGACACAGCATTGAGCAATCAGGTAAAAAGTCATAGACAATGATATCCATAAAAACAGACCCCATAAGCATTATTCATGCCATGTCCGTATATATAAAGCAAAAAATATAAACACAACTAATTCTCCGTAGATATTTGGTATATTCCAAGTCCAATTATATTCCCAACCCGGACAAAATACTCCAATTTCCAATTCTCATCTCTCGTTCTCATCTCGTCCAATTTCTCCTCCTCTTCCCCGGTTAAGAAACCTCAGCAAATTCACCATGCGAAATAAAACATCTCCCGGTAACCCTTTCCCAACAATATATAACTCGAAAAATTGACGCGGGAGTATGAATGAGAAAGAGGCATTCTGTATATGCAATAAATCCAATGGCTCTAAACCATATATAGAAAAAAAAAATTAATGAAACAGGGTATGATATGCATTTTTCGCCGTTTGTTTTTTGTATTATGTGGTCGTTTTATGCAGCGGCGGTGGCAGCAGCCATGGGGGTGGGTACCTCGGTCGCCTTGGTGTCAGCCTTTTCGTCAATCTTGAGCTTCTCGATGGCTTCGGCGGGTCCGTCGGTCTGGGTAGCATCGTCAAGGGTATCTTCCGAGGTCTGAGTGCCCTCAGAAGCGTCATTGATCGTCGTGGCAGCGGTGTTTGTGGTGGTGGCAGCTGAGCTCTCCGTGGCAGTCGACTCGTCTGAAGATTTCTCGGCCGGGCCAAAAGTCCTGGGCAGCGAGCAGATGATTTCCCGCTTCGTCTTGCCGTTCTCCGCGCCGAGACGGACACAGGCCAGTCTATCCTCGCCTGGCACGTCCTCCCAGAGCAGCGGGCCGCTGGGGAACGAGTTGTAGCCCTTCTCCCACCGGATGACGCCGTCCCAGGCGGGGTCGGGAATTCCCAGCTGGCCAAACGTGTAGTCGAGCTCGCCGCCGTACTTCTTGGGGATGTTTCTGGGTTCGATGAAGGCCTCGAGGGTGGGCTTGACCTCGTGGGGCGCAAGCACAAAGATCTTGGAAACGGTGATGGGGTCAAACCAGCGCTTGACCCAGCCCCAGACGGTGCTGAAAAAGATGGGCGCGCCAATGATGAAGATGCGGTCAAGTGTCTCCGGATAATGCGCCGTGGCCAGCTGCGAGGCGGCCTGCATGTGGCCTTTGAGGTTCCAGAACTGCTTGAGGCCGACACCGGAGATGTCGACAATGTTGGTGCTCATGGTGACGGGCACGTCGGCGTAGTCGCGATCCGTCAGCTGCGTGCAAAAGGGCTGGTTGAAGCGCGTCAGGTTCTCGTAGAGGGCGAAGAGACGCAGCAGGCCGGGAGGGGTCTTGCCATCCGTCTTGGCTTGTGAAAAGGTGCTGTTGGCACCCTGCTTCTCATAGTTGGCAATGGTTTTGGAGTCGAGTTGGCGGATCTCGAAGACGTAAAGGGGGATGCCGCGGCGGTCACGGCGGCCGGTCCATTGGGGATACTATATAATGACAATACGGTTAGTATATAGGTTTTCATAAATCAAGATATCAGGGCACATCGACTCACCAAGCGCCGGCTCTGCTCGTACGCTTCCAGCTCAATGGTCCGGTACAGCGTGTCGATGTTGTTCGCCGCCCGCCATTCCTCAGTGTCTTTGAATTGGCCAAATGCATCCTCCACGATCCACCGTCTCGCGCGCAGATACCGCAGCAGCGTCTGGTCATCGTGAGACGCCGGAGGGCCAGGACGCCACAGGCCCTTTTCCTGTAGCAGCGCCTTGAACTTCTCCAGCGCCTCCTCCTGGTGAGCAGTCAGATGGCCCAAGTGACCGTGCGGAAACATCCCCGCCTGTTGGCTGGCGGTCGAGCCCGAAGAGAGAACTCGGCCCGCGGGGGCGGAACCTTCATAGTCGGTCGTCATGATAAGTCTTTTGGTTCAGGTTCTCTATTTCCACCACGTCGAGAAAGAAAGAAAGCAGGAGTCACAAGAGACAAACAATGTAACCCGACCGAAAGGCTATATGTAGATACGCGCTGTTGGCTGCACAATAGGAGCGAATGTGGTAATCTCGGCTCCGGAAGTAAGAAAAAAAAAAGGGAAAAATCACAAAAAAAAGCGTTTTCTGAGTGAGGATCCTAGTTCCAGCGCCCAGGCCAAAGACAAAGTCCGCAAGGCACACCCAACAAGGCGGTTAAAAGGGGGGCTGACGGAGTACAAGAAGAAAAAGCCAGCGCCTTAATTAGTCCAAAGCTGCGAAGATTCAGACGCAGAAGAGCAGCTGTGGTTAAATGGGTGTGTGTGTGTGGAGAAGGCCAAGAAGACAGATCCAAGTGACGGCAACGGCACCTTCGGAGGCCGATAGGATGCCGTGCTAGGAGGATCGGGCAGGGAAAAAAGGGGGGGCGATTTGGTTGGCAGCCGTGAATTCCCAAGGGCGAATAAAACCTGTCTCGTGCCCAAATGCTAGATTACGAGACACCGGGCGGTTGTCATGATGCGAAGAGACGGCGATGCTTACACTTGGGCCGACTTTTACAAAGCCCGGGCGGGAAGGGGTCTGGTGTTTGTTATATCATCGCGCAGGCGGCGATGACAAGGATGGAATTACATTACTGGCGATTACTAAGAGCACTAATCCCAAAATCCAGATCCCAACATGTTGGTAAACTCCAAAAGATTCCGACTAGGCGCGAGGTTTGTGTGCGCTTCCGTAAGGGACCCTCTCCGTGCTCCGTGGCGGCGAACCTGTGACGGCAATGACAGCATGTGGTGCTTACAGTATGTATTACTATGGTTTTCCTTTCCCATCGCCGCGAGCCGGTCCATGTGCAAATTCTATACGGTTATACGTTATTATAACTATATGCTATATATATCCCGGCGCTGTGGTTGTGCGGAAGCCTCGGAAGGAAGCAAATTTCCGGCTCGCCCGACCAGCTGCTTATCGATCGATCAGAGAACTTGGCCCAGCAAGCCGGTTATGGGCCATGCAACTCAATCTGGGGGGATCAATCAAGTTGCTGGAGATGCCGCAACTGCCACGGCAATTCCAAACCTAAAATCCGTGTCAGACCGGAGCCACGAGGGGAGGCGAACAATTGCTGCCATTAAGCTCTCGGAGGGCCGTCCATCTGACCTCCGTCATCTCCATGTGTCCAGATTACATGTAAATGCCATTGGTTCAAGGACTCTCGTAGCGGCAAGCCCACCAAGCGTGGCCTAATCCCATGGACGCCAGTTGTCTGTCAGCCGGGACAACGAGGAGGAGAGCGTCCGGGCTTATGGGCTTGTTCGGAAGAGGCAGATATGATGTATTGGAGAAAGCTTCTCGACAGATCATCTTGCTCAAATCCCAGCAAATCGGTCCAGGGCTCCAGGGTAGGTGGGATGAATTTCCAGTGCTCTTTTTGTCAGCAGGGCGTCCTTGGCGCTCTTCTTGGAGGTTCGCCGATTTGCCACAGCTCTCGCCCGCCGAGGTTTGAAGTATGACGTTGCGTCAAAGGATTTTGCTCTTGGCCATTAACCCAATATATGACATCTAGGGGTCTCATCAATTTGCCCTCCAAATGATGGGCAGCAGCTGATTCGCATCCGGCTGCAAGGCACGTGTGCGTTTGGCTCATCCTGGGACGAATGTGTTGCCCCTGCTCCAGCGCTCATTTGGATACAACGATGAGAGGATATCCGGCTTTCTACAGTTTCTTTCCTCTCTTTCTCTACTCATCCTCTCGTTCTCCTTCATGTCGCACAGAAGGAAATACAGCCATCTGGGGTTGCTAACCCGATGGGGTCGTGACAGGACCAACTTACTGTAGCCTTTCAAAATGTCTCGAATGTCATGAACTTGCTCTCCTGGTCTCCCACGCTAAACAACGCCCCCCTTCGATCCCTTGGTCTAGCCCTGTCAAAAGAATCCCATTCATGGCTGCTCCGTACTTTGTGCAAAGTTTAACAGATGCAGATAAGATGGCGCAGAAAACCCCCAATCAGGCTTCACGTTTACTCCTCTCAACTGAAACCCCTTGATAGCGCAGTGCACTCAATGCCACACCCATCCCTTTTATCTCCCGACTTCTTTCCCCGTCTTTTTGTCAAATCGACCGAGCAAAGAGACCTATCTCCCCCCACTGTGATTGAACGGCACCCTGCATAGCCGTCGGTCCGATCATACACCGGACAGATGAGAGGAAGCTGGCCTATGAGTTGACAGCCAACGGAGCGTCGATCCGCCGTAGCGCTTCCGTGGGTTAACGGCACTCGGCTGCTCTGTTTTAGCGTGGGAGAGAGAAGACCAGATCGGGGCGGGTGCATCTGGAGGCCGTTGAGCGAGTGGGTTCTTGAGTGATGTGCTAGAGCTGGATGAGGGTGTTGGTGATGCTACTGCCGCTGCATGTCCTCGGAGCGCTTGCAAACTTGTAGTTGATAGTTTCTTCAATGAGTCGTACGAGTGGTAGGACCAAGGCAGAGAGAAAAGCACAAAGAAACATAGTCTGATATTGTTCAATGCTCCATGTAAGCTTGCCTTTCACTAGCAATGCACTGCGCCATGGGGCTCGGCCAAAGGGGGGAAATTCCACCATCTTCATTGGCCACATAGCTGACGAAGGAATCTCTGTAAGAGGCGCCTTGGGGGCTTTTTCTCTCTTTGTTCCTTGGACTGTTCCTTAGAATGCTTACAGTTGCATCGCGTATCTGATCGGAGAATCTATTTAGAGATTTGCCTTTATCGCCCGACCGGTCTTTTTATGGAGAGGCATTTGCCAGCCAGGACCCAAGATTAATAGTGATAAACAGTCATTAGAAGAGCCAGCAATAACAACAGAACACTGGGGAAAGATAATGATAGCACATGGTATTGACTGACAGCTGTGCTAGTATTGTAGCAGCCGCGGATCAAGAACCAGGGGGCGCTCAGGCCTGAAGGGTAAAAAGGTTGATTTGATTCGATGACTCTAAAGAGCCAGCAGAAAGGTGGGATGGCCGCTCCCGAGTGATAGCATCATAGTTCACATGCACGGCGTACCATCGTTCGTTTATCCCATCTTCCCTGATTCTATCCATCTTCTCTTGCCTATTCCGTGTTTGCTCTTGTGACCGCTCATTCTCCTTCTATCATCGGTCTTCAAGCCTTCCGTGTCGCTGTTGAGTTGTCCCGAGCTACTGTCAATGTTTGTCTGATCCAAAGATTTCTCCGTAGAAGCGCCTTTGCCCCCCCGTCCCCCTTGTCTTTTTGTCTCCCCTGGCCATCCAGCTGATTACCTGACTTGGACAGAAGCCAACCCGCAAGTGATCTTAGCACCTGGGGCTAAGCAGACGCCACACCCCGCGACAATCATCTTGTATCGAATCTGCAAAAGCATCTGCTACATAAGACTCCCAGCGTCTAGCAGTTCTGGAAAAACAAAACAAGACAATTTTTGAATACAGCGAGATCTTCGCTCTTCTCCATGTCCCCGCCTCCACGGGCGTCACAGCATGCGGCGGCCAAGATGACCTCGAAAAGGCCGAAATGCTGGGAGTGTCAACGCCGCGATTCGCCGTGCGACGGCAGGATTCCGATCTGCGGCAACTGCAGCGACGCCGGCATGGTCTGTCCTGGCTACAACAACGCCAGGCCGCTCACGTGGCTGCCCACGGGCAAAGTATCGCGGCTTCAGAAGCAAAAGGTCAAGAGCCGAAGCGCGGCGCCAGCGACAACCAGGCGGTTCAAGCAGAGCCCGGCAGCTTTGACGACGGCTCGAGCATCGTCGACGCCGGAACGGGGCGCTTCGGCTTCGGTGGCGAGCACGCCGCCTAGGGCGCGGAGGAGGAAGGGCAGCAGCAGCACTAACAGCAATACTATCAAGGATGGTAAAGCCAAAGCCAACAGCAGCATTAGCGACACCAACGGTCCCAATACTAGCAGCAGCGGCAGCGATGCCGGCACCATCTCGGAGGCGTCTCCGGGCGACTCGACCTCGAGCCTGGTGGCAGCCACCAAGAAGACGACAATTCGCAGCAATGATGGCCATCACGAGGACCGGAATGAGGATGGATTGCTCAAGGCAAAGGACTCACAGCTCCAGCTTGTTGCCAGCAGGGCGCAATTCGGCTCTGCCAGCAGTTCTAGTTCCAGGCAAATGCATGTGGCGCACATCCCACCAGATCTGCGGCCAGAGCAGTGGGATTTCGTAGATGCCATCCAATACTGTATGTTGACTTTTCTACTGTTCAACTTTGCATTTTGTTTTCGATTTTCCCTTTTCCAGCTTACCTCGGGCCTTGCCACTGGCCCATGACCCCTGCTGCCCTCTTGTACACCATCGTATGCCCCCGTATAAGCCTCGCTATTGTCTGACATTGAAGTTTGTTTTCAGATAACAATCTGCTGCTGCCAAAGATGCGAGCAAGGCAGATCGTGCAGAATCCCGCCTGGGGAGGCGAGCTGAGCGGTGAAGCTCTCCAGTCTCTCACGGCCGCAAACCGCCACTGCATTCTAGCTATAGCCGTTGGTTACCGCATCATGTGCGTGTCCATCATCCACGGCTTGGATCTGGAGCCGTCGACTTCGGGCCCGGCGTCTCACCTATGGCAGGAATTCTACCGCCACATCGGCAAATCTATCCGGGCCCTCAACGATGAGATTCAACAAAGCTACCCGGGGAACGTCTTCAACATATTCTCCAGCATGGCCCACTTGATGAGCGCAGAGGTGAGACCTAGAGAGAGGGTCCTTACCTTTACTTGGCGATGATGAACTGACTGCTTATGTTTGCTTATGTTTAGGTTCTTGTCTCTAATTCGTTGTCATGGCGCCTTCACGCTGATGGCTACCTTATGCTGATCAAACATTGCGGGGGTCTAAGGAAGCTGATGAACTCGTCCACTACCCCATTGTTGATGCAGAGCTTTGTCATGTAAGTTGACCATCGTGATATCGACAAGATTCAAGCTGACGATTTGTCTCGAAATTTCACTCAGTGGCATTACTGTCTTCAACACCACCAGCCCTAGCCACTCGCAGATGGTCGATGCCTGCAACTTTGACGTTAACGATGTCATGGCCCTATACGAAATCGGCAGCACCCCGTTGTTCTACTGTCCCGCGCCCTTGTTTAGAGAAATATTCCTCATCAACCGCCTCAGGCTAGATGCCGCAGTTTCTGACGGCTCCTCTGAGCCTAGTCTCTGTGATATACTTCAGCGAGTCGACATGTATTCCGTCCCGCTCATGAACGACTCCATCGACGAGACGAAAGCCAACGCCTTGCTTTTCATCTCGCTTCTTTTCAAATCCTCAGTGGCTGTCTTTGCCGCCCTGACGCTACCTTGTACCTCGCAATGCTCACCTTCCAGGCCATGTGCAGAGCTACAAAAGGTTCACCGGGCCAACCTCTTCCATCTTCTCGATACTACGGCTGAATTCCTTCCGCTGCTCGACCATATCCTGTGGCCTGTGGTAGTGGCTGGTACTGCTGCCGCGACAGGAACCGTCGAAAACCAGATGCTGGTGGAAATGTACCTGCTGAATGGCGTGCGAGATCCCTTTACTGGAGGCTGCACCGGCGCTGCGTTGGCGACAATGAGGAAATTTTGGGCCTCGGGCAAGACGGAGTGGGATGAGTGCTTTGATCAGCCACATGCGTGGATGATATAACCTCTACAGCAATTTGACCCCAGTTACGGCTGCTTATATCGAGATTGAACGGACGCCTTCAACACTTGAAGCTGAGCAGTGGCTCACGATACTCAACGATGATAGAAATACGCTTCCACCTGGTTATAGCGGTGTTTACAACTCACATTAAGATACAATTGTTTTCTCGAAATTATCTATCTAGCCAAGCGACTTATTGCATTTTACGGACAACCAAAAGGAAGAGAAACTCAACAAAAAGAAGAAAATGGCACGAAAAAAAGAAGTTATAATAATATGTCTATAAGAACAATTAGAGTGTTAGTCATTCTATTCGAAAAACTTGAAGAGGAGCGGAATATTTGCAGCAGATGCGGCTGGCCTATTGGTACTTAATTACGATATAACGTGAGCGTGGCGGCAGATCTGTCTTTGTATCTTTATCTTTGTTCATTTCTTTGTTATTATTGAAGGAAAAGCGCGTTTTGATGGAAAATCCCTGGTCTTTGCATGTACACGTTCTGCACTTAGACAGCGTCGCATATTATAGTGAGAATCGTCCAAAGGATGAAATATTTTATCTCACGAAACCACATTTGACAGTCACAATAACCTTGAAAGAAGAATGAAATCCCTTCCATGATGGTATCAAAACTGCTGCTCTACTTTGCCTCCTGAATCATATGTCCGTATTTTTCCTGTCGCAACTCATGCCATCCATCAAAAACAAACAACTCTGTCTCGTTCCCTCTTGGCGTTTATATACTCCATTTCAGTGTCCTAGCTCTTCTTCTCGCCCTCATCCAAGTCTTCTCCAGACGGCCCGCTGCGCTTCAAACCTTCCAAGTCCTTGTCGACGCCCGCACCGTCGCCCTGAGTCTGGTTTACTGTTCCGTCAACGCTCTTGATGCTGCTCGCCCTGCTTATGTCTGCACTGAGAGGGCTTTGTTGCCGCAATCCAAGATCTGGAGGATTTGGATTATCTGTCCCTTTCCAATCCGCCGCTTTAGTTTGCGGCACTGGCTCCCCTTCTTTGGGCTCGACAACCTCCTCTTCCGCCTTGGGCTCGCCACTGTCGGCGAATCTCCACACGACCGACATGCGGTCAAAAGCTCTTATTCCTTTTCTGCTGGATCCCTTGACACCATCCATGGCATCCCATTCGATTTCAAAGACACCATTGCTGTCGGCCTTGCCCTGCTTCTCGGGGCCATTTCCCTCGAAAAACACATTGAACCACACATAAGCAACAGCCGTGACCATTGTCAACCCCATCGATTTGTGGGTTCTATTTCGCCGCTCGACGGCGATGTTGACGTCGCTGTTGGGGATGCGGATGAGCTCTTTCGGCTTGAAGATGACGGCCATGCCGCCGGGCTCGGTGTCATCAGGGCTCTCCGTGCGGACTTCGGACGGAGAGGAAGCTGTCGGTGAGGTTGGTTCGGCAGTGAGTAAGGCTCGAAACTTGTCGATTTTGGAGTGCGAACCAGGCGGTGATACTCTTTCTATCAACTTGGCGCTCTTTCGCCGCAGCAGCTGCTCTATCGACGATTCTGAAGGCTGTGGCGATGGTGAGGGAGGAGGGTCGAAAGCGAGAGAATCCTTCTTCTTGGACTCATCACTCGATTCTTTCTTCTTGAGCTCGTCGCTAGAATCCTTCTTCTTGGAATCATTGTTGGTAGCGTCCGCAAACTCCACTGCTTCGGGGACCTTGTCTTTTTGGGTTGAGTACCCTGCCAGATCCCATATTATCTCAGACAAACCACCGCCTTCGGGTGCATCTCCCTCGACCACGACCCTTTCGTCTTTTGTGAAACTGTGCACGGTCTCAATCTTCTTGCCTTCATCTGCAAAGGCTTCGACATCCATCTTCACGCCGTTGCGCAGTCCCCATACGTGAATCTCTACGATCTCGACCGGACGATCTGTGTACTTCTTCCCGCCCTTTGTCCAGCGGTCAACGTAGCCAATCCACCGCAGTTGCGAGGGAATCGACACACCGGCGCCAAATTGAGGCCTCATGCGACGCTGGGTGAAGCGTGTCAGAGCATCTTCCGCCTTCCAGCCTTCCTCTGCAATGAGGTAACTGCAGCTGGCGGTGCCGCTTCTCCCTTTGCCCGCCTTGCAGTGAACCACCACGACCCTCTTCTTGTTCCTCTCGGTCTTGGCTGGCTCCGAAAGAGTCTTCGAAACAGCCTCGATATTCTCTTCGTTCGGCGGATAGGAAGACTGCGACTGGGGCTTCTTGTCGTTCTCCGCGTGCGCATCAGCCGCGTTCCCGCCATGAAGCCAATTCCGCATGCTTGCCATGATCAAGGGAATGAGCCTAAATGGCGGGGGATGGTGATCGGGCCATGGATAGTGCCATATCCGATTGTAGACGGCTTCATCTGGGTATCCTGTCCCCTCGGCTCGGAATTCCCAAATCGCCCAGTCTTCGCCGTGTTTTGAGTCGAGAAAACTAACAAGTTGGTCGAGAGGAGTTCGGTAGGCTATCTGAGGGTACGTCTGTGAAGGACCGGATCTGGAATATGCACAGGAATGGTTAGAGGCTTTGTCGAAGATGACCAGACGCTTTGAGCTGGACACGATGAATTCTGTTCACTCACGTTGCAATAATAAAGTCCGTCACATAGCAAAGGTCCAGCCCAGCCTCTGGATGCCGCGCGCGCGGGCCTGCAACAATCTGCCGCAGTAACGAGGCCATGGTTGTGTGTTGGAAGAATGAGGCTGAGAAGAAGCTGGTCGGTGGCCGTAGAGACTCGAGGCTGCGTATCTTTGAGGCTCTATCCCCCGTGAGACGGATAGTCAAATCCACTGCTGATCAGTGCAAAAACAACACCAACTGGAAAGGAAACAATAGCTAGAGTCGTGACGTTGTGGCGATGCAAGGCCCAAAGCTTGTGTCAGGCTGCTGCATTGTGATCGCCCAAACGCCAGACAAGAATCGACCCCAGCCCGAATTCAATTGCTGACACTACTGTACAGTGGAGGCCCCGCGCACATGGCGATAGGGATAGTGGCGTTGCTTCAGTGGGTTCTGGTGCCTGTACTATGGCGGCTAGCGAGCATCTCAGGCGACGTCATCAGCAGGACTGCTGCCCCACGATAGCACTTCAGCTCAAGCTGTTAGTGCCACAGTAGCGTCACTAGAATGGATGACATCAAGACTGCCCATGACATCAACATTAACATTCTTGTCATGAAAAAAAAAGTGAAGCAATTCGCGATACAATATACTATAGAAGATGTTGCTAAAACAAGAACACCGCATCACAGTGCGTGATATTGACTTGCAATTGGCATCTCCAAGCTGAGATGTCTTCCTCTGAGCTCTTCAACTTTTGCGCCAGGGGATCCAAACACACGTAGTAGTATTTTGATACACTGTAATGCCGAGAGCTTGACTCAACATCAGCTTCCACAACCGCCATTAGAAAATTCCCACCCCATATCCCGCTCCTATACATCCATGCAGCCCATCCAGATATACCCAGGAGAAGCGATTCGCTGCACCAGTTCCCGATAACTACCCATGGCCGGTTGAGATTCACCGCCGAGTTGGCCAACCTTAGTTCCAATACTCGAAAGGAAATGCTGTAAGATACTCGACTCCAGTTGAGCAAGGTCCAGCATTACAAGTTTGCGGAATTCAAGTTTCGTCGAGACTCAAAAGTCACAAGCGGCAAGCAAACCTCAGCCATAGTAACACGACCGGTTGCCGCAAGTGGGTTGTTGCTAGTTCGCCCATGAAAGGAACGAAATAATATCAGGATTACCAAATTCCAATTCCATTAACTCTACAAGCCCCGCACATAGCATGCCCAAGGCACTTCGCTCTGCTGTCCAAGTTTGTCGCCGTGCACATGTAGAAAGGATGCGTTTGTTGTTTATGACGTCTTCTTGGCAGGGCCAGCGCCAACGTACTTGCTCACTTCGGTGACATCGTGGAACTTGATAGTAATGCCCTTGATAACGTCCCAGGCTTGCTTGAGCTGAGGCGGGGTTCCCTGGGCTCCGACAAAGTGATCAGCCCGCGCGTTGACATGGGCAAAGGCTGACTGGACGTGGCTGCTCTGGGCGTAGCGAGCTCGGACGAAGACGGTATACAGGCCAAGCAGAATCCACGACCTACGCTGGAAAAGGATGGCTGAGAGCAACACTCGGACCCACAGAGCAATCTCGAGGTAGGCGACAACGGTCATAGAGAAGTCGTAGTACTCCTTGACAAAGTTTCCGATCTTATCGGCCAACGGGTTGGTGGTCTTGGGTCGAGAAACGCCATCAGCGGCAACCGGAGGGGGGCTGAAGACGGGGATCAGGTTGGCGCGAGAGTAGGTGGCCACATGGAAGATGGAGTAGACAGAATAAGGGAGCAGGGCGAGGGGGTACTGGGGAGAGAAGAGCCAGACGAGGGCCATGACTATTGAACTGTTAGTCGAGAGATACAGTGCCCCAAGCAAGCAGCGCGACGAGTCTAGGTGGGCATTTGGGCTTACTCAGGTACTGGACGTTCTCGTCGGCAAGAAGGCCGAGGGCACCATTAGGTGCTTTGGTTCCGGTCTTTGCACGAGCTCGCTGCGTCTTGTAGACAACGATTCCATAAGTCAGAGCGGCGGCGGCAAACGATGTCCGGTATGAGAACTGTGCCATGCGGCTATAGTAGTTCATGAACAGCCATGACAGGGCGTATCGGGAGGTGGTAAGGATAAGAGTCAGGTGCCTGAGATGAACAAAATGTCAGTCGTGTGTTTCATGTCATGCTGCGGTTCTACCAATCGTTTCCCCTCCCCCTCGTCCACGATGCATCCTCTTTGTGATGTATCAAGATTCTTGCTCGTCGTCATCGTCGGGTATCAGCGGAATGCGTGGAAGAGGCCAGGCGTGGTCCGGAGGCGGGATAGGGTCGAGGTAGAGCTTGAAGTAAAGCTCTTTCAGGGACTGGTGGGAGGCTTACCCGACAAACCAGGCGACTATGAAACAAAAAGGATTCGGGTTAGCAAATATGCACGTGCAAACTCGGCACAAAGGGGAAAAAACATTCGAGTTTGAAGAACATACACTGAAGCGTCTGAGCTAGAGCTAGGAAGCGCTCCTGTAGCGGGAGGTTCGCGTTTGGCGGAGGAGGAGCCATAATGTCGTATGAATTGCTGTCGCCAGCTGAGGGGTCGTGACGTTAGGCAAAGGGCAGCGATGACGATGAAGCTTCGAGATGGCGCTCAAGAAGCTGATTTGCTATGATGAGGGGTAGCTTCGGAAGAGCCAAACAAAGCCGAGATGCTGGGCAACGATGCGGGACAAGATGTTTTCGAGGTCGAATTAACCGTTCGTGATGTATGATAGCAGTAGAACAAGCAGAAGAACAAACTGATGCAGTTGGAAGAAGATGAAGCAGATGGGAAGAAAAGAAAACGGAGGGAAGAAGAAGGAAGCCAGCTTGTTTGGCTAGTGGCTGGTGTGGAGTTCTATTGGCTTCCAAGGTGGCAGAAGAAAAAAAATAAGTGGATGCGTCACTGATAGTGGTCTGAACACGTTCTTGGATCTTTGGTATCAGCTGTGATGGATTGAGGCCAGCTTTCATTAAAAGTTGAAGCTGGTTTTGCTGCCTGGTGAGCTGTTTTTTGCTTGTTTCTTTATCTCTTTGCAAGGCCACGAGTGCAGCTAGAGCTGAGCATGTGCTTCGTTGGTTGATGGAAATGACATTGTCTTATGACCCAAGAGGCTGAGATTAGTCATCTCAATCATTCATATCGATTTATTTCGCTTGGATTTCATCTGCTCTTTAATCTACTACAAGACGCCCTTTCTCATGCTTCTCTTTAATTTTATATTGATGCGTCTCGATATTCATCAACATCTGCATCATCTTGCATGTGAATGTGAATGATAATTTCCACCCGGCCTAGCATTCCAAGGACTCACTAGTACGGGTTAATGCTCCGATCTGCCGGCTATGATGAGTGATGACGACAAGAGGAGACGTAGCCAATGACGAATGGCACAATCTGGGGTTTCCTTTTGGCCACCTAAACTCTGGAGCTGTTTTCGTCTCCCGTCGACTAGCTGCTAGTCCATCCCCACCCCCCAAGCCTAAAGCTCCAGATCGCCAACCTCAGCTCGTGGCATGTGGGATGGACATGGACATGGAAGAGCACTCCGGCGAAGCCGATATTCGTAGGAGCTCCAGGGTCGAAAATCAGAGCGAAAGAATAATATCAGAGTATCAATAACGATTCAGCTGGCTGGAGAAAGGTTAATAATGGAATATGAATGCTTTTAACCTAGGGGATATTAGATCTCCAGGAGGTAGCCCAGCGACTTCAAATCCGGTATAGCAAGATGCAGAGAAAATACCCGCCTGGGCCTGCTTCTACATGTATTCGCTACCACTATTTAGGGGTCTCTTTGGGTTTGGGTAACATCACTCTACTAATATAACAAAAATTTGAGACAAGGAGTTAAGGCTGAGTAGCTCATAAACTACTCTTTATGCTTATATTGATGACATCAACGAGGATGCCCATCGCTGTAACCCATGATGGAACAACATGAATACAGTCACCGCAATTTCAGCTTCCACGTATTATTCAAAATTCAAAGGCATTTAACGGCTAATAGCCAGCATTTAGACTCGTCCTTACCTGTTGATTCGCTCTGATGCGCGTGCGTTGTAGCTCAGATTTTGTCGATTTTAGGGTAGGTTGCTGATGCTTGGGGAAGCTTCAAATGTTCATATCCAACCACAGGCTATTGCTGTATGCACTTAGTATTTACTTACGTAAAATCTGTCTTATATAAAAACATATAAATACATTCTACCTATATTTCATTGAATGTATTTCTGAAAGATTGGATGGAACGTAACATCAATGAACACTCCCACACAGGTGAATGGTAACTCGGTTCGTGGCCTCATAACATGCACTGACGGCTTGCAACCACTCTGTCCACCTGAGACATCCTCTCATCTGTGACGCCTAACCACCTATGCACTTCGCCAGCCATAGGTATCTATCAAAACTCTCCGAGACACTCTTATGACCAGTCGTCTTTTCTGAAAAAGGCCTTTATTTCATATCATCCGGCGCGGTTATGTTGGCATAAGATAGAACGCAAGCCCCCCTATGTAAGCGACGATATTATAACAATGATGGTGGCAAAATCTACGCTGATTGACATGTATACTCCCCTGCACTTTAATTTTCCCTTACATAGCACATTGTATTCTTGATACGAAGCATGGCCTCCCTGATTGAGGACTGCGAATCTGTGCCTAACTGGAGGTGTCTCCCTTTTTATGTTGGTGGAATCCTCCAAGGCATCCCTTGCATATATGCATTTAATTTGGGTTGCGTCTCAAGCCACTCCTTGACGTGGAGATTACCCACTGGCCTGAAGGAAGACATGTAAAAGAAAGGACGCAGATGATACACCAGATGCATTCCACACAAACACACTCGCACGTGTTACTTGAAACATACTCGCGTATTCCCGAACCAATGTTGACTTTGGAATTGATCACGGCATCTCACTCTGAAGCCTGTGGGTTGTTCTGCTATCAACATCTGTTAACATGAGATGATGATGGTAACATAAGTCATTTTCTCTCTCTATTGAACAGCTGGTGATAAGGAGATATATTACCTACATGTAGTGTTAGAAAGAGGCGCCTAATGAACTGTTGAGATTGACGAGATGAACAGATATCAATCTCTTTAGTCCCAACGTGTAAATTGGCGTTGCCTGATATATCCACTTTATGTTTCTCATGACAGCTGACATTCGTGTCTTGGTTCTTGTGGCTGCGCTTTAGTTAGGAGAGAATATCATCCCTCCGTGGGCACCAACGATGCTCCGCAGGTAGCTTGAATCTGTCTCATATCGTCTCTATTTCCATCAGAAAATGGATAGCCCACTTCTCTTCCAACTTCTTTTCACACTACAGCTGTCGTGTAATTGAACCTACCATCGCAAGCTACTCAACGCCAATACTCGGCGTGTATCCATGCAGATTGGGTAGGGTAAAGTTCCCTACGGCCATAACCAATACGACATTATGGCTCTAGAGAACCTTGGTATGCGACAGCGTATGGAAAGGGAGCTTTTGAAAGATGAAGCTCTCAAACAAGCCAAAATTCTGAACTTGACTTCCCAAAACGATGAACCCCAGTGGGCCGTGGCCATCTCTTTAAGCAAATCGAGCGGACAAGACCAGGCAGATGCCTCGAGCATCATAAAAAGAGCCCGTAAAGCTCTTCGGAAACTGAAAGATCAAAATAAGGACGAAAAATTCCCAATTCCCAATAAATGGACTATTCTCGACGAGCTTCCAACGACCCCACAGGGGCAGGTGGATGAGAGAGTCCTCTGTCGCCTGCTGACTGCTTGGGATGTGACCGAATCCAATCTCTCGCCAAAAGAGAAGAGGGCACATATAGCTGCCCAAGCAGCTCGCTCCGATAATAACCGAATTCCTCACGATGAGATACCTACGAAAGAAACAGAGTTAGTGTTACGAGAATTCTGGGGCAGAGTGCTCAATCTCGAACCTCAGGATATAGGTATCAAGGACAGTTTTCTGGTCCTGGGCGGGGATTCAATCAACGCCATAGAGCTTGTTGCATTGGCCGAACAATATGGGATCGGATTAACGGTCACCGCAATAGTTGGCAATCCTGAACTCCAAAAGATGGCCGCCATGGCAGCCATAGATGAGGAAAATACCGACGCGTATAATGCCGAGCCTCTGAGTTTGCTGCCACAGATTGGAGTCGATGAAGTCACGAGAGAAATTCGGACCAAGTGTGGGCTGGCAGATGACGATATCATCCAGGATGCCTTCCCCTGCACAGCCCTTCAGGCTGGTATCATGGCATTATCAGAGAAGCAGCCTGGATCATACATGACGAGACAGATTTACGAATTGCCAAGCAATGTTGACATACCGCGATTCAAGACGGCATGGGAAGAGACAGTAGCCCGCTGTGACAATCTTCGTACCCGAGTGCTGCCTGTTAATGGCCAGATGATCCAAGCAGTGATTAAGAGCGATACTGCTTGGGAAGATACTTCTGAAGAAACGATTGATTCGTTCATAGCGAAATCCAAGGGCATAATAATGACTTATGGAACACGCTTGTGTCGTTACGGGTTAGTGAAGGATGTAGATGGCAAGTCATACTTCGTCTGGATTATTCACCACGCTGTATTTGATGGATTGACTGCACGCCTCATCCTCGACAGCTTGTATCAGACGTACAATGGCCAAGCGCCAGGCATATTGCAACCGTATTCGAGCTTCATCAAGTACATTACATCGATTGATCAGGATGCCGCGAGAAGCTTCTGGAAGACGCAGCTTCAAGATGCCCGCCGGGCTAACTTTCCTCGCAACTTGGGCACAAGATCCGACATGGCCAGTCGTGTAATGATAAGGAAGATTTCACTTCCCCACACGGCTGAATTGTCTGTCACAAAAGCGACAATATTGAGAGCTGCTTGGGCTATCATATTGGCTCGATATTGTGATACAGACGATGTATGTTTTGGGACGACTGTTTCTGGAAGACAGGCTGCCATTCCTGGGATCAACCAGATGCCTGGATTTGTGATTGCTACGGTCCCCGTTCGGATTCGCCTCCCGCGTGGCGAGTCTGTCGCTACGTTCTTGCAAAGTGTCCAGACTCAGGCGTCTGAAATGGTTTCCTTTGAGCAATATGGGATACAGAATATTGCAAAGGTCAGCGAAGACGCGAGAGATGCCTGCGATTTCTCCAACTTGTTCGTGATTCAACCAGCAAAGTCTCTGGCTTCTATGGCAGATTCTGGAACCAAGGACGCGATATTGCTGCGTGGCAATGCTGCGGAGAAGAAATTATCCGACTCATCTACACAGAATTACTTCAACTATCCGCTCGTCCTTGAAGCTCTCCTTGATGACGGTCGCGTTGACCTCCAAATCACGTATGACTCGAATTCAATTAGTGGCGACGCACTCGAGGCATTGTTCCATCACTACGAACATGTTGTTCAGCAGCTCTTTCAAGCATCGGACCAGCTACTTAGTACAATAGAAGTTACTGGAAAATGGGATTTGGATTGTGCAAAGAGGTTCAATCCAGAGACGCCAGAGATTGTGGACCTTTGCATCCACCAGATGTTTGAGAACCAAGCCTTACGACGGCCAACTGACCTTGCAATCTGTGCTTGGGATAAGACATTTACATATAGTGAGCTTAACAGGGCATCGAATAGGCTAGCCCATCATCTTGTGAACAGGCTCTCCATACAGAAGGAAGATTTGATTCATGTATGCTTCGAAAAGTCAGCCTGGTTTATCGTCGCCATACTAGCTATCAACAAGGCCGGCGCGGCCTGGGTTCCTCTAGATCCTTCTCATCCAGAGCAACGGCTGAAACAGGTCATTTCACAGACCAGGGCAAAGGTTGCCTTGGCCTCATCGATATATTCATCGCTATGTGCTGGTCTTGTTGACTCTGTTGTTGAAGTGTGTTCGGCTTTGGATGAGAAACTCGTACACTACAAATGCAGTGCACGAGGGCCGAAAGTCAACGTATCACCGCGAAACGCTGCATATGTGTTATTTACATCCGGAAGCACAGGAATCCCCAAGGGCCTGGTAATGGAGCATGGCTCTGTTTGCACAAGCCAAGTGGCGATCGCCAAACGACTTGGCATGACGCCTCGCGTCAGGATGTTGCAGTTTTCTGCGTATGTGTTCGATGTCTCCGTGGGGGAAATTGTACAGCCGCTCATAACCGGCGCATGTTGCTGTGTGCCCTCGGAAGCTTCGCGCATGAACAATCTTGCCCAATTTATTCGCGACAAGCGTGTCAACTGGGCTTACTTTACGCCCTCTTTCGCGAGGACCATCAACCCCAAAGAGGTTCCGGACCTTGAACTCATGTTATTTATAGGAGAAGCCGTACAACGCGACGTCTTTGATATGTGGGTTGGGAAAACAAGGCTTATAAACGCCTGGGGACCTGCAGAGACGTGCGTATTCAGCAGCATTCAGGAGTGCTATTCGACAGATGAGTCCAATCTAAATATTGGGCGACCAGTTGGTGCGTCTTGTTGGATTGTTGATTCTACAGATCCTCGGCGACTGGCACCGATTGGAACTGTGGGCGAAATCGTGGTTCAAGGCCCGACTGTGTTGCGAGAATATCTCCATAATCCGGAGAAGACAAATGAAGCAATTGTCACTACAGTACCTGAGTGGGCACCTCACTGCGAGTCACGATACTGGAACAGGTTTTATAAAACGGGAGACTTGGCCTATTATAATCCTGATGGCACTTTGGAGTTTCTTAGCCGCAAGGACACTCAAGTCAAGATCCGGGGCCTTCGCATCGAACTTGGTGACATTGAGCATCACATTCGAAATTCTATGAAAAGTGTATGCCAGACGGTCGTGGATGTCTTCAAGGCCGAGACAGGTTCTCTGTTGGTGGCCTACATCTGCTATACAAAAGAAAGAAGGGCGACTAGCAAGGTCAACGTTGAGAATGATGATATTTTCTTGCCATTCACGGACGAAATGCGATCACAAGTCGCAGAAATTATTGGCGAACTCAGCATTTTACTCCCACCCTATATGATACCCAAACTGTTTATCCCGTGCCATTTCATGCCAGTTGTATCGTCGGCAAAGCTTGACAGGAATAAGCTGCGAGACACTACACAGAGATTGAGCCGGCATGAGTTGACACAATATTCCCTGGCCTCTAGTAACACTAGGAAACCTGAGACAGCCGCCGAGATTCGCATGCAGCAGCTATGGGCAGGAGAATTGAAGATTGCGGCAGAGTCTATAGGACGAGATGACAGCTTCCTACACCTGGGTGGCGATTCTCTGGTGGCCATTCAGCTTGTAACTTCGGCCCGGAAGGCAGGCCTATCACTCACTGTCAAAGACATTTTTGATGATCCCCGACTATGGGCTGTATCACTGAAGGCCGTTGAGATTGATGCTAGCGCTGCTGTACTATATGAGATTCGCCCATTTAGTCTCTTGAACGGCCGAATTAATACCAACAATGCTATCGAGACATTGAGGAAATTGTGTAATCTGTCAGAAGAATTCACTGTTGAAGATGCATTCCCGTGTACATCACTCCAAGAAGGTCTTTTGGCAATGTCAACTACTCAGTCAGGTTCGTACATTGCCAAACAGCTGTACCGACTACCATCGAAGGTAAACATTGCCAAATTTAAAACTTCATGGGAAGAAACTGTCAGAATCTGCTCCAACCTGAGAACAAGAATCGTCTTGGTTGACGATAACTGTGTCCAAGTCGTAGTAAAAGACGATATTGCCTGGGATTCTGCTGAAGGAACAAGTCTCGATGCTTATTCACAAGCATCCCAAAATCTGACGATGGGTTACGGATCACGTCTTTGCCGCTATGCGATCGTTCAAGAGAGAGAAAATGTCACCTATTTTGCTCTCAATGCTCATCATTGCGTATTTGACGGATGGAGCCTGCCGCTCATCTTCAAAACACTCTCCGCAATATATCACGGCATGACCGTACCGAAACTCACACCTTACGCCCATTTTGTCAACTATACAATGAGCTTGGATAGAGACGCAGCTGGAAATTACTGGTGTTCCCAACTTCAAGGCGCTCGGCCAGCTTCGTTCCCCACGGCCGAAGAGGCACAATCGCAGGGCAGGGTGACCCGTGTGAGAACTCATAGCATCCGATTTCCTCAGCCTATGAACCGATCGGTTACCAAAGCATCAATCCTGCGTGCTGCCTGGGCAATTGTGCTCTCCAGATATAGTGACACGAAGGACATCTGCTTTGGTACTATAGCCTCGGGCCGTAATGCCAATATGCATGACTTGGAATCGGTTCCTGGATTAGTCGTTGCGACTGTACCCGTCCGAGTTCGGCTTGATAGCCAGCAGTCAATTAAATCATTTCTTCAGAATGTTCACAATCAAGCCATCGAAATGATTCCATTTGAGCAATATGGCCTGCAGAATATTTCGAAGCTGAGCAAGGAAGCTCAGCAGGCGTGTGATTTTACCAGCCTTTTAGCAGTGCAGCCGGCGCCTACACATGATACTGCTGACTCTCTACTAACTTCGGTCAACTCTGAAGGCGACTTTTATGAGAAAATGCTACAAAACTACCTCAGCTACCCACTAGCACTGCAGTGTTCTTTGGGAGAAGATCAAGTCGCACTGGACTTCATATACGACGAAAGCGTACTCTCTGATTGGAGGATCCAAGCGTTATCAATACACTTTGAGAATGTTGTGCGACAATTATGCCAGCAAGAAGACAGTAACCTTGATTCTATAACAATAGCTGGCTCTTGGGATCTCAAGCATGCCACAAAATTGAACCCCCCAATAACTGTTGTTGAAAGCTGTGTTCCTGACTTGATATCCCAACAAGTTATGAAGAGGCCGGAGCATGAAGCTATTTTCTCGACTGAAAGATCTTTTACATATGCAGAGCTCAACCGGCTATCCAGCCTTCTGGCTTCCCACCTCTCAGATTTAGGAGTAGGACCAGATGTCATTGTCCCGTTCTGTATAGAAAAGTCCGCTTGGGGAGTTGTTGCTATGCTTGCTATCATGCAAACAGGCGGAGCATATCTTCCACTTGACCCCTCACATCCGATAAATCGAAGACGGATGATTGTGGAAGAAGTTGGTGCTAGTATAATTATAGTGTCGCCTTTAACGTCTTCAACATGCGATCAGCTGGCCAAACACATGGTTGTTCTATCACCTTCGCTGATGGAGAGACTCTCTCCATCTCTTCAACCTGCTTCCAAGAAAACAAAGAAGTGCTCTCCTAGCAATGCTGCTTATGTATTATTTACTTCGGGCTCAACGGGAAAACCAAAAGGCACAGTCATCGATCATTCTGCCGCTTGTACTAATATTTTGGACTTTGGGAGGATTACGGGATGGAATGGGTCTTCGAGATGTCTCCAATTTTCGTCTTACACATTTGATGTTAGCGTGGCAGAAATCTTTCCCACACTTGCACTTGGTGGCACCATATGTGTACCATCCGAAACGGAGCGCCTACAGAACATTCGCGACTTCATGCAAAGAGCAAATGTCAACATTGCTACTCTCACACCGTCATTTGCTCAAATACTGGATCCAAATGAGATCCCTCAATTAGACATTCTGGTCCTCGCCGGCGAGCCATCTACTCGACATTTGCTGGATACCTGGTGTAAACGAGTTAAGCTCATCAACGGATATGGCCCGACAGAGACAACTATGGCTTGTGCTACACACAAGTTCAATATAGATGACAATCCCACAAACATTGGCCGACCTTTTAATAGCGCCTGTTGGATTGTTGAGCCGCATGATTATCATAAGCTTGCACCTATCGGTTGCGTTGGCGAGTTGGTCGTCCAAGGACATACCCTGAGCCGTGGCTACATAAATGAACCTGAGAAAACGAAGGCGGTATTTCTCTCAGAACTTCAGTTTGTTACATCCGGACCACGCCAGTTTTATTTGACTGGAGATTTAGTTAAATACAACTCTAGGGGAGAAATGGAGTATCTGGGTCGGAAGGATAAGCAGATCAAGATTCGTGGTCAGCGTGTGGAGCTTGGAGAAATCGAAGCCAGCATCAAGCGCATTAGGCCGGAAGTTGCTCAAGTAGGCGCCGAGGTTCTGACACGAGAAACTGGAGAGCTGTTGGCTGCGTTTATATCCTTCAAAGAAGAATATAACAGCCCGCTATCAGATAATTTTCTTCCGTTGGATCAAGAAATGCGTCGGCGTCTTATTGCGCTAGTTGATCAATTAAAGGAAGATCTGCCAAGCTACATGGTGCCCGCGCTGACCATACCTCTTCGCGAGTTACCGTTCAATGCAGCGATGAAGCTGGATAGAGGCAAATTGCAGGCTTCAGTAAAGGACTTCACAATGGAGGAGCTCCTGGCATATTCTTTGTCTGAGAGAGATAGAGTCGCTCCAACAACAGAGATGGAGCTGAAACTGCAAGGTCTATGGGCTCGCGTGCTAAAGATGGAGGCTGAAACGATTGGGAAGAACGACCACTTCTTCCAAACTGGTGGCGACTCTCTTTCAGCGATTCGACTTTCTTCTCTAGCAAACCAACACGGAATCAAGCTATCCGTAACAACAATATTTTCTGATCCTAAGCTATTAGCAATGGCCGCTGCTGTGAGCGTGGGAGACGTCGAGAAAGACCTTCAGCTAGCACCATTCAGCCTACTTCCCTTCGAAGTGACAGATTCAATTACAAAAACAATTCGAGAAAAGTGCAGCTTATCAGAAAGTCACATCATTCAAGACACATATCCCTGCACTGCCTTTCAGGAAGGTCTCATGGCTTTAGCCACAATCCGACCTGGCTCTTATATTGCGAAGAATGTCTACAAAATTCCTGCTCACATCGATCTAGCCGTGTTCAAAAAGGCCTGGGAACGGACGGTTGAGTTGTGTGATAATCTCCGAACACGAATTGTGTCAGTTGATGGAGCTTGTCTTCAAGTGGTGTTAGATCGTGATGTCTCGTGGGACACGGCCTCGTCATCAGACATTCAGTCTTGTATATTGGATTCACAGCATACCAGAATGAATTATGGATCACGACTTTCGCGCTATTACATTCTGAAAGATGAAAACGGCGAAAAATATTTCTTCTGGACAATCCATCATGCCGTTTTTGACGGATGGAGTCTTGGTGTGATCATTAAAACATTAACCGCGTTGCTCAGAAATCACAGCTTACCAAATCTCTATCCATTTCGAAACTTCATCAAATACTCATTGGATCTGGACACTAAGGCGGCAAATGAGTACTGGATCAATCAGTTACAAGATGCAAAACGGGCTTCATTTCCTTCTCCACCGACACGGCGACAACCCTGCTCTGAACCGAAGAGGACCAGTGTCTTCGTGAGTAACGTTCAGCTTTCTGCCTCTACGCGTAGCTCCATCACGAAGGCGACTATTATGAGAACTGCCTGGGCCATGATTCTTGCCAAGTACTGCGGCAGCAATGATGTGTGCTTCGCAACAACGGTAGCTGGGCGGAATGCACCTGTAGCCGGGTTAGAGTCAATGTCAGGGCCGACGATTGCAACGGTGCCTGTGCGCATCCGTCTCGACAATAATGAGAAATTGGCAGAGTTCCTCGATAGAGTTCAGATTCAAGCCTCGGAAATGGTCGCATACGAGCAATTTGGCCTCCAGAATATTACCAAACTAAGCCCGCAGATTAAACAAGCGTGCGATTTTTCTAGTTTAATGGTTGTACAACCTGCCGAAGCGGAGGAATCCGATCCAGTCCTCGTATCACTGAACTCGGACGAAAAACTTGCGGAAGAAGCTTTACAAAACTACTTCACTTACCCTCTGATTCTTCACTGCTTCCTTGGGGAAGGAACAGTGAAACTAGCATTCATTTATGAGACCAGTGTGCTTGCAGTATCCCAAATTAGAGCCCTCTCGTTTCATTTTGATAATGTTATTCAGCAGCTGACTACTTCTGCCGGTTTACGCGTTGGGGATGTTAATATTGCTGGAAATTTCGACTTAGAATACGCCATAGCAGCAAACGGTCAACCTCCTGATGTCATTGAAGAATGTGTTCATTCACTTATAGAAAGGGTGGCCATAAGACATCCGGACTTGCGCGCCGTATCTGCCTGGGACGCAAAACTCACCTACAAGGAGCTTGATACCATGGCTAATAGGCTTGCAAACTATCTCATCTCCGTATTTGGCCTCAAATTAGGAGAGATAGTACATGTTTGTTTTGAAAAGTCAGCCTGGTATGTGGTCGCCACTCTAGCAATTAGCAAAGCTGGCGCAACATGGTCACCTCTTGATCCTGCTCATCCACATGATCGACATAAGCAAATTATCAGCCAAACCGGCGCTTCACTTGCCTTGGCTTCTTCCGAAAATATGTCAAAATGTGTTAATCTGGTCAAAAATACTCTTGAAGTGACAGAGAAGCTGAATGCCCAATTGATCAACGATGGTTGCTATGAAAACAGACCTCAAGTAAAAGTGGCAGCACAACATGCTGCCTACATCCTCTTCACTTCAGGTAGCACTGGCATTCCGAAAGGCGTTATTATTGAACATGGTGCTCTATGTAGCGCTCAAACAGCCGCCAGCAAACGACTCGGGTTTGGTCCATGCGTGAGAATGCTACAGTTTGCGTCGTTTGTCTTTGATGCATCAGTCGCAGAAATCATTACCCCGCTGATATCTGGTGCTTGTGTATGCATTCCGTCGTGGGAGACTCGGATGAACACATGTGCCCTAACGAGTTATATAAAAGAAGAAGAAGTGACTTGGGCTTTGTTGACTCCCTCATTTGCCCGTACATTACATCCGGACGATGTACCTAGTCTCAAGCTGCTTATCTTAGGAGGTGAAGCGGTGGGACGAGATGTGTTCGATCTGTGGTTTGGTAAACTTCGATTATTCAACGCTTGGGGACCTACAGAGACTTGCGTGTATGGAGCCATCCACGAGTGGCAATCTAGTGAAGAATCGCAGCTGACTATTGGGCGACCGCTTGGTGGGTTTTGCTGGATTGTCGAGCCAAACAACTCTCAGACGCTGGTTCCTGTAGGGACTGTGGGCGAAGTTGTTATTCAAGGTCCAAATCTGTTCCGCGAATATCTAGCAGATGTGAAGAAATCCGCTGCAGCAACCATAGAAGTTCCGGATTGGGCGCCATACCGCGATTCAAAACACTGGAGTCGCTTTTACAAGACAGGAGATTTGGCCATGTACAATCCGGATGGAACAATCCACTATATTGGCCGTAAAGATATGCAAGTCAAGATTCGTGGCCTCCGTGTTGAGTTGGGAGAAATAGAGCATCATATTCATACTAGATTGGACAGAGTTTGTCAAGTTGCTGTTGATGTCCTGAAAACAGATGTTTCTTCTTCTTTGGTTGCATTTCTCTGTTTCAATGACGATACAATCCCCGCTGGTACAGTTGTTCCGAAAGATCTTATCTGCCCACTCACAGACGACTTGAAGAGCTCGTTTCACAGTCTTCGTGAGCGCCTCAGCTCTGCTCTGCCGACGTACATGATACCAAGCTTGTTTATCCCTTGCAAGGCTATACCACTAGCTATATCTGCAAAGATGGATAGAAAGATGCTACTTGGGTTAATCGCACAACTTGATAGGCAGGATTTGAACCATTACACCCTGGATGACGAGGAAGGAAATAAAGAACTTCCAGAATCAGATATGGAACGCCGCCTCCAAAAATTATGGAGTGAAATTCTTCATATTCCACAAGGATCCATTTATCGGGATACCAATTTCCTTGGGATTGGTGGTGACTCTGTTGCGGCTATTCGACTTGTTTCTTATGCGCACCATCAAGGCATCCTGTTCACTGTCAGCGATGTGTTTGAGGATCCTCGATTACTCGCCGTAGCGGCCAAGGCACATTTGCTGGCGGAGAACATCGAAGGTACTTCTATCCAACCATTTAGTTTACTAGAACGAGAGCATGTGAATATTGCAACGAGTGGCTCGACAAAGACTCTCCTTGGGCTATCCACCGAAAATGAGATTGAGGACGCATATCCATGTTCCAGACTTCAAGAAGGACTAATGGCTCTGGCCGTCAAGCAACCCGGCTCGTATATCGCGAAATTTATCTATCGTCTTTCTGATGATACGGATGTCTCTAGGTTCAAGGATGCATGGGAGCGTACCGTCCAGATTGCCACAAATATGAGAACTCGGATCATTCAGTCGGGTGGTCAATCCATCCAATTGGTCGTTAAGAAAGATGTCTCGTGGGAAGATATTCACAGTCAATCACTGGAAGATTACATGCATGAACTTCAAGGCGTTCAAATGAACTATGGCTCTCGCCTTCGCCGTGATGCAATTCTTACAGACGATACTCATGGAAAGACATATTTTATTCTAACCCTCCATCACGCAGTTTTCGATGGTTGGTCCATAAGAAATATCTTCAATATGCTACAAAAACTGTACTACGGTACCAAAGACATTAGCATTCAGCCATATTCCAGGTTCATCCAGTATACCTTGGAATTGAACAATGAAGCCACCGTCAAGTATTGGATGAAACAACTTCAGGGAGCTAAGACAGCGTCATTCCCAAAGAAGAATATTTTGGATTCGGCTGCAGGAGATGCTGACAATGCTGGTATCGTGAATAAGATGATTGGAGTTCCTGCAATAGCTTCCCCCAGCATAACAATGGCCACAATATTGCGAGCTGCTTGGTCTATGGTTTTAGCTCGGTACTGCGAAACAGAAGACATTTGCTTTGGAGCCACTGTGTCAGGCAGACAAGCTCCAGTGCCTGGACTCGTCGATATGCTGGGGCCTATCATCGCAACAATACCTGTGAGACTCCGAACTGATCCCAAACAGTCTGTCTCCGATTTTCTACATTATGTGCAGGGGCACGCTACTGAGATGGTTCAGTATGAACAGTTTGGGGTACAGAGCATTTCAAAGGTCAGCAATGATGCCAAAGATGCCTGTGATTTCTCGAGTCTCTTCGTTGTTCAGCCGATGCAATCTCTCCTCGGAAACGGCGATGAGAGCATCATGGTCGCTACAGAAGAAGGGAAAAATGCGAACGCTTTCCACAACTATTTCAGTTATCCCCTAATCATTCAAGGACACATATACGAAAGTCAAATCGAAATTGTGCTTATCTATAATAAGCATGTCCTCTTAGAGCCACAATTGATCGCAGTTGCGCACCAACTTGAACATGCGGTTCAGCAGCTTGCTACTCAGACAGACATGACTCTTGGAGATATACCAAAATCATCAAGCTGGGACATCCGACAGGCCGCCAAATTTAACCCTGAGCTACCAGATATTATCGATTCATGTCTACACACCCTTATCGAAAAGCAAGCTATGATTCGGCCGGACACCTTAGCGGTTGATGCATGGGATGGCAGTTTCACATATTCAAGTTTAAATCAGTCTGCCAATCGCCTGGCGCATCATTTGACCAACAACTATGGTATCAAAACTGGCGACCTTGTTCACGTCTGCTTTGAGAAAACTGCTTGGTTCGTTATATCCATATTGGCCATCAATAAAGCTGGAGCCACTTGGGTGCCGCTTGATCCATCCCACCCGTCCCAGCGGCTTGCACAGATTGTGTCTCAAACAAACGCAACTACTGTCTTGACATCGCCTACAAACGCATCGATTTGTAAAATACTCTTCTCGAATCTAATTGAAGTTACTGAATCGCTTGATGGTGAACTAGCAAAGTCGTCGAAGTGTGCTGAAGGAGAATGCCCCAAGACGAACGTATCCCCTCGTGATGGGGCGTACATGCTATTTACATCTGGAAGTACAGGAACGCCTAAAGGTTTCTTGATGGAGCACGGTGCTGTTTGCACTAGTCAAACTGCCATTGCAAAGAGACTCGCGCTTACACCGGAAGTCAGGATGTTGCAGTTTGCATCATATGTGTTTGACATGTCCGTTGGTGAGATTATTCTAGCATTGGTGTCCGGTGCTTGTGTATGCATACCTTCAGACCACACTAGGATGAATGGCTTGAAGGATTACATTCGTGAGATGAATATCACATGGTTGTGGTCCACTCCATCCTTCATCAAAACCATCAAGCCGCGCGACATCCCGAACGTGAAGCTGATAATATTAGCTGGGGAGGCTATTCCACGAGATGTATTGACTACTTGGTTTGGTAAAGTCCGCCTAATAAATGGCTGGGGGCCTGCTGAAACCTGCGTTTGCAGCACTCTACATGAGTTTACTTCTGTTCATGAATCGTCTTTAACCATAGGTCGACCCGTCGGCGGTTTATGTTGGATTGTAGACCCCGATGACCCTTCAAAGCTATCTCCTATAGGCACCATTGGTGAAATTGTCATCCAAGGTCCGACTTTATTACGAGAGTATCTTGGTGACCATGAACGGACGAAGAAGACACTTTTGACCTCCCTCCCCGACTGGGCTCCGCATCGAGACTCGCAACATTGGAATCGATGTTACAAATCCGGCGATTTAGGCTTCTATAACCCAGACGGTACCATTGAATTTTCGGCTCGAAAGGATACGCAAGTCAAGATTAGAGGTCTTCGTGTGGAGCTGAGCGAAGTCGAACACCATTTCCAACTCGTTTTCCCACAAGCAAAGCAAGTGGCAGTCGACGTATTCCGATCCGACGGTGGAGCGAATTTGGTCGCATACTTTTGCCTGGGTGACGAGACAAGAACTGAAGACGATGATGGTAGAGATGGTAGCGAAGATGATGGCCCATTCCTTTATATTGACGATGAACTACACTCTCGTTTGACGGCAGTCGTCGGTGAGCTAACGGTTGCATTGCCGCGTTATATGGTCCCAACGCTCTTCATCCCCTGTAGCTATATGCCAGTCATCATTTCCACAAAACTCAACCGAAAGAAACTTCGACAATTAACAGCAGGGCTATGCCAGCAGGATCTTGCCCTATATTCACTGATTGGGACTCAAAAACGCACTCCCGAGACACCCATGGAGAGACTGCTACAGAAAATCTGGGCGGAAATCTTAAACATTTCGATTGATTCAATCGGCCGTGATGATAGCTTTCTAGCGCTTGGCGGTGACTCCATTGCGGCAATTCATTTGGCTAACACTGCTCGTGAGGATGGAATACTATTGACGGCGAAGAATATCTTTGACGATCCCCGTTTGCTAGCAGTTGCCGCAACTGCCAAAACCCTGGATACGGTGGAAGATGAAGTCTCCGATATGTCGCCATTCGATCAACTGGATAAAAACACGCGAAAATGGGTAACTGGAAAATCTCTGGCAGCCAAACTTCAACTATCGGGCGGCCAGTCGGTAGAGGATGCCTACCCTTGCACTAAATTGCAAGAGGGCTTAATGGTCCTCAGTTTGAGACAGCCAGGTTCATATATCGCAAAATATGTGTATAAACTGTCTAAAGACTTGGATATCGACCGATTTAAATCATCCTGGGATGAAACTATTGAATCTTGCATGATACTGCGATCACGTCTTGTTCTTCACGAGGGAACGTGTATCCAGGTCGTGATTAACAATGATAACCTATGGGAAGCTTCCAGTGGCAACTTGGAAGATACAATGGAGAAAACCAAATCACTTCGAATGTCATATGGCTCGCAGTTATCGAAGTTTACTATCACAAAAGATGAAGATGGAAACAGTTACTTCTTGTGGACAATTCATCATGCAGTGCATGACGGCTGGACAATCCCACTCATCTTGCAAACGTTCTACCAATCTTACCACGAGCGTATGCCTTTTATTCCACAGCCATTTTCCAAGTTCATCTACCATTTAGCACAAATAGACGATTCTGCTGCTCGTGCGTACTGGACGAAACAGCTTGCAAATGCCAAGCCGGCTGCGTTTCCAGCACCGAAACCTGCCAGTAGTTGTGCGGGGACGACCCAAACTTGTGCATTGACTACAAAGATCAACTTTCCGACTTGTGTTAGTTCGTTGATTACAAAGGCAACAATTCTTCGTGCAGCTTGGGCAATTGTCCTGACCAAATATTGCGATAGTGACGACGTTTGTTTTGGCGCCACTATATCAGGTCGTCAAGCATCGCTAGATGGTTTACTGGAGATAGCAGGACCAACCGTAGCCACGGTGCCAGTGAGAATCCACATAAACCCTGAGCAACTAATATCGGACTTTTTACAAGACATTCAACGTCAAGCAACCGATATGATACCATATGAGCAATTTGGTTTACAGAATATCTCGAGGTTGAGCCCCGAAGCAAAGGCAGCCTGCGAATTCTCCAGCTTAATGTTGATTCAGCCCACGCAAGAGGCCACTGAGGATGACAACTCAAGTGGTGTTATGTCCGCCGTCGACAATGGGCGCAATACACAGGACAGCCTATTGCAAAATTACTACACGTTCCCACTGGTTATTCAAGGACATGTCTTTAACGATCATGTGGATCTTGTCACGATATTCGATACGGCTGTTCTTTCCCAGTCCCAGATGGAGGCTCTTGCACGTCAATTTAGCAGTGTTGTAGAGCAATTAGTGATGCAGCAAGGACAAAAGATTGATCAAGTATCTGTCGCCAGCCCGTGGGATTTACAGTTCGCTCTGCAGTCCAATAACAGTACTCCTACTATTATTGACAGCTGTATTCACATTCTTATTTCACAGCAAGCTAGAAAAACACCAAATGCCCCTGCTATTCATGCTTGGGATGGTGAACTCACATACGGCCAGTTAGAACACGCGACTGATAGACTGGCCTCGCATCTAGTACATGAGTTCCATGCTAGTATCGGAGATATCATTCATGTATGCTTTGAGAAATCTATGTGGTACATTGTGGCTATCCTTGCCATCAACAAAGCTGGCGCGGCATGGGCTCCAATCGATCCCGCTCATCCCATACAACGACTGCAGCAAGTTGTACAGCAGACAGGCGCTGCCTTGACGATATCTTCTGCTTCTCATGCGGCGTTAAGTGCGGAATTAACTAAGGATGTGGTTGTGCTTGGCCCTGAATTGTATCAAAAATTACAGGATAAACCTGATGGCAGAATACCAATCGTTGGCATGACTCCTGATGATGCGGCCTACATCTTGTTTACCTCAGGAAGTACCGGAACACCTAAGGGAATTGTTATGGAGCATAGAGCTCTTTGCACAAGCCAGACAGATATCAGTAAGCGACTGAACCTCACCAGTGATGTGAGGATGCTTCAATTCTCGTCATTTGTTTTTGACGTTTCTGTTGGAGAGATTATGTCACCTCTTATGCATGGCGCTTGTGTGTGCATTCCCTCTGATGCTATGAGATTGAATGGCAATCTAGACGAATTCGTTTGTTCTGCCAATGTAACGTGGGCGTTCTTGACTCCGTCATTTACAAGAACATTAAAGCCTGAGAAATTCTCAGGTTTAAAACTTCTACTTCTCGTTGGCGAAACCTTCCCACAAGAAGTACTTGACGCATGGTGCGGAAAACTTCGGCTCATTAATGCCTGGGGCCCAGCAGAAACCTGTGTCTTCAGTTCTATTCATGAGTGGAAAGATTCTTCAGAGGACATTAAAACTATTGGACACTCGGTTGGATCCAATGTCTGGGTAGTTGACTCTAATAATCCTCATCGATTAGCTCCTATCGGTTGCCACGGCGAAATTGTTGTCCAGGGACCAGCTTTACTTCGTGAATATCTTTCTGATGCCGTAAAAACATCAGCAGCAATAGTAATAGACCTCCCTGATTGGGTGCCCAATCGCACAAACAAGGGTTGGGACCGATTTTACAAGACTGGCGACCTGGGCTACTACAGTCACGACGGGAACCTTCATTACGTCGGCCGCAAGGATACACAGGTCAAAATTCGAGGATTGCGTGTTGAACTGGGTGAAATTGAGCACCAGATACGCAGCGCTCTCAGCACCGCCCATCAAGTTTCTGTTGATGTCTTTAAAAATGCCACCGCCACTCACCTTGTTGCCTACATATGCTTTTCGGACAGCACTAAGACACCGCATCAGATACTTGAGCATGATGGAGAAGATTTGCTCATGACTATGACTGACGGGCTGCATGCTAAACTGAAGGGACTGGCTGATACATTGCATTCGGCCCTCCCTCGATATATGATCCCAACGCTATTTATTCCCTTCAACTACCTTCCACTCATATCGTCAGCCAAATTGGACAGGGTGAGACTCCGCCAGATGATCAGTAGCTTTTCTCATGAACAGTGGTACCAATTTGCGCTGCTCGGTAGCATACAAAAGCGCGGTCCTGAAACTTCTATGGAAGTCCGCCTGCAAACGATTTGGGCAAACATTTTGAGTATTCCTGCGGATACAATCGGCCGCGATGATAGCTTCTTAGGTATTGGCGGGGATTCAATTGGTGCTATTCAGCTTGTTTCGGTAGCCCGTGAAGCGGGCATTCACCTCGAAATAAGCCAAATCTTCGAAGATTCGCGCCTTTGCCATCTCGCGTCTAGAGCGATAAATATTGATCTAGCCACGATTAGGCTGGACGACAGGATTCAGCCATTTAGTCTACTTGATCATTCTACTAAGACTAAAGTCCTCGATACTAATCGCCGCGAAGAGTTCGGCCTCTTAGAGAATGAACTCATTCAAGATGCTTACCCTTGTACAAAACTTCAAGAAGGTCTGATGGCTATCGCAGCTAGGCAACAGAGCTCGTACTTCGCAAAACATCTCTTCAGATTGCCATCTCATGTCAACATACCGCTGTTTAAAGCAGCATGGGAGCAAACCATTGCTGCTTGCAGCAATCTACGGACGAAAATAATTCTCGTGGACAATGTCCCTGTTCAAATTCAGCTGCAAGAGAATCCCAGGTGGGAATCCGGTTACGATAATCTTGAATCGTATAAAGGTTCTTGCCAGAATGCCAAGATTGGCTACAACTCGACCCTCTGCAGTTATGGTTTATTCCAAGATAACGGTCACAACTTCTTTGCTCTCAATATCCACCATACTATTTTCGATGGCTGGAGTTTGTCACTAGCTTTGCAGACCTTGTCAGCGGCCTATCATGGCGCAGATTTGCCAAAACTTGAGCCTTACTCGAAATTTGTGAAATATGTCAGAGACATAGATGAGGACTCCGCCGAGGAATATTGGCAGAAGCAGCTACATGAAGCGAAGCCGGCAACATTTACGCACCAAACAACTACAATTAGTGATCAGCAAGCTACGGCAATACTAAAGCACAAAATCCACTTCCCGCGTTCGACTAATGCCACTGTTACTAAAGCCACTGTCCTCCGGGCCGCGTGGTCTATTCTCCTCTCCCGTTATTGTGATTCGGACGATGTATGTTTTGGCTCTGTTGTCTCAGGACGCAATGCTTCGGTCTCTGGACTTGCCTCTATAACTGGACTTGTTACAGCCACAGTTCCAATTAGAGTAAAGCTTGGCCACAAACTCACTATAAAGCAATTCCTACAAGATATACAATCTCAAGCGCTAGAGATGGTCCCCTTTGAGCAGTTTGGACTTCAAAACATTTCAAAGATCAATCAGTATACGAAAGAAGCGTGTAACTTTTCCAGTTTGATGGTCGTTCAACCGGCGAAACAGATGGGATTTACAGAAATTGGCAGCCGCTCTAGTCTCTTGCACCCGGCTTCCGAAGATGACAACATTGAACGATTGATTCAAAGCTTCTTTAACTATCCTCTCATCGTCCAATGCGACTTACTTGATGATGAAGTTGACTTGCTGCTTATGTATGACACGAGCATGTTTGCTCGTGATCAACTTGTAGCACTTTCGCATCAGTTCAGTCATGTTGTGGAGCAACTCCTTACCACTGATGAGATACTTTTAGAAGACATATCTCTATCTAGTGCTTGGGATCTCGAAAAAGCCGTCTCATATAACACACAGAATATTGAGCTTGTCGACTCGTGTATACATGACTTGATCTCCGCTCAAGCATTACGCAATCCCCACCACGAAGCTATATTTTCCTCAGAGACATCAATGACATATAGGGAAGTAGATCATCTTTCAACACTACTAGCCAATCATCTTCGTCTTCTCAAAGTCACGTCGGGAACGCTGGTTCTCTTTTGTTTCGAAAAGTCGATATGGGCGATTATAGCGATGCTTGGAATTCTTAAGTCCGGTGCTGCATTCGTTCCACTTGATCCATTACACCCACGCGCTCGTCTGGAGGAAATCACTAAGGAGACAAATGCGAACGTGATAATCATTTCTCCAAGCTCTGCCTCCTCTTGTCAGGATCTTGTGCCGCATATTGTAGAACTGTCCCCTTCATTCATCGCTGCACTTGAAGCTACTGCCAAGCTTCAATCCGAACATGCAGTCTCAAAACAATCGTCCAGCGATGCTGCCTACGTAATTTTTACGTCTGGGTCTACGGGTAAGCCAAAGGGCGTCGTTATTCAGCATTTCGCTCTTTGTACCAGTATGATTGGCTTGGGTAAGGTATTTGGAACCAGCCCTTTGTCAAGAATCTTCCAATTCGCTGGCTATGTATTTGATGCAATGATTTACGAGATTTTCGTAACATTGATTTATGGCGGAACAGTTTGCGTGCCTTCAGACATTGAAAGACTTCAAGATGCGCCGGCTTTTATCTACAAATCGCGATCTACCGAGGCCCTTCTAACGCCATCTTTCGCTCGAACGATTGTCCCATCTCAAGTACCCACGCTTAAAACGCTTATTGTCGGTGGCGAACCTATGTCCAAAGACTTGATCAAAATATGGCACGGTAAAGTTCGTCTTATCAATGCATATGGTCCAACCGAGGGCTGCGTCATAGCAACAATGCACGATGTCCGATCAAACAGCGACTCGCATAGAATTATTGGGCAAAAAGTTAATAATTCTTGTTGGATAGTCGACTCAGACGATCGCCGCAGGTTGACTCCTATTGGATGTGTTGGCGAGCTTGTGATTCAAGGCCATGCGTTATCGAGTGGTTACCTTAACGACTTGGAGAAAACTCGAAAAGCTTTCAGCGACGAACTTAAGTGTCTAGGCCTATCACAACCTAGCGGACCGCAGAGGTTCTATTTTACTGGAGACTTGGTCAGATATACCCCAGATGGACTTATTGAATACGTTGGGCGGAAAGATTTACAAGTAAAGCTTCGCGGTCAACGCATTGAACTTGGTGAGATTGAGTACCACTTCAAATGCTCCCTCGCCGCCGTTGAACACGTCGTCGTAGACGTTCTTCATCACAAATCAGGCATGTCTCTCGTCGCTTTTATTAGTTTTGTAGGAGCAGCTTGCGACGGCAACCCCCTTCTACCCATTGATGCTTCAATACGTCCATCGTTGGAGTCTATACGGGCCTATGTAAAGGCCCGCGTTCCACCTTACATGATGCCTAGCCTAATCTTACCTATTAGCCACATGCCTTTTGTAAGTTCTATGAAGATGGATCGCAGGAAACTACTTGATTTGGCTGCCAGCTTGTCAACCGAGCAAATGACAGGTTATTTTCCCTCAAAGCAAGAACGGGCTGAGCCAATAACAGAAATGGAGAAAAAGCTGCTCGACCTATCAGCAAAAATCTTAAAAATTGATCCTTGTGAAATCGGCCGGCATGACAAATTCTTGGAGATTGGCGGCGATTCAATTACGGCAATTCAGCTAGTAAACCTTGCTAGAGGAGCCGGCATAAGTTTAACTGTGGCTGATATCTTTAAGGATTCTCAGATATCGGTTTTGTCTTCGCTGGCGAGCAGTCAGCAGCTAAACGAAGTCACTCATCTTGAACCCTTCACCCTCTTGCCACCTACCAAGCAAGACAGCTTGCTATCCGAAGTGTCTAGGCTGTGTGGTTTAGCCAACAAGGACCTTGTAGAGGACGCATATCCATGCACACAACTACAACAAGGCCTCATGGCGTTATCCGTGAAGCAGCCAGGTTCATATCTTGCGAAGAACCTCTACAAGCTCCCAATGCATGTCGATATAAAGCGATTCAAATTGGCGTGGGGTCGTACTATGGAAATTTGCACCAATTTACGAACGCGAATCGTTCTTATTGATGGAACTACTATCCAGGTCATTCTACGAAACTGCCACGACTGGGAATCTTCCGATGGCGTTGATATATCTGCCTATTCACAAGATGTGTCCGCAATACGTGTGAGTTATGGCTCTAAATTGGTTCGATACACATTACTACAATGCGGTGAAGATAATTATTTCGGTCTCACTATACATCACAGCATATTCGATGGCTGGTCAATGGGTTGTATCATGGGCACGTTGGATTCCATCTATCGAGAAATCGAACCACCATTACTAGCTCAATATGCTCGCTTTGTCAAGTACACTATGGAACTTGATCGCGATGCCGCTCGAAAATATTGGCTAGAGCAGCTTCATGATGCTAAATCCGCTTCCTTCCCTTCGAATACGAACACAACCTCTTCTGCCAATCCGGTTACTGGCTACGTCAGCACAGAAGTGGACTTCAGCAATTATCCCAAGACCTCTATTACAAAAGCATCGATTATTAGAGCTGCATGGGCTATTGTCCTTGCCCGCTATTGCGACGCAAACGATGTATGCTTCGGGGCCACTGTTTCAGGCCGGAATGCAGCTCTCGTTGGCGCTGACTCAATGCCTGGAGTTATGCTTGCTACAGTTCCGGTTCGTGTTCGGCTTGACAAAGACCAAGAAATATCGGATTATCTTGGCAATATTCAGCGTCAAAGCAGCGAGATGGTTGCGCATGAACAATTTGGTCTGCCTAATATCTCATCGCTTTGTGCCAATGCCAAAGATGCTTGCAACTTTTCCTCTTTACTTGTCATCCAGCCCGCTGGATTTTTCACGGCAGGTAGTCAAAACTTAGATGCCATTGTGATAGATGAGACTTTCGAACAGGAATTGGAAGATAGGATCCAAAACTTCATCAACTATCCTCTTGTTGTACAGGGTCTATTATACGACAATAAAGTTGAGATTGTTCTCATGTTCAACACGGAATGCATGGCCAAATCTCAAGCTGTGGCCGTTTCCGAACAGTTGGCCCACGTAATTCAACAGTTGCTTTCCAATACCAAACAGACATTGAGAAGCATATCTGTCGCAAGCTCTTGGGATCTTCAGCAAGCAATTAGTTGGAATACGGCCTGTCTTGAACCTGTCAGCGAATGCCTCCATGACCTTGTCTCGAAACAAGCCCAGCGGCGACCAGGGCACGAAGCAATTTATTTCACTGGGGGAAGCATTACTTATGCCGAGCTCGATCTTCTTTCTTCACAACTCGCGATTTTCCTAAATGAAAAGGGCGTCAAGTCAGAGTCGTTCGTGCCGATATGTTTCGAAAAATCACCATGGACCATTGTCGCCATGCTCGGTATACTCAAGGCTGGTGGTGCTTTTGTCCCATTAGACCCAAGCCACCCTGTTGCTCGTCGGCGGGCATTGACTGATGAGATCGGAGCTCAAATCATGATTGCGTCTTCCTCTGCTGCCACCGAGTGTGCGCATATGACCAAGACGGTTATTGAACTCTCACCTCCTCTGATTTCACACCTGTCTGGTATCAAAAAGACCAAAATCGGAAACACAGATACTCCATCAAACGCAGCTTATATGCTCTTCACGTCGGGTTCCACCGGCAAGCCTAAAGGCGTTATTGTCGAACATCAGAGCATTTGCACGTCTGTGTTGGGCGAACACAAAGCATTCAATTCTAATGAGAACTCACGCTGGTTCCAGTTCGCCAATTACGTATTTGATGCTTGTATTACCGAAATATTTGCTGCATTAACAGCGGGAGGTACTGTATGCGTGCCTACTGAGGCAGAACGTATGCATCAAACGTCAAAGTTCATAACGGATGCGCAGGTCAATATCACTTTGTTAACACCAACAGTTGTCAAAACTCTAGTGCCTGAATCACTGCCTTCACTCAAGACGCTTATACTTGGTGGCGAAACTGCGTCAAAGGATATCATCGAGACATGGTATGGACACCTAGATCTGCGCAACGCCTATGGCCCTGCAGAAGCTTGCATTGCTTCCTCCGCTCACATTTATACATCTGCCGCGGATTCTGCTACAACTATCGGGCGTGGATTCGCTCATCATTGCTGGATTGTAGATCCTGAAGATTGCCAACAACTTGCACCCATTGGCTGTATTGGAGAGCTGTTGGTGCAGGGCTCTGCTTTGGCACGAGGATATTTCAAAGATGACAGCAAAACGAAGAGTTCATTTGTCGAAGATGTCAGCTGGCTACCGATGGAAAAAACAAAATTCCGACGATTCTACAAAACGGGAGATTTAGTTCGATACGGTGATGATGGTATCATAGAATACCTTGGAAGAAAGGACACACAAATCAAAATTCGAGGGCAGCGGATAGAAGTCGGAGAGATTGAATATCAGATGAAGAAGTTGGAAACCACATTCGAACATGTTGCTGTGGATGTTATCCATGAGAAACATCTCGCAGCATTCGTGAGTTTCAGAAATGAAGGAGATATGGACGGCGCGACAGAAAATGTCAAATTTTTGAGCAAAGATGATGCTATGGGAGAAGTATTCTCTCAGCTGTTGGCTAACATGAGCATCATTTTACCTCAGCACATGATACCATCATATATCATACCAGTGGCGCAGATGCCTCACAACAGTGCTGGCAAACTTGATCGAAAACTACTTCGGCAGACAGTATGTCAGATGTCTATAGATGAGCTGGCTCAATACTTGTCTTCTGGTCAGCGAAAGATCTTCCGCGAGTGTTCAAACGAGACTGAATGTTGGATTCGGTCACAATGGGCGCATGCGTTGAATCTGCCCGTGGAATCGATAAGCGTAGACGATAATTTCTACCATCTAGGTGGTGATTCCATTCGCATCGTCACCCTTGCCAAAGCCATTCTGAACGAGTACGAGGTTACTTTAGGCCTTTCTATTCTAAACAGCAAGCACACAACAGTACGCAGCATGGCCAAGTTTGTCGAGAATGCCCGCGAAAATGCTACTGAGGTTAGACCAACTGTGGATCTCATGGAAAAGATTCAATCAATTCTCAAGGAAATCTCGGCCAACACATCGAGCAACTTGTCTGAACACCCGATTGTGAAGCCATCTGAGAAGTCGACCGTCTTTCTTACAGGATCCACAGGATTCTTGGGAACGGAACTTCTCCGACAACTGTTGCGCAATAGCTCAATCAAATCTGTCATAGCACTTGTTCGGTGCAGTTCACCACAGCATGGATTGGAGCGAATCAGAGCAACAGCCCAGGCAGCTCGATGGTGGCATAAGCACAACGAGAGGAAGATCGAGGTTTGGGTCGGCGACCTGGGTAAACGCCAGCTAGGGCTTAACGCGTCTCAATGGGAGCGACTTTCAGGAATATCTAGGCACCACGGCAATATCGACGCCATTGTCCACAACGGCGCCGTGGTCAACTGGAATGCGGATTACGATAAGCTTGTGGCGCCAAATGTCAGCTCGACTATTGATTTGCTTAATGCAGCTGCTTCGTCCCCGATTCGTCCCCGGTTCGTCTTTGTTTCCGGGGGGCTGAAAACAGATCCGGATGAGAATCCAGCGGCTGTGGCTAAAAGGCTCGGTGGGCTGAACGGATATGTCCAAACCAAGTTTGTGTGCGAAGGCGTCATTCAAGATATTGTAAAAAGCTTGCCGAAAGAGCAAAACCGACTATCCATAGTCAAACCCGGACGTATCATTGGCTCAGAAAGTAACGGAGTCGCCAATGTCGATGACTTGATTTGGCGCGTCGTTTCAGGAGCTGCCGCAATCCATGCTTACCCGGCAGAGCCCTCGGAAAATTGGATGTACATTGCGGATGTTGGCAGAGTTGCTTCCACGGTTCTGGGTCAAGTCTTGCATGAGAATGCCATTGAATCCTTTGTCCATGTGACTGGCGGTATGCCAACACCGGTGTTCTGGGAAAAGGTCAATGAGGAGTTGAAAGTCAAGTGTAAACCCGTATCATGGGGTGAATGGAAAGAGTTGGCACACGCTTCTATGGCTGTAGTTGGAGACAAGCACCCTCTTTGGCCAGTTCAACACTTTTTAGGTGCGCTCGGTGCTCCAAGATCAGCAAAGGAGCTGGCTACTGAGTCTTTGGAACACGAGCAATGGCACAAAGCCGTCAAGAAGAATGTGCAATATTTGATGGAGATTGAATTTATTGCATCGTCTGCTGGGGAGTTGGGAAATGTGAAGGACGGAGCCATTAAGCGGTTACATTAAGTATAGATAGATGCATTATATCTCTTCCATAGCATTGATTTGTCTTTTCATAATTTGTCATGTTATATAGTTCTTCCTTTTCTCATCAGAGTTATTGGACTTGTTTGTTTTTTGTCTCTCTTGTTAAATATTTACAATAGCCTGCAGTCTTAGAACTTTGTGTTTCTGAGCTTTATTTATCACATTAGTTCATGCGCTTACGTGATCCGCTACAACAGGCGCTGCAACGCCTGAAACATCTTCCGTAGTATAGTGGTCAGTATGCAAGCTTGTCACGCTTGAGACCCGGGTTCAATTCCCGGCGGGAGAGATCCGCCAGACCTCCAAGAGGTCGCCCTTTTTTTTCTTTTCTTTTTTCACACTTTTTTTTAAAGTGTACTGTTGGTACCTTTTTTTAGGGTTAATTGGTTAAATTGCCACTTCTCCTCGGCACGGAGCTGTCATGTCGATAACTCCGCATGACGGCCTCGTGGCAGCGGACGGCAGCGGACAGCGACGGAGTTGAGAGCGGCAGCTTGACTCGAAAACTTGCCCAATGCGGTAATTTTCCCAGCTGTGTGAATCGAGATATAGTGGCTGATAATCAGTATGGACTGCCATGTGGCTAGTGGTCTTCTTTAGCATTTGTTAGTCTCATGCTTCTTGTTGCATTGCCACCACAGTTGAAGAAAAGGTTTGTTGATTGGGTGATTCCAGAAGCATGTCTCATCTCTTGATGCGTTGTTCTGGAAGTAGTCTGTCATCGCGCGTTTAAAGTGTTATGCAAGCTAATTGACAGACGCAATCATGCACAAACTGCGAGAATCCCCTCTAGTAAACGGAGAAAGGTTGAACGCTTAAAAGGGGAAGTAGCAACGACTTACCGGCTGGCTCAAAGACGGCGGATGACCTTGCCAATCGTGGCTGAACCCGATTTTTGGGGACCGATACGCGGAGTTGTGCTTCGGTGGCTATGTAATCAGGTAACAAAACGGACGCGGACGGCAAGGCGGGCAGAGACGGGGTGAGATCTCACCCGAGAAGTCTCAACCTCACCTCAACTCTAGCTCATAAGCAACTCTGAGCCGTATCATTGCCGAAATAACATGGCTTTCGACCTCCCTCGTTTAAAAGCCTGGCTTGCAGATGGCTGATACCAGTGGCTTGCCTGGTCGAAGAGACCAGGCGCACCGAAATATTCTCTCAGCGAGTTAGCTTCATGCGCGGACTCACTGTGGCCCCTCAGCTTCAGCCACATCAACTTCCAAGAGCTCGGAACTTGGGATGTTTGTCAGCGAGCATAAGAAAGCCAGTTATGTCTTAGCTGGCGGAGATGAGGACTTCGGAACTCAGCCAAGCGTGGCTTGTTCCAGACCAGCAGCGACTGGCGCCTCGTGAACTCTTGCTCTTGTCGTTTCGGTCTGGGACGCCCTCTTCACTAGTTGAAGTATAGTCGACTTGGTCGATTGACATCACAAGTGTGCTTGGCGATGTCACCGAGACTCAAAATTCTTCAGCTTCATCCAAGATGGCCAAGCGTGGAAATAGAGTTTCACCCAAAACCGACTTGCCACACTCATACCAATGCAGTGGTTTGGGTTTGGGCTCAAGAACGATGCAGTGGAATATAATAACAAATGGTAAGGGCGTCGCGTGAGGCCGTTGTCGCAGCCTCTCTTTCATCTCCAACACTCGAAATAACGACACCATGCGATTCATCAAAATGCGTCATGCATGTCGCCAATAGCCACGCAATAACAAGCAGTATCTTCTCATGATCACGCTCATGTTAGGATTGGTCGGCATCACTGCGTCGCCTTGTTAAGATGGCGCCTGTAATACGACCGCGCAGCTTCGGCACTGGCGTCGAGGGCATCGACTGGACTGACTTGACCATCATCATTGTCTTCCTATCGCTGGCCCTGTACAATGTTCTCGAGCTCCTTTGCATCATTTGGGGTACCTTCAAGCGATATGCCGGGTTATACTTTTGGTCCTTCTTGATGGCGACGGTCGGAATCGCCTTGTCCTGCATTGGGTTTTGCATCAAATACTTTGGACCTGTGTCACTCGGTTACTTGTCGTGCACACTTAGTTTGATGGGATGGGTGTTTATGGTGACGGGTCAATCATTGGTTCTTTGGTCTCGACTGCATCTGGTGCTGAGGAACCAGAAACATCTGAAAATAATCCTCTACATCATCATCTTCAATGGAATCGTCTGTCACGGCATGGTCATCCCGCTGGTATACGGATCTTTCTCCTCCAACCCAGAAATATTCGAGACACCGTACAAAATCACCGAAAGGATAGAAATTATCGTCTTTTTCTTGCAGGAGATGATGCTGTCTAGCTTCTACATTTATGAAACGATCAAGCTGTTACGGATGGGAGGCAGCCTTGGAAACAGGCAATCGAGTCGTCGCTTACTTAAGAATCTCATCCTCGTCAACGTCCTCGTCATGATCCTCGATGTTACGATTGTGGCCCTCGAATTTGCGGGTCTCTACGACTTCCAGATATCATATAAACCGTTCGCCTATAGCATCAAGCTGAAGCTCGAATTCACCGTTCTCAATCGCCTTGTTGAGTTGACAAGTGGAGGGAGGCCGATGAACTCAAACGGTCAAAGCGCATCATCCAGTGGTCGCAGCAATAGCACTGGTTCAGCCATCTTGGAGTCCATTAGCGGTGGCTCATATCACGCGTATGCCAAAGGCGGATGCACCGACAACTTGCACAGGCCAACGCCGTCAGAAGTCGAGAATGGGAACAGGGTCATGATGACGACGGCCATCACTGTTCACCGGGAGAAGATATCTCACGACGTGGATAGCCGATATAAGAAGTCCTCGGAGGACTCGGAGGACTCGGCAAGTGGCACATCTAAGGAGTCGAGTGAGGATAGCAAGGAGAAGCCATCTTCTCAGATCGATCTAGCGACGAACAGCGGGTTATAGAAAAACTAACGGCCTTTATTGTCGCAGTACTGTACGGAGTATGGATGTGTAAATGGAAATGGTATAGAGTATTGTATATAATTGGCATGCAAGGCAGAGGCGAACGACGTACTCGTCATTTGCGAAGTGCACTGCTGCTAGCGGTATTGGAAGACAAAATAACAACTTCCTCTGTGGATATTATGTTGCGGTTGCTTCTCTTTGTGTTTTCATGGCCAGTCGCTAATAACACTTGAGACCCTAGGATTCCAGCTAGGCTATCCCAGCTATTCCACCCCAGTGACAACGTCGTAGTTCGAATGTCACAGCTGAAGAGATCCATGATACCTTCTGCCATCGCTACTTCTTCCTTAATAGCATCGGCAGTTAGGGAAATGATATGCTGACCAAACTGTAACTAACATGGGCATAGACAGGAAGCCTGGCCCAATCATGCGACAACTCATGTCAAAGGATCAGCGAGTGGGTGGGACTTTTCTTCCATGGCCGCTTAGACTTAAGTTTGTAACCGACGGAGCCTCGTTCCTATTGGTGAGAATTTACGAAACACATAGCCGTGCAACCTGACAGCGCTTAGTTTGATGGTTGTCACTGAGCAGCCAATAGACACGATGTCATTCCTAGCAACTGTTCATCACTTGCGCGCAAATTGTGAGACCAATTTTTCTGAAGTTTATAATTTGAAGAATAAAGGAGGATCCATTGGGATTTTGTGACAAGATTCTTTTTGATAGCGGGCTGATGCTGGTCAGAACCACACTCCCTGTAACTGTTCAATTTCACCCTGCGCTTATGCCTGCCTCTCTCCCTGCATTAGCTCGAATCCTTCCAGTGCAAAGGCTACAAAAACAAGATGTTGCAAGGCAGTTTGATGCTATTTTCAGTGTGTCCTAGCCTGATTGTCGTTTCACGCACAATGATGTATGGGTAGGATTGATAATCGTATGTCTCAATATTTGATCTGCCATGATGGCCGGCGCTTAGGCTTCTGTTTTCCTACTCCTTAATGTTTTCTTCGCGGGTATCATTTGGCTGGACAGGCGCATTTCATTATGAAGACGCTCGTTTTCCTCGGCACGTTCTTACAGCTGCTGGTCCCCTGCTCGGCAGCTCTCAAACAATGCTACTACCCTAACGGAAGCCCGTCAAGCGATTTCCCATGTGATCCCAACGCGAAACAAAGCGCATGCTGTGGCGGAGGACTTGGAGCTGCATGCCTCTCCAACAAACTATGCCAATCGAACGATGGGAACATTATTCGGGGTTCTTGTAGCGACAAGAACTGGTCCTCTCCTGAGTGCGCCAACTTCTGCCTTAGTATGACATCAACTCTTTGTTCCCCTTTTGCAGCTTAGTCTATTCGTCTGGGTAGTTTGGCAATCTGGTAGATGATTGTGTCTAACATGAATGTGATTAAATAGGTGCGGACACTGGAGGAACCGATCTAATATCCTGCTCTAACGTCACCAACACCGACACATCGTACTGTTGTGATCATACAAATGGTTGCTGTAATAGCGGCGCCGGCCGATTCAACGTTTTGCCAAAAAATCCACAAGTATGGGCGACATGGGATAATGGAGCGACCGTATACAAGGTTGTCGGAACCGTGTTCACAGGCGCTCCATCAACTACATCAAGAGCACCCACGAGAGCAACATCTAGAACTACAACTACAACAAGCGCTGCCCCGACAAACTCTAGTCCGAGCCAGAGCGACCAATCTTCCGGGCTGTCCGGCGGAGCAAAAGCCGGTGTTGGTGTCGGAGTCGCAGTTGGAGTAATACTCATTGCCGTGGTTGCATTTTTGCTCTGGAAACTTCGTCAGAGGAAAGCATCTGCCGGCACGGCAGCTCAGAAACCAGTGCAAGAACTCGATAGCCAGCAAAAGACAATGGCTGAACTGGATGCTCGAGGGAAGCTGAACCAAGAGCTTCGACCCCCTGCAGAGTTAGCAGGTTGACGAAGTTCTTCTTGTACATTAATATCGCGTATATATCTAGACTAAATTAATAATCTTTAAGCGATGCCAAACCATCATTTGGCGATTATCTTTACACGATGCGTCATGCTTAGTGAAATGAGGAGAACAGCTTTATCTATCCAGGTCGTCCAAGTATCTGCTATTATCGTTACGTTGCCTTCTTCTGGGCTATGGGAATACCTATGCCTCCGAGTTTGTGGTTAGAATTACATCATCTAGCTACTTGATATGGTATGTATGAAGTGGCGATGAACTCTCGATCTCTGATAGCTCCTAAGATGTGTTTGCTATCAAGTGATTTGGGGTATGAGATGCTGAGTAACTATTCCTATCTTGTTTCTATTGATCAATATGGCAGTAATATATGAAAATATACGTAACCATCCGCGATTGAAGAGATAACAGAACCAGCAGCTGAAGGAGAGCGAGCTAAAGAAGCGAGAGCAAGGCGAAAACCCCCTCGGATCTACAGGCACCAATAGCTCTTGAACAGCCACAAGTATTTGATCCGGGAAGGTGGAAGCGCCAAGACCCCAGAGACCCATCTCAACGCTTCTATAGGATGGAGTGTGCCATCCAGAAAAATTTGCCGCCATGGCGTTTAGATTCAGTAGGCGAGGATGGGCGTCGGCAACACCTTCAAGGTAGTCTCGGAAATGTTTTATGCATATATAGCCCAGGTGGATTACGCCATTGGGTTATTTTATTCTCCGTCAAGAATTAGGTACGGGCTAAACATTGGACGAATTGGTGTGAATCTCGATGCATATGGTTGGGCGACGGAGCGATGCCTTTATAGTAGCAAGTCGTACTCTGCTATGCTTACCTGCTCATAACTTTGCTTCAATTCACCTATACTAGGAATAGTACCCTATGACGGGTCATCGACATTATAGCTACTACTGTATCAAGCAATTGTATAATAGATTAAGGTTAGTTTTCCGAGTGAGCCGCTGCATCTCGGGCGGTAATCTGGGGAGCATATTAGCAATAGATGAGAAATCCCCAACTCCCGTGGGTCACTACCCAATGGCGTTAGCTTTCCGAGGCAATTTCCTCTTCCGCCCATCTACAGCATATCGAAAGAAGTAAACCATCGAGTGCTGATTGGCGCTTAGCAAGTAACGAGTGTTACAACACCTTATCAATGAGAGCATCATCTACGCAATGACCAATACAATTTGATTTGTTAACTATGATTCGAGTTTACCTGGACAATTGATTCCATGACAGGTGTCATATGACCTTGTAAAAATTACACGGTTGATACCTGGCATAAAATTGCGTATTACATGACTGAATAGGTTGATTCATTTTAAATCATCAACAGTACAAGGTGACCCCAATAAGACTCAATTATAAATGACTACTTTGACAAACACAATTCCTTACATGCTGATCATAGCTTGCATGGCAACAACCCCACGAACTAGAGCTGCATCTCAACTACTTCCGACCAAGATATCTCCACTTATTCAGTAGATATCCCGTATTCGACGTAGGATCTAGCCTCAAGGGGTTGAAGAAAAGAAACCCGGATAGATGCGGTAGTTGATGAATGGAAAGAAGTGATCCATGTTGTGGGCTCCGATTTCGCTCCGTTTATCTATAAGATGTATGCCTCTAGGCATTCTCTCTGCATCATTTTGCACCAAACAACTACTTCTATAACATTCTTCTGACAATCGTATTCAAACTAGATTTGGAAAGTAGTTACTATGGAGTATCATCCTGAAACCTCTGCCCTACATGCCGACGATGAGTTGGATGTGACCAATGATGTGGCACCTCCTCTCCATGTGGCAAGCACTTTTAGGTTTCCCTCAGATCCTACGCAACTCGTTCCATTAAGGCATCGAAGTGTAAGTTGCAACTAAACCCCAATTCCCCCATATATAGAAGACTGACTGAAAAATTACTCGTAGGCAGACGACAAAAGCCACGTTTACGCTCGTCTGACGAATCCCAACACAACCAGATTCGAAACAGTACTTATATCTCTTCTTAAGGCGCCCTCATTGACATATACATCCGGACTGGCAGCTTTATTAGGCGTGTTGTTTTGTCTTAAGCCTCGTCAGATATCCATTGGCAAAGGATATCCTGGATGCCATGGAACAATCGCGCTCGTCAGTGGCCTAAATGGAATGAAGAAGCTGCCTTTGGATTGCGCAACAGAAGATCTTGAGACAGGAGATGTCATCTTCCTGGAGACTCCTGTCAATCCTACAGGTGTCGCTATGGATATCCAGGATTTTGCCGATAAGGCACACTCAAGGGGCGCCATTTTAGTCGTGGATGCCACGTTTGGCCCTCCAGGCCTTCAAGACCCATTCATCCATGGTGCCGACATTGTACTTCACTCCGGGACCAAATATCTTGGAGGACATAGTGACATGCTCTGCGGCGTCGTTGCAACGAATAATCGAGAGTGGTATACACAGTTGAAGAAAGAGCGCTTCTTCCTGGGCGGCGTGATGGGCAGTCTTGAAGGCTGGCTTGGCGTTCGCAGCATGAGAACTCTTCATCTTCGAGTTGTACGACAGAGCGAAACGACCACAAAATTGGTTCAATGGCTCAGCACAGCCCTCAAAGCTGATGAAACCAATGGGGTGCAAGCAAAGTCGGAATCGCAAATAATTAAGGCCACTCTCGCCAGCATCACCCACGCATCTCTCCAGGTGGCTGATCTGGAACAAGGATGGCTCAAGTCTCAAATGCCTAACGGCTTTGGACCCGTCTTCTCTATATGCCTAAAATCTCGAGATATGGCTAATAGATTTCCCAGCAAGCTGAAGCTCTTCTCTCATTCGACTAGTCTTGGAGGAGTTGAGAGCCTAATTGAGTGGAGAACAATGACAGATCCTGAAGCAGATCCTACGCTGCTTCGTGTTAGCATTGGCGTAGAACACTGGGAGGACCTTAAGGCTGATATGTTGCAAGCTTTTCAGGCTGTCTTAGAAGAGGAAAAAGCATGATGCATAGACGGCGATATTTTTTTTCGTGCAACGATTGGTATGTTGCAGTTGAAACGAAAAGCAATTTCGTTAGGACATGACAGACATGGTGCTTGGTATTATTGTGAAAATTCTACAAAATATCTTATCTTCGATGCTACATTGCAAGCTAAACAATGTCCATATTTTTGGTGGGCTTCTACCTAAGCCTCTAAGGTAGTTTCTAAGCTTTGCTATATGAGATTTACACCAACCAATCGAATTGTTCATCAAATAGCACCATTGAGCTGCTCCCAATAAGTCGGTAGCAACTATGATGTCTCAGTTGACGGTAACAGTCGTGGGCTTGGAAACATATGTGTCCGCCAAAGAATGCTTGCCGTTCAAGCTTGTGTCCACCAATTTCGGGGCAGCAAAAATGACAGAGCTTCCCATGACTGGGGCATATTTCTTGACTGCTACTGGACGGAGTCCAGCACGATCGAGAATAGAATCCCACTGTGAAGCAGTCCTCTCAGAAGATCCAAATAATGTGTACATCTGGAGATCAAGACCTGCAGGCCAAACATGAGATCCCTGATCGGCAATGACAACCTCATCGATTAGCACCAGTGAATCAGCCGACATGGATGGTACAATGTTAGACAGGATCTGAGCCGCCTTATCGTCATCCCAGTTGTGGAGAATGGCTCGCAGGTAATAGTACTTAGCTCCTTTAACCACAGTTAGTTACTTATCCAGGTTCAAATATTCGAAACACAAGACTTACCCTTGACTGGCTGTGTGTTGAAGAAGTCGTGTGCCATCAGCTGGAATCCCTTGACGTCTGAGGCATTCTTGATAGTCTCCTCGCGGTCCTGAACCACCACTCGACCAGCCAGCTCAGGATACATGGTCAGCAAATGCTTTGCTTGGTGGCCGGTGTTACCGCCAATATCCACGAATACCGGGCCTTCGTGATCACTGATCACAGCAGATTCGAGCGGAATCACATCGAGACAGTTACCTTCTTTGGGGATACCCATGAGGCTTTGGAAGTCCTTCAACAGATCCGGATGCTGCTTCAACCAAGGGAAAAGGCCCAGTTCAGTATTGAGGCCCTTTTGAAGAGCAGAAGCCTGTGGTCGGTTTTGATATCCCGTCTCCTTTAGGAAGTCGGGCAGCGCTTGGAAGGCAGGGCTGCTGACTGCATGGAAGAAGCGCATGGGGCTCTCGATTCGAGGGTCTGCCAAAGCGTAGGTCATCTTCCTGGCCACATACTGGTCCGGAGCAGTCTCTGCAGCAAGACGATTAGCAACCAGGTAGCGCATGATACGGCCAACAAGAGTCGGGTCAGCCATGGTGGGCTTGGCCAGCTCCTCGGAAGACAAAGGCGCCTTGCTCTCTGCGAGAGACTTGAAGACTCCAAGATCACCACCAATCTTAATAAGTGCAATTTGCCGGCCCTGTTTGGGGAACATCATTAGCAACACGTCGATAACAAGTAACGTTGTTTTTCTCTATATACTTACAGCATTGAGAAAGCGCAGCATACTGTCGTACGGAGTTTCAAGCTCTTCTGCAGATTCTTGCAACGACGCAATCAAGCGGTGCCTGTTAGATTCGTCAAGCGATGCTGGTGGGATACTCTTCTCGGAAGCCACGAGGCCTGCAACGAGACTTGCAACTGACTGATCTTCATTTTTGCTGTTTCCATTCAACGGCTTGTCCCCGTTAGTGGCATTATCGTTCTGAGCTTCGCAGCCCCCATTGGTCTCAACATGACCATTTTGCAATGCCTTCTTCGCAGCTTTCGATTCACCGTTCAAGAATGAAAGTGGGTCGTGACGCGTGAAGCTGACTTCTGCCTTCTTAGCAACGGTCAACCCCAGTGTGCCGTGCTCAAGACGTGGGGCTAGGCCGTCAATAGAATCAAGAGTGAAGTTGTCAATGTTGAGGGAATCCTCGGGACGGACCATGCGACGCCCCTTGAGTGTCTTCAGAATAGATTGCTCTTCGGGTGTCAGCTTCTTCTCAAGCTCATCGAGAGCCTTGCGGTTGCTCTCATCGTAAGCATCGCCATCGAGGCCGAGTTCCTTGAGCTTCTTCACCAAGGCTTCCTTCTCCTCGAAGGAGACATGAGCAAATGCTTTGAAGCAGAATTCTACAGTCTTGGAAATTTCGGCCTGGGTTAGTTTTCCTCTGGCGTCTGCATCAACTTGACCTTGGATAACTGTAATAGAGAATGTTAGAATGCTCATGCGGCGTAGAAAAATAATCTAAAATTGACATACTGGGTCTAAAGAGGTCAAATGCTCTTTCAAAGGTCTCCTCATCGAAGTCATTGATGACAGGCTCGTCTTGAGACCTGATCTGCTTCAATGCACTCGAGACTACCACGAGGAAGCGAGTGTAGCTCTCGGCTGTCTTCTTATCGTGCCACGATGAGGCAACTTCCTCACTGCAATCTCCTCGAATGGCCGCAGCGATTGTTGTAGCTGCCGACAGACCGCCCGAAAGAGCCAGGTGGACGCCCGAGGAGAAAAAAGGATCAATGAAAGAACCAGCATCTCCGGCGATGCGAACACCCGGGAATGCATACTTTGAGGCACTGTATGACCAGTCAGACGCCGACTTGATTTCCGAAACGAGTTCGGCGTTGGCAAGTAGCTCTTTAATGCCGGGAACGAGGTCCAGAGATTCAACGTAGAAGCCTTTAGAAGATGGCTCAGCCATTTCTCGCTTCTTCTTGGCGGCCATTTCCTGGTTTTGAACAACCCCAACCGAGTGACGGTCGTTGTGGAGAGGGATGAACCAAACCCATCCACTACCGTCTAAGGAGCAGCAAAGATTTGTGTTAGTAAATCCCCCCAAGACTGTAAGTAACAGTTCAAGTAACTACCAGGGCATACCTTTGAGTGCTTCGAAATACGGCGCGCCCTCTTTATGCGTTCCAACACCGTGAACTCCGCCATTCTTCCAATAGCCCCAGCTAGCAACATTCTTGAGGCCCTGGTTATATGATCGATTCTTTAGATACTTGGTGCTGATCAAACCTGCTCGTCCTGACGCATCTACGACGTAGTCAAACGAAACTGTGCCAGAGCTGCCATCTTTGCGAGTCCAAGTGGCGGATAAGGGGCGACCCAGGCTCTGAGAGTCAGAAGTTGCCGGAGCAAACTCAATGGAGGCTACCTTGGTTTCGTCAAATGTCTTGACACCGCACTCCGCTGCATGCTTGAACAGCAGCTCGTCTGCCTCGGATCGAACAACGTTCCAGGCGTAGCCTTCAGGTCCACCAGCTGCGATGAAGTCCGTGTCTGAGATAAGAGAATTGTTTAGCCAATGATTTGTCACTCATTGTAGCTAAGGGAGTAAAGGTTGCTGATGGCTTTGGGACTTACATGTTTCTGGTCGAGACCAATTGAGACGGAAAGCACCGCCTTTCTGTTTCTGAGTGTCAGCCAACATTTCTCTTTCCTTTACTGTATACATGTATGCTATAATACAATCAGATAGCACAGTAGAAAATAGGTACCTTGACATTAAACCCATGGGCATCCCACTTCTCGTAGGCATCGATGAATTTGAGAAAGTGTCGCATAGAGGGAAGCATGCTTTCGCCAATGTGGTATCTGCGATATGTGTGAGATAAACCAATCTATGGTTCAAGTGTCATCTAGTGATACCTACCTCGGGAATTTGTCTGCCTCAAGGAGGACTACTTCAATACCCTCTCGAGCAAGAGCTGAAGCGGCATAAGAGCCAGCTGGTCCGCCACCAATTACCAGCACCGTGCACTGTTCCGGGATGGTGGCCATTTTTGTATATGTTTAAAAAAGTGAAGAAATGGATATTCTATGTGCTTGGTTGAAATCAAATCAGTGGCTGTCTATTCTGCGCTGGTGTTTGTTGTTGAATATGAATGTGAATGAACGGATAATGGAAGCATATATACTGTTCTCATTCAAGCAATTGGAATTCCAGTCGAACGTGAAACATCTTCTACCTGTTACCTCCATGATTAATGCTGTACAGGATTCAGTCAGGATGCTGACATGCTGTAAATTTTGGTGGCTTTGGCGTTTGTCTCAACATCCTGAATCAATCCCACATCCTATCGGAAGGATTTCGGGACGTTATTTTTTAAGCCGCCTAGCAACAGCCTTGCTTACTCTCGGAATCCGACCTCCAGCTTTTACGCTGGACAACCTCAACAATTATGTGACGGCGGTAAAATCTGACACGGCAGTTGTTCAATTCTCTGATTACCATCCAATACAGAGATAGGGCGGTAGCACTGGGCGCCAAGCCTCATTCGAATTGCAACACGCCTGAAACGATGTCGTTGTCCGGTTCAAATAGGGCTAGACCGTTCTGCTCGAATTTAGTGACATGGCTAGCCAATAGAACCACCACACATTCGCGCCAATTTCTCTTGTGATTAGCCTACGTGTTATTATTGCGTAGTTACTATAATGAGGAATCATCGATAGACGTATAGATCCGAACTGGGGAGGATTTTATTAAGTAGGATCAAGATATCCTTTGCATGGTCTGGGGGAGCACTAATGCTGATCACTTACACCGCTACCCTGGATCATTTTGGCCTTCACGTTCAAAGTCTATAACCTTTTCTTACCGGTGCATACATCTCCGTATGTATTAACAGTATGTCTCATAATTCTTTCTTACTCACTTTCTGAATCAGTAGTCGCTGTTCGTTACTACCATCTCGATGCATTCAACCAGCAAACCCAAGGGATTTTACTCGTCCGGCTTCTGGACAGAGTATCTCACAACACAACGAAACAAACTGCCTGACCTGTTAGAAGTTGATGATGATATATCTGATTGTATCGTGCGATTTCTCGGCGGTAATCCAGGAGACATGCAGCTTCAGGGAACCAACACCTATCTCGTTGGTACTGGAAATACTCGAATACTCATTGACACTGGAGAGGTAATTTATTTATTTCTCCCCTCGAGCGCTATGACTATGTCACCGCTTATCAGACAATCTGCATTTTAACTCTCCTCCACTGAATTATCCACTATTTTCACGCCTAAATCAAGCGTATTATTTCTGTTAAATAGAATCTACTGAGCTAACGAGAAATATTGACAGGGACTTCCTCAATGGGCCGTGAATTTGACCAGATACCTCGAGGATCATGACATATCGATTTCTCATGTTCTTCTGACGCACTGGCATGGTGATCACACCGGGGGTATTGCGGATCTTCTTGCCCATGACCCTACCATAGCAGTTTACAAGAATGAGCCGAATAAACGTCAACAGCCCATCAAAAACGGCCAGATATTCCAAACTGAGGGCGCGACTCTACGCGCAGTGTTGACACCTGGACACACGACTGATCACACTTGTTTCGTGTTGGAAGAGGAAAATGCGTTGTTTACGGGAGACAACGTATTAGGCCACGGCTACAGTGTAGCTGAGTGTCTGGGAGACTACACGGCTAGCCTTCGCTTGATGGCAAGTTTGGGATGCTCTGTTGGCTATCCTGGCCATGGAGCAGTGATACGTGACCTACCACGTAAAATGGCAACTTATATCACACAGAGAGACTCTAGAGAGCAACAGGTCTACGCGGCATTAATTCAGCAGGCCTCATCTAGTAGCCGAGACAGTAGTAGAAGTAGTAGCACTAGTAGTGGAAGCGACTCTGGTAGTGGCGATGATGAAGATGATAGTGAGATGGGCCTATCGACATCTGACATAGGTCTCCGTTTATACGGAGAAGTCTCTAAAGACGCTGTCGTATTTGAATCTGCTCTAAAGCCTCTACTAAGCCAGGTGCTGTTCATGTTGGCAGAGAGCGGCAAAGTTAGCTCAAAGTTAGTAGGACCAGATAAGACTCGACACTGGTTTGCAAAGGGTGTAGCCTATTAGCTAGCTAATTGATACTTCTTTTTTATTGTATAATCTCAAACTGAGTAAGGAGTGGTCTATGAAACTATCATAACATCCCTAACAGAAAGGGAGAGAGGACAAATCGTCTCTGAAAACTCGCCCATTTCACGCCCACAGAGGTAACGTCGACGGATTCCCGTAGGACCCGAGGGAAAATAGGACAATGCACCGAGTCGGATTCCGAGCTTTGGATTATAGTCTCTCTTGATAGCAGTGTAACAGAGTGAGATCTGAGTCTGAATTGGGCAAGCCGCTTTGGCTTCAAGTGGTCGCCTCGGCTGACGTTTCGAACACAAGGCAATCCTATGTAGGAATCATTAGCGTACGGCTTTGAACCTTTTATGTATTATGTATTATAAATATCAAAAAATGAGGCGACATTGAGTTAATACGTAAGATCACTGAAGAACTTGGGATTAATAGTCCATCTCATCCCTCTTCAGATCTGGGACTGGACACCCATCTCCTTCTCCTTCTTAGAGAAACTTCATTTTTTCATACATATTCCCTTTGTGTTCAAACCTCCTTGGACAGTCTGTTTACTTTCTACTTCAAATTAGTCTTGAATTGGCTCTGGTTTTGATGCATACACAAGGTTAACGCCGACCCCTTGACAATGAATGAAAACGCCAACACTCTCTCCGGAACCACTTCGCCCCAAGTCGAGCCTTTAGATGTCAACATCGACGCTGATACAACTACCAAGTTCATACTATTTAGTCACGAGTTTCCGAGCGGTGATGTCAAAGACTTATTACGCAAACTCCACAGATATGCTAAGTTACCTCGATATTCTCAGCTAGCTCGCTTCTTGCACGAGTGCGCTTCGGTCCTGAAACAAGAAGTCCAGAAGCTGCCACGGCCACTGCGTGACCAAGTTCCGCCATTTCACGAGGTCGTTACCTTGGCTTCTCACTGGGAAAAGCTCAAAGCTAGCTCTCTGTGTGGCACTTGGGAGGGTGCTTTCCTCTGCATCTATGAGATTGCGATGCTCATTGGGTGAGTCCTCCTCTATTTCCTCTACCTAGGAACAACTCTTTCATATCTCGTCTTATATATGTGATAAGGGAAATTAACAACTATCATTTAAATATTAGACATCATGAAGCAAATAACATTCCATACTCCTACGGAACAGAAGAGAAAATCTCAGCAACTTGTTTGGCAGGCATCAGCGTCGGCCTTTTCCCAGCCGCAGCAGTAGCCGTATCCACCTCTCTTGTAGACCTTGTCTATTATGGAGTGGAGAGCGTTCGGATGGCCTTTGCCTTTTGTGTTCACGTGGGCCGTATTTCGCAGCTCCTTGAGCTAACAGATCGTAACAAATCAACAAAATCATCTGTTAGCTGGGCCTCTGTGGTAATAGGCGTCCCAGCTGAAGTAGTCCAAGCGGAATTGGATCGCTTCAACGGCCAACAAGAGTTGAACGATATTGAAACCGAGACCGCACCTCTGACTAAGGTTAGCATCAGTCATGTTGACCAAGCCTCGGTTGGTGTCACTGGCCCTCCGGCTCGTCTCGAGAAGCTCTTCTCCCAGTCTGAGATACTTGGCTCATCTCGTCACTCACCGCTGCCAATTTCTGGTGGTCTTTGCCATGTATCCAATGTATACGACCTCAACGATGTCCGTTCTATCCTTGAAACAGCGAAAGTCTGGGAGAGATGGGGCTCCCGTTCTGTCCAGTTACCACTGCTCTCACCTTATACGGGAGGCCCATTTAGGGCATCAGATGCATATCATCTGATAGAAGCCATCTGCACCGAAGCTCTAACTAAGCCGTTGTATTTTGACAAGCTCGCCGACGGTGTGGTGGCGCAACTTTCGCATAACCCGGAACTGGCCATGTCGTCATGCCAAATTCTTCACTACAGGACATCGCTCATTTCAGACACAGTTATATCTGATGTTACAGATAAATTGCCATCTGTCAATGTAAAGCGGAGCGATCTGGTGGATTGGGTCATGCGAGATGAACACACATTTGATCAGCCTCACGGCATCTCAAGCTCCCCACAAAACTCCAAGCTGGCCATTGTTGGCATGGCATGCCGCATGCCAGGCGGTGCTGATAGCCCCGAGGAATTCTGGGAACTTTTAGTGAATGGTGTCGATACTCACACCACTGTTCCCCAGGATAGATTCGATGTCGAGGCTCATTTTGATCCCACTGATGAAATGGAAAACAGTATTGGGACAAAATTTGGAAACTTTATAGCTAATCCCGGACATTTTGATGCTGGATTCTTCAACATGTCCCCGCGTGAGGTAAGTTACAGCCCTGAAGTTTGAACTTGAATGCTTGGCCACCTAACAATACAACCATTACGGCAGGCTGAACAAACAGACCCGATGCAACGTCTAGCCCTTGTCACGGCATATGAAGCGCTAGAGATGTCCGGCTTCGTGCCGAATCGGACACCTTCCTCTCATGTGTCACGGGTGGGAACCTACTACGGTCAGGCTAGCGATGACTATCGTGAGGTAAATGCAAGCCAGAAGATTGGCACCTACGGGATTCCTGGTACAGAACGAGGTTTTGGAAATGGTCGCATCAACTATTTCTTCAAATTCCAGGGACCTAGTTTCAACATCGACACGGCATGCTCTAGTGGCTTAGCTGCTGTTCATGCGGCCTGCTCGGCACTGTGGGCTGGTGATGCTGATACGGCTATCGCCGGAGGTCTCAACGTTATTGTAAGTTATAAGATGGAATCCAAGACACGTAGTATTGGCGCTGACGCGAGAAAAGACGAACCCAGATATTTATTGCATGCTAAACAAGGGGCATTTCTTGTCCAAGACAGGCCAGTGTAAAGTGTGGGATGCCGCAGCTGATGGATACTGTCGTGGAGACGGAGTCGGCTCAGTGGTCATCAAACGGCTCGACGATGCCCTTGCGGATAACGACAACATATTGGCAACTATCGTAGCTGGTGCTACAAATCACTCGGCAGAGAGCATTTCTATCACTCAGCCACACGCTGGTGCCCAGAAAGACAATTATCGTCAAGTAATGGACAGTGCGGGTGTCAATCCTCTGGACGTCAATTATGTCGAGTTGCACGGTACGGGAACCCAAGTCGGGGACGCTGTGGAATCAGAATCAGTGCTCGACTTCTTCGCACCTTCAGGTCGTCGTCGAAACTCCGAACAGCGTCTGAATCTCGGCGCAGTTAAATGTAATATTGGCCATGGTGAAGCTGCTGCAGGAATTGCCTCGTTGATAAAGGTTCTGTTGATGTATCAGCACAACACAATTCCGCGTCATGTTGGCATCAAAACGACCATGAACCCAGTGGTGGTTCAGCATTTGGCTAACCGAAATGCCGGTATCTTGTTTGAAAATAGTCCCTGGCTTTCAAAGTCCAATGGCACCAAACGTTACTCTGTTGTAAACAGCTTCGGTGCTCATGGTGGAAACACAACGCTGTTGCTCGAGGACGCACCGTTGCGAAGTATCCAAGGAGACAACCACGACTCTTTCTCCGAAGCGCAAGCTTGCCAAGTGGTTTGCATCTCAGCTAAAAGCAAAGCCTCTCTTCGAGGTAATATCAGCGCTTTGCTCCGCCATCTTGATGCTAATAAGGAGACAAAACTGAGAGACCTCTCCTATACAACATGTGCTAGGAGAATCCACCATCACATCCGCATTGCTGCATCAGTTGCTAGCACTACTCAGCTTCACAAATTCTTGGAAGCTGCCGCTGAAAATGTCGATGCACATGCAAAACACGTCTCCACAGCCAAGCAGAGAGCTGTTGTGTTTGCCTTTTCCGGTCAAGGATGCTTTTATCAAGGTGCTGCCGAGAAATTGTTCCAGCATGCACCCTTGTTTCGCGACCAAGTCCTCCAACTAGACCGAGTTGTGTGCCGCTTGGGATTTCCTTCTGTACTGGCCGTTATCATCGGTGATGTAGCGAACCTTGTTGATGTTGGACATTCGAAAGACTCGTCTAGTACGGGTAGCCAGACGGGTTATGAAACCCCGGCGTCATCTGATGACTCCAGCATAGTCTCTTCAACAGTGACCGTGGAAAGTCCACTTGTCGTTCAACTCGCTCTGGTTGTCTTACAGATTGCCTTGGCGCAGTATTGGAGATTACTTGGTATTACACCTGGGGCTGCTATCGGTCATAGCTTGGGAGAATATGCTGCATTCGTTACGGCTGGTATCTTGTCTGTGGCAGACGCTTTGTATCTGGTAGGCAAGAGAGCCAAGCTTACGCTCGCCGCTTGCGAACCTGGCAGCCATGTCATGCTGTCTGTCCGTGGTGCCTCAACTGACCGCATCGCCGAACTGTGCCGAGAGAGTGAGAAGAAGCACCATTACGAAGTCTCGTGCATCAATGGGGTCACAGACGTCGTCATCAGCGGCATACGAGCAGACATGGTTGCGATGCGTGACATGCTACAAGATGCTGGTCTCAAGTGCCTTCTGCTTGACATCCCTTTTGCTTTTCATTCTGCACAGCTGGAACCCATACTGGACTCATTTGAACATGAAGCTAAACGCGTCACATTCAAAGCCCCTGTGATTCCAGTTATTTCTCCACTGCTCGGGAAGTGTGTCTCCGAGGGTGATATCATTAACGAGACCTACTTACGGCGTGCCACTCGTGAGCCTGTCAATTTTGTTGCTGCGCTGGATGCTGCTAAGTCAGAGGGTCTTGTTGACGATAAAGCTGTTTGGATTGACATAGGACCTCAACCCGTCTGTACCTCTTTCGCACGCAATCACTATGAAAAGGGATCGACGCAAACTTTCGCATCGCTACGGCAAGGGGATAATATGCTCTCTACCTTGACAGGGAGTCTAGCAACGCTGCACTGCTTAGGTCTACCTGTTGCATGGAATGAGTTATTTGCCTCGTATGAGAAATCTCTTCGCCTCGTTCACCTTGAGCCGTATCAATGGAATCAGAAGAATTACTGGCTCCAATATGAGGGCACATGGACACTGGACAAAGCGCACCCCGGACTCACGAAGCCCGAGAAAAACAAGGAATCACAGCCTCCGTCTTTCTTTACATCGTCTGCACAGCAAATCATTTATCAAGAATTTACTGAGTCTATAGGGCGAGTGACGATCTTATCCAACTTAGCTCACCCCGATTTAGTTGGTGCAGCCAATGGACATAAAATAAATGGACGCAGTGTTGTGACTGGGGTATGATACACTTTTCTTTTCCCCCTTTGTCCCTGGAATTGTAGAAGTATCGCTAATCACATCTTTAATAGAGTATATGGGCAGATCTTACGCTCACTGTTGGCGAATATTTGTACAAACGCATGGTACCCGACGCTGACAAGTTATACATGGATGTGAGAAATATGGAGGTGGTAGAGGCGCAAGTTCTATACGATCAGAAGTCTACCGAGTCAGCGCCGCCTCACTTTATCCAAGCCGAGGGAGTCTTGGACATATCACGCAGGCAAACTCAAATAAGCTTGTATACAGCAAACCCTGATGGCACTCACAAGTCTCACAAGGCATTCGCCACAGCAACAGTTGTCTACGAAGATGCTCAAACATGGCAATCTGAGTGGCAGATAGCTTCACATCTTGTTGTTTCGCGTGCCAATTCACTGTGGAAGGCGGCGGCAGGTGAAGATCTTTCAGCCAACAGCAGGGTGAGCAGACTCTCCCAAAGCGCCGTGTACCAACTCTTCGCAAACGTGGTAGACTACGGTGAGCGATACCGTGGCATGCAGCGGGTAGCACTAGCCGAGGACACTCAAGAGGCGACTGCAGACATCACACTGGATATCGACCATCACGGCACCTGGCATACGCCTCCTCACTGGATTGATAGTACATTCCAACTAGCTGGTTTCGTCATGAATGCTTTTGGTGTCCAAGGTACTGGAGAAAGCGCTGGGTCTTCTCGTGACTTTTTTTACATCACACCGGGATGGAATCATTTCCGGCTAGCTGAGAAGCTTGAGCGGGGCCCGAGTGTCAGTTATCGCAATTATGTCCGCATGTTCCCTGTTGAGGGAGAGCCTGGTGCCTTTGCAGGCGACATATATCTGCTACGTGGCGAGAAGATCGTGGGTGTGTGTGCAGGCCTCAAGTTCAAGCGCGTTCCGCGTGCTTTAATGCCCATCATGTTCCCATCTCGCCAGACAGGGAAGAATCGCAACCAGGGCCCTATTCCCGCTCATACTAGCAAGACCACTGCTGCTAGTGTGTCTGAAAAGGTGAAGCCACCAGTGCCCGCGGTGCCGCACCCACCACGGCGAGATCCAGTTGTCACAACACAGTCCCCAGAGCCCATTGCACCGACGCCGCCGCCTACCCAGAAGAAGCCGAAGCAGGCATGTGGCGGACAAAACCCTCACGTAGCCGCCTGTCTCGAGCTCATTGCGGATGAAACGGGACTGGAGTTGGAGGATTTGGCTGGTGAGGCCGCTTTTGCTGAGTTGGGCGTGGATTCTTTGATGTCGCTCGCGTTGTCTGGCAAGCTGCGAGCAGAGCTAGGCATTGAGGTCCAGGCATCCATTTTCATTGAATGTGCTACTGTTCAAGAGTTGATCAACTGGCTGAGTAAGTGATTGGAGGACATGAGATACAATGGTAAAAATAAGTCATAGAGCTTGGGTCCATACTAGATTGTTACTATGCCCAGAGTTGCTGGTGGTAGATGATGGATATTTCGTTCACAATAAGTTGAGAGCACAACGTATGATGAGTATCATATAGAAGATAGAACATTAGCTCCTAGAATTTTATTTGAGAATTTTTGCACCATTTTTTCATCAACGATTGAATGCCGTTGAGACACAAGCCAGCAAATTACTATTACCGGGCCGAGTTGCTTGAACAACATACCCTACATTAGAATTACAAGTAGTCAGCGCCATGTCTATCACATTAGAAACATAGAACATTTACCTATAGGGAGTAAATCGAGTAAAGAGGTGATTGAACAGTCCGATTATATGCGACTTGAATACGACGAGAGACTTGATCACTAGGAGACATGTCTTAAAGAGGAAGCATTGTCTATCAAACTAACTATAGCGTCTATAATAGAACTAAAATACAGAAAGCATACACGACGAATCCAACAGTCTCGATACATATCCGTTTGTCTGCCTTCCAGCCAAGCTTCGAGCAGCCAAATGTGAGCCTTCGCCTTACAAGTCTGAGCGGTTGACCTTTCGGAATACGACCAACAGATAATGACAGTGTGCATATACAACACAACACCATATCATACAGTTATTTGAAGAGCTTATAGCCGCCGGGAGATTTCTTTTGGAACACACCCTTGGGGTCATACTTCTTGCTGACAGCCCGGAGTTTGGCGAGGCTCTTGTTGCCCCACGTGCTAAGCACGTTCTGTGAAATATCAGCGTAGTTGAGATAGATGAAGTCGAGGAGATATCCGCGAGATTTCAAGAATGCTCTTTGCTTGTTGACAATGTCGTTGATGACCGATTCAACCAATGTATCGTCAGACTCGTTATTGTAGGCAGCTGTCATATCGATGAGCACATCGTCGGTCTTCCCAGGAGTAAGACCAAACATATTGGTGCCATTCGTGACGGGCTGAGGTTGTAAGAGGAACTCAATGAAGAGCCCCTTGACATTAGAGAGAGCAGTGATGCGTTTTTCCCAGATTTGAAACAACTCCGTGTAGATGGCAGAAGGAGGGTTTTGGAAAGTTAAGGTGAGTTGATATGATCTGTAAAGATATACGTGATGACATCAGCCAATGTAACTGATTCAAACAGCACAGTTATTACGTACCGGCCTGTAGTAGCAGGAAGATTTTCCCCAAACGCTTCCACGACTTTATCAACAGTGGCAAGCTCCGATGTGCCACCAAGGTTGGGGATCTTGGTGAAGGCGTCGTAAACGGCTGGGTTTGCAACATCTTCAACGTACCACATGGCGTCAGAGACACCAAAACCTTGACCTGTATAGTACAAGAATACTCCCATCATGGCAGCGCTGTCGTAGTTGGCAGGCTTCATGAAGTTGCTGAAGGCTTTGGCATGTGCCGAGAGTACGCTATCAGTGTAGTTATAACTGAGATCGCTATACCACATGTTTCCTAGTGGGAAAGTAGCAAGATCAAATCGAGTGACGATGCCAAAGTTGTTAGAGCCACCCTTCAGGGCGAGCCAGAGGTCGGGATAAGAATTCTCGGTGGCATAGACGACTTTACCGCTCGCAAGAACAACTTCATAGCCGTAGACGTTATCACAGCTGTAGCCGTGTCTGCGTGATAAAAATGTGATACCTCCTGAGGGCAAGTTAGCTTTCTATAAAGTTGAAAATGGTAAATGTGAGCACATACCGCCGGTAACAAAACCACCTGCTCCAATACCTGGAACACGACCTCCCATAACGGTCAAATTATAAGGCACAAGCTTGGGGTAAATGTCACTGAAAACTGCACCGCCGCCAAGACGGGCAATTTTGTGGTCCTTGCTCAAATCCAAACCATTCAACGAACGCATATCGACCGTGATGCCATCGTCAATATTTGCGGCTCCGGTCCAGAGAGTGTGGCCACCCCCTCTAACAGCAAACTTGACATCTCCACAATCGGTAATCAACTTGATAAACTGAGATACTTCAGAGGTGGTTGTGGGTCTGAAAATGCAGCTAGGATTTAATTCGCGTTCCTGTCCACTGTAGTAGGAGGAAATGGATGAATTGTACGTTGCGCTGTCTGGGTAAAAGACACGGCCCGGAATCTGAGTATGGAGGCGTCTGCATGTCTGCACCACAGAAGCAGCAGCTGGTAGAGCTGCTGCAAGAAAATGGAGAACAAATCGATACATTTTGAATTTATCGACTCAGGTGGAGCTCTTTGGCAGTTATCTGGGATTGAAGTGTAGGGCAGTCCAAGTTTAAAAGACAGACAAAGAGGGAAGAGAAGAATAAAGAATGATAGTTCCAGTTCAATGTCATGTAAGGAAATTGACGTCAATAAACGAATGCCGGAATCTCTTGTCTATGGTCTCTATCTCAGATATGAATGGTCATCAAGATTCTTATAGATATATATGTCTTCTTCCTATACATTGTCTAAAAGTGAGGCTGTCACGTATGAAGGGATACCTGGTCAACCACTGGATGCCTCTCAACTGTGATGAAAATAGACGCGCTTCTTCTAACTACAAAGAGCCTCGTAGCCTGTTTGTGGCAGGATTTAGACGCCTTGGGGGCACTCTTGATCCCCCGTATTGATGCTGGTGTGATGTTAGTCGGGATGTCGGCATCAACCGCACACGACACGGATTCCGATGGAAAAAAAAATAGGCAATATTGAGGGTCTACGTGAAGCCTCAAAAGGCTATGTCAGCGGCTGTTCCGGCGCAGACTGCTAGATGTAATCCTGAATCCAGCGATGCCTTCGTGGCCCAAGTTTTCGCCCCATTAACTTCGCCCCATCATCGTATGTAAGCTACAGGGATCCTCGGATCCCGACTTTGGCCCAACCAACGCGCAGTAACCTTCTGTTTATGGAAGCGCTGGGCGCTAATTTTAGATAGGAGATGGGGAGGATGCAGGGGAAGCAGAACAAATGTCTTTCGGCCGTCTTCGTGGAATATTGACTGGAATATTGGATGGAGGCAAATCACATGGCATTCCGAGGCAAAGGAGTAATGCACCGAGATCACTATTCTCCTTCAATGCGAAAGTCCTAGTAACCCTGCAGAGACGTTGGTTCCTTGGGCTATTTTGCATTTCAACCCCTCAGGTTAAGCTTGTCGCATGCTAGTTCTATGATTGACGATCGAGAGTTCAATTGAATCTATAGTGGAGTGTCGCGTAAATTATTGTAATTCTCAATTCTCTATCTAACAAGTGCGGGTGGCATCTTCCCGGAATTTTTACAACCCAAGAGAAAAACATTCGGCTTAAATCCTTTATCTAGCTGTTGGTCTGTAATATCCTTGACCAGGAGTCTCTTCATTATGACTCTGGGATTCATACTGTAGGTTGAATAGTTCCCGTCGAACAGTAGCCAACTGAGTATTGAGGAAAGCATCCATTCTAAGATGTACTGCACTGTACATTGGATGGTTTTTAGGCTCACTAGTGATAGCTGCCGATTGTTCCGTATTCCACGAAATGTCTCCGATCAGATCTTCCAGTTCCTGGAGCCTACTAGATACAACTTGGCTAATAAGCTTCGCCTCTAGGTGGCTTTCCAGGCACTGGCCACCAATGAAGAAAGATCTCCGCGACATCTCGACTCTCTCCGTTGGTAGGATGCCGCTATCCATATTTGTGCTACGGTAGTGGCTATAAGTGTCGATAATGCGCCAGTACCACGCGATGGCCTCAGCGCAGACAATTGTCACAAGAAGTTGTAACTGAGGGCTTGTGTAATAGCAGGGGCATCGGAGTAAGCCCCGCATGGACTGTAAAGCCTCATAGTTGGCGGACAAGACAATGTCCACTGCCCGAGACACCTGCGGCTTGCCATCATGGCTGCCTACGCCCAAGAGACATGACGGGGAACTGGAATGCATTGACTTGAGCAGTCCTGTTGCTAAGCTGATGCAAAGGCCTTGTTGGTTTTGACAATTTTGCGATTCTGTAGAAGATGCTTTGGTTTCCAAAGCTAGGCTCTTGTTCTCGCCATCGGGTGGAGGAATAAAATCTGTAGATGAGGGGGGCGTTATGGAGAAGACGTCGTCAAGCCACTTCGGCGAGAGGCTTTTGTTCTCGAAATCGAATGTATCAAAGTCAGGGGGGCTCAAGAGGTCACCAACCGAGGCGACAAAACTTTCGACATCCATTAGATGATCGAGTGATGCGACTGGGGGCGGCAGAGAAGCTCCGCGATCAAGTTCACCCGTGACTTCCATGGTGTTTGAAACAATGTATATTGCAAAATGTAGTATCGGAGGTAGGTTTCTGTTTCTGATGCAGAACAATATGGCGATGCAGGGCGCATGTATACTTGCAGCACCAAAATATCTGTAACGTCTTTATGTACATACATGTAATGAGATTAACGCTATATACATGCGTCTGTACTCAGTCTCCCGTAATAATCACTTGAAGCTCGCAGTACGTGTCTTCTCGACATAGCGGCAAGCCACTCAGCTGAGACATTGATATGCATGTCGCTAATGCCTCTCAAATGTCGCTCAGCCGCAGACCGGATGTGGCTCGCCTCCTGTAAGACAAAAGTACGTGAATTGCGAAGGATAAAAGGATTCCATCCGCATTATTGGGGGCTGCGGCCGGATGCATGAGCCAACGGACTTTTGAGTATCATCGCACTTGCGAGAAACACCGAAGGATCCATATGCTAAAACTAATGCGATGTAACGGGGGGATTTTGGTGCGAGTTGCTCATTCCTCCCAACAACAATTACATCACACAGTGTTTCACCACCAACGCTGTTTCCCTATGGCTGCATGTACGTACGTTCATGTATATGCGTTATGTTTTTTGTGTATAAAAGCACGCAGATTGAGTCGTGTTGCCGATACTTGAGCATTCAACCTTCCATACTTTTACATTGCGACTCTTTTCCCAATAACTATCAGGTCGATTTTCTGCTGTTCTTCGTACTATTTCCACACGAAAACCATCTTGATTGAACTCACGTTTCGACAAAATGGCAGGAAAACGACCAATCTTCTCCTACACAGAGACGCTTCACAACAAGACCTATGATGAGATTGCTCCTATGTTGGAACCCCTCTCAACTGCGGAGAAAGTGGTCTTGATCACCGGAGCCTCTGGTGGCATTGGCCGCGCTACAGCCTCGTCCTTTGCAAAATCTAACCCGAAGGCTCTCATCCTCCTTGGCCGCAGCAACGAAAAAGACCTAAAAGAAACCGCGAATTCTATCAGGAAGGTTCATGGAGACCTAGTTGTGCAGGAACACTTGGTCGATCTTTCGGATTTCGAAAGAGTTCTTGAAGTATTCCGGCTTGTCGCATCGGAGTTTGGCCGCATTGACATCTTAGTTCACGCTGCTGGGATCTTGCCTGACCCTGATCTCCTCATTAATGCCAAGCCTGAATCATTTCTCGATAACTACAAGACAACTGTCGTCGGAACGCTAGCAGTCGCGATGGCTTTCCGTGAGGTTAACCCAAAACCCGTCGCGGAACCCGAAGAAGACAAGAAGTCCGCCGACCCCGACGGGACGAAGGGACTCGCGAAAAGAATCTTCACTTTTATCAATTTAACCTCTGCCGGCATTTTCTACACTCCCTACCCAAAAATGGGCGCCTATGTGAGCAGCAAGATGGCCGCTTTCAAGCTCCTGGAGAGCTTTGCAGTGGAGAATGAACACATACGACTTCACCAAGTACACCCTGGGGTCATCAATACTGCAATGTCTAGGCAGCTAAAGGAGAAGGTAGACTTGAAACTCCCAGAAGATGACAGTAAGTACCTACCGTAACGATCTATCTTAGAGATATGATGAAACTGATATGCCTCTTTTCTTTTTTTTTGCTTAGTTTCTCTGCCATCTGATTTCCTTGTCTGGGTCGCCTCGCCTGAGGCAGCCTTCCTTCACGGCAAGCTTGTATTTGCTGCTTGGGATGTCGATCAACTCAAGGAACGCAAGGACGAAATTTGGAACAATGGCGAGCCAGGTGGTGATCTTGGGTTTGGTATGAAGGGGTTCCCGCGATACGTTAATGGAAACCCTGCATTTGGAGCTTAAAGTTCACAAATGGGTTAAAGCAAAGTAACCTTGTAAGGTGAAGTTACCGTCAGGAGGTCATGAGTCATATGCAGATTATATAAATAAAGCGAGAAATACACCGCCATTGATCTTGAAAAGTTGTAGCGCATGCTACTGATTTAAAAAGTGATTCTTAATAATAAGCTTATAGTGGACCTGTTGAGAAGAGAGCAATAGGCGTTGCTGCTATATTGATAAGCTGATGATGCTATAGATCGACGGAGCTAAACACTAGTGAAACACGAAACACAATTCTCTCATGTTGATTGCAAATGCTCATAGGCGTATATATATGTACATACTTGGTACCTTTTTTAGCATACGAATATATATATCATCCAAACGCCATGTCATACTGATAGCTGAATACAATTTATGCGTCATCGTCCGTACCCGAGATTGTGGGGGGCAAAAGGGACGACTTTGCAGCAATCTTGGTAGCCAGAGACGCCAAGGGCATGTTGCTCAAAATGTCGAACACAGAAACATCGCTCTTTACTTCCTTGAAAACCCAGGCGCGGACCTCAACAGCAACCAGACTGTCGACACCGTAAGAGTTCGCCGGTCTGGTTGGATCAAGGTCCTCAATCTCCACCATCATGGCCTTGGCCAGCTTGCGTACAAGAGCCACACAGACCGCATCTGCTGCCTCTGCTAGAGTGCTAGCTCCTCGCAATACGGCCTGGAGATCAGCGCCGGAGTCACCCGAGTCACCTGCTCTGCTTGCCTGTAGCTGCTGGGTGTCAAAGATGCGGAGAGGCCCGAATCGTGCCTCGCTGAACCAGAACGGATCCTCGTGTCCATTCTTTTCGAGGTGGCCACCAGTTGCAAGACCAACGACGGCTTGAATTGGCATTTCCCCAGACATGGCGGCTTGGACGACAGCGAGGACTTCTTGCTCGTGGATACCAATCATGGCTCCCGTCTTAAGGTACGACAGAATCTCTCCACGTTCAGCCGTAATACCTACACCAAGTACGACACCGAGATTGATACTCGTTGCTGGCAGGCCCAGAGATCTTCTATAATGGGCCATCGCATCTTGGTAAGTGTTACCTAGATGAGTATATCAGCATATATCATTCTCAAAAGCTGGGTTCAAAATGGCATTATTCCGTAACTCACCCGCGTTGTAATTGCCTTGGCCAAGAGATCCAACAATGCCTCCGGTTGACGAAAGGCAGATAAAGAAATCCATGTCTCTCGGGAGAAGATCGTGCAAATTCTTGGTGGTGTAAACCTTGGGCCTGATAGCAGCATTGAAGTCTTCAAGGCTCATGTTCTCGAATAACACGTCCTACGTATTGATTAGCACCTCCGCCCTTCAATCTTACAGTGCAAACTAAGTCAAATTATTTACCTGAAGCTGCATAGCGCAGTTAACGACGCCCTTGATAGGGGGAAACTTGTTGTCTTTGACAGTCTTTAGTACGTCCTTGAGCTCGGAGGCATTGCTGATATCGCACGCAAATGCGAGAATCTTCCCCCCCTTCTTGGTCAATTCATCCACTAGTTTGCGAGCTGGCGGCTTAGTGGCTCCAGAGCGGCTTGTGAAAACAATATATCGTGCACCTTGATCAACCATCCAGGCGGCGATCGAGCGGCCGAGACCACCGAGGCCTCCTGGGATCATGTACGTCGCATCCTGAGAGAAAGAGTACGGCTTGCTCTTCTGGGAAACAATCTATGCGCGTAGCCTATTAGCACCCCAGCTTTGTTCAAAGTCAGACTTTATATGTTTACATACCGGGACAAGATCCTCAGGTCCAGCGCTGAGAACCATCTTGCCAATGTGCTTTCCGGATTGCATAATACGGAAGGCCTCTTCAATCTGTGAGAAGTTCATGACTCTCAACGGCTGCACTGGTCGGATGATGCCATCAGCCAGTGCTTTCATGACGTCGGCCATGATACGACCGAACAGTGGAATGTTATCACGATAAACCGAAAGCATGTTAACACCCACAAAGGCAATGTTGTCCATGAATTTGCTCATATCGATACCGGTGTTTCCAACTATATTTAAGGTTAATAATCGATACGTAATTCATGAAGGATACAAACTTACCAATATCCTTCTTACCGAGCTCAATAAAGCGGCCGAAATGTGCCACGCAAAGCCAAGTCTGTCGCAGAGCCTCACCAGCCAACGAGTTCAAAACAACATCCACGCCCTTCTGATTGGTCATACGCTTAATTCCAGCTGCAAAACTGTGATCTCTGCTGTTAAAAACATGGTCAGGTAGAATGCCGTATGTGTCAATGAGGAACTGCTTCTTGGTTTCTGAAGACACAGTAACGAAGATCTCGGCACCAATGTGCTGTGCAAGGATAATTGCGGCTTGTCCTAAACCACCAGCGGCAGCATGAATAAGGATAGTCTCGTGGCGCTCCAAGCGAGCCACATAGAACAGCGAGTAATACACCGTTGAGTATACGCAAGGAATGGAAGCAGCGTCGTCAAAGGATAAAGTGTCAGGAATCTTTTCAAACATGCCTTCGGGGTTGCGTAAGAAAGTACGGAAACAACCTAAACGGAATGTGATGACACGGTCACCTGGCTTGTACTTGGTAACGCCATCGCCGACACGAGTAACGACACCGCTGCATTCAACTCCCAGATCGGTATCAGCAATCTGACCCATCGAAATCATGACGTCGTGGAAGTTCATGCCAACAGCCTTGACCTCAATCTCAACTTCGTGACTCTTCAAAGGCTTGGGATGCTCCTCATCATCGACAAATTGGAATGTGTCGAGCATACCAGGCGTCTTGATTGCCAGAGCAAGCGCACGTCCTGGTTGATTGAATGGGAGCATAGAAACGGACTGCTCAGTCTTGCTAGCCTCGAACATTGCATTGACTACCTTGTTAGGTGTCAGACGTAAGACGTGAAGCTGACCTCCTTGGAGTGCGTACTCCCAGTCCGGACGCTCAGTTTGGCTTGCCTGTGTCATGGAACGAAGCACTTTGTCGATTCCAGACAATGAGTTGACAGAGTCGATGGCATCAGTTGGGTCCAGGTCCAATGTAGTCAGCAACATGCTCGGAATTTCTCCTCTTATTGTTCGTGCCAAGCCTGCAATCAAGTTGGCCTCAGGATTAGGGGTCTCTAAAGCACCTCCTCTAGTAAACCAGAGGGTGTGCTGAGAAGTAAGAAGCAGGTGTTTGACGGCTTCAAACTCTGCGCTGCCAATGTCTTGCAAAAGAGGCGTCTCAGCTTCAACCAGAGAAAGTGTTGTCTCATTAATCAGCTCAGAAGTAGAGATTTCGCCAAGAGATTTGACAGCAACATTGGCCACCGATGAATACTTTGCCACCAGTTTAGAGGCCAGTGCCTTTATAGCGGTGGTCGGGCTTGAAGGCGTGACAACTGTAATGCTTCCAGGAAGCTCCGGTTGAGGTAATGGACTAGCAGTAGAAAATATAAGCGAAATCGAGTAATGCTCAGTACTGTGATCGCGGAATGTCAAATCGACGCCGCTGAAGCCCTGTTCACGGAGTCGAGTGTCCCACAGTCCTTCTGAGAGTCTAGGGCCCCATTTACGGCCATCATTCTCACCTAGTTCGCTCTGTTAGTCAACTAAATAAAATAATGAAGTCGAATTGCTATTAATACATACCTGCCCACCATCCAGGGAGAGATCCAAAGATCATAGGAACTCTTGCCAGGGTAGTGGTAAGCTCTCCGAGCAACAGAATACCACCCCTAAGGTACCATACTGTTAGTAAAAGGGGTAATCAGGCGAAGGATATCTAATACACTTACGGCTTCAGTAACTCTCTGCAGTGAGCCAGAGTCGTGCTAATAGCCGAGGTTGCATGCAAAACATTGTTGGCCACAACCATGTCGTAAACGCCAGTTTGGATGCCTTGCTGCACTGGGGACTTCTCAATATCGAGTACCTTATACTCCAAAAATGGAGCCCATTCGTCGAAATCAGCAGCAGCAGCACCAAAGAAGCCACCACTAATGTCAGTGAATGTGTAAGACTCAAGCCTGGCGGCAGCCTCCTCCCGCTGGCCCAGGGCTGCGAGAATGACCGAGGTGGTACCTCCCGTACCCGCGCCGACCTCAAGTATTCGGAGAGGCTTCTTATGCGACTTGAGTTGGACGTATTTGGCAATAATCGGGTTCCATTTGTCAGTTCCTAAGGCATTACGGTAATAGTGTGTCAGGAGACTATCCTGCATCAAGACCTGGAGAGGTTCAAGCTCGCCGCGCAAGATCTCTTCAAAGTGGAAACCCTGTTGGCAAAGGAGCTTTCCATCAACTGATGCTTCCGCTACACGTGCCAGAACTTCGTCTTCTTGTTCTTTGGCCATATTCAGCCAGTCGACCGAATCCTTCCCGACCGTTTGGCAGTCGAGTTTGCCCTGCTCTGCAAGTTCATACCTGTGCCGCATGTACTCGTAGAAGATACGGTGATGCGGCGCGAAACTCTTGGAATCTTCCTCTGAGAATTGACTAAGCACCCTCTTACAGAAGATGAATGATGCCAGCTCCAAATCACGGACGACATCAACATCTGCATCGGGGATAGTGGCGCCATAAGGAGCAAAAAAGGCTTGAGCAGTGTCCAAGGACATCTGCTCCAAGTCAATATCCCATTCTGTGTGGGCACCAAGCTTTCTCAAGGATGTGGTTGCCGCTGCCGACTCAGTAGAGAGGCCATCCGTCATATTCTCGAGAGAAATAATTCTGCAGCCCTCGATAATGACCATAGGCTTCTCCCAGTCTTTGTCAGATGCAACAATCGTTCCAACAGACTCATTGTAGCCGTACGGCCTAGACTTTGAGTAACCATAGTAACGAGTACCAGGCTTGGAGCTAATCTTGCTGGAGATGTAAATGCTTTCGATAAATCGAGGAATCTTTGCTTTCTCTAGTTGTACTCCAGCAGGTGTACAGGCCGGAATAACCATTTGAATGAAGTTGTCCAATGCAGCTGGGTGAATAACATGAGGATACTCAAAGCCTTCTGGCATGAATTTCCTAGTATCAGGGATTTCAAGTTCACAGTGAGCTTCAAAGTCACCAGAGCTGATGTGCACCAAACCCGTGAATGTCGGCCCCCACTGGAGTCCAAGTTCAGCAAGCTATTAAGGGGATTAGTATAATGTATGTTCTAATGAGTTAATTTGAACTGGTGTAGACATACTGAGGCATAAACCTGGCGGGGATCATCCGGCTTGAACCCTGCGTTGGACAGTCTTTCGTACTCTGCGTGATGCCTAAGCGACGACGCTTCTTCTTCATTGTGGAATGTCGGATTGTGTTCTGCCACATACTTGACAGCGATAAGACCCGTACAGTGCTGGGTCCAAACACCAGATCGACTCCTACACGAGATGGTGAATTCATTCCAGAAAGCATCTGGAAGGCGAGTACCTGCTCTACGTGGTCGGAATTGAAGCCTCGTCTCAGTGGGCGCGTCACTGGCCAGGACCATGGCTTTGCCAACAGAGACATCTCGAATCTGAAATCCGTCGATTTCTTTGGTGTGGTCTGCAATCTGGCGAGCAGCTTCGATGGCCATGACCATCATGCCTGACAGCGGATACAGGATCGTACCCTGGACCTTGTGATGTTCAATCCAAGGAGCCTCTGAGACACGTAGATAGTTGGTCCAGCAGGGCTCAACGTCAGTAGAATGCTCACTGAGTGCTCCAACAAGATCGTACCGAGGGAGTTTTCGGTGACGGAACGCTGCCGAGACAGCAGATTCGTACCAGTACTTTGTGGAATGATTCCAGGCAAATGGAGGCAAGTTGGTAAGGAACTGGGGTCGCTGACTCTCATTTTCCGTTATTACATGCACTCGAGAAATGTCCACGGGGTAGCCTCGTTGGGCCAGCTTTCCAATGGCATCGAGGCAGCTTCTCACAGCGTCCACATTGCGTGAGATGACAGAGGTATACGGGACGTCATGCTTCAGCTTGGACCGATTCGCATCTAAAATTTGCTTCAAGGGGCCTTGAAGTGCTGAATGCGGGCCAATCTCGACAATGAGGTCAACAAACTGAGAGCTACCAGCAGTACGCTTTCTAGTCGGGTTGTACTCGATAGCAGCCTCCACGGCCTGACTGAACCGTACCGGGCTGACCATGTTTGACACCCAGTATGAGGGCGCGGCAAGTGCAGCGTTGTCAATCACCTTGCCTGTGACACTGGAGAACATGACCGTCTTTGCGGACGACTCAGATGGACGCAAACCGTTTAATGACTGCAAGTAGTCTTTTGCAATCAACTCCATATGAGGAGAGTGATAGGCCGTCTTGACAACGAGCCTTCGGTTAAAGATTTTCGCTTCTTCGAGTGCATTTTGAACTTGGATTATGGCTGCCGAGTCTCCGGACAGGGTCACGCTTGAAGGGCTGTTAATGCAAGCAACAACAACACTGCCATGTTTGGCGTCGACTTGTGCCAGTTAGGGCGCAACTTCGGCCTCTCCAAGTCCGACAGCAAGCATAGAGCCCTCTTTTTCTATGCCGCTAGACAGGCGACCACGGTGAAAGGCGATCTTCCAAGCTTCATCCCTGGTGAAAGCGCCTTTGGCATATGCGGCCTTGACAACGTTGATGATTAGTATTTGATGATATTTAGAGCATACTCATGTTATAAAACTCACTGCAATCTCTCCACTGGAATGCCCGAGAACCACTGAAGGGCGAATATCCCACTCCGCCAAAAGGTCAGTCACGGCGACTTGCAAGGCAGTACAGGCCGGCTGGCTAATTCGCGACTCGTTAATTCGTGAATCTTTTTCACTCTTTTGTAGTTCCTCTGTATATGCAAAATTAATATGCTGAGACTGAAACAAGAAAAAAAGCAGAAATGCCTCCGCCGAATTCACTTACCAAGAAGGTCCCAATCGCTCCCGATACTCTTGAAGTAGTTGGTCGCATGCTGCAAGCTCTTCCTAAATGACTCATATGCTAGCAGTTCGCGACCCATGGCAAACCATTGAGCTCCCTGGCCGGTGAAGACGAAGTATAAGACAGGAGTTTGTGACGACCGCACCGGCTTAGGGCTCTTCTTCAGGGCCGAGATGAGCTCTTCAGTGGATGATGCAACAGTGTACGCCTTCCAAGAGAGCCTAGATCGACCAGCAGCCAGTGTATGAGACAGATTGCCGAGGAAGTTGATGTCCGTTCTCTGCTGTGACTCTAGATGCTTGAGCAGTTGTGTCGCAGTGCGTTCGATACCGGCTTGCTCGTGTGATGACCACATGAACAGTTTGGGCGACGAGGTGTCTACCGGTTTCTCTTCGCCACTGATGGACTCAGACGTGGCCGAACTGTTGTCAGTGGCCTCACCAGCATCACTGCTGTTGCTGCTGCTGTCTTCAGAGCTTGCACTCTCTTCTGACAACGGTTCCGGAGATACAAGAGTGTTGTGCGCCCCATTCAGTCCTCGGGCTTCCAGGTAGTGATAAGCGTCGTCTAGAATGCAGTGGGCATTAGTGCCGCCGTATCCAAAAGAATTGATACTGGCGCGGCGAAGACCGCTCTCTCTCCAAGGCTGAAGCTTCGTTGACACCTCGAGGCCCCATTTCTCCAATGGGATACGGGGGTTCGCTTTTTCAAACCAGAGGTTTGGAGGGATCACCGCCCGTTCCAGTGCAAACACTGCCTTGATCAGTCCAGCTAGACCACTGGCTCCTTCCATGTGACCAATGTTTGTTTTGACTGATCCTATCAAGAGAGGGCTATCTTTAGGCCTGGTGGCGCCGATCGTGGCAGCAATGGCAGCACATTCGAGAGGATCACCGGCCGCGGTACCTATTGAGACCAGTATTAGTAACTAAGACAAATACATTGGTATTGGAATAATAAACTTACCAGTACCGTGAGCCTCGAAATAGCCCGTCTCCTCAAATGGTAATCCCGCAGTTTTGTATGTGTATCTGATGAGATCTTCCTGAGCTTTTGCCGAAGGCAGCGTGATTCCTGGAGTCTTTCCGTCTTGGTTGACTCCTGTGCCTCGAATAACGGCTCTGATCATATCACCATCCCGCAGAGCATCTGCAAGGGCCTTAATCACGACGACTGTGGCGCCTTCACCACGCGCATAGCCATTTGCCTTGTGATCAAATGACTGAGATTTGCTATCAGGGCTAAGAAAATGCAGAGATGTCATGGCAATCTGCATTTCTGGCATAAGTATTAGATTTGTGCCTCCGACCATGGCCTAATTCCAGTTTCGTTAGCATCTCTTCATGGACAATACACGCCATTTTTCTTACAGATCTTGTCTCTCCAGACCGGATACTCTGACAGGCAAGGTGTAGTGCAACTAGTGAAGAAGAGCAAGCAGTATCTAAACTGAGACTAGGTCCCTTCAGGTCAAAAAACCAAGATAGACGGTTTGATATCATGGCAGAACCATTGCCAGTGCCTTCGTACATCCTATCAAGATATTAGCTGAGAACTACTCATGGGCTGAAGGAAGAAATCTCATTGCTCACGGAATATCTTCTGCGTCATGGCCTCGTTGCGTTGCATAGTCTCTTGTGAAAGACGCCATATAGCAGGCCATTTGAGAGCCTAGTACATCTTCCATTTTCATGCCAGCTAAAGGTTTATTAGTGACAAGATTAAAACTATGACTTGGAGCAAAACAGACATACCATTTTCAAGAGCTTCGTATGCAACTTCTAGTGCAAGTCTTTGTTGAGGGTCCATGGCATGGGCCTCTTTGGCTGTGATAGAAAAGAATGGAGCGTCAAAAAGAGAAACATCTTCCTTGAGGAAGTGTCCTCCTCGGACGTTCATTGTACCTTGCCTTTCGGCATAGGGATGATAGAACGCATCGATATTGAAACGCTCCTTTGGCACTTCAGAGAGTGCATTACGGCCATTTGAGATCATCTCCCATAGTCGATCAGGGTTTGTGGCCTCGCCTGGAAACCTACCGCCAATGCCAACAATGGCAATGGGCATCACAGCATCCTCTACAGCCATGTTGGTGGCATCATTATAGGGAGACATGCTTTAGAGAAACCAAGAAAAAAGGCAGAAGAATTAGGATCCTAGTTGAAATCAATGGACAGGATATCTCTTAGTTTGCAAATGAGCGTGACTACATGTAGATTCAGGGGCACTATGTATTATATGTGTGGTTTCTCGAGGCACCTCGCCGAAGACAGCCAAACAGTCTACATCCGTAATTGCAAGTCTGAGAAACAGGCTCAAGTGTGTGTAAGAAAATAGGTCGAATCCAAGCCGTTACCCGCAATCCTGGCGATTTACTGTAGAAGTGTTACGTACCCCCATTCTCCGCAACGACGGATTCTCTTTGATGCGTTTCGGCGTATCCCAATCGGTTTAAAAAACAACAACCAACAACTTACTTCATGGGATGCGGCGGGGTACTCCACCTCTCATGAATGCTCATAAATGAAACGATAGATACCAAAGGAAGCTGACCATGCATGATTACCGACAGGGGCATGCTTTTTGACCTGGGTTTTACTTTCATAAGGATAAGCCTACTGGGCAAGGATAGTGGATGGACCAGTGAGCTGAATGCTCAATTAGATCCAGCTTAAGACTTCGTTTTATAAGCGGTAACAACCTGGTTTCTAAGGACAACTTAGACGTATCCTCAACAGATAGTACCTTTTCAAGAGTCGCATCAACAACTTCTCAACTCTGCATACATCAAGCCATCTTATTTGACAACTTCTCATAACACATTTAAAGTCTACTAGTTGCTGAGTTATGCTGGGCGGCTGCTAATTAATCCCTCTTGAGATATAGCACTGCTAAGCCTCTGAAGCACTGACTTTAACTAGCATCAATACTTTTAGACCCTGAAAGTGCCATCTCGGCGGCGGCGGGCCGAGGTGTGCGTAGATGCGTAGATGAATCCTACGGCGATCATGAGTTCTTCACAGTGGCGTGACATCGCCTTTGATCCTTCTGCAAAGTCTCGCTCAATGAGCCAACGGATGTTAGAGGAAGGCGCCTACTTCATCTAGACAAGTGGGTTTTTCTTCAGCCCCTGCAAGGAGAGCGTATTCATTCATTCTATCGATTCTGACATGTACCATCAATAATCATCCATTTCAACAGGGATGAAGATTACATATTAGCCGCTAAAAAGAGAAATACGTACTCGGAGCAGGCAACCGGCCAGATGCAAAAAATCCTGGGTGGCCGTAAAAAGTGGAACCCATGGATGGTAAAGGATGGTAAAGGAGATACCCGGAAATATTTTGAAGACTCTCCCATGCCTAACGAGAGAGGTTCTTTAGCCACCAGTTCACTGAATATCTTGGAAACGAAACTTTAATAGGATTCATCTCACAAGAACTGTACATACATTTCCTAATAAGTTCAACACAAATCAACAATTTCAGAGGACTCTAATGTTGCTTAGGGTAAACATCTAATATAATTAAGTCTTTACTCAAGACAACAGCATTTAGACTAGTTGTGGAAGAGCATGCGATCCACGGCCCATTGTATGGCTTCCGCAGTTTTAGTTACCGTCCGTAAGTCCCTAGGTAATTGATGGCCGCCATCGTGAGTCACAACCTGCGAGATCTTAGGGTCACAAATGGCTGCTATATCCCGTCCCTGATCCGCATAATCGTCTTTAAACCCAACCACGTGGACAGTAGGAATGTTGATAAGCACACCATGAACGGAAGAATGGTAGCGAAGCAGGACGTCGATACTCTGCTGACCCAAATCGCTCAAATGAGTTCTTCTTGCCTGGAACTCTTGAATGACACCAATTGACCGGTAGTCAGTCTTCCAATCAGTGCCATCATCAGGAACCAGAGACCCGCCTTTCAGGGCATCATAACGGTCAATTTTTATATCATCAACAGTGCCTTCGTATGATAGACGCAGCCTTCCAGCAGAGAGGTCAAACGGCCCTGTGGCGGACAGAAAGATGGCAACTTTGAAGAGCTCCTGATGGGGGTTCAATTTAGCTTCATGGGCAACAACGGTAGCTGCCACTGCTGCTCCTTGCGAAAATCCAATGACTCCATCAAAGGGTCCTTCTTCAAGTACGACCTCCTTGACTAAGTCAACTGCGCGCTGCACGTCATCAGGGACGGGCTCGCCATGGAAACATAGGAAAGGGCCTGGAAAGATTGATTCAACTCCTAACAATGACACGATCAGATGGTTGTCCCGATAATCATGCGAGTTGTGTAATCATACTCACCAGGGGCAGGCTCCGCATTCATTTCACCGTCCAGAAATTCAAATTCCCAGTCTGATGGGAGGCGAGCAAGTAGCAGATCAAGCTGTGCCTTGAGAATTTGCGAGTTGGTCCCATGACCGTGAAGGCAAAGGAAACGCATTGCGGATGTTGTGAGTTTCTGTCAAAGCTTGAGTGAGAGTATTGGTTCTAAACAGTTCGTACACTTGATTTAGAAATGTCTTTACAAAGAAAATCGTAGTTGTGTCCTATGTAGCATCGTTGAGCAGGTGTCTAAAGAGTGACTTTCTATCTTGGAGTTTGAGAGGTGGAGTTTGAGAGCACAACCCTGCAGGTAAGATCTTACCAATGTTACGTAGACATGGACATGAACATTCCGGATGAATTCAAGGAGGGTGTGTCCAGCAGCGCTTGAGCGCGTTTGAAAAGCAACCTATCATATAGATTCTAAACTTCGGAATGAGTCCGATTACGTTGTAGGATGTGTCAACGGGTAATTTGTGGTAAGACTGCATAACGCACACTTACGAAAGTCGTCACTGCTCATATTGACAACCAACAGCATCCAGATCGAGACTTGAGTGAGACTGAGCTGATATGGGCCTGATTCGTAGGCCATCCTCGGCCAATCGCGGGCCGCGGACTGATCCTCCCGAACCCCCCGTCAGATGGTGTGTGGTATGCCTGATGGATCAGAACCCTTGCCTTCCGCTAATTCAGGACTCCTCGAATGTTTGGCCTGAAGATTCCTCCACAATCTGACCCAATATGCGGAGCATTCGTATGTAGCGCATGACAGACGGGAATCTGGATCTGTAATAGGCTATTGTGTAGCTCTTTAGAAATGCTGGGTATCACTGCTCCGTATTGTACCTTTTAAAATAGAGAGATCCACAGTCCAGTTTCGCCATGTGCTCCAGCAGCAACAACTAAAAGCTGAAAGCCTACATGGTTCGCAATAATAATCTCAAAGAGACCGCAACTGCGTGCGGTGTTATTTATTCTTCTGCACATAATACATGCTGAACAATTGAAGCACATCGCCGCTCCATCGTCGGCAGATATGGCGATCCCGCTGGTTCTCTTCCTTCCTCTGCTTCTTGTAGCCTGGGCAGTTGTCGTGGCCACCTATCGACTCACCTTTCACCCGTTAGCAAGGATCCCGGGACCAAAACTAGCAGCTATAACGCAGTTTTATCAGACATTTTACAGCTATTACAATAATCAGAGTCGCTTTTACCAAAAGGTCGAGAGTCTTCACGCGAAATATGGCCCTGTAGTTCGCATTACGCCAGACGAAGTCTCTCTTAGTGACCCCGAGAATTACAGTACCATCTATCATGTAGGAACCAAGTATGGGAAGCCAGATGCTTATTATCATGTTTTCCAAGCTCCTGGTTCATTCTTCACAGCGGCTGACAACCGAGAGCACGCGAAACGACGTGCTCCAGTGAACCCATTCTTCTCTCGAAAAGGTGTCCTGGAGTTGGAACCTGTAGTTCAAGAGAAGGCAAAAGTTTTGCTTTCAAAGCTACGCAAAGACCTAGATCAGGCTAGCGAGACAGCTGGGGGGTTCGTTGAACTTCAAGATCTCTACAGTGCCATCAGCATAGACGTGGCCAGCGATTACTCGTTTGATGACTGCTATAACACATTGGAGAAGGAAGGCTATGGTCGTGATTTCTCAGATATGGTTCTCGGCCTTTTGACGTCTTTTTGGTTCTTTATGCAGTTCAAAACCATTGAAGCATTGGCTCTAGCCCTACCAACCTGGATCTCGTCTGCGTTGAGTCCTGCACTCAAAGAGTATAACAAGTTAGTCAAGGTAAGAGACTTTTATTACTTGTGGTTTTCAATATTTGCTCCCTATTCACCCAAAGATAGGGAGTCCGCCAGAATATCACCAATGTGAAGACACAGACTCTATCTCAGCGAGAAAAATCTCAAAAGAGGTCTATTTTCCACGAACTGCTATCAGCAGATCCCAATCGAACCGTTGATGATATGACCGACATTGCTTTATCGATTGTTGTGGCAGCTGCAGCCGCAACAAGCAATACGTTGGGCATTCTGTCATATAACGTTATCAGCAACCCCGACATATATTGTCGCTTGCAAGCAGAGCTTTTGGAAGCTTATCCAGACGATACGCAAGAGATGAAGTGGATAACGTTAGAAAAGCTACCATATTTGGTGAGAATTGTCGATTCAAATGATTCAAATGAGATTTTGTCATGTTTGGACTTTTCAGACTAATGTGACCTTTGCTTTCTGGGCATAGACAGCAGTTATAAAAGAGTCGCTCCGCTTGGCGTACGGAGTTATCGGAAGGCTACCACGTGTAGTCCCTGCGGGCGGCGCCAATTTTAACGGTTATTTTCTTCCAGCTGGTGTAAGTACGTGTGTCTCATGATCAAAATGTAAATCACTCTAAGAAAAAAACTCTAGACCACAGTTGGTATGTCAAGTTGGATGATGCACCGAACCACGTCTGCCTTCCCAGAGCCTGATAAATTCGACCCCGAGCGATGGCTAGATCCAGAGGGATCAAGTAGGCAGCACAAGTATTTGGTAGCGTTTGGAAAGGACAGTCGACAATGCATTGGCATGCCGTAAGTACATCTTGTTATTTCCATTTGTTCCTTGCTTTTAGGTTAACCTGGGTTCATTGATTAGTTTGGCATACTGTGAGTTATACGTCACGGTCGCGACCGTCTTCCGCAACTTTGCCGATCTTGAGATTCAAGGTACCAAGCCTAGCGATCTAGTATTTAATGACTATTTCTCGGGTTATCATCCGGCGACAGCGACGCCTCTGCGAGTAGCACGACGGGAGTCCAAGTAGTGGTGGATGAATCCAGAAATTGAAAGGCATGTCAACTGACAGAAAAGATTCAAGGGAAATACATATATAGTCCATTGTACGTTATAGATCCGATGTTACCACTAGCATAATGGAAGACAAAGCAAGTGGTCAAAGGGTAGACTTATTGGCATAGCTAGGTGCAACCCAGCGATCAAAGTCCAGATCTCAATGCGTGGAAATAAATCCACTTCGTGAAAGTTAGAACTCCCACTACAGGGAAACTAGGCTTCTTAAAAACACCTTTCTTTAAGCAATTCAATACTGTCAAACCCTGAGTAAATATTACTAGACTGTCTTGGTGTGATTTCCGATTTGTCACTTGATATCGTATTGAGATATTTAAATGCGAAAAGCAGCTATAAAGCCCGATTGTAAAGATATCGAGTATATACCTATTAAGCTGCTCTTTTTGCTCTCATTGGCAACTATCTTGCGTCCTAATGATTTACAAGATATGAAGTCTTTGAAAACCACACGCGAAGGGCACTTACTAACCTCGTAACCTCTCGAGATAGATGCTCGTGAGGTCTTACCCTACGGTAGCAAGGGGCTTGAAAAAAAAAAAAAAGAGGACTCGAGAATTGTTCAGCATACAGAAATAGGCAACCCGCGCATACCCACTACACTAAACCCGTCTAGAATGATGGTCGTATTTCATGTAAACAGATGTCTGCTAGTTTGTGGTCCCTGCTTTTTTAGAAACCGCTTGGGTGGTCAGCATGCATATTCCGGCCCGCTATGGAGTTCATGGCTTCGAGTTGTCTAATCAAATCCAGAATGAAATACAGCGAGTTAACGAGTCAAGTTAGTTCAGCTTGGTTATGTAAAGTCTCTTTGACAGGTATTAGTGGAAAAAGCCAGGGCCGATGTGACAGAGCGTAGTAGTCGATGTACACATTGATGTAACCCCGTTCAAGTTTAACCAACAGTCAACTGTTACAGAGCCTACATACTTTGTTGGGAGTCTCAGAGTGTGTACTTTTGCGTTGTATTTTGCACTTCCTACCTCATCGCTGCCTCAGGCTGAATTACCTCTTCCGCATTTGCCCGTCACTCCTTTACATGCCTAAACCTGTGTTCGTCGCCAGAGAATTTTCTCATGCCACAGCTTTGCCAGGACGACTTGTGAACAATGCCTCCGGACGATCAAAATCAGGCCATGGCGTCTAATGCCCAAATCGTCCCTGACGAGTCAAAGCCAAAACACAGTTGGCGATTCTGGGCCATCTTCCCTGGCTTATGCTTTGCCATCTTGCTTGCCGGCCTCGATACTTCGATCGTCGCAACATCGCTGCCAACTATATCTGCCGACCTCAACTCGGGAGCCTTATATATATGGATCATCAATGGCTATTTCCTGGCGACGGCTGCGGTACAGCCGCTCTTCGGTCAAGCGTCGGACATCTTTGGACGCCGCATCCCCATGCTTGTGTCCATCTCCCTCTTCACGCTCGGCAGCGGACTCTGCGGTGGAGCTAAAGATACCCCAATGTTGATTGCCGCTCGACTGGTACAGGGAATTGGAGGAGGCGGTTTGTTCGTCATGGTTGACATTATCGTGGCAGATCTGGTCGCTCTGCGCGATAGGCAAAAATACATGTCCGTCATAATGGCCACATTCGCTTTGGGTACCTTTATTGGGCCTATTATTGGCGGCGTTATCGTCACGGATATCTCGTGGCGCTGGGTATTTTACATCAACCTGCCGATCGGTGGAACAGCCTTGTTGCTTGTATTTCTGTTCCTCCGCGTCCATTATAAGCGTGAAGGTACGCTCCTCGCCCGTCTACGCCGTGTCGACTTGCCCGGAAACGCGCTTCTGATGAGCGCTGTCGTCTCAATTCTGATTGCTCTAACTTGGGGCGGTACACTTTATGCATGGGACTCATACCATGTTCTTGTTCCACTCCTAATCGGAGCTGCAGGACTTGTGCTCTTCTATTTCCACCAAAAATATCTAGCGGTCGAGGCGACGATGCCTATCCGAGTCTATAGCAATAGTGTTTCGCTGCTTGCTTACATACTAACATTCCTCCATGGCATTGAGATGAGCTGGCTCAGCTTCTTTCTCCCCGTTTACTTTCAGGTTCTTCTCGAAGCTAGTCCCCTCAAGTCGGGCGTGAACTTGCTAGCAATTGTAATCCCCCTGATGCCAGCTGGTATAGCTGGGGGGTTAACAATTGCCAAAACTGGTCGCTATAAGCCGACAATGGTGGCAGGCTATGCTCTCCTTTCCATTGGTGTCGGCTGTCTCACGATCCTGGATTCGCACTCATCCACAGCAAAATGGGTCATCTTCCAGATAATTGCTGGTGTTGGCGGAGGACTAGCCCTGACTGCAACATTGCCAGCTGTACAGGCGCCACTGGCGGAATCTGATGTTGCTGTCGCCACAGCATCCTGGGCTTTTGTACGCAGCTTTGGTTCCATCTGGGGCGCGGCCATCCCGTCGGCTGTATTCAACTCTCGCGTCGACAATCTGCTCGATACAATAAGTGACCCAGCGACCCGAGAAATCATGAAGCGAGGTGGCGCATATCAACACGCGACGGCAGACTTCATGTCTTCTTTCAATGGCACGTTGAAACAAGAGCTAGTTCACGTATACACCGAGGGCATCAAGGAGTCGTGGCAGGTGCTTATAGCATTTGCTGTTGTCGCCGTCCCTATCGCTTTATTTATCCGTGAGGTCCCTCTTCGACAAGAACTAGTCACGGAATTTGGGCTCGACGAATCTGAGAAGAAAGAAGGCTCCGGCAACGATGAAACGGAGTTGGTGACGGGACCAGTCACCCGCGAATAAAAGTACCTTATATCGAACCCAGGACACCAAACACATCTCCACTCATCTAACGATTAACTCTGACCCTGTGACTTAATACGTCGCTCAATATCAAAACAGAGATTGCTCTTTATGGCTATCTGTCGAATGTTGAGAGACCTACTACAACATTTCTCCTCTTAGTTGTCACTGGTCGAGAGAATGATGTTTTCTCCATAAAATGACTGAAAAGAAACAAAAATCATGAGTATGTTTATAAAACAAGACAGTGTAAGATAGCATGAAGGAAAATAATATGTATATGGATGTCCATCGCCAGCATAGCATTGTGTCCCTCCTCAATGTCCAATTTGGTGCAATTGGAATTAAAAGCTTTCGTATTTGCTATAAAAGTTGTGTATGAACATATATAGTTCTATTTCTTCTTCACATATCACCTTTCTTAGATACTCGCTATGAGTGTCAATAGCAAAGGGCAACAAACCATTGAGCCTAAATGCCTGCTTTCATCTACTTGGCTTCGAAGTCTCCTGGTATTCTTAAGAAGATGAGAATCAGATGAAAATGAGCTTCTGCGTCTTATAAGAATGATGACTTATTTTAAATAGCTGTGAAAAAGGTAACAGGAGATCATAAGTCTATCATCAATCTATCGTGATGCATCTACATAGCTGGTGTCTACATAGCTGGTGCATATCTTTCGTAATACAACGTGTGCAGGCAGTCCTCTCTGAGTATATGCTATAGCCTCTGCACTCTCTCTGCCGTCATATAAGTACACAGCATTTTGCAATTAAACGCCTTCGTTTGTGAGCATTCAAATATTGCATTGCGACTAATCAGAAGACCAAACGTTTCGCCGCCTGATGAGTAACAGATTGTAATCTAAATCGAAGCAGCGCCGCAATGGGCGCAACCAACCAGGTCGTCTGTGCCCAACTGTTTCCACTTTTTGGTTCTTGGGCATATCTATCTGTGAATTGCAAGATGAGCCTGGCAATCTTTGCTAACTGTTCCACACTGCCTTGGCTGTTGTGTGAAGATGAAGGCCTTGTCCAATTGGATATATCCTTTTCCGTACTAGGTGTGGTCGTGGTGCTGGCTGATAGATCTGGAATTGTTGTGGCCTGGGATGCGTGGCAGTGGTGAACCGTATCCATGAGAGAAATGCATGCGCAAGCCACGAGAAGCGCTACACCTGGCTTCTCGGAACATGGACAGACCAGTATGGTCAATAGTCGTTGGCACGCATCCGTGGTTGCTGAGTTGACGTTTGTAAGTTCGGGCTGCCTTCTCGCAATATCTAGTTGTTCCAGTATGGATATCGCAACTCTAGTACAGTCCTCCCTTGTGTCATGGATGGGAACGGAAACTTGGCGAGACAAGGATTCAGCCGGTTGTTGTTGCTGGTGTTGTTCATTAATCTGGTTATGTCTTTCGGATTGCATGACAAGTAATGTTGCAGTGTCGAGGCTCATATCAACACTTTGATCGGAATTTTCCACAGGAGTTATGGTGGTTTCCGCTGTTATTTCAGGGCATTGCTGCTGGCTCTTTTCCCGTACGCGATGTGGTCGACCCGCACGTCGTGCTGGGCTGTAGGAGCATTGCTGATTTAGCGCGGTGCAGCGAGCACACGTGGGTTTCTGTTTGTTGCATCGCAATTTAGATGCTGAACAGGGATCGCAAGAGTCTTTGAGCTTGCGACCTGGAGTGCAATTGGTGTAAGAGGAAGCCATTTTTGATGCTGTTGTATTCAAGATTGACAGAAGTTAAATGTGAAGTGTAAAGTTTTACTTTGGACCTGTCTCGTCTAACTGCAATTACGCAAATAATTAGCCTCGCACTCTAACTTATCAGTGATGTACTGTAGTGCACACTTGAGTAATTAGAATATTATGCAGCACTGCCGTCATTCAGGCTCTAGGCATCATATGAATAGAAGCTGATAGGAGTCTCACAGGAATCGGCTGTGCGCCCCCACAAGTCGGCATTCCATTAGTCGGGGGATTCGAAGGAATAGCTGAAACGAGAGCCAACTCCAACACACAGTCGTCATTGCAATGAAGCAGAGCTTTTGGCTGATGATCTTGTTGGATGCGGCCAGGATTCAGCTCCTTCTCATGGCGTTGGTTTAGTTTGTTGTTAGCCAGGACTTCGTATACCTCGCTCGATTCAATATTGAGACAAGCGAGACACTGCCCCGCGCAAGCCAAAGCTGACACTGCCGTATCCGAGTCGACGATGCAGACAAAGTGGCTGATCTAGCTAATTGAGGGAAGCAGATTGTCCCCCGTAATATTCAGCTGGGATGGTTACATATCTTGGATTATGATTATGGGTAAGACGGCAAAAATGGGTCCGATCTACATTTAGCTCGCGTAGCAAGAGTTCCTGGATAGCCACGAGTACCATGCATCAGGTGCGGTTCAATCACCTTAAAGGAAGTAGTTAAGCCAGCTCTCCCCCATTTCCATATATATACGCCGCCCTTTATGAAAGGATCTGCATCATCCTTGCTGCTGTGAGTACCTGACTTTCCCCCCCTTCAGTCGATCCTGTCATCCGTCATCCAGACAACGGGGCTGAATTGACACTGATGTCGATAACGACAATCTAAATACATATGTATGCTTTACGATATGCGGGGTAATTAATTATACGTGTGCCAAGATACCCATCCTATCAAATGTCCTGTCGATCGGAAAATCAGCGCCCAGTCTTTCACTACCTAAGTCGGAGTCAATCTGCGCTCCAAGATCCAGGAAGGTTGCCCCTCATGGCAATTGCTGCTAGAACAGCATATGTTATTCATAAAGAAGATTTCATGTGAACGAAAGAATGGTCTGCTCACATCCTTACCCTGCTGCTTAGTTTAGAAGCCACGTGGTATGCAAATTAGCCATTCGTGTATATGGTAGTATAACTGTTGGTTATGCTCACGCCGTTAGTTGCAGCTAGCCTCGCGTAGAGAGCCGGCTTGAGCAGGTCTCAAACATGTGAAGACTGCATGTAGTTTGGTGTACGATGCACTGTTACGCTACCGGTCAGATTACCTACACGTATGCACAGGTCTCTTTCCCAGGTGTAACGCTGTTAGTACCACGGCGCACAATGAAAACAAAAGCAGAAAAGGTCGGGCAGTTTACAATTTGCAAGAAAAGCCTTCCGCTGTTCTAGACCTCCAAACATGTGGGACTGGTCTTCAGCACGGCTGTAGGATCTGCTAGAAAAGGAATGACTGACGTTGGAATAGCAAATCGCGTGTCTGGCAGCCCTCAGCTGAATCCTTTGACGAAGCAATCACCCGAGATTAAGATCCAATCTAGCTAGAACATTGAATTGGGACAATATCACAAGCCAAAGCTTGTGGAAACGGCAGTGGAAATTCCCGCACTGTGTTTGAGAAATATTGGGGATATTTCAATGGTCCTGTTACATTCGGCTCAGGATCCACAAAAGAGCAAACAATCATGAATTCCGAGTTTAGATTAATACGCGTTTAATTCGGAGTCTCCAAATCCCTTCTTCCTTGACAAAAGAACCTGATTGCATCGAGCAAGTTGCTCGATATTATGCTAGTTCTAGTCTTCTTCTAATACTGCATGAGTGTTGTGTATAGGCCCCTTGAACCAAGTATGCGCGTATAAGAAGTAATACAGGAGTGCACCTCCCCACACCGTCCCATTGACAACTGAAGAATAGTTCATGACGGTTGCTTCCTCGATATTAGCACAAGCCTATCCGATGACTGACAGAGGAAGAGAGGAGAAGAAAAGGGGTCATCTTACGATCAGGATTTGGTCCTTCTGTCGGGAACATGCGCAGAATAGTAGCAAATGCCAAGTAAATCAGTGCCACGATGGCAATTACAACGCTGAGTCGTTTTCCAGTGTAGAAGGGCCCAGGGCGGAACTTTTCTTGGCCCCAGAGAATGCGACACAGGATTGGAATTGCCCAGGCAACATTATTACCGGCTGCTGCTAAAGAAAAGAGAGCATTGGCAGCAGCGTTGTTGATCAATGATAACAAACCAAGGATCACAGCTACAATGCAGGATGCCCACACTGTTCTTAACGGCTGGTATCCAAAAGATTTGCTTATCTTCCGGAGGTATTGGGAAAAAGGCAAGCCGCCGTCGCGGGAAAAGGCCCAAGTTTGCCTAGACGCCGCAACAACCTAACAGGATAAGCCATCGTAAGCATGTATTTCTTTGGGGATGTAATTATTGAGATTAGGGATGTGGCAGTGCAAGTCAACCTACAATACTTAAGCCCATGAAATACTGCAAAATTGATATGGCAGACATAAACCCCAAAGTCCCATGTTTACCCAGCGCATTATAGTATATCTGCGGTCAATAGTTAATTAAGTTTCGTTATTAGACTAGCAAACGGAGAAGCTGTTCATATCCTTTAATGTATACATACCTGAGCAACAGGCTGTTCAAAGGGGGTGCTAAGTATGGCTCCGAAGTCGCTGCCAGCACAAGCAGCTAGTATCGAATTTACAAAGAAGCCCAAGATCCAACAGCATCCGATTGATGCTATTATTCCTATAGGAACAGCTTTGGTGGGGTTTTTAGCCTCTTCACTCATGTGTACGCAAGAGTCAAAGGCGCCGATCGTCCAAATAGGGCACAGCCATGATAGCATAAATGCCCAGCCGGTCGGCCACGTAGTTTCGTTTTCAGAAAGACCAAAGACGACACTTGCTGAGTTAATTGGCACGTCGTTGATGCGCATACTCACTGGCAAAGCAATAACTGTTGCCACAATTAGCGCGAAATTGGCAGCGACAAACCAAGTTTGAAGATGATGCATAATCCGTGCAGCAAAGGTTGCAAGAAGACCATGCGAAAGAACGGTCGCGACAAATATGGCATAAAGGTATCCGCGTTTTGGAGACCACTCTCCATTACTGCTGATAGTACCTAGGGAAACGATGAAGGATGCGAAGCCGTCTAAAACTGATGTTAGTACATGTTCTTGCATGGAGAGAGCAATGATATACAGTCTATTGAGCAAATACCGCCAATTAGGCCAATTGTATTGCTGTACCCCACAAGAAAGCACAAAGGATTTTTCTATCGGTCGGCAGCGAAGTGATGTGTCCACCAGTATAGTCCGCCAGAGGTCGGTAACGAGGAGCCGAGTTCAGCCTGCTTGGATTAGTTTATGCCATTGGCGCAGACAAGCAACAGAAGCAATAAACTCACAATAGCTAACCCTACAACAAAGATGAAGGCACTTGCGGAGAACCATCCCTACAGTAGTCAGCATATTAGCATAAGGTATCGAAATGTCCAGTAGAGTCCACTTACCCACACCATTCCAACGGGACCTGCAGGAACATTGAACCATAACGTCGCTGAGATGGATGGGAGCAGGCCCATAATACTAAATGCTATGGCGAACACCTGTATACTGGAATAGTGACGCTGCAGCTCCTGTTTGTAACCGATATTTGCTATCTTAGATGTTAGATGGCCTTGCGGATTACACAACATCGTACGATGGGCATCATGTTTCTCCACAAAATGAACGCACCTAACTACTGCGTGTCTGCAGCACTGGCGAGCGCAGGGTCATAACTGATGGACTTTTCGGCATCTGGAAGTTGATTTTCCAGTTCCACGGCGAGGCCTTCAGCAACCGCGCCGTCGTTGTGGGGTGCCATTGCTGCAACTGTATCTCGCTGAAATTGGTAATTGAAATGAGCGGAAAAAAAGTAGATAAGTTGATGGGAATTTAGTAGGCGTTGCTGCCAGCATATTTATCTACAATTTTTATTCGCCATGTAGTACACGTATCTACACGATCTGGCTCAGCATTCAGTGCCGGGAGATAAGAATCTTGACAGCTGAGTTAAGGCTCCGGGTTACCCCGGAGCTCCACAGGAGGCGAACTGCGGGGGGATCTTGGGGAAAAAAGGGGGCGTTTCTTAGGCCGGGGACCGATAACTCTTCCAAGTTTAGTGCTTGGCGGTTGGATATTCTAGATGCACGGCGGCTGGAATGGGGCGTTTGGAGAAGATGGAGGGGTCGGCGGTTAGGGCGCAAGAGTCTCTCGGCCTCTTTGTGAGCTGGGTTCAATAGCACTGGCGGTTATTAGGGTCTTCGTGCTTGATGCTATATGTGTAAATACTATGAGATAGTAGAATGGCGTATACGACGAATTCACGATGGGTCAGGTATATAGATGGACATTAAATCTCTGAAAAAAAGATGAAGAAGACTCCAGTCATTAACTTAGACATTGGGGTCAATGGGTTTAATCTCTTCAAAACAAGCTGAAATATGGTACCGGCAACTGAGTTCGATATGGCATCCAAGGTCAGTTCATCATTTTTGGCAAGAAAGAGAATTCAAACTAATATGCCAAAATTGAAGCTTAAAAACAAGACTTTGTTCAAGGAAGCTTGTTTTGTCAATGGCGATTTCATTTCAGCCAAAGCAGGCAACCTCTTCAGTGTTACTGGTAATAGCTGATGGGGAAAGCATGTCTATTCTAGAATATTCACTAATAATTTCTCAATTACACTACAGATCCTGCAACTCAGAAGATTATCGGCAAATGTCCAGAGTTTTCTAAAGCCGATACTGAGAAAGCCATCGAGGCCGCAGCTGCAGCTTTTCCTGGCTTCAAAACCTTGACAGGCCGCGAGAGAGCCCGGTTGCTGCGAAAATGGTTTCAGCTGATCCTTGATAACATAGACGACCTTGCCCTTCTGTTGACATTAGAAAATGGCAAAACAATAACAGAGGCAAAGGGAGAAATTGGCTTTGCCGCAAGCTTTGTGGAATATTATAGCGAGGAAGCTGTTCGTATCTATGGAGATACTATCCCAGCTTCTGTGGATGGAAAGAAGATTCTTACTTTGAAGGAACCTATTGGTGTCTGTGCATTAATCACTCCGTAAGCATACTATTCCCCCTTGGATAACAACTGATAACCCACTGACTCTAACAAACTACTGCAGATGGAATTTCCCCTCCGCTATGATCACTCGAAAAGCGGCACCTGCCCTTGCTGCAGGTTGCACGGTCGTCATCAAGGTCCCTGGAGAGACTCCATTCAGTGGATTGGCTCTCGCTGAGTTGGCTAGACAGGCTGGCTTTCCCAAAGGCGTCATCAACGTGATCACAGCTTTGGATAATACCGTTGAGGTGGGCAGCATTTTAACGCACTCCCCGCTCGTGCAGAAAGTCTCATTCACGGGATCAACCGCCGTTGGCAAGCTTTTGATGGAGCAAGCCTCCTCAACCATGAAGAGGGTCAGTTTTGAGCTTGGAGGAAATGCGCCACTGATTGTCTTCGATGATGCGGACGTTGACCAAGCGGTTGAAGAAGCGATTGCAAGCAAATTTAGAAGCTCAGGACAGTCATGCGTCTGTGCCAATAGGCTATATGTGCACGAAAGCATCCATGATGAATTCGTCCGCAAATATGCTGCGGTTGTGCGGCGATTCAAAGTGGGCTCCGGATTGGACGGCTCCGTCTCTCACGGTCCGTTGATCCATGAGCGTGCGGCCCAAAAAGTTCATTCTCACGTTCTAGATGCTGTTGGGAAAGGGGCAAAGGTAATCGTGGGAGGTGCCCTGGTTCCGAGTCTCGGCCAGAGCTTCTATTTGCCTACCGTCTTAACTGGCATGAAAGCCAATATGCTGCTTGCTCAAGAAGAGACTTTTGGTCCTGTTGCTGGGATATTTTCTTTCAATTCCGATCAGCAGGTCGTTTCTCTGGCGAACGATTCAGATGTAGGCCTTGCCGCCTACTTATTCGGGAAGGATGTTTCCCGGCTCTGGAGAGTGGCGGAGGCATTACAAGTGGGAATGGTAGGGATCAACACTGGCATCATCAGCGACAATGCCGCCCCGTAAGTCATCTATACCACCTTCTACTCTCTTTTCTACTTAATCCTGCTTTCCACCCTTTGAACTAACAATTTTTATTACAGGTGGACGGGAGTCAAGCAAAGCGGAATTGGCAGAGAAGGAGGAAAATATGGCATAGAAGAATACCTTGCAACCAAAACGATCACATTGGGCGGTTTGGGAAGCCACTTGAGGTCTAGAATTTGACTGCAAATTAGATAGTTACTGATGCCTCGTCACTAGGGGCGTACTACTTTGCTCTGTGCATATCAACTAAGAATATACAGTATCGATTGTTACCTAGGGTTCTAATTCCGTACTCAAGCTTTCAATAGGTGATGCGTGTGCCATTGGTCGTTAGTAATTTCACCGAAATGTGGCTGGTTGTTAATAATCGATTCAAACCTGATCGAGATGCGGGGAGGGTTGCTAACCAAGTGTCAAAGTCCTCCATGGCAACGCTGCCGCCACTTTAGTGCTATCAAAGTCCGCGGATAAAGGACTAGCTCGACTAGGTTCTTCAAACATGCAGGACCATATTACTCCTTATCTTCTTGGTGGTCCCCGATTTGTTTCGACGTTCCTCGGTCGCGGTACCGGCGGTTGGATGTGCATATATTGAGTGGACTCCCTTGCCCTCCCTTGCCCGTTATCACTATCGAACCGCCGTATCCGCTGAACACTCGAAAGTGGTGATATTCTACACCAAGCAATTGGAGACAGGATGGACAATGAGAATACAGAACATCTGCCTGTACAGAAGCAAAAACATCGCCGCTACCGGACTGGATGCTTTACGTGCCGCCAAAGGTCTGCTTAATAATCCTGTCGCACAATGAGATCCGGTATCAAGGATCATGTCGCTAACCAAACTCCAGAAAAAAACGATGTGATGAAGCTTTCAGCCCGGTAACCAATCGGTGTGGGAATTGCTCCCGGCTTGGCTTAACTTGCCGCGTTGCCAGGACCCGTCTTGAAACGGTAGAGCAGGGCGGTCTTATCCGTGAGCAAATCCGTGATGGTGTCAACTCTACCTCGGACCAATCAGCTCCTACACCTACTTTGCAATCTCCGAGTGACAGAGCAGGCTTGTCATTAACCGAGGATCTGGATCTGACCAGGCTGGTCGATGACGAAGATTTATCGGATCATAGGCCTGGTCTTGCTCGGGGAAATAGTCCCAAAGACTCTCAGACAGTGGATGAGATCGAGATACTATCTCCGAAAACTGATGCAGCTCATGAAAGCCCGGCTCGCTTCTCCTTCTTCCCATACGTGCTGGAACAAGGACAATCGTCCCACATAGACTACTACCGAAGTAATGTAATCTCAGCTACTTCCATCATCTTGGATGAAGATACGGGGCTTCACCAGTTGATTCCGAAGGCGTTCAGCGCTAAGCACTTGATGAGCGCCTTGCTTGCTTATTCTATGGCACACCGAGCACAAATACCTGGCGATGTAGCTTTGGCTGAATCCTATCGTCAGCAAGCTACTACACAATACGGAAAGGCGATTATGGCACTTCGATCGGCCTTGAGCCGCAAAGACGACGACTTTGAAAGTCTCATTACATCAACTTTGCTTCTTGCGGCAACTGAAACTACCATGGGCGGAGTATCAGACTGGTATAACCACTGCATAGGAGCAAATCAGCTTGTGCGTGCCTTTACGACGAACATTAATGTGGAACATGTCGCGTATCATCGGTTTCTCATCCGCTATCTCATGTATCACGACGTTCTTGGCGCGGTTACCATGCGCCAGGCCCCTATCCTCGACTCATCATTCTACAAGCGAGAGATTGCGGGATTGGTTTCCGACTCTACGCATCCTATGGTGGGTGCAAACGCCAAAATTTTGTCTCTGATGGCCAAAGTGTGCCAACTACATGAAGAGGCCATGAAAGAAAGGGCCAAGTCAGAGGAAGATGATCTCAACCTTGCGCTGATATATGGCAATGGTGCGGACATTGAGCAACGACTAATGTCTCTCAAGCTTCCTCCATCTCTCCCGCTTCTATTATGCTTCGTTACAGAGGCATATGCAGCTCGGCATTACTATATCTATACCAAGTACTGGATGAAATTGAAGGTAATTCAATGCAGAGCGGCTTTTGGAGGAAAAATGCGAATACCATCTGTGCAGCTTGAAGCAGCACATTGCACGCGTGCCTCTCTCGTCCGCGCCGGCTTCCGCGCTTCTATTTCCATTGTTCATGGCGGGTACCTGCGTAAAACGGCCGGAAGATAAAGAATTCGTGCGTTCAAAACTACTGGATCTATACCAAGTGGTTCGTTTTGCGAATATTCTAAGCGCTTTGGAAGCTCTGGAGGTGTTTTGGGAATCTCCAAGGAGCGCCCTTGGGTGGCAGCAATTGCTGCGAGATCGGGGTTGGAATCTGGCGCTTACATAGCGGTTCGGGCGGCTGGAGTACGAAGGTAATCTAGACATGTATATACCTTATCAAAGTTGCGTATGTAATTGCTAGAATAGAAAGGTCTCATGATCAAAATGAAACATATACACGTAGCTATGCATATATAATTCCTCAGATTCCATCATTTCGATAACGTCTGTCCAAAGCATCACATCGACTACCATTCCAAGTCCACGTACTTATCAAGCCCCCTCTCTCTCTACCAATCCCTAGAAATACGCGACATGGCATCTGCATCAAGCTGCTGTCATAACGGCGATGACCGTGGTGGCTCCTCTGACCTGCCTGCGCCGGAACAACGCCCGCTAGGATCTATTTTACCAGAAGAGATTCGACAGGTGAATTCAATCGGAACTCTAACAAATCATCCGCACTCGAGCAGCGAATACTGATTTGGAGTTAATACAGACATCATCTCTTATACGAGCGCAGTTCACTCCCGGTACTGCCTTTGCGTTTCGAGTGATATCCCTCGTCGAACCACGAAAGGCGGAGCTGAAGCCGCATCTCGAAGCGCTACGCCGCGGTATCGGTCGTCCCGACACACCATTTCCTGCTAGAATCACCTTTGCACACTACTATGTCGCGGGCCCAAAAGATTTCTACCGAGCCTATGTCGATGTGTCGGGAAAATCAGCGAAACTGATAGTCAATGAGAAGCTCGATGCGAAGAGACACGCAATCTCCGATCCGGCAGAGATGATGCGCGCCGAGAAGGCGTGTCTCAATGATCCGCTCATCGTCAAACAAATTAGCCAGCTTTCGCTGCCATCGGGTAGTCAAGTCATGATTGATCCGTGGACCTACGCCACAGATGAGAAGCTCGATGTAGAGAAGAGAACTCTTATTGTAAGATGGGCTAGCTGATATAGAAGCGAGAGGAATACCTCGACTAACATATCTACTTTCTCAAGTGCTATTTCTATCTCAAGGGCAATGCCTCTGAGGTTGATGCAAACCACTACGCCTATCCACTGGATTTCTACTGTCACTTTGACATGGTCAATCTCAAGGTGGTCAAACTCTTTCGACTGCCAAAGAAGGATTTTGAGCACGAAGTCGAAATTAAGCAGAACGAAGTGCAGTCTGCAGCAGCTGCTCCGTGGGGAACAGTGTCTCTTGATCGCCAAAACGAGTACCATCCAGATCTAAGATCAGGCCCGAAGAAAATCCCAACTCCTCTGCGTGTTGTGCAGCCGGATGGACCTTCGTTCCGTATTACGGGTAACGTGGTGGAATGGATGGGCTGGAAGTTCCATGTAGGATTCAACTATGTAAGTTCATGTCACTACGTCTGGCCAAAATGCATGTGTCTTACAACAACCCCAAACAGCGTGAAGGCATGACTTTGCATAACATTACTCTCGACGGACGCAATACCTTTTATCGCCTAGCACTTTCAGAGTAAGTCTTTCTCTCAGTTCTCACTCCATTGTCATATTAACACAGAGCAGAATGTTTGTTCCATATGCCGACCCCAGAGCGCCTTACCATAGAAAAGCTGCATTTGATCTCGGAAGCAACGGTGCTGGTGTCTGTGCAAACAATCTTGCACTCGGTTGCGACTGTCTGGGCTTGATCAAATACTTTGATGCTCATCTGACAGACATTAATGGCAACCCTCGGGTGATGAAGAACGTCATCTGCTGCCATGAAGTTGACGATGGCCTGCTATGGAAGCACCTCAACTTTAGAACCCAAAAGGCTGCGCTTGTGCGCTCTCGAACTCTTGTTTTGCAAAGCATTATCACAGTATCGAATTACGAGTACATTCTTGCATTCATCTTTGATACAGCTGGTGCCATCCATTACGAAGTTCGCGCCACCGGAATTGTATCTACGGTGCCCATTGGTTTGTGGATGGTCCATGATATGATGGCTCGAGTTGATGCTAACCACCGTCTACAGAACAAGGAGTCAAATCTAGCGCCCATGGAACTGTTGTGGCTGATGGTGCAATGGCGCCGTATCACCAGCACTTTTTCAATCTCAGAATTGACCCTGCCATCGACGGCCATGAGAATTCCGTCGTTGTGGAAGAGACGGTTCCTCTTCCAATCAACGAGGGCAATCCTCAGGGCATAGGATACCACGTGAAGCAGGAAGTGATAGAAAAAGAAGGATTTGCTGATATCGACCCTCTGAAAAACCGAGTCTTCAAGATCATCAACCCATCCAGCCGCAACCCCGTCAATGACAAGCCAGTTGCATACGCCGTGGTTCCTTTCAATAGCCAGGTAAGTTCCACATATTACGTCCCATAAGTAGATGGAATGCCTTTCACGATATCTAATCACATTGCTTATGTAGCTCATACTTGCCAACCCCAACTCATTCCACGCACGACGATCCGAATTCGCCCTACATAGCATGTGGTTTACCAAGTACCACGACGACGAGCTTTACGCGTCTGGAGAATGGACAAACCAATCTGCAGGAGACGAGGGCATATTGACCTGGATCAAGGGCAGGAATGAAGAGATTGACAATGGCGATGTTGTCGTATGGCATACCTTTGGCACGACTCACAACCCTCGCGTGGAGGTAAGATATGAGAGCACTTGGTGCCTTTTTCACTTTACAATCTTCTAATCTTTTGTTTTTAGGATTGGCCCGTCATGCCTGTTGACAAGCTTCAGGTCACACTGAAGCCGGTAAACTTCTTCCCGCGCAACCCGGCTATTGACTTGCCCATGAGCACTCAGAAAGATAACGATTCCAAGTTATACAGCCGAATGTAAATATTTAAGAGAGGGTAAATCACCGTCTATATAAAATAAAGAAGTATTTGGAAGTTATCGATTCTAATCAGTGAGACACAATTTGCCTCCTAGATGATGTTCAAGAAGATCATCTCTACATTTATTCTGACGTGCTGCGAATTGATTCCAAAGATTAAACTATGCAGCGTTCGGGTCACTTGAGATCTCCACCTCGAGCTCCCCCTTCAAGTACTTCCTCGGTACTTTTCGCCAGCACTCCAAAACCTCATCGTCAGGAACAAATCCAGAGCTGCTTGTCCACAGCGCTTCGGCCGTTGATCTTTCTGCATGATACCAGAATTTGTGCCAATATTCGTCGTCCACTCCCAGTCCCACGTCGAGTCCCGCAACGAGCGTCATGTCTTCCAGCGCTGGCATCTGGAGAGCCGCGCGCCCTGCAGCGATGTAAAACTGCTGCATAGCTGGTGTTGCAATACATCGATCAGATCTAGGCTCCTGGCTTGATGTGGTGCTCATCCAATCGTTAATAATGGAGTTTTCGTCCTCCGAGTCATCCGAGGCATTTGGGTCGGGAACGAAGAGCCATTCACCCGACGGAGTGACGGGTGGATAGCACAAATGGAAGGTGACCAGCCTCTCCCATCGCGGTTCTGCCATATGCACGGAGAGAGTCCGAGGAACGAATAATTCGTCGCTGACTATGATGCCATCGATGTAAAGCGTCTTCAAGCGCTGGGATAGAATGCGGAAAGCTCTGGAAAGCCCATCTTCTCCTTCACTTGAAAGCGTAGTAGCTGGAGGCACTTGAGACCGACTCATGCTAGAATAGCTGTCATCGCAGATATCAAAGTCATCGATGGTATGATTGATTCGAGACAAGGCATCAGCAAGGTCTACATCCCTATGTCAGTGGTTGTTTTTAATTGTACCTAGTAGAGAAGATTAAGAACTTTACCAGTGCGCATTCTCGGAAATCGCCTCCATTTCCACCAGTTAACGTGCACTTGCTTTGCTGCGGGCAGTTTTGCTAACAAAGTGCACATAGCCACTGCAGAGATGTGGCGATCCTCAAAGCTTGGCCTATCTATCTTGATTTCGGATATGGCCACAACAGGAGAATGTTGCAGAATGCGAGCCGGGTCCGTCAGTTCCAACACTGATTCCGCATATCTGCGTTTCCACATGGGTCCCCTCTCCCCTCTCCATGATGGAGAGTCAAGTCTCTTCTCAACAGGTAGAGGCGCGAAAACACGGAGTCCAATGCCGCCTGGATGCAGCTCATCCGCAGACCACTGGCTTAGCGACTGCAGAAAAGCTTCAAACGTGGCTTGTAGTGCGCGATTGTTCCTCAGCTTCTCCTTGTCCTTCTCAGGATTTTGTCGCGGTCCAGGCCATGGCAGCACAACCTCCAGCAAGATGTCGTGTACGTACCTACGGCGCCGAGAGGTGACGATGGAGTTGACCTCTGAGAGTCGCTCCAGATCAAGATACAGCGTGGCAAAAGTCCTGCGCTCAATTGTATCCTGCCAAAGGGGGCTGACGGCCGCATACTTGCCGACGCCTTGGCGGAGAGGGTGTCCATTGCGAGTCCAATCACGGATGAGAAAGTATATAATGCGCTGGATGAGTTCAGGCGTTAGGAGAATAGGTGCCATGCTGTTAATTGTCGTGCAGTGCCAACTGCCCGAGATGATTTTAAAAGCTGGCAAAGAGACGATTGTCAGTCCACAAGCAGTTTACACTCACCTAGATGCTCCTCATAATATTTATAACACGTACTGACGCTACCGTACGCAGGATGAGTGGAGATTTTGCACTCCACTCGATTTTGTTGTTGGTTGCTGGAAAGTCTTCAAAATGAAATGAAAGCGCTAGGCTCCAGCCTTGGCATCCTAAAGGAGGCATCGCCGACTCGGTAATCAATGAAAGTAATATCTGGGTTTGAAGTAGTTTATTGGAAGTGGTTACTGAGAATATGCGTACCTATATTCTAATACTATAACCTTACTTTAAGCTTCTAGAACTTAAGATCAAGTACATGATGTGCCAGTGCAGCGATTCGTACAATAGCGGGATAATCCATGGATCTATGGGGCAATTGGAAGTATACCTGATCCAGATGCCCTGAAAATACCACTGAGTCCCAGCCAGGTGGAGCAAATCAACTGAAAAGAACCTGGATTATATTCATCAAGTTAGATCACGGCATTCTCATTATCCTTTACAATATTATTGAATGCAGAAAATAACGGGAGCAAGGTCAACGACATAAGGTACAAGTACCTAGTAGGTATTCGACAGGCGCAGGTCCATGCATAAACAAAGGAATTGTAATATTATTAACTTGTATTCGTATCCAAAGCTCTTATCCAATACGTTATTGTCAATTTCCTTATCGTGTAGATGATGGTTCATATCCCTAAATATTCCGTTCACTCAAATAATACTCCGTAGTTATTCATTCTATATATCTAGGTAGTTACAGGATATATGATTGTAGCTCTGCTCAAATCCTCCAAAAGTTGTGTGTTTGTTGTATTGATCTCACCATTATTATTCCTTATTCTGTCTTTTATATATCTAGCATTGGAATAAGATCATAGGCATATAGTACGGTATAGTCTTTTATAGCCTTATTGGCATCGGGAAATAAAGATGACCAGGAGAAGTTACTATCGAAGGATACTAGAATATATCTGCAACAATAAATAATACTGACTGTCGTGGATTTGGAAACAATAGGTGATATGAAATAATAACAGTCCTTCTTATAATTCTTCTTGTCAACCACTTGAATGCCATTGATCTTCTGGTCATAGAGCTAGTGATCTAGTAGATCCTGTCGGCAAATTCGCGACGAATGGCCACCAGGTCAAGCTAGGCCCATCAATATTGGCATGCAGGGTGATGTTGAGCTTCAATATGAAAGCCCCAACAGGATAAGCAACTACTAAACGCCCAAGTAGCTGGTATTACAGGCACTCCAAAACGATCTCACGGCAGCCCGCGCATTAGCTTCTCTCTTTATTGCTTGGAGCTGTTCATATCCATGGTTCCGCATTTTTGGGTTGGCCCGGCATCTAGGACCGTCCTCTAGATCTCTGCTATTGCTTGACATTAATAACTAAATTTAGAGTCAAATTGGGCTATACAGGGCGCTAGTGGTTGTTTCTTATGCATATATTTTGGTTATTCGTGCGTTGTATACATATACTTAGAATCATTTCTATATGCCTATTTGAGTGGTACGGTTATATGGATCTATTCGTGCATCCAGCGAATGGCTGACGTTCATCGGCCCCGACGACTGTAGTGGTGGCGGCTGTGAACTGCTCTACCTGTCTGAAGCCTACTCTAAGTTTGGCCTCTAGCCTTTATTGATGATCTGCATGTATGATGTGGTCGTAGAATGTTTGGTAACGCAAGACAAGGCATTTCAGGCCAGAGTATCGGAAGAGTTGGCATTGGCCAACGGTGGGAGCCGGTGGGTAGGTGAGTAACATACTGCGCCAGAATAATCACGAGAAATTCATAGCCCCCAGCCTCGTTTCTTGGCAATCAACGTGTTCACGGTTGCTTGCGTTCAACGGCTACCTGTGGTCAGCGGCTATGCTGTTATTGTTTTGCTGAGGGCCAGAATGAGTGCGACCACGTCTTGGGATTGGCTGGAGACTCTTTTGCTTACCTGGACATCTCTTAGGTGTTTAGAAACAAGCGCGATCACAATGGCGATACCTGAATAGTATTGGGTGGTTGCTATATTGGACATGGACAGCGGAGCCTTGACTACAAATACTTCACACTTGCCTCATCCAATATCGAATAATGTTTAGATCATTCTGCCTTCATTTATTAAGATATTATATCGTAACCGAATACTGAAGCCATATTTGCGGTTCACACGAAAACGAGCTTCTCCTGGAAGTCACAGTGGTCCAAACAGGAGAAAAATACTCTGGCTGATAATCAACATCTGCCTACAAGTGAAGAGATGTCTAAGCCAAAGAGAGAGTTAACATATCGCATACGAGGCGTGCCAAATGACTGGGACGGAGGCAAATTACAGTCATTCCTGACGGAAAGAGACCGCAATGCTGAACCGATGATATATTCATTGGCCAAAGAGTTTCATGGACGTTCTCGGACTGCCACCGTCTCCTTTCGAAGCAACTGCCAGCCGCCATTGAAATTCTCCCTGCCTGCAGCTTCTAACCAACATAGTGAGCGAGGTAGCTTAGTGCTGGATCATGACTTCCTGGGCATTACCAGTCTCTTTGCTCCCTCGCAGCAAAACCACGAAGTTGAGTAAGGGTGCATGTTTTCAAGGGATCCAACCCACATTCTCCTCATTGTCCACCAGCCAAAACCACTCTCGTACACATTGCAGCAAGATATGGGATGGTCAGGATGTTGACAGCCGTTCTAGAAAGTGGCACTCAAACTGATATGTATATCAATTCCAAAGATGAGACCCGCCAAACACCACTATTATGGGCTGCGAAGAAAGGGCACGAGGCTATTGTTAGGCTGTTGCTTGACGCTGGGGCTCAAGTCGATTCAGCAGATAGTCAAAACCTGTCACCGCTATCATGGACTGCAAGAAATGGGCACGAGGCTGTAGCCAGGCTATTGGTTGGTGCAAGGGCTCAAGTCGATTGGAAAGATAATTGGATCCGTCCGCCCTATCTCGGGGATAGGCAATGTTCTTATACCCAATTCAATGCTAGCAATGGACAAACGCCGCTGTTATGGGCTGCAATGGAGGGGCATGAGGCTATTGCTGGGCTGCTGCTTGGTGCAGGGGCTCAAGTCAATGCAGTAGGCAGACACAACCTCACGCCGCTGTCATGGGCTGCAAAGAATGGGCACGAGGCTGTAGCCAAGCTATTGGTTAAAGCAGGGGCTCAAGTCGATTGGAAAGATAGCTGGGCTCTACCGCCACATATTGAGCACAGGCGAGATTTTGGTTTTGATAAGCCAGATGGAAATGGCCAAACGCCGCTAATATGGGCCTCTATGAATGGGCATGAGGCTGTGACTAGGCTACTACTTGAGTCTAAGGCTCAAGTTGACTCACGAGGCAGATTGGATAACTGGACGCCGTTGTCATGGGCTACAGATAATGGGCATGAGGGTATGGTTACTGATTGCTGCATGGACTCAGACTGATGCAAAATATTGATGCCGAGGGCGGCGGGACGCTGCTGTTATATGCCTCGAGGAAAAGGCATAGGATGATGTGGATGCAGGGGCTGATCCAATAAAGAGAATCGGGACGCGCTGCGATCGTATGTAAAGAATACGGGCCTGTAGGCTGATTTGTATTTCTTTTGATTTAATTAGTTTGGTTTTTTATTGATTAATTACAGGTCTAAAAACTACCTAAGGTTTTTTACGTGGTAAGGATGCCTCTTCTAGAACACCACATTAACGCTTACCAGTACCCTTAGTACAGTTTATATTCTTTCTGTTTCCATAGCTTACCTACTAACTTATGTATATGTAGTTTAGTATATAATAGCTTGCCTTCAAATACAGCCGACCCATAGACCAATACTGCTTTTCCATTTGTATCTTAAAGCCATTTTGTGCCATATCGTATTATTCATTGATACGTAATCAGGGCCCTGAAAACCCGCGGAGTGTCAGCATTCTGTTGGTATTAGTGCCGAGCGATTATCTCCACAACATCAGTATCCATTAAAAAGCAACATTCCCTTACGGATTTCGGACTTTAGTGCAAAGAGCTCGGACTTTAATTGCAAACTGAGGACGAATTCACGTTTCGTTCTACATCAGCACTTTGTAAGGAGCACATCAGCTCGTCTATCAGCCAGTTTCAACATGTTCGATAATGGAGAAAACTATGCCAAGAGTAGTTGAAGAGAGAACTTCTACATTTCTCAAGTTCTGCACAATTTGCGAGAAGCCTTTCACAAAGGGTGCGTAGTTGTAACTCCAAACAACTTGAATTGTCTTGCTTAATAACCACATGAAGAATACTCACTCAGCCGCCATGTCTCTTACTGTCGTCGTGCCAGTGCGACGCGTAAGGTTCGACCAAAGGCATGCCTCCGCTGCCATGCATCGAAAACAAAATGCAGCCTTTCAAGACCTCAATGTAGCCGATGCCACTCTCAGGGTTTAGAATGCACTTATGAAAGGCCTGCTCGGCGCCCGTTGGCCGTGGGTGCTTCGACTATTGAGGAGCAGCACGCATCTACGAGTAATTTGTCACGAAGGGGTACTGAACAACTGTACATTGCTGCGAATGCTATATCCAGAAGTTCATCAAACTCCACCATCGATACCAGTGAAGATGTTGACAGATGCTCTACGAGCTCTGAAAGCGGCTCGCGATTGGCCTCAACCGCTACGAATCCTACCACATGGCGGCCAGCCCTCGAGCCCGTCCCTTCCGCTACACACACTGATGTGTTGGACTCAAGCAATTCGTTAGTGTTGGAAAACTTACACCCAGGAATTCTCTCTTCTAATTCTGCTATTGATCAACTCACGCACGCCATTCATGCTTTCCCACAAATGATGATGCGCCGGCAGATCTTCCCTCCTTTTATACACGCTCACTGGCATATGTCGGAGTTGCCGGAGACACTTGCGAATTGTATGAGCGTTGCGCAGATTTACTCGACTCGGACACCGGAAACCAGACCATTCCTCTGGCGAATGATTGGGGTCGAGCTGCAACGGTTTCAAGGCGAGGTATGCATTTGCAGTTGACTCTTCAGAAGCTACAGGAAATATTAACATTGTCAAGGCCGAAACTGCTAATATGTACAGCCTCCAGCACTCTTTGCAAGCGATCATGCAATTTATCATTATGGCGATTACTGATCAAGATGCAATCGCCTTGACTTGGGCACCGAAGCTTATCGAGACATTTCACGTACGTAAAATGACATAGAGGCGCTTAATTCCGTCTTTACTCATTTCAATAGATCTTGTGTACTCGCATACGTACTCTTCTCAATGGCGAATGTTTCACATATTTTGGAGAAACCCTCCCGGATGCGACTTGGGAAGAATGGATATTTGCGGAAACCCGACGACGGTAAGCCAGTATTACCATTTTCCGATCTACTGATGTTAACATGCGCTAGAATTATATGTGTTTGGTTCTTCATGAGTCGCATCATTTCCCCCACGGTTACCAACTCTTTCATGCGTGCCTATCCTTTACATATGTTGCCTTTGGTCGCAAATAAGTCCCTTTGGGAAGCTCGTAGTCGCCAAGAATGGGAGACTGAAAGAGCACTCCAAGACGCCTGTTATCCGATGACCACCTTTGCAGAGCTTATAGAAGCAAAAAGACGGTCAAACGAATTATTTTACAAGAGGAGACTAGAGACTTGGGACGCTGGTGTGGATAAGATGGGGATGCTGATAAATATTGCTACGGATTTAATCTAGATGATGAAACGTGCGAGGGGAGGGGGGAAAACTTGACAAGGCCACTTCTTCAGCAAAATATTTAGGTACCTGGGACATAATACGCAACGAACTTCTTTTTAGTGATGAGGGTCGACTCCCATCCTGATGAGCGTGGATACCAATTGAGGCTCTATGTACCTCGAAAGGTTATTAGCATAATGTGCTATTGTAATCTTATTGTTCGCGACCAGTATAATGAAGCGGTGTATATTTGAAGCTACTCTATTAAATGTTCTCTAATACCCCAAACAAAATTGATCTCGTTGACAAATCGAATCGCTAGTGAAGAACTCTAGCTGAATCTAAGTCACACCAACCTATTTCTCTTATTTCCGACCAATTAACTCCAAGTACTGCCCAGTGACGCTCAGTATCTGCTCTTCAAAAGACTTAAAGGTGATGCCGAATGCCTTCTCAGCCTTGGTGGTATCAACTATTTTATCCAAAGTCTTTGGTCGCACTGCGGTATCGACCTTGAAGATTCCCTCAGCGCATTCTTTGGGATAATGCTTCTTGACGATATCAAATGATTCATCCCATTTGACCCTTTGAAGAGAGTGAGCACAAGACAAGTAATCTTCGTTACCAGGCACACTAGGGTCGAGAGCGCGGACATGCATAAAAGCAACATCGTCAACATGAACCGGGTTGCACGGAAGTGGGATGGGTTGCGGTTTGCCGGTCATAGGGCCGATCAGAGTAGCATTGGGGCCTCTAAGCAGCGAATCAACATCTTTGGCTGTTTCGTCTCGTCCAAGAACAAAGACTGGTTCAATCGTAATAAGATCGAAAGGGGGCTTATGTTTTGTCATCCACTCTTTTGTTGCCTCCAGGGCCAGAGCTTTAGAGGCGGCATATGCTGCCATCCAGCTAGGAAAAGGTCCGGTGGTGACGGCAGTGCGGTGATTTTCTAAATTTAAGAACACATTCATTAGCGACGTCTTGTAATAAAGTAGCTCAGATTACATACCATCAACGATCACATCGGGACCATATACGGCAAGGCCTGTGATTGAGAGAATGGATCCAGTGATGACAACTCTTTTGACACTCTCAGCAGTAATTGCTGAGTCTAGCATGCCAACAGTGCCTTTAACAGCCGGCTGTATAAAGCTGGACTCGTAATCACTTTGAACAAGGTCAGGAGAAGAAAAGGGCGACGCCACGTGTACGATATATTTGACCCCTTTGACTGCTTCATCGTAGGCGCCCGGTACTGTGATATCTGGAACAACGATATGTTCCATCTGCGACGCATACGGAGCAGCAGATTTGAGAGCCTTGATTCTTTCAAAACCCGCGACGTTTCGAACTGCAGCACGGACTTTGTAGCCTGCTTCCAAGAGAAGAACCAGAGTGCGAAAGCCAATGAAGCCCGTGGCTCCGGTAAGCTGTTTTAAACAAATCAATATTTTCTGCTCTGTGAAACAAGATTGGGTATGCTATTCATGGATAGGTGTGGTGGAGGAGTTTGTAGAGAGGATACTCACAAGAACAAGGTCACCAGCCATGATTGTTATAACGCGAATGATAGATTGTTTTGAATATCTGATTGTTGTTATACTTCATCAAGTTTCCTGGACAACTCATCGCCTTTATATTTTTCTTTTCCTTTAACATCGTGATCTGTCTTCGGAGCACATACCTAGCCGCCAGTTAGTAATCTCTCATTATGTGAATACAGAACCGCCTGTCCAACCTCCAAAGTGGCCGTAATTATTACCACCGAGCTGACAAATTCCTTAGTTACTCATGATGACCAAATGCTGTAGTCGTAATGGTCATTTAGTAGTTTGACAGTATTGTTGCGTTGAATCTGACCGGACGACATACCATTCCTGCCGACCGTGATGACCGACCACAATGGCCGACCAAATTGGCCGACCAAAATGACCGACCAGTGAGATCCACAAGGCGCCGCCATACCAATATGATCCAGGGATTTAATGGCATCTACGGAGTAATAACTGCTAATTCCGTTCATATACCCGTGATATACCACGCACGGCTACCAAGAATTTGGCAACTTCTACGTATATAAAGGTTACAACATCGCTCCGCCATTCGAGCGTTCGCTAAAAGATGCTTGTCGAGGCAGTACTGGAGATGTTGAAATTAAAAGTCTACACCCTTAGATGATCACAGTTGGCATAGCAACATTTTCTCACCAATGGCTCAACGGCTATCGCCTGCATCGTAGCATCAAAAGGAACATGACAAAGAGTTCACATAAACCGTAAGGTTAAACTGTCGGGTAGAAATAAATCCGTTTAATTAATTGTTTCCCAATAACTACTAACTGAAATGTCAGTTTTACATGGCCAGTTATGATATCTTTCACAAGACATCAAAGTACGGTCAAAGCAGGAGTGCCAGGCGCAGGAGGCGATGAGTACTAGGTCTGCACAAATATCTTATGCATACCATCCGCACGATGGTTAAACATGTCGTATACTTTAACCATATCCTCAAGCCTGAATCGATGAGAGACCATATTCAATGGTCTAATTTTCCCCTGTTGAATGAGCAGCAAAGTTGCTCCCAATACTTGTGTACAGGAGCTTGTCCATTACTGATAAGACGAATACCTGTTTCCATCAAAGACCTAATGTTGAATCCGTTACACTGGATAGGTTAGCAAGATTATTGCTTATGAAGCTAGGTAGTTTTGACGAACATAACCTGTGTAAATGCCAGTCACACCACAGCTTCCAAAGCCCCGGACTGACTCAATCATCTCGTTCACCAGCTCCGGGGTGTCGTTTTCCAAACCCACTGCTCTTTGAAGGCTATGACTTAGCGTTTTGGAGTGTTCACCAGCGGCGCACTCAATTGCAACGTCCGGGCCACGTCCGTCGCACATCTTCTTCAAAACAGAGACGACGGTTTACCCCTTTGGTAACGCTGTATAGTCAATTGTTTCGAGCTGTGGGACTTTGGTCTTCACAAAGTTCAAACGCCAACGTCCTTGGCCCCCGTCGATCAGTATCACTCTCTTCGCCCCGTTAACCACGGCGAATTCCCCGGCCATTTGCCCAACGGGACCACCACCCCACACGGCAACTGTGTCTCCTGGTTGGACGCCCGTGTCGACCACGGCATTCCAAGAAGTGCACAGCACGTCCGACAGGTAAAGGCCCACCTCATCGGGAACATCATCTGGTAGAGGCAGAAGATTTACGTCGCCATAGGGAACACGGACGAATTCAGCTTGTCCACCGGCAAATCCTCCTGTGAAATGAGAATACCCAAACATGTCTAAACACATCAGCAATGGGAACTTTTGAGGGCAAAGAAAGCACATTGCGGGCAGCCAAACATACCTGCAGTTCGACGACCATAAAGAGCGTGTTCACTAAGACTGCCATTGGTCCGCTCACAAAGAGAAGACAACTTCTTTTGGCAGTAGAAGCACTCTCCACATCCAATCTGGAAAGAAGCTACCACTCGCTCACCCACTTTGCGCTTCCTGGATCCTGGTCCGACTTTCTCAACAATACCGCAGAATTCATGGCCCAAAATATGTCATTTTTATGAAGCTCCGGGATAGCGGCTGGAAATAGGAATTAATATGGATTCCCATGAAGAATGAAAAAATTGCTTACAATGGAGAAGATGGAGATCGCTACCACATATGGTGCTTCCCGTGATTTTGACTATCACGTCGCCATCGTCCACGATGGTTGGCCTGGCCGTTTCCACTAACAGTAAGTCAATAATTACTCACGAGTGTAAGACAGCTGTATTCCTTACGAAGCTTCACCTGGTTTAGCGCTTGCCAGGTCAGCGCTTTCATCTTGAGAACAGGGTCTCCATGGCCGGTTTCTTCATAGTTGCTAATGCCAGTTGCAATGGACGGTGGAATTGGAGTCATGTGGAAATAAAAAGAGTAAAAACCTAATTTCTGTCAATATCAAGAAAGTTTGGTGCTTGATGTGAATAGAAATGATGGCGAGTAGTGTTGTATCGAAAAGAGCGCTCTTGATAAGATTTCGTTTCAAGCGATGATGTATTCGCATTTTAACTTCAGCTTGAGATGGTCGGCTGCAAATGATGCCGCATCCTAGCACGTATCCCATCGAATAGCACTTTCGTATGATCTCATGGTTAGAATCATCAGCATTATTACTCGGGTATGACAACACAGTGTGATTTCATGATGACAACTGTATCTCAGCTCTCAGCTGCAGAACCACTTACTCAAAGTTTGTCCTACTCAATCAGCTACTCCATCTGGGCGACCAGCGACCGGAATTCGTCACGTAGCCAGAGCCAATAGTATGCCAAATTCAAAAAAACTTTGAATCATTCAAGAATATCTTTTTGGCCGGCGCATCTAAACACCACCAGCTTTGAACGAACCCATGTCTGTGATAGGCAAACGTCCTTGACAGCCAATTACCACATACGAAGCATGCAGTCTCTCCGCCAATAACACCACACTTGCAAATCGCCCTAAATTCTCCTCATCTGTTACAATGGCTCGATTGGTTGCTTTGGCAGACAGTTGCTGAAACTAAACCCATGTGGCCGGGCCGCCTCCACCAAGTGTGTGAGTGGCGTTCACCCTTCCATCCTTTTCTTACCGGACCTATACTGGAAATACCCCAGGATTCTTTGAAGCTGCCTATGGAGCTAGCATCCACGGTTGGATTGCTGTGACTAGACACTGGCCCGAATGAGTTGTACCCGTCGCCCTTGTAGCAAAATCGTATCTCGATTACTACTTAGAGATCTAATTCCAAGCTGGCTTTTCAAATATCCCCATCTCTCCCTTATTTGTAAATCAAGAGCACGCACTTAGAGTAGACCTGCTTGCTTTGCTGTGAAGGCCGCTAGCATATCCATAAGCGCGGGGGAAAGCACATCATAGGTCTCTAGTCCGAGAGATTTGAACTTTCCACGCACTTGATCAATATCCTTGGGATCAAATCCTTGCTCGATGATAGAAGACACAAATGCCGCGAATTGTGGCTCCTGCCAACCCTTCACATCAGACAACTCCACGTGCACAAAGTCCAGGCCTTTGAAAGCGTGGTCTTTCTCAATCCGACCAAACAAGTGAACGCCACAGTCCTTGCAGGCATTGCGTTGGATTGTCGCCTCTGGATCCAAAACATGGAGCTTGGATCCGTTGGCAGTCACCGAAACGGAGTCACGAGGGATAACGCCAATAATAGCGAAGAGCGCTCCCTTTGGCTTCCAGCATTTAGAGCAGCCGCAAGCATGATTGTGAAGAACATTGCCTTTCAGGGTGACAGCTACTTTGTCCGAGGGACAGTGGCAGTAAAGAGTGCCCCCAGTGAAGTCAGCGGCACCCTTGGTGATTCCGTTGTCGATGACGGGATGGAGTGAAAATGCCATTGTAGTGAATTGTAGAAGTAGACCACTGATACTGGTTGACAAATGTATAATGAAGACGAGATTGTATGATCGTAAGTAAGTTGCTTAGTACAATCAATGCGATTCGCAAGTCGTTAAGCTTTTTACTGGCTACATAGATCTCTTTATAAGCCAAATTTCCTACCGAGAGATGAGTCTGCCGAATGACATGCTCCCAAAGACTTCAAACAATCGATAAAAAGATTAACCGTTCCCTCTGTGATGACTTGGGGAGTTAACAGGTCAAAGTTTAATCTCCGTGTATTCGGAAAATGCAATACAGCGTGTCATAATATTCAGCTCATGTCGGGTTGCTACCTTGTCCCGTCTAGTAAGTTGTGACATCCCGTGAAACTTTTTTTCACAGCCGCTTCATCAGTGGATATCAGATCTCCTATATTAGACCAAGGCTAGTCTTAGTTCGTGTTAGATGCTGTCAACTCCAAATACCGAGCAGGCTGTTCAATTATTGCCGTGAATCTAGCTTTTCGAGCAAATTGAATCTCTTGGATAATCTTACTTTACTCCATCGAAGCATGAAATCTCGACATCTCGCATGTTCTTTTACCCGTCTAACGCCAAGAAACATTGCTTACGAGGAAATTTTCGGAAACTCTTCCGAGGTTATGAATTTCTCGGGGATCTCTTCCGTTATACATTTCTCGGAAACTCTTCCGCTGGTTACGATCCCCTGTTGATTCGGCTTCCGGAATTCACTTGATTACTAAGAACCCCGAACAGCCGAAAGATGCAACTCGCGCCGCCGGACGTAAAGGTATGTCCGTATAAGTATGATAGAAGCCATAAATAATTAATAAATGGGGCTCACTCTAGTTTATTTTGGCTCTGGTGCAGTAATGGCTACAATTGCAATCATTATTAGCCTTCGGAGCATAACTACATGTAAGTTCGATAGCACGCAATTTTGTCAATTTCGTTTAGATGTAACTACTCTGTCTAGCAGAGAATAATGTCGACGCACCATGTATATCTGTATATCTTACAAACGAGTTGGAGAAGAAGAAGATCACTGGTATTCAGTAATAGTAGAGTCTATTGGGTGTTGTAACTATTCATTGACGGAAAGATATATAGCTGTTGCGCCTCTTACTGCACGTATTATAGGCAGTTTCAATTTATATAAGACCCCCGTACTTTCACCTTCTTTAGCCTGAGCTATCTAAGAAGGCCGACTAACATTTCATTACGTCGGCAGTATCACTATGGCTTCCCCTTTCACAATCAACGCAACTATCAACAGTTTTGGCGGTCGATTCCTGAAACTGACTCACCAGTCCGCCGTCACAGCCACCTCCATGAATCTAACGCTTTACCTCCCTCCTTCCGCTGCCGCTTCTAAGCCCGCTCCCCTTCTCATCTACCTCTCTAGCCTGACCTGCTCACCCGATAACGTCACTGAAAAGGGCTTCCTCCACTCCCACGCCTCTTCCCTCGGTCTCGCCCTCCTCTACCCTGATACTTCTCCCCGCGGCCTTGACCTACCCAGCGAGCACGAATCATGGGACTTTGGTAGTGCAGCAAGCTTCTATATCGATGCTACTAATAAGCCATGGAACCAAAATTGCAAGATGGAATCGTACCTTACCAAGGAACTACCTGAGCTACTTTTTGGTGCTTTCAAGGAGCTCGACTCATCGCGAGTCTCCATTACCGGTCACTCTATGGGTGGCCATGGTGCTTTGACATTGTACCTTAAGAACCCTGGCAAGTACAAGAGCGTCAGCGCCTTTGCGCCTATTGCCAACCCTGTCAACTGTCCCTGGGGCCAGAAAGCTTTCTCTGGCTATCTGGGCGATAATAAAGAAAAATGGAAGAAACACGATGCTTCAGAGCTGCTTCGGAGCTGGAATGGTCCTCTAAACGCCCTCATTGATGTTGTAAGCGTCAGATAATGGTAACATTGTCAAAGAATGGTGAGCTAATTAATTGTAATTATGTAGGGCACTGAAGACAACTTCTACAAACAAGGCCAACTCCTCCCTGAAAACTTTGAGAAAGTCGCAGAGGAGATTGGTGCGAGCGACCTCCAAGTCAATTATCGAGAAGTAAGACCTATTGTGAAACGACATCGTCGAAATGATGCTAATGGCTGTAGGGCTACGACCATTCTTACTTCTTTATATCCACATTCGCGGGCGATCACGTCCAGCATGCTGCCAGGTCCCTGGGACTCCTCTGATTACATTATCTAGCTCTTTTTAATGGAACCAAGAGCTTAGTTTTACCGTTCTATACCTGAAACTAAAAGCTAGGAATATATTCACAGGACCATATGTTTCTGCTCAAGGCGTGTGTATATTACCAATAGTACGAGATTCAGCTGTTTGTATACCACGTCCTTTCTTGATGGCTCTTCACTTATATTACTACTTTTTTGGCGCCCAGAAACTACCAGGCCAATTCGCTCATGTTCCATCAGCTGTTCTATTGTCTATTCACAAACCACTGGACTACAGATCTTCTAGCCACCTGATGTATGAGTTTCAATGATAGGTCTCCTTTCATACAGATTACCGCTTCTGTAATCCCTTGAATAAAATAGTTTATTCCCAGGAAGACGTTATATAGGAATGCAAGTGGTTAGATCAATGCCTGCGCCATAATCTGCGTCTTACTTTCATGCATGCACCTAAAGAGGGTGGGGTAATTGTCGTCCACAATGTAAATTGGTAGATGACTTTTTTTTATTCATATTTTTACTATGAAAGGTGAACAATACTTCATGTAACCAAGCACTGATTTTTCCTTCGCTGGCCTTAATTCTCCATATCCAAAACACAGCGGATGCAGTCGCCACCCTTCATGTGTTGAAAGGCGTTATTGATCGTGGCCAATGATTCGCGGTGAGTAATGTAGTCGTCAACTTTGAGATAGCCTTCAAGGTAGTCATCAACAAGCTTTGGTAGTTGAGAGCGACCCTTGATGCCACCAAACGCGCAGCCTTTCCAAACACGTCCCGTCACGAGCTGGAATGCTATTTATCAGGTCAGAAGCGGGTTCACCTACATAGCCACCAAAATGTGAGAGGAAACTTACGCCTAGTAGAAATCTCCTGACCGGCTGCGGCCACACCGATAATAATGCTTTGACCCCAACCTTTGTGGCAAGCTTCAAGAGCAGCCCGCATTACGCCGACGTTTCCAGTACAATCGAAAGTATAGTCGCACCCACCGTCTGTCATCTCGATCAACTTCTCCTGGATGGTCTTTCCACCTAACTTAGCGGGGTTCACAAAGTCAGTGGCACCAAACTTGCGAGCCCAAGACTCCTTATCGTCGTTTACGTCGACAACGATGATTTTGCCAGCCTTGTTCTTGACTGCGCCCTCAATGACAGACAAGCCAATACATCCAGCACCGAAAACAGCAATATTAGATCCCTCCTCAACCTTGGCAGTAACAGTTGCGGCGCCATAACCTGTAGTAATTCCACAGCCCAGTAAACATGCACGGTCGGTAGGTGCTTTAGGATTAATGGCCACAACTGAGATGTCCGCAACAACGGTATACTGCGAGAAGGTCGAGGTACCCATATAATGCAGGATATCTTTACCGCGTGCCCTAAAACGAGTGGTCCCATAGGGCATGACACCTTTCCCCTGTGTAACGCGGATCTTTTGACACAAATTGGTCTTCCCAGACTTGCAAAATTTGCACTCGCCGCACTCCGGAGTACTTGTAATCATCAGCAAGTCTTCATACCAGTAGAGTTCAAAAAGAACAACTTACTAGAGAGCGATCACTCGGTCCCCAGGTTTGACATTAGTCACGCCTTCACCAACCGATTCGACGATACCTGCACCCTCATGACCGAGGATAACAGGGAAATCCCCCTCTGGATCCTTGCCTGAAAGAGTATAGGCATCTGTGTTATGATCACCAATGTCAGCGAATCTGAACCCAAGTCAAATAAAAGAACTTGAGTGAAGAAAGCAACTCAAATAATAATGATAAAAAACGCACCTGTGTGGCAAACACCTGTATTAAGAATCTGGATGCGAACCTCATGGGCTTTAGGTGGCGCAACCTCGATATCCTCAATGGAAAACGGCTCTCCGGCAGCCCACGCAACAGCAGCCTAGTATGGATCAGTCTTACAAGTTCTGAGTGAGGCCAAAACAATCTCAGAAAACGTTTAGAAAGGCATTTACTTTGCAGGTAATAGTCTAAAAATGTACGTTAGCTAGTTTTCTATGAAACAGCAATACGGCGTTACACTGAACGTTGCCGGATTTACGGAGAGGCAATACTCCTCATCCACTGACGTACGTTCACGTCTTGATGCTATTTGGGGACAGCATGGAAATCTTACCTTGCCAACAGTGCTAGCCATAATGTCGGTATTGAGAAAGATGATTTCGCTATAGTTGATGAAGGAATGCAGAAGTGTGCCAATTGTACGAATATATGAGAGTGAAGAACTGTTGGATCGAGATAATCGATGATATATAGCGTAATCTCTTGCAACTTTGTGCGGTTCAACGATTTACCGGCATTAAAAACACTGCAAAGGAGAAAACGTCATTATTTGCAACACCAGGCGCTGATGTTTAGGGGTGCAAGAAGGCATTCTTTGAAAAAGGAATAGACTGGATGATTAGTAGCATGTCAAATATATGGGGGCAAAAGTGGTTGAACTACTTGATCTGGATCTCGCCACCCTCGCTAAGGTTTGCATACAGCAGCAACAAGGAAAAGAATTCTGGGAGACAAGCACCGCACAGCTCCAGAAAATAGGCGAATAAGAGCAGTAATCATTCACTCACCCTGGTCCGCGGTTCCGCAAATAGAACTGACAAAAATGCGTACCTTCATATTGTGCGCTTTATTCCTTTATATCCACCTGCTGATAAAGCTTGGTCCCGCTGAAAATTAGATGAACCCAATGGTGAATTTTTAGAGCTGCAAGTGCCGGAGTTGACAGCTGATTTCTTCACTACATATGTGACAACACCGACCCAGTTCTATGAGACTTCAGTGCCAAATTACCTACATTCCAAGGGCACAGAGATCAGCAACGCAGCTCCAAGTAAACTTAAATTAAATGAAACCCTTTCATTCCCCGTAACTTCCGTTATTTAGAGGTAATTACCGTCTTTGGGGTAGTGGCCTGTGGTGAGTGACTCATGGGGCGCGGTACTCGTATTCTAGCCCACGACGGCATTGTATTAGAGTTCCCCCTACCCAACCTGGGCACGGCTCTGCCGTCCTTGATGCATAATACTAGATACATTAGTTTGCGATAGCGCTGCGGTAATCGCTCGGTGTTCGGGGGGCTGGCCAGAAATCTGTTACGAGGCTCTCCGTCATGAGTATACTTCTCGAACCACCGTGTTCTAGATTGACAACATCGACATGGATCATGATGATTGAAATGAAGAGAGGAAGAAAGTTTTACCGACAAACATCATCTTCTATAAAACCTCTGAAAATCCAAGATGCATTCGAGATCCCGAAAACACGCAGATCCTGATGTCTACTTTCTCGCCGTCTCAGAACAAATCCGAGAAACAAAAGGTGCAAAATTACAAAGGCGCTAGAAATCATAGGCCAAAGTCCTCTGTAACATGACACTACGAAGCGCATTCTGTGCATGTCCCTACATGGAAAGCTCAGCCAGGTCAATCTACGATTTTTAGATCTTCCTGGTGAAAAGGAAAAAATAATGTCCTCGTTTCTTGTCTCTATGTGAATTATTTGCTTTCTTTATTCCCTCTCTATCTTCAAACAGACTTTATGATTGCATCGATACACTAAGAGAAGAGAAGAGAATAATTAGAAGATCATAATGACTTGCGTGCCGCGTCCTGAGCTATCCGCCAATACGAGTCGACTCTCGATAATATTTTGCCCTATCCTTCGCCAATTTCGACGACATGTCGCTCGAAGAGGTCTTTCTAACGGTGGCTGGTGGGTTACTTGGTTTGAGCAGCTACTAAAAGCAGCTGTATTAACCCGTAGGCAGTGGTTCATCCCTGATGGCTCAGTTATATAAAGCCTTTAGCCTTCATCTCTTTGTCTGTCCACTCCCACAATTTGGTTGCCAATTCGGCATCCTCTGCAAACTTGCTGGGTTTCTCGACTTTTGCCACTGGGACAAAATATTTCCCATTTAGTTCAGCGGAAAAGTCAGGGCTCGCAATCGTATAAAGAGAATTGTAAGACCCGACATCAACTGAAGGGGTTACTTTCAGGCACTTCAAGATCGGCGATAAGACCGCTGCTGCAGTTGCAAGCCCTTTTGCGTTTTTGTTTAGTTGCCTGCGATAAGTTAGACGTCGAATCACGGACAACAGCTGAGGGTTTGTAAAGAGCTTACGTATCATAATTCCCAGGGTGAACACTTGCTGTCCAAATTGGGATGTTGTTGGTGGAAAGTTCGGTTCCTCCAGGCCCATACCGACGAAGCAGCTCCTTGCTGTGTAGGATATTCGCCAGCTTAGATTGCCCATAGCGAGACCAGGAACCACCTTTAACCTGATTGATATCGTCGAAATCAACACCGGTAGACGGTGTGTAGTATTTGTGGCCGACTGAGGAAACATTCGTCACCCGAACCGTCCCTTCTTCGCATAATGCCGCGGTTGACAGGAGGAGCGGTAAGAGGTGCTTCGTCAACAGCCAGTGGGACCTGTAGTTGGTCTTTTGGGGGTAAGGTCAGTTCAATCTGTAGCCAGAAAGGGCGTATTAACCATACCTGCCATTGAGATTCGTAACCATCTTTTGATGTCTGCTGAGGCACAGCCATGATTCCTGCGTTATTCACAATTCCGTGTAATCTCGACTCTTTCTCTAAAATGCCCTTTGCTGCTGCTACCACCGAGCCAAGATCCATCATATCCATGAGCAAGAACTCAATCTCAGCGTAAGGAATGTCTTCTTTGATGCTTTCGATGGCAGAACGGGCTTTCTCCTCATTTCGCGCTCCCATATACACTTTTGCATTATGCTTTGCTAAGTGAAACACTGTGAAATAGCCACTAATCATACATCGTTTAGCAGAAGTCCATTGTAAAAGGAGGTGATTAACACTCAAGAAAAAATCCAAGTGATCACTCGACCGTTGGGTAGTTGTTAACTGACTTACATGCCAGTGTTTCCTCCGGTCACAATGTAAACTCTTCCCGCGAGATTTGGAAGTGTGTCAGGATGGAAAGTCATGATGCCTTTGAATCCGAACGAATACAGATTAGAGAGAATGTCATTGAATGAAAATAGAGCATTTCGTAGTATATTTGAGAAACAGCAGATACGTCGTCTTATGTATGCGCGCTGGCTTCTCAACTTGCTGTTTCTTATTATTGCTTACTAGGCTGAAAACTGTACCGATCAGTACATGTACCTAGTGAACGAAGCCCCACTGCGGACGTTGCGGCCGCTGCGGTTAAGCTGAGTCGAACCCGGTTCTAAACTAGGTAGCCATTTACAATGGAAAACAAAAAGATCGGCCGCACATTCCCGCAGTACCACAGTTCGTTCTAACTTGCATGTAATGTACCTATACTACCTTTCATACCCCTTATTTACGGTACACGAAATGGTTATTTCTTTAGTCATTGATACTAGGTAGTAAACTACTCCGTAGTCAACTGAGTCCTACTACAACAGCTGCGGCCGCTGCAGCTAACCCAGTTAAGTCTTAACATGACCTGAGGTACACGTCCCTATGCCGCCTTTGCCCTTTTTTATTCCGATGCAACAAAAGCCAAACGCTTCAAACGGCCGATAGTGATGGCCCCATCAACATCAGCCTCGGCTACTTTGTACTGCCTACATGATATTGGATATACAGGACCCGCCAAGGGCCCTGATGTCGGAAATGATCTCGCGTAGTTTAACAACCCCGCAAGGAAGAGGGTGTGTATATGTGCCTGAGTTGCTGAGGAATAGGAAACCAATACCATACGGCCTATGGTACCCTGTCTCTATGGAGCCTACGGAGTTGAGTGAACTGCATTACTTTGCTTTCTTAGAACGTCTCTTGTCCCATTTCCCGCTCTGCTACAATTAAAAGCTCGAGGTAGGTCCCTACCACGTCTGTTAGAGTTGAAACTTGAAACAATGAGGCTACCATTGATAGACACAGTACCTGCAGCTTTCCATCTGGTATTCATCATCTGAAGAGCGTTTACACAAATCGTCTTCCCAATGAGATATTGCTCATTGCTTGTTTCATTGGCCATCCACGAAAGAGCAACGGATGTACGATACAGAGAGTGTAACACTAGAGGGGAGAGGCATACCAAGTGAGAGTCTTGCGCCAGTTTCATCAGCACCTGGGCAAAGGACACAACTCGAGAGCAGTTCTCCTTCATCTTAGCAATAGATCGATCCATGCATTCACGAAGAAGTGCCGCTGTTTCTATATCAATTGGCATGTTTTCGCTGAACGAGTCACAGCTGTGATGATCGCTGAGCTTCATCTGGGCACTGACATTGTTAAAGTTTCTTTGCACAAAGCACATGAAAGGGTATAGTTACCTCAAACAAAGAGCCTGTGCGAGATAGAAAGCTCCTGCGACAGCAGAGTTTTCAGTTAACAGAGACAAAGTTGAAGATGTGGTTTGGTGTAATAATTCCATGTCCTCCAGCATAAATGCAGGCGTACTAGTTTGATCGTTGCAGTGCTTGATCACTCGTCCTAATAAATGCGACGCTTGAGCCACGCGTGCAAATGGGCTGACCTGCATGCTGGTAGCAGATGCCAAAGACAATCTTTCTGGGGGCACAATTTCCTACTCCGACACGTCGTTAGTTGAATATATTGATCTGCAACGAGCTGCCGATCATACCCCATTTCTCCAAGCTTCATCATCTACGGGAATGGGTGTATCAATAGTTGGGTCTTCCGTGAATAATGACCGCTGGTCGCTCCCAGCTGCGACATATCTATCACGACGTTAACACCGAAGCCATTTAAGGAGAGAGTAGTTACAGACCTGTCGAGTATAACCACGTACCACCATGCTCTTTGTCTTTCCTCCCAATCCACCCAGCTCCGTGGTGTCTGTAGCATTTGCGGAGCCAGCTTATTATGCAAGCCGAGGGTGATACCATGACTCGCACATGTACCGATAGATGTATAAGCCGCCGGAAATATAGCGTGACCCAATTCGTACACCGCAATGATCAAAGTAGCTTGCAGTTTCGTCAAAGTGTACAATCCGTCCAGTGTATAGCAGAACTGTTTTGCAATGACGTAAAGATGTGAACGTTCTGCATCGTTGTCTGTCGGCACTTCGAGGATCAGTTTCATAGACAGTAATAGCAGCGCAGTATCCAGCCTTAGCCCATTCTGGCTCCGATGATTGATCAGTCTGTCTAATTTGGCTTCGTTCAAGATAGGCATCCAAGGATTCATCAATCGAAAATACTGAGTTTTTATATGATCAACGGCTAAATGATCCCCAATGGCGGTAAACACTTCTTGGGGAATGAAAACATTAACCACAGGATTAGATTTTATACAATATTCCGAGAGCCCTGAGTCCAGGAAAAGAGACTTGAAATAGAGCTTGGATGAAGCATCGTGAAGTATTGGCACAGTCGTTGTATCTTCGAAACTTGACAATATCGACGGCGTCTGGTTTGACAGCCCAGCAACCTACTGCTCCAGTTCAAAGATTCTAGAGCGCAGACTGGCCGAGTCATCGGTACCATTTGCCAGCCACGAATAATCACAATGACGGCGAAACCTATTCAGTCAATAACAATTACTGATACTATGTGAAGCATAAATTTACCTTTTGCATAACGAACAACTCGGGAGACTCTTATCGCAGCGACGTTTGTTCTTGTGGCATGCAGCACAGGCACGAGCGGCCGTTTCGACCGCAACTGAGCTTTCAGCCATGAAACTCGCTCGGAGATGGATACTTTCCAGGAAGAGGTTGGTCACATTGGTATAATATTGTGAGAGGAATCCATATTATATCCTGAGCTAGTGTGCGGCCGCACGCTAAAAGTGGCCTATCAGCTGACCGAAAGTTCAAATGTTCTTTACTGATCCGGCGGAGTATATTAGGAGTGCCCAGGTTGCTCTTGTGGGGTAGCGGTAGCTATTAAAAATAGTTGTGTACATTCAAGTATGGACTTTTTTTTTTTTAATTCTACTAATATCCTTATAAAATACTTCTGACCCCTATGTCAGTCCAACTAATACTTCAATCAATGCCATTATTTACCTAACATTTATGTCACTTTGTTCCTTTAATACGCTGATTATTGTCCTTATAAGAGCCAGGTTGTAGCATATATGTATATTATTGTAGAATCCTTTCATTATTTTATATCACCTGAGAGACATGGGTTTTCAGAATACAAATCGTAAAGAAAGGGGACTACAATATTTGCATTTACCCGTGAATTTTCGCCTTACAGTTAGTTAAAAAAGATGGAACCAACGGCTAGAGAATCCGGAAACCGAAAGCTAAGCCATGACCTCGTCAGGGGCGTGTTCAACTGGACTAACGAATTCTTGCCCAAACTCGGAGTGATACTACTCTTCGCCGTAAAGTGCGGCAAAGCGGGACATGGCGGAGTTGCAACTGCTAGTCTTTGAAAGTCCGCCTTTTGGACGATTTATATCCATTTAGGGTTACATAGAGATATAAATAGTCACTTGATCGCTCTAGTCAGGAGCTCTTCCATCAGCCATTCCACATAGGATAATTCTACGCTTGACATATTGAATCATGAGTACAACCGTCGAATTCCTCCTCGGTTCTTTGGCACTTGCCAGCAGTATTCTAGGCAATGGTTCAAGTCTCCCAACAGTGGACCTAGGCTACCAGATTCACCGCGACATCTCCTTGGATGTGAGCACCTCCCAATTCTAACCAATACAGGACCTGTTTATTAACCATCGGCCACAGGAAACATTCAACACTTACAACTTCACCGACATACCATATGCGGAACCTCCTTTAGGTCCTCTGAGGTTTAAAGCACCCATTCCACCTAGAGGTCGGAAGTCTGAGATCCAAGATGGCAGTATTGGAAAGATCTGTCCTCAAGCTAATACTAAATGGAATGGGATGGGATCCCTGTTTGCCGCTGCTTACGCAGCAGACAGGCTCCCATTCAACTACACGCAAGCTGAGGAGACTTTGGCCAATTCGCCGCCTCGAGCAATGGATCCTCGGGTCACTGAAGATTGCCTCGTTTTGGATGTGCTAGTTCCGAAAGCAGTCTTTCATGAACAATCCAAGTCAAAAGGAGCGCCTGTCTTAGTGTGGATTTATGTAAGTTCGCTGTCTAGCTTGTTCCTTTAAAACAGTGGGTTATTCTAATGCGCTTCAGGGAGGCGGCTATGCTCTTGGGGATAAGACTATGTTTGGAAGCCCACACGAGCTTATTGTGGCCACTCAACAAGGTGAAAACCAAGGTGCTATCTGGGTAGCTATGAACTATCGCCTTGGAGCCTTTGGGTTCCTCTCAGGCCCTACCTTGCAAGAGACCGGTACAGCGAATGCAGGTCTTCATGACCAGAGACTCGCTCTTGAATGGGTGCAGGAGAACATCTACAAGTTTGGCGGAGACCCTGATAACGTCACTGTCATGGGTATTTCAGCGGGTGGCGGGTCAGTTATGCACCAGATTACGGCATACGGCGGCTTGAAACCTGCACCATTCCACCAAGCTATCACGCAGTCATCAGCCTTTGTTCCTAATCCAGGGACTCAATTGCAGGAGGACGCTTTCAACGATTTTCTCTCACTTCTCAACGTCAGCTCTCTTGAAGAGGCTCGAGCTCTGGATTCCACTACCCTTATTGAAGCAAATGCGAAACAGATCTCGGAGGCACCATATGGCGCATTTATATTTGGCCCAACCGTTGATGGCGATTTTGTCCCTGGTGTGCCGACGAAACTGATCCTTCATGGTTCCTATTCAAAAGGCATCTCTATTTTATCATCTCACATGAGCCATGAGGGAATTTTCTTCATAAATCCAAGGGCCATTGACGACGAAACGGTGTTGCGTCAGCAGCTTCGGAATACTTTTCCGCAAATGTCGGAAAGAAACTTTTACTTTGTATTCGACACACTATATTCGCCGACTTATGATGGGTCGTATCCCTATAAAACTCCTCTTGAACGAGCGCAACTTATTATTGCCGAATCAATCTTCACCTGCAACCAGAACTCCATGTTAAAAAGCGCAATACACCAAGGCACAGCGGCGTTCGGGTACCAGTTCTCGATCCCACCAGCGCTTCATGGTGGCGACCAGCCCTATATTTTCCCCAATGGTCCATTCCCCGACGTCGATCCTGTCATTTCCAAATTCGTTCAACAAACCATCGCTGGTTTTGTTAACAATGGTGCGCCGTCTGAACGCATTGCTGGAGCCTCGATCCCTCCGTACGCAACCAACAAATCTGTTCTTAATCTAGTCCCAGACTCCCCAATAATTATCCCTGATCCAACAGCTAACGAGAGATGTGATTAGTAGTATAAATATTTGTTTATTTATTTATTTTATTATTAACGTCTACTAAGTAAGCTAGTTATATAAGTCCTTATTTAGGTACTAGGATGGTAGGAGCTGTTAAGTTTAAATTAAGCGTTTGCTACGTTTTAATATAATAAAAGAAAAAGGGGAAGTATTAATCTTATTTTATATATTTATCTTTATAAAGGGAGGGCCGTATGGATTTATTTCCTTTATAAATTTCTAAAATCTCCTTATACCCCCTATTACTAAAGAGGTATTTAATATAGGTAGTTCTAAAGTATACCTCCCTCTTTAGTATATTAAAAAAGAAGGGGGCTATTATATAGTACTTTATAAAATACCTTTATATCCTTAGTTTACTATATTTATAGATAGGCCTAGCGTTATATTTAAATCTTTTATAGTATTTTATAAAATCCTTATATTTAGATTTTTTAGCTAATAGCTAATATAAGATTAAGTATAGGAAATATAATTCTAGAGGTATAAAAAAAGCTTTATAAAGGCCCTATTTACTGGCTTTATAAGACTTTAGGTAGTTATTATTCTAATTATTATTTTATATCTTCCTACGTTTCTTTTTTACTTACTTTTTAATAAAGGTAATAATAAAGTAGTTTTTTAAGTAGTAAAGGAGTTCTAAACCCTTTTTTACTAGCTGGTTAGCTTTTTTATTTCCTAATATATCTTTATAGCCTAGGACCTAGGCTACCTTTATAGTTATTTATAAAAGTAGTCTTTAGGTAATTTAATATAGGCCTATATAAGCTCCTTAAAATAAGGCAGAGGTTAGCTTTAGTATTTTATTTACTACTATTAAGTTATTTAAAAAAAGCAGAATCTCTTAAATATTTAGGTTTTTAAAGGTGTAAGCCCTAGCTAGCTTTATTACTTTAAAAGTACCTACTACCTTAGTATTATAGACCTCTGTATTAGTAAAAGGGCTGTATACTATAGTTTTTTTAAAGTTATAGTATATAACAGCTCCTTATCCTATATTACCTTATTTATCCTAAGACCTATCTAAGTAAGTAAGGAGGGTAGACCTAGGAAAACTATTAAAAAGCTTTAGGTATTTTTCTACTGCCTTTAACTTTAGTAAGCTTTTAAAGTCTAGGCCTGCTTAAATAGCTTTATTATTTTTAGTAAAAAAGGAAGGTTAAACTATTTTTCCTACTAGGGCTATAGTACGCTATAGCTAGATAAGGGGAATCCTAGAGGGGAGTTTCTTATTAATATATCTACTAACTAGGTAGTTTCTATTTAGGCCTATAAAGTAGACTACTATATAAAGTCTAGTTTATACTACCTATACTAATACTAGGGGGATTCTAGATTTTTTATATATAATAAGGAGGTTAGTTATCTTTTATATAAAGACAATTACTCTAGCCGCTGCTTTAAAAAAAGGTTTTAAAATTATAGTTAGTTCTACTAAGCCTATTCTTACTTATTTATTTAGATTTATTATACTTTATCTATTCTTACTAGGCTAAAAAGCCTTTATTTTATATAAGGCTACGGGGGTAACGTAGGCCTTAGCTGCTATAGCTACTACATCTAGTAGAAATCCTTTTTATATTTTATTTAAAAATCTTAAGAAATTAGCTGCTTTAAGGGCTTTTCCTTTTATAATCCTAAGGTACTTTTTAAATAAAAGCTGTAAGTTTAAGTATATCCTTAGTTAATAAACTAAGTCCTAGGGGGCTATAGTCTTTCCTTTAAAGTCTACTCCCTTATTATAGGTTTAGGTTCTAGTTTTATAAAAGTATATAAATTTAGCCTTATCTAAGTTAAAGAAAACCGCATTCCTATCGCCTTAATTTAGGGTATCTTCCAATTCCTACTAAAGCTTTTAAATAGTTTCCTTAATATTAGCTCCTACTGCTATAATACTAATATTATTTATATACCTAAAATAGATATTAAGGTTATTTAACTTTAGGCTAGGGAAAAAGTAAAGTATAAAGATAATAGGGAAGATAAAGGACTCTTACGGGGCTTTATACTCCAGCTTTATTTCCAGGAGGATAGTTCTATAGTTATTTTAAATAAGGGCCTTATAATTACTTATAAAGAAATTAACCTATTTTATGAAAAAAGGGGGCTACCCTTATTCCCCAAGTCTATATACTAAGTAGTTATATATTACTATATTAAAGGCGCCGGAGATATTAAGTATAAAAAGGAAAATAATAAGGCCTTATACTAAAGTAACCTTAGCGTTATATAGCAGGTAGGTAACTAGGTTTATTATAAACCTTTTTAAAAAAACCCTAAAGTATTATTCTAATAGTATTTTATATTCTATTGCCAGGAGGGAAACCCTTCTAGCCAAAAGTCTCTTAAGGCCTTTACCTATATAAAAAAGCAGAAAGATAGGTCTATAGCCTTTATATATATGTCACGACCCAACTCTTATGGTCGCGACAACGGGCCTACAGGGTAGGCGCCGCCGGATTAACTATAGGCCGATGGACTAATAGTAGCACGCTCGCTTATCTCTTCCGACGAGCTATATAAGTAGTATCTCGTCTAGCTTATCTAATAAGCCTTACGAGCCTAGAATTAACTAGGTATATAAGTCTATTTTATATTACTTATTAGAATACTTAGATAGCTAGTTATTATTAATATAATAGTATTTAGATTAAATATTCAGATACTTTATTCTACAGCTAGTAATAAGGTTACCCGTCTACCGACCTAACCGCTCCGCTAACATAAACTATAGAACCTTTTTAAGGTTTATCCCTTGGGAAAAGTATTATCTATACTAACCTATAAATACTGGTTTATTATACGATAATAACTTTTATTTAGACAGTTACCTTAGACCTATAGGTAATAAAATACTAAGAATTTAGCAGCTTATAAGCTTTAGAGTTCTAGACAACGATACTGATTACGAAAGTAAAGCTTAAAGTAATTATAATAGTAATATTAAAATCTAAGATAATTTTGAAGATATTACTAAAAACGTTGTAATAGCTCTGCAACTGCCTGTAAACTAATAGGAGGCCGATAACTGCTTTCTAATTGTCACGACCTGACTCTTATGGTTGCGACAACGGGCCTACAGGGTAGGCGCCGCCGGATTAACTATAGGCCGATAGACCAATAGCAGCACGCTTGCTTAACTCTTCCGACGAGCTACATAAGTAGTATCTCGTCTAGCTTATCTAACGAGCCTTATAAGCCTAAAATTAACTAAGTATATAAGTTTATTTTATATTACTTGTTAAAATACTTAAATAGCTAGTTGTTATTATAATACAATAGTATTTAGATTAAATACTTAGATACTTTACTCTGTATCTAATAATAAAATTACCCGTCTACCGACCTGACCGCTCTGCTAATATAAATTATAAAACCCTTTTAAGGTTTATCCCTTAGGAAAAGTATTATCTATACTAACCTATAAATACCAGTTTATTATATAATAATAACTTTTATTTAGACGGTTACCTTAGACCTACGGGTAATAAAATACTAAGGACTTAGCAGCTTATAAGCTTTAGAGTTCTAAATAATAATACTAATTATAAAAGCAAAACTTAAAGTAATTACAACAGCAATATTAAAATCTAAGACAATTTTAAAAGCACTACTAAAGATATTATAATAGCTCCGCAACCACCTACTAATTTAAATAAAGCTAACGTATGCTTTACAGTACTTAAAGAACTCGTAGAATAGTTACGCCAGATAATTAATACTTAAGCGGCTACTATTATAATACTCTAAGTACAGCAACTAGTGGAAAACCCTATAGTAAACCTAGCCCCTGTAGTACGCTAACGGGAACCCGGAGAAATTATTAAACCACTACTACTAGATAAATTTAAAAAAAACCCTAAGTAAATTTAGAAATTCTTTATAAATATAAGAAACTACTTCAGCTACTTTCTAACCACTATAGCTAGTAATATTATAAAAGTTTAAACTACAGGAACCTATTTAGCTAAAACTACTAAAAATTAGTTTAAGCTATATCTTAGAGATTTTAAATAAATAAAAGAACTAAAGAAATAATATACTAATAAACTATTTACTAACTACACTACTTTTAAAAAATAGCTTAAAAAGCTATATAGAAAAACTAATAAAGCTAAAAAAGTAAAAAAAGCACTCCTCTAAATTAAATAAACTAAACTATACGCTAAATATACAGCTGCCTTTATATATCTAGCTACTAGAACTAACCTAAACGATAAAGCATAGTATATACTCTACTATCAAGGACTTAAGCCTAATGTTAAAAATAAGTTATATTAAAATAAATTACCTAATACTCTAGATAAACTCTCTGAAAAAGCTACTTATATTAATAAATACCTATTTAAATAATATAAAGAACGTAAATGAAAAAAGAATATGTAAAAAATAATCCCTAAGTACTTTTACTTTAGCAATAATACTAACTAGGGAAAAAAATAAGATATTGTAATATATAATAATAGAAAACCAGGACCTATAGACCTTAGTACTATTAAGGTATAACGTAAGAATGTTAAATACTATAATTATAGGAAGAAAGGATACGTAAAGAAATACTACCAAGCTCTAAAGAAAGATAGTAATAAGAAGTTCACACCTATCCTAAAACCTAAGGAAAACTAAGCTATTAATACTATATAACCCTTAGTAAACTACAATATACTATACTTTTTAGTATATTATAATAATAAATACTAAATATACTTTAGTAATAAATAAAAATCAGGCTAGTTCCTTAAAGGACCCTATAATACCTAAACCTTAAATACACTTAAGGAAGTTACTTAAGAAAAAATAGCAAAGATCAAAAACTAATACACTATACTTATAAATAACTAATACTAAGAAGGCATAAGCTATACCTAAATACTAGTTTAATAAGCCCTCGATAATATAAAACTTGCAACTATATAACTGCACTTAGAAAACAATAGGTTAACGGAATAAGAAAACTCTCCCAACTTTAAAAATAAAGAGGAAGTCATCTGCAAATAAGAATAAGACGAAGCTATATAATAATATAATAAAGATCTTCTAAACACTATACCTCCGATATAATATAACCTTTATAAAGAAATAACCTAGGAAGAACTTAATAACTTTAAAAAACGTATATATAACTAATATAGTTTAATAGAACCTAAAAGTATTTACTATCCCTATAAAATAACTATAGAAAACTAGGAATGTTTTAAAGACTGGTATAAATAGAAAGGCATTATTAAAAAAATTAAATACTATAATAAAATAGCCTAATAAAAAGAACTTAAGGAATACCAGAGACTTCTAGAACAATAAGGTTAAATTAAATAAATCAACCTACATACTGTATTTAACAGAACTAAACTACCCGAAGACTAGTTTTAATAATATATTAAGACTAATATAGACAAATATCTAACTACTAAGGCACTAGAATCAGCTCTCTATTATATTAACAATATCTAGATCACAGATTAATATAATAAAGCCAATATTATTAACTGCAGGCTCCTACTCTACAAACAACACCTTATACTTAAACTCCAAAAATAGCATAAAGACTATAGAATTACAGAATATAGACAAAAGGAGTTTACATTCTGTAATAATAATTATTATAAAAAACACTAATATTAATAACGTACCCTCGTATACGTTACCTATAACTTAGAATAATAAAGATTTAATCTTATAAAACACAGCACTAATAAAAAACTATAAGAAATTAGCTAAAATAAACTTCAGAAGTATTATAAACTTACCACTAGAAATATCCCTTAACTTAGATATACCTAGTATAAACACTATAATATCTAAAATAATAAACTAAGATAAATTACCTTAGACCTTAATAATATAACTATTAACCCCTACGGTAATAACTATTATAATAACGTAGATAATATAATCTACTATAACTTAAATATAATCTTAGGACTAAAACTATGAAAATTCTAAGTACTAGGCACTTTAGAAGGATACTTAATTATAGTCTACATAGACTTAGGAGCTATGATAAGCTATATTATACCTTAACTTATTAACTGCCTAAAGTTAACTAACTGTAAGAAAGAGAAACTATATACGCTTACTAATATTAAATAATAACCCTTTACTTATAATAATAGAACCGTTAACCGTAAGATTAATTACTTTAAAATCTAGTTTAGTAGAATTATAGATTATTTAAAGTTTAATATTACTAATATCTTAGGATATAATATACTCTTAGGATATAATTAGCTAGAGTTACGCAACCCTAATATTAATTAAAAGGAAGGCTACGTAATATAGCGACCTTGCGTCTAACTAATTAATACCCTAGCGAAACTATAATTAAATTAGAAAGATTAATAAAATATAATAATATCCTTAATAATAGAATTAAAGACCCCTGTATTAAACTAAGAAAAGACATAAAAACATACAGAAACAAAAACAGTTATAAAACAGGTACTTACTATAGAACTACGAAAGTTCCTAAAAATAGTTAAATACGTTAAGAAACCTAAGAAAAAACAGCTTAGATTTCTTAACTTAATTATACAGAAGGTTAAAGATCTATACTACTAAGACTAAGATACACTAGAACGTTTAAAAAACGTACCTATAGACCTCCAGTATATAAAAGTTTTTAATAAGGAACTTAATACTAAACTACTAGAATATAGCTAATAGGATTATAAGATTAAACTTATAAACAATAAAGTCCTAATATTTAATAAAATCTATAACCTAAGTACTACTAAACTTAAGATACTTAATAAATAGATTAGGGATTAACTAAAAAAGGGCTATATTAGACCTTTTAAATCCTTAGTAGAATATCTAGTTATATTTATACTTAAAAAGAATAGTAAACTTTAACTTATTATAAACTATTAATAATTAAACGTAATAATTAAAAAAGATATTATACTGCTACCTTTAATTTCGGAAATTAAAGACTGGCTTATAGGAGCTAAGATCTTCACATTGTTAAATCTTAAAGGAGCTTATAACCTTATTTAAATTAAAAAAGGCAATAAATAGAAAACTGCCTTCTGCACTAAGTACAGACTTTATAAATATTAGGTAATACTTTTTAAACTTATAAACGCTTTAGTATCCTTTTAAAAAATAATTAACTATATATTATAAGACTACGTAAATTATTTTATTATCGTATACCTTAATAATATTCTTATCTATTCCAGGAACCTGGAAGAATATAAGGAATATGTTAAAAAAGTATTATAAATACTCTAAGACAACCGACTCCTAGTAGAACCTAAGAAATACAACTTCTATATATAAAAGGTTATATTTCTAAGATATATTATTACCTTAGGCAGAGTCTAAATAAACCTTAAGAAACTTAAAGTAATTAATAATTAAAAGCTACCTAAAAACGTTAAGTAAGTATAAAGTTTTTTAAAATTTACTAACTACTATTAACACTTTATTAAGGACTTCTTAAAAATCGCTATACTACTTATAAACTTAATAAAAAAAAAATATTAAATTTAAACTTACCTAAGACGCTCTAATAGTATTTAAACACCTTAAACAAGCTTTTACTACTACACTAGTATTTATAATATTTAACTTAAATAAACCTATTATAATTAAAACCAACGCCTTAGATTTTACAATTAGCGGAGTACTCTATTAACTAAATAATATACTTAAAAAAAAGCTTAGGCCTATTGCCTACTTCTCTAAGAAACTAAATAAACTAGAACTTAGATACCCTATTTATAATAAAGAGTTTATAGCTATATACTAAGCGCTTAGTAAGTAGTATTAAAAATATTACTATAAAAGAAGTTAATTTCTAATAACTATCCTTATAGATTATTAAAATATTACCTACTTTATAATAATATAAGAACTATCTTATAAATAAGTTAAGTATTATAAGTAACTCTCTAAGTTTAAGCTTATTATTAAATACTGCAGTAGTTTAGATAACGGACGCGCTAATATACTTAGCAGACGCCTAGACTACTTCTAGGAAATTCCAGAAGTTAAAGTACAGATACTAGAACTAAACTAGTACAGAGACCTTACGATCTGATTAATTAATATAATATATTAAATTAAAATAGATAATCTAATTATTAATAATATAAAGGAATATATTAAGAACTAAGAAAATAAATAATATTTAGAAGGTATTTCTATAAATATTAATTGCCTAATATTAAATAGACTTATCTAGGTACCAGAAGGCTTATAAAGTAAAGTAGTAAAATTAGTTTACGTATATAAGCTTAACGGGCACTGTAGAATATAAAAAACCACCCAGTAAGTTATATAATACTTTAAATTTAGAGGTATTAAGAAATAGGTATAAAAGGTTATATTAGAATATATAATATACGGACGAGCTAAGGTATTACGCTATCTTCCTTATGGAAAACTGTAACCTTTACTAGTTCTAATTAGAAATTAGAAATTAATAACGTTTAACTACATTATTAAGCTTCTACTTTCTAAAGAACCTATAATTAATAAGATATAGGATAGCATCTTCGTAGTAGTTAACCGACTTTTAAAAATAATTTACTTTATCTTAGTTACTGAAAAAAGCTCTATAGAAGACCTAGCTTATATCTTTTTCTAAAATATCTACGCCTATTATAGACTGCTAAACGAGATTATTTCCGACAGAGGATTAATATTTATATTAAAATTTTAGTAATTACTTATAGTAAGAATTGGATTAAAATATAAAGCTAGTATAGCTTACTACCCCTAGACGGATAGATAAACTAAATAAATTAACTAAATTATTAAAACCTATTTATAATATTATATTAACTTTAATTAAGATAATTAGGTAGAATACTTACTAACTACCTAAGCATTCTATAATAGTATACTAATAAAATCTATAAACTACTTACTGTTTTACGTAAACTATAGGTTTAAACTAGACCTACACCAACCTCCTATTAAAAAAAAAAATACTAGCAAAGCTATTATTATAGCAGATAAACTTAAAAAACTGCATTAAGAATTATAAATATAACTTAAATTTGTTAAAGAATAAATAGCTAAATTTATAAATATAAAAAAAATTAGAGGACTAACCTTTAAGGAGGGAAACATAGTCTACCTACTCCAACACTTATGAAATAATAAATAACTAAATATTAGGATTAATAAACTAAGTAATAAGCTTAACTTTAAAAAACTTAAACCTTATAAAGTTATAAAGAAAATCAGACCCATTAATTATAAAATAAATCTCCCACTTACCCTAGGATAATAAGGAAAAACTATATATCTGAATTTTTATATCTTACTACTAGAAAAAGCATTAGTAAATAAGGAAATAGGTAAAGTTATATAAGATGAAATTATTATTTAAGGTAAAGAACTTAAATATAAGGTTAAGAGGCTTAAAATAATAAAATTTAATAAAAATACTTAATAAACTAAATACTTAGTAAAATAAAAAGGCTATAATAAAACAGAAAATTTATAGTAACCTATTAAAGACCTTAAATACTTAAAAAACCTTTTAAATAACTTCTACTAAAATCTAGGTTTAATAAAAAGGAATTAAAAATACCCTAATTAATAACGTTAACTACAGAACCTACAGTTATAAAATTAAATAAATTAGGTAATAACATTTTAGCCTAACGCAAGGCCTCCGCTTTATACTCCTCCCGCTTAATATAATCTAACTTATCTAAATTATTAATACCCTACGCTACAGTATATATTATTTTTCTATACTATAACTTTTTTTCCTTATAAAGGTATTTAACCTTTATACTAGATAAGCGAAGATATTTAAGCTTACGCTTATATTCTTCTTCTGCCTTTTTAATCTTAGCTTTTAGCTTAATATACTAAAATACTACCTTACGAAATTACGCAAGAGAAAGCTATTTTATATTACAAAAAGACTTCTAACTAATTATACAGGAGGAATAATAAAAAAACTCTCCCTTTATAAAATAATATTTAGAACCAGAAGCCTTACAGGTAGAATATTTATTTATCTTAACTAAGTAAAATAAAATAAATAAATAAAAATTACTATACTATTTGCGTTTATTAGTCTTTAGCCCCTTAGATTTAGCAGATATAATAGTAGTAATTACTCCGGAAATTATAAATAAAAGAAAATAAAGGTAAGAACTTATAAAAAGAAAAGGGAGTAGGTTACTTATATTAGATTAAGTAAGGTCTTAAGGATAAGATTAATAGGAGGGGGATATTGTATTATAACCTAACTCTTATAGTTATAATAACGGGCCTTAAGGGTAGGCGCCGCTGGATTAACTATAGGCCGATAGACTAATAGCAGCACGCTTGCTTAACTCTTCTAATAAGCTATATAAATAGTATCTCGTCTAGCTCGTCTAACGAGCCTTATAAGCCCAGAATTAACTAAGTATATAAGTTTATTTTATATTACTTATTAGAATACTTAGATAGCTAGTTATTATTATAATACAATAGTATTTAAATTAAACACTCAGACACTTTACTTTATATTTAATAATAAGATTACCTATCTACCGACCTGACCGCTCCGCTAATATAAACTATAAAACCCTTCTAAGGTTTATCCCTTAGGAAAAGCATTATCTATACTAACCTATAGATACCAGTTTATTACACTAATACTTAAAGAACAAGTAGTAGAACTACTTAGAATAGTTACTGCTTAAGCAGCTACTATTATAACTTTCTAAGCGTAATAATTAGTAGAAAACCCTATGGTAAACCCAGCCCCTGCGGTACGTTAACGTAAACCTAGAGAAATTATTAAACTACTACTACTAGATAAATTTAAAGAAGACCTTAAATAAATTTAGAAATTCTTTATAAATATAAGGAACTACTTTAGCTATTTTCTAACTACTATAGTTAGTAATATTATAAAAGTTTAAACTGTAGGAACTTATTTAGTTAAAACTGCTAAAGATTAGTTTAAACTATATTTTAGAGATTTTAAATAAATAAAGGAATTAAAGAAATAATATATTAACAAACTATTCGCTAACTATATTATATTTAAGAAGTAATTTAAAAAGCTATATAGAAAAACTAATAAAGCTAAAGAAGTAAAGGAAGTACTTTTATAAATTAAATAAACTAGATTATATACTAAATATACAGCTGCTTTTATACATTTAGCCGCTAGAATTAACCTAAATAATAAAGTATAATATATACTTTACTATTAAGGACTTAAGTCCGACGTTAAAAATAAGTTATACTAAGATAAGTTACCTAATACTCTAGATAAACTCTCCGAGAAGGCTACTTACATTAACAAACGCTTATTTAAATAACGTAAAGAATATAAATAAGAAGGAAATACATAGAAAATAATTCCTAAGTATTTCTACTTTAGTAATAACGCTAACTAAGGGAAAAAATAAGATATTACGTCCTATAATAATAGAAAACTAGGACTTATAGATCTTAGTATTATTAAGGTATAACGTAAGAATATTAAATATTATAACTATAAAAAGAAAGGATATATAAAAAAATACTGCTAAGCTTTAAAGAAAGATAATAATAAGAAGTCTACGCCTATCCTAGAACCTAAGGAAAACCGAGCTATTAATACTATATAACCCTTAGTAAACTACAATATACTATATTTTTTAATATATTATAATAATAAATATTAAATATACCTTAGTAATAAATAAGGATTAGGCTGGTTCCCTAAAGGACCTTATAATACCTAAACCCTAAATACTCTTAAGGAAGTTACTTAAGAAGAAATAGTAAAAATTAAAAAACAATATACTGTACTTATAAATAACTAATACTAAAAAGGCATAAGCTATGCCTAGACACTAGTTTAGTAAGCCCTTAATAATATAGAACTTACAGCTATATAACTGTACTTAGAAGATAATAGGATAATAGAATAAGAAAACTTACCTAATTTTAAGGATAAAGAAGAAGTTATTTGTAAATAAGAACGAGATGAAGCTATATAATAATATAACGAGGATCTTCTAAATACTACACCTCTAATATAATATAACCTTTATAAAGGAATAACCTAGGAAGAACTTAACGACTTTAAAAAATATATATATAATTAATATAGTTTAATAAAACCTAAAAGTATTTACTATCTTTGTAAAATAACTATAGAGGATTAGGAACATTTTAAAGACTAATATAAATAGAAGGGTATTATTAAGGAAATTAAACATTATAATAAAATAGTTTAATAAAAGGAACTTAAAGAATACTAGAGACTCCTAGAATAATAGAGATAGATTAAGTAGATCAACCTATATACCGCCTTCAACAGAACTAAGCTACTAGGAAACTAATTCTAATAATATATTAAGACTAATATAAATAAATACCCAACTGCTAAAGTACTAAAGACAGCCCTCTATTATATTAATAATATCTAGATCACGGATTAATATAATAAAGCTAATATTATTAACTATAAACTTTTACTTTATAAATAATATATTATACTTAAACTTTAAGAATAGTATAAAAACTATAGGATTATAAAATATAGATAAGAGAAGTTTATACTCTGTAATAATAATTATTATAAAAGACACTAACGTTAATAATGCACCCTTGTATATATTACCTATAACCTAGAACATTAAGGTTTTAACTTTATAAGATATAGCATTAATAATAAATTTTAAAAAATTAACTAAAATAAACTTCGGAAGTATTATAAGCTTACTATCAGAAATATCCCTTAGCCTAGATATACCTAGTGTAAATACTATAATATCTAAGATAATAAGCTAGGATAGATTACCTTAGACCTAGATAATATAACTATTAACCTATACGATAATAATTACTACAACAACGTAGATAATATAATTTACTATAACCTAAATATAATCTTAGGATAGAAACTACGAAAATTCTAAGTGCCTGGTATTCTAGAAGAATACTTAATTATAGTTTATATAGACTTAGGAGCTATAATAAGCTATATTACACCTTAACTCGTTAACTGCCTAAAGTTAACTAACCGTAAGAAAGAGAAACTATATACGCTTACTAATATTAAATAATAACCCTTTACTTATAATAATAGAACCGTTAACTATAAGACTAATTACTTTAAAATCCGGTTTAGTAAAATCTTAGATTAATTAAAGTTTAATATTACTAATATTTTAGGATATAATATACTTTTAAAATACAATTAGCTAAAGTTATGTAACTTTAATATTAATTAGAAGGAAGGCTATATAATATAGCGACTTTGCGCCTAATTAATTAATCTCCTAGTAAAACTATAACTAAATTAGGAGGATTAATAAAATGTAATAATATCCCCGACGATAGGATCGGAGACCCCTGTATTAAACTAAGAAAAGATATAAAAATATATAGAAAAAGAAACAGTTATAAACCAGGTACCTACTATAAAACTACGAAAGTTCCTAAAAATAGTTAAATACATTAAGAAACCTAAGAAAAAACAGCTTAGATTTTTTAACTTAATTATATAAAAGGTTAAGGATCTATGCTACTAAGACTAAGATATACTAGAATGTTTAAAAAATATACCTATAGACCTTTAGTATATAAAAGTTTTTAATAAAGAATTTAATATTAGACTACTAAAATATAGCTAATAGGATTATAAAATTAAACTTATAGATAATAAAGTCCTAATGTTTAATAAGATCTATAACCTAAGTACTACTAAGCTTAAAATACTTAATAAATAAATTAGGGACTAACTAAAGAAAGGCTATATTAAACCTTCTAAATCCTTAGCAGAATATCTAGTTATATTTATACCTAAAAAGAATAGTAAACTTTAATTTATTATAGATTACCGATAATTAAATATAATAACTAAGAAAGATATTATACTACTACCTTTAATTTTGGAAATTAGAGACCGGCTTACGGGAGCTAAGATCTTTATATCGTTAGATCTTAAGGGAGTATATAACCTTATTTAAATTAAGAAAGGTAATAAATAAAAAACCGCCTTCTATACTAAATACAGACTTTATAAATATTAAGTAATACCCTTCGGACTTATAAACGCTTTAGTATCCTTTTAAAAAATAATTAACTATGTATTATAAAATTACGTAGACTATTTTATTATTATATACCTTAATAATATCCTGATCTATTCTAGGAACCTGGAGGAATATAAGGAATACGTTAGGAAGGTATTATAAATACTTTAAAATAACCAACTCCTAGTAGAACCTAAGAAATATAACTTCTATATATAGAGGGTTATGTTCTTAAGATATATTATTACCCTAGGCAGAGTTTAAATAAACCCTAAAAAACTTAAAGCGATTAATAATTAAAAGCTACCTAAGAACATTAAGTAGGTATAAAGTTTTTTAAGACTTATTAACTATTACTAATGTTTTATTAAGGACTTTTTAAAAATTATTATACTGCTTATAAACTTAATAAAAAAAAATATTAAATTTAAACTAATATAAGACGCTTTAATTACCTTTAAACGCCTTAAATAAGCCCTCGTTACTACCCTAGTATTTATAATATTTAACCTAAATAAGCCTATTATAATTAAAACTAACGCCTTAGATTTTATAATTAGCGGAGTACTCTATTAACTAGATAATATACTTAAGAAAAAGCTTAGGCCTATTGCCTATTTCTTTAAGAAACTAAATAGACTAGAACTTAGATATCCTATCTATAATAAAGAATTTATAGCTATTTACTAAGTGCTTAGTAAGTAGTATTAGAGATATTACTATAAAGGAAGTTGATTTTTAGTAACTATCCTTATAGATTACTAGAATATTACTTACTTTATAATAATATAAAAACTATCTTATAGATAAGTTAAGTATTATAAGCAACTCTTTAAGTTTAAGCTTATTATTAAGTACTGCAGTGGTTTAGATAATAGACGTGTAAATATACTTAGTAGATAACTAAACTACTTCTAGGAAATTCCGGAAGTTAAGGTATAAGTATTAGAGAAAAACTAGTATGGAGACCTTACGATTAGATCGATTAATATAATATACTAAATTAAGATAGATAATCTAATTATTAATAATATAAAGGAATATATTAAAAACTAGGAAAATAAATAGTACCTAAAAGGTATTTTTATAAATACTGGATACCTAATACTAGATAGACTTATCTAGGTATTAAAAGACTTATAAAGTAAAGTAGTAAAATTAGTCTATATATATAAACTTAACGGACATCGTAGAATATAAAAAACTACCTAATAAGTTATATAATACTTTAAATTCAAAGGTATTAAAAAATAAGTATAAAAGGTTATATTAGAATATATAATATATAGATAAGCTAAGGCATTACGCCACCTCCCTTATAAAAAACTACAACCTTTACCAGTTCCAGTTAGAAATTAGGAATTAATAATATTTAATTATATTATTAAGCTTCTACCTTCTAAAGAACCTATAACTAATAAAATATAGGATAGTATTTTCGTAGTAGTTAATTAACTTTTGAAAATAGCTTACTTTATCCTAGTTACTAAAAAAAGCTTTACAGAAGACCTAGCTTACGTCTTTTTCTAAAACATCTACGCCTACTATAAATTACTAAATAAGATTATCTCCGACAGAGGATTAATATTTATATCTAAATTCTAATAATTACTTATAGTAAGAATTAGACTAAAATATAAAGCTAATATAGCTTACTACCTACAGATGGATAAATAAACTAAGTAAATTAACTAAATAATTAAAACTTACCTATAATATTATATTAACTTTAACTAAGACGATTAAGTAGAATACTTACTAACTACCTAAGTATCCTATAATAGTATACTAGTAAAATCTATAAACTACTTACTGTTTTACATAAACTATAGGTTTAAACTAGATTTATACCAACCTCCTATTAAAAAAAAAAATACTAGTAAAACTATTATTATAGTAAATAAACTTAAGGAACTATACTAAGAATTATAAGTATAGCTTAAATTCATTAGGGAATAAATAGCTAAATTTACAGATATTAGAAAAATTAGAGGACTAACCTTTAAAAAGGGAGATATAGTCTACCTACTCTAATATTTACAAAATAATAAATAGCTAAATATTAGGATTAATAAGCTAAGTAATAAACTTAACTTTAAAAAACTTAGACTTTATAAAGTTATAAAGAAAATCAGACCTATTAATTACAAAATAGATCTTCTACTTATACTAGGATAATGAAGAAGAACTATATATCCGAATTTTTATATCTTGCTATTAGAAAAAGCACTAGTAGATAAAGAAATAGGTAAAGTTATATAGGATAAAATTATTATTTAAGGCAAAGAACTTAAATATAAGGTTAAGAAACTTAAAATAATAAAATTCAATAAAAACACTTAATAAACTAAATACCTAGTAAAATAGAAAGGTTATAATAAAATAGAAAATTTATAGTAACCTATTAAAGACCTTAAATATTTAAAAGACCTTGTAAATAACTTCTACCGAAGTCTAGGTTTAATAAAAAAGAATTAAAGATACCTTAATTAATAGCATTAACTATGGAACCTATAGTTATAGGATCGGACGGATTAAGTAATAACGTTTTAGCCTAACGTAAGGCCTCCGCTTTACGCTCCTTCCGCTTAATATAATCTAACTTATCTAAATTATTAATACCCTGCGCTATAGTATATATTATTTTTCTATATTATAACTTCTTTTCCTTATAAAGGCATTTAACCTTTATATTAAATAAGTAAAGATATTTAAGCTTACGCTTATATTCTTCTTCTACTTCTTTAATCTCAGCCTTTAGCTTAATATACTAAAATACTACTTTATAAAACTACGCAGGAGAAAGCTATTTTATATTATAAAAAGACTTCTAACCGATTATATAGGAAGAATAATAAAAAGACTCTCCCTCTATAAAATAATATTTAGATCTAGAAGCCTTACAGGCAGAATATTTATTTATCTTAACTAAGTAAAATAAGATAGATAAGTAAAGATTGCTATACTGTTTACGTTTATTAGTCTTTTGCCCCTTAGATTTAATAAATATAATAGCAGTAATTACTTTAGAAATTATAAATAAAAAGAAATAAAGGTAAGAACTTACAAAGAGAAAAGGAGTAGGTTACTTATACCGGATTAAGCAAGGTCTTAAGGATAAGACTAATAGGAGGGGGATATTATATTACAACCCGACTCTTATAGTTATAATAACGGACCTATAGGGTAGGCGCCGCCGGATTAACTATGGGCCGATAGATTAATAGCAGCACGCTTACTTATCTCTTTCAACAAGCTATACGAGCAGTATCTCATCTAGCTTATCTAACGAGCCTCACGAGCCTAGAATCAACTAGGTATATAAGTCTATTTTATATTACTTATTAAAATACTTAGATAGCCAGTTGTTATTAATATAATAGTATTTAAATTAAATATTCAGATACTTTATTCTACAGCTAGTAATAAGGTTACCTATCTACCGACCTAACCGCTCCGCTAATATAAACCATAGAACCTTTCTAAGGTTTGTCCCTTAGGAAAAGCATTGTCTATACTAACCTATAGATACCGGTTCGTTATAATATAATATATACTTTCTCTAGCTTCCTTAGTTTAAGGATAATAATAATCTTAATACTCTAAAAGGGAAGTAGATAGTACCCTACTATTAGGTATCTATAGAAAAGTTTAATAATATATCTGCTAATAGTAGGCTAGGCTAGTTATAAAAAGGTAACTAATATACTGTCTACTCTAGGCGTAGTATTACCTAACCTTATTATAGCTTTTTTAGCCTCCGGTTCTATTACTATTTAATCTTAGTAAATATTTTTATTAATAAGAAGGTCCTTTTTCCATAGGTCTAAGATATCCTCCTTAATTATCTTTTACTTAAGGAGTTTATCCCTAAGGAAGGTTACTCTTTCCGTAAGGTTTAAAATACTTTTATCCTTATTTATTAAGGGGGGTAGTTAAAAGTAGTCTATTACCTTACGTTACTTAACTACTAACTAAATATTTTTAATAACACTAGCTTCCGCTATAATCTTATTTTAATAAGCTTATTTACTATAGTATATAATATTTCTAAAAGTTTTATAAACTCCCTCTTAGGTAAGGGAACTGTCTGCCGCTTTTTTATAAGCTTTATAAGCTACTTTATACTTCTCTAACTACTATAGTATACTATAGCTATTCTAATACCTAGTTTTACCAACTGCTTTTATAATTTATTTAAAAAGGTCCTATAGGGCCTTAGTATATTTATTTAGGTTAGCCCTTAACAGTAAGGTTAGGTTAACTAAGGGGAGGGTTTAGGCAAAGGAGTATATAAGTTAACTAAAGTCTTCCTAATATTCTAGCAGGATATATTTTTTCCCTACCCCTAGAGTTATCCTAAGGGGGTTAAGTAAGTTTATAATTATTATATAGTAGTCTAATCCTATATTAAAGGTATATTTAACTCTAGTTACCGTAGGGTAATTTATAAAATCTAAGTTAATATACTTTCCTAAGTATTAGGTAGGCATATTTATTAAAGCTAGGAAAAGGTTATATTTCTTTACCTATTCTACTATCTTATTACCTATAGGATCTACGCTTCTGCCAAAGTCCTAAAGTTAGTAAAAAGTATTAAAGTTACTTATAATAATAAAGTAAAAAGGGGGAGGGCTTTATTTAGTAAAAGTCTTTATAACTAAGTTTACTAAAGCCCTTTAGTAAACGTTAATAATAATATATTTATATACCTTTATCTAATATATATAACTATTCTTTAGACTTAGGGGAAAGAGTTATTTACTAAGGAGGTTTAGGGAGATTTTAATAAATATAAGAACTAAGGGTTTAATATCCTTTTAATTATTCAGGGGGTTATATACTTAATATTTAGGATAATTCTTAATTTATCTCCTGTTTAATACCCTATCTTATTTAACGTAGGGTTCCTAAATTAGTATAATATTATAACTACCTTCTTATACTAGTAATAAGGTAATATTCTAATATAGACTACTTTTCCTAATATTAGCTTAGAAGATTTTAAGGCTAGTATTTCTTTAGCAGCTATAATAGGGCCTATTATTTATAAGCTTACGTTAAAGGGTCTGTTAGTTCCTAGGGGGGTATTAAGTATATTTTTATTTTCTTTAGCTTTTTTCTCTTTATTATTTAGGCTAGTTACGTAGACTGCCGACCTAGTAGAGGAGGCTCTTTTATAAGGATCTTCCTTGTTTAAGTTAACTTTAATAATAACCTTTTTAGCTAAAGCCTAAAGGGGGAAGGGTAAAGCTAAGCTAAAGATTGGCAACTATATGCAGGGGCCTGTTTAAGTTCCTAGGTTAGCTGCTTTCTTAACGTTAGGGGCAGGGGCAGGGGTAGGGGCAGGTTTAGGTTTAAGTAAATTAGCTTTATTATATTTTTACTAGCTTAATTCCTAGATTACCTAGAGTTAAGCTTTAGTTATTTATACTTTTTCCCTATTCCTAACAACTAGTCTGGCGGGGCAGTTTAAGGATTCTGCTATATAAGGACTATTATAGTTAATACACTAAGGTAGGGATAAGCAGTTTACTATAATATTATTATATCTAAAGGCCGGTTTATTACATTTATAATACCTTTCTATCTTAATGCAATTCTATAGGTTATAAAATCTAAAGTACTAAAAGTATTAAGTAATATAAGGGGGTTAAACCTGGATTTCTACTAGGAAGGAGTTATTAAAAAGTTTAAAGCCAGGCTTAACGTCTTCCTTAAAGGAGATAAAGTAGTAATATATATTAAAAAACTCCTTAAAGGGAGCTTTACAATAGGCGGCTAGTAGGTTTTTAGCCCCTGCCTTAGTATATACCTCCTTAAGGATTAGTATATTAGTAAAGTAAATCCTGCTTATATTTATATAAGTTTTTAATATACTATATATAAAAAAAACTCTCTAGGTATATATTTCTTTAATTTTTAATTTTTTACTTTTTACTTATAGTTAAAATATAATAATTTTATTTTAAATATCTTAATTCTTACCCCTAAGGGTAAAGCTTAATTAAACCTTTTAAAAGTAAGTAATATCCTTATTTATAAGTTTTAAAATCTTAATTAATTCTTATCTAGCCCTAATAACTAATAGCTTTCTCTATATATAGTCTAGTGGAACTTAAATAAAAATATAGTTATTAAGCTTTTCTTTAGGTTTTTTAGTTTTATTTCTTAGTTTATTAATAGCATAGGCTAGCCTTTTATTATTAAAAGCTAGGTTCTTTAGGGCTATAAGTCCTTTTTATATCTTTTTATTATAAATATCTTTACGTAATATAACTTATACCTACGTAACCCTAAGGCTACTCTAGCCTGCTTTTTTAATAGTCGCAGGTACTCTTACTTTAGTAAGGTTCTTAGTAGATTCTAGTTTATTACTTTTACTATAAGATATATTAGCTAATGTTATTTTATTAGGTTAGGCAGCTTTATCTTTACTACCTGATTTTTTAAGGTTTTTAAGCCTTCCCTTAGGGTTAATATAAAAAGTAATAAAGTTTTTTAATATAGTATTTAAGTATAATTAAACCTATTTTACTATTACTAAGGAAAGTTAAGAAGTATATTATACTAAACAAAAGTTAATTACTATAGCTATATTTAATACTATATTTTATCTAGCCTGTTATTATATATTAATCTTATTAATTTAATTTATAATTCTACTTTTAGTAAAAGATTTCCCCTTATTATTTAAGTTAGTAGCTTCTTTTATATTATTAAAAATAAAGGTAATAAAACCTCTTAAGGTTATTTACGCTATATATAATACTGCTATAATACTTAGTCTTATTTTATTAAAGCTAGGCAAGGGTATTTTATTTATACTAAGGGCTTTTTTAAAATATCTTTTCTTCTTAAGGGTAAAGGGAAAAACTATAATCTCTTCCATTTTTAGGCTAAAGGGGGTTACTCCCTTCTAAGGCTAAGGGACTATTATAGGTCCAGGGGCAACGGGGTTTAGTCTATTCTAAGGGTCTGGAGGGTTTATAAATATTTTTATCTCTCTAAAGTCCCTAGATAAAACCGTAAAAGTAAAAATCAAGGTTATTTTATCTAATAGCTAGTTAAACAGAGAGGGGGTTTTTAGTAGTTAGGCACCCAAAAGGTGGGGTACCTGTAGGTATAGGAGGGAAGCTTGATTGGTGGCATAAAGCTTTATATAGTTAAACTATTGAGTGTTATAAAACGGCTTGTCGGTGATGAATAATTACTCTTTTTTAGAACGTATGAGCTCTGAGTTGTAGCTTACCGTATGTATAAATAGGTAGCGGATCCGAACCGAACCTATGTCTGGGACTAAATATGGTAGCTAAAAGCTTTCTGTTGTTAAGTGATCTATGTTAGTACTCGCAATACTAAAGATATTATACATATATACTAGTTATCTAGTTTAAATAGTCCAGAATATATTTAAGAAGTTCAAATAGGATTTTCAATCCAGGAAACCGGTGTAAACCATATTACTCACAGAACACAGATATTATACTCGTCGAAGACCTACGCCCTTCACCAGAGAAGTCGCAGTTCTGCTCAAACTTTCCTTACTCATTTAAATTATTAAACAATCTATCTCCTTACCATTCTTCCCATGTCATGCATCTTTAAAAGATATGAATACTCGTAATATGGCCTTTACATTTCTTGGTACGATCGACAATGCAGACACACTTTTGTTAAACTATTTCCATATCTTATAGGGTCTATAGTATTTAAAACTAGCGTTAGTTTTAAAATTGAATTTCTTTATACTGATTGGCTGTTCGGTTTATATTTATTCCATGGTATGTGCCTCCGTTGCAGCTGCAGGGCGTTGGGCTGTGACACTTCAGCCTTGGGCCGCTGCAGCATCAACCACATTTTCTTTGAAATCTTCCACATGCGTAGCAATCATCCGCGCTATCAATAAGCTTGATGGCATTACCGTTTTCATTCTCTGTTAGTGAGTTCTTCATTGTTAGGCAGCTCATAGGGAAAGTAGCAGTCGAGCTTCGCGAGGTATGTATTGAGGCGAATATCTTTCTTGAACTCCGCTAGAGATAGCTTCTTCGCTACCTGCTGAACTTTTCTAATGGTTTTCAACGCACAGAACGGCGAGGCAGCACCTGAATACCAATCCCTCTTAATCGAACTTGAGGCACTCGAACGGGCTCTACGCCACCTCCAGACTTTGAAGCCTACAAAACATGAGCTCATCCAACTCACATCCATTCGAGCCACAGCCCTGGCGTGCGAAAGGCCGCTCCGAAACTTTTTAGACAAGATCTCCAAGTTTGAGAGGCGTCTTGGATCATTTGACATCGCGAATAATACGTTGAAGGGCCTCCCCCGCAAGATGCAATTTAAAATCATGCTGAAAGAGGACGTAAAAGAGCTGCGATCAGCTTTAGCAAGCCACGTTGCGACAATTAACCTTCTTTTGATGACGCAAACCGTGGCCTCGATATCAGTCGCTGAAGACGATAGAAGTTATTTCGCATCTAGGCTGGAGAGCAAGATATCAACTCACAATCGAGTCCTCGAGGCTGTCAATGGTCGTGTTGATACTTCTCTAGCACGGCAGCAAGAGATCAAAATAACATTAGAAGCCCAATCCTCTGCGGTTGATGAGTTGGGTAAAAAGACAGACGAAACTCGCCAGTCCATACAGAAAATTGAGACCATGGCGAACCATACTCGAGCTGAAACAAAAACCACTCTGGAAACGGTAACCGAGATGTTGTCTCTTATAACATCAGGGGCGATGCACCTACACCAAATCGCCAAGCAGCTGCGCAAAATGATTCGAGTTTGTGCCACGTTTACAGAAGAAATGCGAATAGCCATGTCTAGGCTGATGGATCTCTTCCTTAGTCTTCAGACAACTCTTCAGCGAATCGACCACAACATACCTATGCGCTTGTATCTCCCAATTGTACAATTTACCACAGCATTAGGTGAGACGATGGCATTACCCTACCAGCTCTGCCAGCAGTGGACGACCTTCAAAGAATTGCTGAGAGTGGTATTCTTGGACAAGCCTGGAAAATTTCGCGTCGATATGGGGAAGTACTTGGTCATGAATGCCCGCGGAGGCAGGATATTGTCAGAGGGCTCATGGCAGCATTCCGTAAAGCAAGACGACCATTTGTCCATGTCTATTGTTCTTGATGAGTTGGCGGCAAGGGCTGGTCGTTGTCCGTTCCCATCTTGCCATGCCTCCACACAGAGCGTGGAGGTCGAAAATGGTGGTCGCACATGTCCTAAATGTTGTCGGTGGTCTCTGCTTACTCTGGAAAATGCATCGAGCAGCGAGATTAAACCGATGTACACAACACTGGCTGACAAAGATCATAACGGCAGCATCCCAAACTCAAATTCCTCCTCCAGGTCCAACAACAACAACAGTCTTGAAGAGGAGACTCGACTTATTGAGGGCAAGGAAGATATCGAGCTCTACCGGCAGATCCAGGTTCAAGTTCAGGTTCAGCAGAGCCCGATCACTGAACGAACAACAAAATACCGCGGTTTTAGGGGCTTTTTGAAGAAATACAGGCGGATGTTTAGATCTCGACAGTCTTAAAAGAATAATCCTATTTTTACATTTCAACAAATGCAAATTTTCGTTCGTAAAATTGCCAAAGACTTACTTTAGCTGAATAACACAAAAAATACTTATATCAATTAATAGATCAAAGGGCCGAAACTTCCTTGCTGTTGATGATAAGAGCAGATCTACGTGATATAGTACATCCAGACTTGACCCTGGACGTCGATCGTCGTGGTCAAAGTAACACACTTCGCACGGGGATCTTCTCCTATGATCCTGTACACGGTTTTAAGCTGGACAAGAAAATTAATGTCACTGACATTGCTCCATGCTGCATAATACTCATTCCAGTTAAAAGTAAACGAACAGTGGTTCTATCGGTAATAGCCGGGATACGCACTGCATCGGACTCTGGGCCCACATTGCGCTGCCACCTAAATTGCAAGGCTACCCCCTCGTTTTCTGAGGCAGCATCATTTGCTAGCATTACAGCTCCTTGCGTCGTTGGGTGTACATGTTACTCGTAAATGCGCCTAATATCTGTTTTGAGATTTGAATTGTGGATCTAACTATTTGAAAGTTCTCGTATAGCTAGGTAGAAGGATGCTTTCTATCAGATTGTTCGAATACGTATCAAATACAAAAAATACCATTACTATGAACCACAGAAACATTCCATTTTTGTGACAACGTCATGTGTGATGATATCATCGTACATTTAGGCCAAATGCTTCTTCATAAACTCAGCAACATCCTGTGCTGCAGGGCCCACGTAGACTTCGTTATCGTAAGAGTCCATGTGTGCTCCCTTTGGAACAATGACTTTCTTAGTCGCACCACCAATAAGCTTGTCCAACTTCTCAGTATGCCACAGGGATCCAGCATCCGAACCGGCGATGAGAAGAGTTGGCTGCTTAAGGAAGACATCGGCGAGGTGGAACGCATCGAAGGTGAGAACACGGGGAAAGCTGAGATACAGCATTTTATTCTCGGCGCGGGGATGCTGTGCCCGTGGTGTAAGGTAGTAGTCGCTGGCCTCCCTCATATCTCGAGGAGTCTTGTCATCCGGCTGGGGAGGCACATATGGCGCAGCTGCACGTTCAGCACCTTTCGCCTCAGCCGTGATTTGAGCTGCTGCCGCCTTCAAGTTGGCAAGTTTCTCCAAGGGATCCTCATCTCCGTCCCACCCAAGTCGTGCTGAGTCTCCAATGTTCACCATGCTGACGGTAGCCACAGCCTTCAATCGCTGGTCTCCCTTGGCGGCAGCAACTGCGTAACCACCGCCAGCGCAGATGCCCAATGCACCAATCCTCTCCGAGTCTACAGAGTCAAGATTCTGGAGATAATCGATGACAGCATAAACATCGCTCACACGCTCATTTGGATCTTCGAGGAAATGAGGTTCTCCTCCGCTGGCACCCTGGAAGGACGCATCATAGGCGATTGTTGTAAAACCTGCCTCGGCAAGCCTTTTCGCATATGTTCCTGCAGTTTGCTCTTTAACACCACCACCTGGGTGGACAATAACGAGACCTGGCGTCTTCCCAGACGACTCAGTGGGCTTGAAGAGAAGGCCGGCGAGGCTGATGGGGCCTTTCTTGATCGAAATTTGAGACATGATGTAAATAGGTTTTACCTGGGGAGGTATAGAATGATGGTTTGTTGTTTGGTAAAGTATTATGATAAAGATGAGTATTCAGTTCACGTTCTTCGTTTCTACTGCTGCTTTTTATGTCTTTGAACTGCTTGGAGGAAGCTTGAACTCTAAAGGCACTTCGGCCGAAAATTCATCGGCCGACAGACGTTCTTGGTGACGATTGGCATGAGAGGGGTACTAAACCCGAAATCGTTCGGCCGATCTCTTAATTCCAGTAACTCCAACCTCATAGATACGATTAGTCAAACTTAAAAAAGTTCCTCTGTTTCTAGGAGTAACAATCCGTTGCGTATGAGATTGCACAAGGTGGATGGTGATTGATAATTGGTAATATAGATCCGATAGACGAAGCCTGTTTCGAGAACCTCCCATAGCGGACGCTCCGTGTTGCCCCATGATGCCCACGCTGCCTGCACTCAAGTCACAAGGATCCACCATCTGAGCATTCGATAGTAATGCTCATCACTGATACAGAATTGAAATACCGTGAAGCTTAAAAGTGAATGAAATAATGCAATGTTTTCTGGGATCCGCAGTAGGTAGATAAAGAAAAGCAGCAGTTGGTACCAGAACACCAAGTCTTCAAGGCTAAAGAATAAAAATAAAAAATAAATTAAATTAATAATATGACAAAAATTTTCCAGGGATGAATTACATGATCAGTCAAAATTAATATTCTCCCACAGATTGCCGAAATCTTGGTCATAGATGAGTGGGTCAATGGCATTCAACTGATCCAACCAATACGTCTGATTGAAGTTGTCCAGGGTTGGTTGAGGTAGAGGAGTCGAAGAAGCAAGTCCCGAGATTGTATTGGACTGAGAAAAGTCAGTTTGCGAACCTCCAAAAGGATGAAAGTCTTGTTGGCCGAGGTCCTTTTTTAGACTATGCAGTCCATCCACTGGGGTAAAATATGAGGGCGTCCTCGCGTCAGATATGCTGTTGGATGATTCGGGAGAGTTCTTCAACTTTTGATAGCAACGCTGGATAATATCTAAGCCCGAAGCCGCTATCGCATTTGAAGTCTGCATAATAGAGAGACTCTCAATCGCTTGGTGGAGGCTATGGCTGACTTTTTGCCTCGTCTCACTGTTCTGCGGCGGAAACAGAATCGTGATTATGGAGACTAGAAATGAGGCATCGACAGTGTAGAAAGCAAAGCCAAACAACTGGTATTGATGCTGTTTAGCATGCGCAAAGAAGGATTGCTGTGAATCAAGCGTTTCAAGTGCGGCCTGTAAAGCGCCTCTCCGGCTCTCTAGATTAGAAATGATATGCGGCCGGTGTAACGTCATGAGAAACAAATTCGTCATGACTTGCACTTCCTGACGGAGCTGTGGTAGGTATGGAATATCTGCATCTCGGGTGGTGTCAGGGTTCTTTACCCGCAAAAATGCAGGCAGCGCTTCCACCAACGACATTATTTCCTCGTGGAGTGTTCTGACAATAGAGTAATCTTTTAGATGAGGGCGATCCGCTCTGAGAGCTCGCATCTCGTGTGCTTTGCACGCCATGGCGTATCGAAAAAGAGGCGCCGAAGCCGTAGATATACTCTGGCTGTCTTCGGGGCGGACCGTCATTGGCACAGCTGTGGATGGATCACCAGGTATACTGCAATCCATGGGTGGCTCCACATCACAGTCGTCCATGTGAATCATACGAGGGCGGCCGAGAAGCATAGCCATGTAGCTATTGGAGTCAGATCATGAAGTTAAGCCAAGTAGAGAATTAAGACTGCATGGACCTACCCATCCCACACAAAGAGGTTGATCCATGTGCGCTTCTTATGTTGTTCGTACCAGAACATACTTAGCGTTTCCTCCACATTAGTGTCTCTTGATTGGTATATCTCCCTTTGGCGATGTAGCCCAAGTTCCTGCGCTTGTCTGCGACTAGTGATTAGGAGTTGTCACAAAACTCTGAAGAAATTCTTTCATGTAACCCAAAGAACATTACGAACCTGAGAGAATTGCCAACAGCATGCCAGGATTCAACACCTCGCCCATAGTTCTTCAACCAAGATGACCTCAGAAAGTCCGCCTGGACTGCGGCGAGGGCAAGTCCAGGCCGTCTCAAGAAGTATAACAATTCATCACCTAGATCGCTATACGTCCGTGAAGTAGCAAGTCCTCTTAACGACGGTTCAGGCAAAACATCCCAATCAGGCGGTAGGAATTGCACTGCCAAGGCAATGACCTGGAACAGTAGGGAGGGGAAATATCGTAATTCCATCGAAAGCTGCGTTGAATTCAGATACTTGACGGGCTCTGTTTTTTCTTTAGGCGGCCAGCGTGAAAAAATATCATTGAAGTATAGTCGCTCAAGTATAAAGTAATGCCAGTTCACTTCATCGAAAAAGAAGTCAACCAGTGCTTCAATGACGCTTCTCGAGGGGAGCTTTGCGACAAGGCTTTGGGTATCTCGTCCAGATGGAACAACTTCAACGGCGTTGTTGTAGGCGACTGTGACGTCTTGAAACTCATCATTTCCCAGGATCTCTCACATGTCAGTAACTGCTTAACAACTATTATATCGCGATTTATCTACCTCGTGTAGACCAACAAAGGAATTATCGCCAGAAACCAACGAGTAGCCAAGATCGACAGAGTCTTGAGCATTTTCGCTGCCAGTTCCCAACGATTGGGCAGTACCCGTACTGACTTGGATTGTTGGGACTGTTGAAACCGGTAGTTGTTGTACCCTAGCTGGTGTGTGCCTGAATTTGTAGAGAGTCAAGGTGTGTTCGTATTGACGATGACCACCTGGGGTGACTTACTGTGGCGAAGTACTGAACATGCACTTATTGGGTATATTGCGCGCCAGACAATTGTTACACGGGTTCTTACGGTTACACTAAAAGGATATCAGACAAACTGAAGATCCCCGACTGCACAAGGGGAGGTATTTGGAACCCTTTGTTTTCTGCGATAACATTCCGAGCAGGAAGTCACCAATCGCTTGCGCTTCGATGAATGCTGATTATCGATGGTTGGACTCTTCATTGCTCAACAACGAGGGGAGAGGGAAAAGAAAAGATGAAGACGGAAGATGGAAGATAGTATCGGCCTTCTGCAAGGCATTGAACAAGTGAAAGAATACAATGTTGAATGAAAAAATAAAGATACAGAACGCGTAAAATCATGATTGAAGAAATGACTTGCGGAAGGGATGGAGGGGTAATCTACGGGTGAAAAGCGTCGGAGTTAGCACAGGGCGTTTACTGTTTGTTCCATGACATTGAGCTCTTGGTGAAAGAGTCGCGCCCAAAAGAACTTGAACATTGAAGCTATCACATTTCCATCATACAATTGTCTATTACAGCAGCTGGTGATTTCGTTTCTGGAGAAAGGATGCATCTCTTCTCCGTCTCTTGAACACTGTTCGCGGTGTGTCTCAGAAGCGGCGTTACTTCACCGAAGACCACTAAGATCGTCGGCGATTGATTCCGTGTTTACTGTACACTCGGGAGACTCATCCGGACAGTCTTTTTTTAGGACCTCTGTAAACATTCTTATAGGAAGCTTTTGTGTGAGTTTGGCCATCGTACTTGAGCCCGCTCCTGTAATGAGATGGGATTGTAATAACTCAGGAGCCGCAAATACAGCTTAGTTGGAGAGAAGGGGCAAGAGAATAACCTAAGGTAGGCTTAAATAGTCTTTGATTTACGCAAACTATTAGTGACGACTCTATTATGGGCGCGTTAGAAATATATGTGAAGGAAAAAACACTCCTGATATTGTCTTCTAAGTTCACAAGCGCTAATGGGGAGTAAAGTGAACCAATTCTAGTCGCTGCAAGTAGTGCATCACGCAAGACCCATAGCAGATGGAGAGATTGATGCTGCCTTAAATTGATACATATTGTCATTTAATGAGTAGATATTTTAGTACAAATTCTTTTTGGAAATGTTGAAAAAATCAGCAGATGCTGCAAACTAATACACGCTCTTATTCGAAGATTTCGTCTGGTTTACTATTTCTTGGACCACCCTGATATTGCTGTACCTAATTTGCTTCGATAAGGTGCTTCTTGAGGAATGGGATGGCTTGTTCCAGCGCGGGATCAACAGCCTCGGGTTTGTCGTAAAGCATGTAGTGCGAAACCCCAGGCAATACTACTATCTTCTTTTCCTTGGAACCTGCCCGGCCGTAGACCTCTTGAGCATCACGATATGCCCCGAAACCACCGGGTTTGTCGCCAGTTACGACCATTAGAGGCCGGGTCATGAGTACCTCCGCATGGTTGAAAGCGTCCCATGCAAGAGCAGCGCTATTGAACGAATATAAGCCACTGGTGCAACCATTGGGTGCTTGGCCGCGGTCAGTTTTGTAGTATTCAGTGGCTTCGCAGACGTCAATATCGGTGGTAGTCTTCTTGGCTTCTTCGACACTTGGTGGTAGTAAGTTAATGACAAGGCGTTCACCACCCTGAGCTTCAACAGTACGCTGTTTAGCCATCTTTTCCAGAGCGTCAGCCGGATCGTAATTGCCAAACGCCTCACGGGAGAGACGACCAAAGTTGACAGGCGTGATGCCAACGCAGCATTTAAAACGATAATCCGTCATGGCTGCGTTGATGGCATAGCCACCTCCGCCGCAAATTCCAAGAACTCCAATTCGATCAGCATCCACATAAGGAAGCGTCTGAATGTAGTCGACAACGAAGCGGAAGTCGGAGACACGGAACTCTGGGTCCTCAATAAATCGAGGCTGACCGCCAGAGGCGCCTTGGAAGGAGGCGTCAAAAGCGACAACCACAAAGCCTGCTTCGGCCAATGCTTTTCCGTAGATGTTGCCCGAGGTTTGCTCCTTGCATGAACCAATTGGGTGAGCGCTCACGACCGCAGGATACTTTTTGTTGTTGTCAAAATTGGGTGGGAAAAGGATATCGGCAGCAGTCTCCCAAGCAATGTTGGGAATACTGACGGTCTTGATTGTTTGAGACATTGAGGCGAGTTTTGACGATCGAATGATGATTTAGAGCTATCTGTTTTGAGAGCCTACATAGCATGCCTTGAGCGCTGTTTATATACTCAAGAGATCCTACACAATAACCCGATCATGACATAGCTAAGTCCGAAACTTTATCAGGGCCAAGTGAATTCGGCCGCAAACACAGTGCTCCGAAGCTTGATTTACTGCGAAATCTCGTACTGTGAATGCACACAAGAGCTGAGTCTAATTTCGGCCGAAGGCTCCCAGCCAGCCCCGAAATTAAGTCGTCAGTGGCGAGTGAGGGCCGCATCAAAACATTCAGGTATTACCAGAAGAATAAATAAATCATTCTCGTGACTCCATATATCTTTAAATAATGAGATTTTATAATAAAAGTAACGTTTCAAGTCAAGTATTGTTTATATGATTTTCTATTAGCAGATAAGCACATCAATAGCAGCCCATTGCTGTGAAATGACGAATGCCGATTGGACGTGTAATGCAGTCCTATCGAGTCTTAGCCCGATTAGAGTATCTTCTACGGAGTAAATCTACGGAATATATACCGAGATCAACCCCCTTAGTCATGCATGACAAGAGACGGTTTCGTGTCTCGATGGCTTGTTAAGATAGAAAGAAAGGTGAATCAGATGTTAATAAGTGGTCAACCCCACGTCAGTCAGCACTAAGATCCAATGATTCCAAAGGCAGAGATAATGTTGGAATTGAGATAAATACCATCGATGCTGTCTGCTTTGCCAATCTACCTACTGAGGCACCTCATACTCAGCTGATACTTACTTTTTATAACGACACCACACTTGGCTCGCAATGGCGTCCCAACAACAGCCTACTATATCGATCTCGGCCTCGCCGCACGAAGACCCGGAAAGAATGCGCAAGGTGATGAACATACATATCGAAAAAGTGTTTGGAGAATCCGACGTTGCAACCCGCGGCAAGACAATGGAGCCGCTCTATCATGAAGATGTCACCTGGTTTCAACCCGGCGAATATTCCGGCGAACATGCTATCATTCGTGGCAGGGATAATGTAAATGCAACAATTCAAAAGGAACAGGATCAATTCCCCGGGTTCTGCATTACGCATGACGACGAAGGGTATATTGCTGTCACGCAAAACCTAGGTATTGTGCAATGGAAGTTGGGGCCACGCGAGCAGCCCGACATGATCAAGGCTTGTCATTATATTCTATTTGAGGATGGGAAGGTGAAGGCATTTTGGACTGCGCATCTGAACATGCCTGAGGGGGCGCCGTCTTAGTTCATGGACAACATTCCGATTAGATATTTCTTGCGCTCACGATCGCCAGACATCTGTGGAGGACTTCAGCGCATCCATTGCAAAGCATTACCCGCTATGCCATCTCGAGAACATGGGACAACCGTTGATCAAGCACCTTTAGATCTAATCAAGAGTAGTGAAAACTTTTGTACAAGTGAATTCATCGATGAGAATCTGGGTTTGCTTTCTGGAACTAGTAGTTGTGTGAATGCTGAAAGCACAGCGACTTCCTAGGAAGTCAGACATTGACAGTCGACAAGACTGCGCTGGCATTTGGAAACAAAATGGCTGCAGTCACTCATAGCCGCCGTTAATGCATCAATTACCACGTATCTACATATAGTAACTATTAAGTATTTCTATATTGAAGAAAATAATAGGTTTTAACACTGTTGATAAGTGTATTTGTGGAACATTCTGCAAAGCGCGTAAAGATAATATTCCTAGGTGGTAATTCTTCCACGCAACATGCGATTAACATCAAACTACCCAATTGAAGTCATGAGCTAGGTCTTATAGGCCAATTTCACGAACACATATTCTTCCATTCTTAGATTCTATTCTTCTTTAACCATAAACTGGGTGCTCTTGTGTGGAAAGCATTGGATTAATGGCTTACGTTCTTCGTCCATTTGGTCTACCCTGCAATATGCAAAAATTGTCATCTGTCCACCGAATATAAGCCTGGAAAATGGAGATGAGATGGACCAAAGTAAATATAGCATCTGTAATTGTTCTCAAAAGCGTGAATCGGGTGCATGGAGGGCCAAATGATCCATGACGAGCCTTTCTTATACTGTAACTGCAGAATAAGCCTCGTTGCTTAGCCATCAGAGTCCGGCATATGCCTCTACGTAAGGACATGGCTATTCTAGTGCCCCAGAATTGAGCGATCTAAGAATGGCACCTCGGCCTCTCGGGAATATCTGCATAGCCTGAGCCAGCATGGATTTTGCTGTTGCTTCGCCTTAGGACCACTATACATGTAAAGCCTGGTACAAGTTTATATGCTCTGTACGAAATATGCCCTATCCGCAATAGATTGTGTTAGCTTACACTTACACTTGCGCTCAGCCTCGGCCTCGTGAGCACCGTCGCAAAAGTCGTGGTCCGGCTTTACGGAGCAATACATGTCAGTGCGTGCTTGGGATGAGTGGAGAGAAGCGGGCATCGGGCTGATAGTATAAGTAAGATGGGTCGTCATTGTGTAGCTCAAGCAAAAAAAGGTGGCTTAGTATTTGAGTTCTATTTTCGTGAAGGATTTCTAGATCATCAATAGAACGATCCATGCATATTCCATCCCAAGTATGGAATATGAATCAAGTAGGTGCATGCAAAGACAAAAGAACCAAGGATGGATTTACTGGGTTCGGGCTTTTTTTGGGTCACAAACGTGCTGCGGATCTTGCCGTATTCCCTCTGCATGCACCTAGGTAGTTTCGTCTCCGTACCTAGGTATCGTGAGCTGAGCTGAGACGAGCGGAGCGGAGCTTGAGGCAGCGCCCGCGGTATCGAGGCTGAGAGAGAGAGAGAACAAGAGAATCACCCCAGCGGTGAGGACCCGATCGCAACATGGACAGGAGCTGAATATTTTAGTGCCGTGAGCATGCCATGTGTGGAATGGGGTCGATCAAGGGATGGCCCGAACAGGAGGATCAGAGTCCGACTCACAGACGGTGAGCACAACTGTCGGAATCTCACGACAGCCGACTCTAGGGCCACTTTCATGGCCAGATTCCCTGTTTCAAACATGTGCTAGCCGCCTGAGAAATGCTAGTTGGCTCGCTATTGCATGGCTGTCTGGTCGCGTGCCGTCAGGGTCGGTAGCCGGCGCCAATCACAGAGATCAAGATACGACACGATGGACCGCCAGACGGCGTTTGCTGGGTGAAAAGCCGAAGCCCGGACTAGCTCTGCCCTTGACAGAATCTTGCATTGCATATTGGAGCTGTGCATTGATGCATGAGGCATGAGGGAGGATCCATCGCGGCGTAAATCATCTGCAATCTCAGCGGCTTGCCTCCTTTTCTCCACCCAATCTGGCCAGGGAAATGCGGCCTGCCGGGGTTGCTTTTGGTTAGCTCTTTTTTGAATGCCCTGCGCCTCAATGGCTATGGGATCAATATGTGATTTCGCTGGGCGGCTCAGCAAGATTGCGGTTATTAATAGAGTAAATGAGGCAAACTCCACCTGCAAGAGAGGGGGGGGTTGTGGGTTTTTTTTTCTTTCTCTTTTTTTCTTGACTGCGATTGTTAGTGGCACAGTGGCACAGTGTTGGTGAGAAGCTACATACATTGTGTACAGGCCTGTGTGTGTGCATTGATGGATTAGGTTTGTTTGTTTGGCCCAGAGTTTCTCAAAATATTAAGAGGCGGTACTACCTACCTAGCAGAGGACGAGACATGTAGCATATATATAGGCCACATGCATTTATCTATATACATTTCACACTTGTCTTGGTACTTCTTCAGCCAGCCCCTCATAATTAACTCTTTCTTATCACATGGGCAGTCCGTTCTTCAGCTGCTCTAAAGCTTCCTGGTTCGCGAAACGGGAGCGTAAACTCTGTATTACCGCCTCATTAAAAACCCACCACTTTAGACGGTCTGAAACCCCTCGCTAGATTTACGGACCCTTTTCTTCCCCTGCTGGCCTGCTTGAAGCCATTCAACTCATTCGCTCCTTTCAAGTCATTCAAATCTCCAGCCGCCTGGGGTCAGGCGGTTTGGCGCCAGGCCTTCAAACAACGCAGCAGATAAACATAAAACACACATGCGTCCCTCTCCCCCTTTTGACGCAGCGTGAACATCACGACGATACTGATAGCAGACGTCAAATCTCACAACACCAAGCACTCCATACGAGCACGCGGAGCTCCGGAAATGCATCATGGCTGACTACCTGGACCCCGGAGCATCTGCCGGCGCTGCTGACCAGCCCTCGCCGGGGCGTCGCCGGTCAAAGAACCCCCTGCGAAACATGATCCAGCATCTGACTGTCGACTCATCACCCGGAGCCAGCGAGTCCGGGTCACGGCGCTCATCGCTCATCCGCCGTTTGAGCGGGCAAAAGAGCCGCAGCCCGTCGGCTCATTCTGACGCCGCCTCGGGCTCGCGACCCAACTCACGGCCTCCGTCGTCGCTGGGTGTAAATCGAGACCCGACTCTTTGTGAATCATGTGCACGTCTTGCGGCGGAGATTGAAGAAACCATGGACGAAGTCGACGCCACTTTCGCCAGGCCAGCAGATGGCGCAGGAGCTGCAGGAGATTTTGAAACAAGAGAGCACTTTGTATCTCGGCTTCGGTATCTGGAGGAGAACCGCTGGGCAGCGACTTGTCCCATGTGCAAGCTCTTTTGGGAGATTCATGTGCCCAGTCAGGATCCTGGAGAGTATAACCTGGTGGCACTATCGACACGCGACACTAATTACTTCATTGACTCGACCAAGATGCACAATCAGGACCATCCGGCCAAGGGCCGAGCCAAGGGCCTCAGCCCAGCGTTTTTCTCCGTCATCTCCAAGACGAAGGGCGGCGGCCAGGATCCCGATGTGGACCCCGAATGGTTCCGAGAATCGGGCATGCTGCTCCGGACACGGCCCGAGATGCTGGTAGACATGGCTAGGGGGAGGACAGGTGCCGAGAGACAGCTGACAGTCCCTGATGGAACGGCATCTCCGCTGCCGTCACCATCATTCCGCCTACCTGACGATGCCTCTTGGACGCAGAGAGGCATCTGGGGGCGGGAGATTGACAAAAGCGCAGATTTGAACATTGTTCGAGAGTGGCTTCATTTTTGCGACACCCATCACGAGGGACGATGTTCACGGAGGCCGGTGAGGAAGGAAATTCAGGGATTCCGGCTCATAGACTGTGCCCAGTCACGCCCACAGGTGGTTGAAAGATCACTGCGTGATGACTATGTAGCACTGAGCTATGTTTGGGGCGATGCAAATGTTGATGGCAGCTGGCCACAAGTTGTACGAGATGCCGCCTCCGTGGTGACTGAGCTTGGCTTTCGATATCTGTGGGTGGATCGCTTCTGTACGAGTGATGATAGGCCACAGGAGAAAAGGGAGCATATTCAACGGATGGACGAGATATACGGAGGAGCTGCCTTTACCATCATTGCAGCCGCTGGCGAAAATGCCATGCACGGCCTTCCTGGCGTTGGATTGACATCAAGACCTACTCAGCCAAAGTACAAATTCACCACATCCAACATAACCCTTGTTTCCAGCCTCCAGGATCCACGCCTCCTCATCGAGCGCTCGACGTGGTACACAAGAGGATGGACTTACCAGGAAGGACTCCTTTCTAGACGACGCCTCGTCTTCACAGAACAGCAGATGTACTGGGAGTGCGACGGTATGACCTGCCCCGAGGCGCTAGATTTGCCGTTTGAATTCTATCACGACGCTGAAGAGAAGCGTATGTACGATTTTGTACGTCCGGGCTTGTTTAACGGGGTGTCATATATGGACGGCAGCTGGGAACAGTGGAAGAAGCTGCCTCAAAAGATGGGCGAAGCGAGCACTCTGAGTGTGTTCCGAGAAGTCGATCAACATATTGTGAAATATACAAGGAGGGACTTGAGTCGGGACGGAGATTCACTGGATGCGAGCTTAGGAGTATGGCGAGATCTAGAGAGCACCCTTGGAAGGGGCAAACTGAGCAATTTAGTAGGAATCCCCATATGGGCACCTCTCGCGTCTGAACCGACAGAAGAAAATAACGGAATGCCGAGAACGAGACATTTATTCGCCTTATCGACATGCTTCTGGCATCACAAAGTTGGCACACAGGCCAGGCGGAGGAATCATTTGCCGAGCTGGTCGTGGGCAGGATGGTCCGGTCCCGTGGAGCTCTTCTCGTCTATCACCCTCGCTTCGCCCGATCCCGAGATGAAGTTGAAGGGCAAAAAGATACTCACCCATCATTACGTTGCGGCCGCACGACTGACGAGGAATGAACCATCATCGGTGAAGTGGACATACTCGCCTGAGATGGCAGTATTGGCGCCTGATGGCTCCGTTATATACGACTTTGGGGGACAGATGAGCTCTGCCGCCGGCCCTCCACGATTCCGACCAGGAAAGTACGCCCTCCACGTCAAGGATCCATTGGTACTGGATAAGGTCAAGGCGAAGCCGCACTCTGACGGCTGGCAATTTAGCGGCCTCAGCGTCGACGTACGAATGAGCCGCGGAAGTGGCACAGAAACCGCTTGTCTCGGAGGCGAAGAGTGCATAGGAAGCCTCAAAAGCTACCTGATGCGACATGGACAAGGAGAGCAAATGAGTGTATTGTGGTTTGTTGAGGAGACTATGGTGATGCTGTTGGTAGTAGAAAAGACTGGGAGAGGGACATGGGAACGTGTGGGCAGGGTGAGGATGGCCTTTGCTGAAGATGCAAAGGATGTGATGAGAGCTTCTGGTGGGCTCCAAGGGTTGGTGGGCAGATTACCCATGAGAAGCTTAGGACAGAATATTGTGATTGAGTAGGAGGTTGTGAAGATGCTTCATGTTAAAATTATTATACCAATGATACTCGACTCTAGCTTAGAATTTTAATACCGACAAGAAAGACGCTCATCATGTTTGATGAACGAATTGGAGAAGAATTGACGATACTCGATTGCGCTTGTACACAAGATTGTGAAAGTTATTTCATTCTACCAACGTAGTTATGGAAACTAAAATTTGCTCATCCTCTAAGTTTAGATGTCTAGATCCAAGCTGGGTGGCAGACTGGCAGAGCCCGTTCCCCAGCTGCTCTCGTTCTTGCCAAGAGTCAGCTCAAGCACGCCTCCATTAGCAAAGAAGTCATGCGTGATCCAGTTCTTTGTATACGGCTTCCCGTTGAGCTTGGCACTCTGGATATAAATGTTTTCATATCCTCCATCAAAGTTGATGTTCTTCACCGTCGCCGTCTTGCCCGTCAGTCCATTCTTGATGCTGATCTCAGGGAAGAACGGTGGCAGGATGAGGTAGACGTTCTGTCCACCCATTGGCCACAAGCCCATCATGGTCAGAGTGCTAAAAGCACCCATGGCACCGGAATCGTCGTTACCGGGGATACCGTTAACACCGGAATTGAACTGCGAGGGAATGTAGTGGTGGGCAAAGTACGAAGACAAGCCTGGACGACCAGCATAGTGGAACAGGAAGACGAGAAGGAAGGCTTGTTCGTCACCAAAGTAGAGCAAGTTGGGAGTGTTGTGAAGGAACTGGAGACGCTTGACGAAAGTGTCTGGGCCACCAAGAGTGGTGATGAGGTCGGCCATGTCGTGGGGGGCGAAGAAAGTGTAGAGCCAGCTGCTGCCCTCGTAGGTCTGTGATGAAAACATTGGGTAAGCAACAGGGAAGAAAATAAAGTCTCAAAGTCATGGTAGAAGTCTTACCTCGTGGCCAGTAGGAACCAAGTAACAATCGTCAAATCGGAACATGGGAGTACACATCATGGCGTCCTGATAGCCAAACGTGCCGTTTAGATATCTGGGCTGTAGGAAGCCGTAAAAGCCACTGTCTACGTAGCCGGTAGAGCCGTCGGGATTGGTGATGTAGATGTACGAGTTTTGGTTCGGGTTCCACATGTTCTTCCAGTTCTTGGAGCGCTTGAGATACTTCTCGGCATCGGCCTTCTTGTTCAGAGACTCTGCCATCTCGGCAATGCAAAAGTCGTTGTAGGCATATTCAACTGTTCGGGAGATAGATCGCGAGAATGTACCAACACCTAGTTCCTCGTGAGTATTCCTTCATACCAACGTGAATACGACAATGTTGAGAGAATCTTACCGTTGGGGTCAAAATCATCAGTGGGAATATAGCCAAGCGTCTTCCAGCTGGTCAATCCACCACGTCCCTCGATACCCCAGTTTACCGGTTCATCTAGAAAAATGTCAGCATCCTATTTGTAGATATAATGGAAACGCAAAAATTGTCAATCATACCTTCGGCATCCGAGATCAAGGCTTCGTATCCGGTCTGCCAATCAACACCCTTGTGAAGGCCTTTCAAGTATGCGTCCACGAGCACAATATCAGCGTTGCTACCACCTTGTGTCCAGCCCTTGCAGAATGTCATGCGGCAATCCGGAAGCTTTCCTTCGTGACGGTAAATGTCAATGAGCGCGCGAACCATCTGCGTTTGGCTGTACGGGTCGACAATGGTAAGCAGCGGGTGGATGCTGCGGAATGAATCCCAGATGCAGTAGAAAGAGTCGTAGTCTATTACAGTCAGCTTCAAACAATTTCGTGAATAATCTTTTGAAAAAGATAATCCTGCACATAAAACTTACAAGGTTCATTGCTCTTCCATAGAGGGTTCTCTCCCGTATAGTCCTGAGGTGAAATCATGGAGCGATACAGTCCCGAATAGAAGGTGGTAAGAATGTCTGTGGACACTCCCGTGGTGTCGACCTTCACAACTCCTAGCTTCTGTCGCCATGCATCCTCAGCAGTTGCCTGAGTTCCCTGGAAGTCAAATCTGGGGATCTCAGACTGGGCATTGCTGCATGCCTGGTCTTCACTGATAAACGACAAGCCAACTCTGGCAATGATCTGGTTATTGCTGGGCTTGTTGAACTGGACGAATGCACCACCAGGCACGGGAGGGCCGGTGACAGTGGCAGTTTCGGTGTTGAGTTGCTTGAAGTTGGTTCCAGCTCGGTTGTTCTGGAAGACACCGGTGTTCTTGATACTGGCTCCTTGGAAATCGGTACAGAAGTACAGAGTGTACGTGCCAACTCCGAAAGACGGATTGAATGTTCCTGAACCGGTAATTCTTCCGCTGTGAGGGTCGACAGAAACGCTTCCCTTGCTCCGAGAGTCGGAGAGATCCGTCAGGTCGGCCAGGATTACAGGCTCATATGGGATCGCGTTATCCCCAGTTGCGTCGCCGCCCTTCATAGGCACAGGCTGATCAGGAAAAGTGAAGCGGTACAATGCCGTCTTGTTTGATACAGTCATCTCCGCCTTAATAGAAGTATTGAGAGTAACGGAAAAGTAACCAGGATGCGCCTCAATAGAGCTGTTAATCGGCAAGGACTGGCGGTCTGATTTGGTGAAGTAGCAGTTGTCAAGGTTCCCACCAGAGCAGCCGCTCTGAGGGAATAATGGAAAGTTTCCAAGAGAGGCGCCCTTTGAGGTGTTAGTAGCTGCATCTGCCTTGTCCTCCATTGGAGAATTCACTTACACCACCCGTTCCGCTGTCGTGCATGTGAGAGAAGCCAGTGACTACAGAGCCATTGTCAGTCACGATATTCCAGAGATTTGGAGGATAATGAACTGACTGGGACCGCCATCTGAGGCATAACCACCCGCGTTGTCATTCACAGAGTCAGCTACCGCTTTGGCAAGACCGAACGGAAGAGTTGCGCCAGCAAAGACGTGTCCTATGTGTATTGTTAATTCTGCTCCCCTTTTGCGAATTAATGTCATTCAGTCATGCAGAGATACTTGCCTCCATTGCTGGTTCCAATCAGAGGATCTACATAGTCAAATACATCGTAGGTCGCGTGAGCGATTGACCCGTAGGCGAGTGCCGTTACCAAAGCTCGAGGGAGGCCCATTGTGAAGAACTTGTCCCTTTGCCGAGGAACAAGCTGAGCTGCTATGAATGCTCAAGAAAAAGCTGCTCGCTCCAGACAAGTTGGTGATTCTTGTGTTACATTCTCTTCTGTATTTATACTCCAAGTCATGAGGCTATAAGCCCGTCGGTTATCACGCGGAACACATCACGTTCAAGCAGTTAACCGCTGAAAGGGAAGTTTGACGATTGTAAATATCACTCCGAACATCTCTCCCCGGACTAAACCCCACAAGAATGCCGGAACCTGACTTTCATAATGGAGTTTCGACGCGGGGAATCCCTGACATCACCCTCGATGGGCGTTTAATCAGTTCAGAACTTCAAGCACAAAGTACCAATAGCCACAAGACGGGAAAGGCGGCCGCTATAGAATCCACCCCCAGGTTAGTCTTGTACAGATTTGGTATGTGGAAGGATGCTCGTCCAATCAACATATCTCGCCCTCGGCTCATGATTCCTGAGGCTCAGATCCTCCAGATCTCCCATTCAGGATGGTAAATTGCCCGTCGGGCATATTTGTGTTCATTACAAAGACTGTTTTGCCAAATTGAGCCTATCACCATTCACCTATTCCGCGCACTAGTTGTGTCTATATCGGCAAAATCGGCTCCGCAATAGCCCCAGACATAGTGTGTAGCTTCACAAACAATCGCTTTCATACGAGGAAGAATTCCCGGGCATTTCACGCTAAACATGCTGATGTCGCATTGCAAATGGAGGTACCGCCGATAGTGGTTGGAGGAAATATTACCAATCCCCGTCATTCCAACACCGGCCTTCCACTATGCCGGCATTTTACAATTCTCTGGGCAAAGCTGCTGGGCAAAGCTGCTGGGCAAAGCAAAAAGCAGCTGTTGTTATGAGAGAGCCGTCGGAAGCATTTTCCTGAGACAGGCTTCTATTAGTTACCCACAGAATAATACCAACTATTCGCATTTAATTTCGGGCATAAAATCGGGAATGAAAAGAGGAAGCAATTACCGAGCTTTGTAAGTTGTCGTTGGTTTCGGCTTGCCTCGAGATCCTGAATGATGCCACAATACGCCCTGGGACATCGTCTCATGCCGAACCTCCGCTGTAACTTTCCGTAGGGAAAAAGGAAGGTAGATGATTCATATCAGTTCTCAATATGGGTTTTCGAACTTCCCGACTTGAATTGGCGTTTACATATGCATGCAATCAACGAGTGTGACTATATCCCACGAGATATCTCCATACATGGCTTTATAAATAACATTAGGTCTGCTGACTCCGACCAACAGAAACTATTTTCCACCCTTTACTGCGATGGTTTGATTGCTGTGAAGAATGGATGTATGAGGATCTCTGGAACCAGACTATATGTTGTCATGCGTTTGACAGATCCTCAAAGTCGAGCGATGCCTTTATCAGGCAGGTAAGGCATCAGCATTGCTGTTTAGCATACATGAGACAGGAAGATGGACAGTGTATATGTGTTCCATGTAGCATCGGTCGCCATCCGAGGCAAGCCATGAACTGTATTCCGGGTTCCGAACGATAGTATTTATGCTTATCGTACAACCCCACTAACTTCGTGTTCAAAGGAGCACACGAGAGCTTGATCTGACTTGTTGATGGCCAATGATATTGTTAGGAGCGTTCCGAATGAATGTGCAGCATCTCACACACTGCAATCAGAGATCACATTAATCTTGATTGAAGCAATCTCCTGTACCTGATGCACTAAATCGGGGGAAATGCCGATTCCCCTTTACCTGCAAACAGTTCTCATCTTCATATTCTAATACTCCGTACCCTAGCCTGTTTTAGTATTTTTACCGGCATTTGCGTCATCACTTGACCATGGTATAGCCGATCAATCTTACCACGAGACTCAATTCCATTATAGACGCCAAGGTTTCCAGCCCACAAAACAAAATCAACTTACCCTGACTTCTCGGGATTTGCTTAGCCCGCAAATGCCGATAACTTTTGTCGCAACTTAATGAAACCTTCGATGACACAGGTCGGTATTCTGCATGCTCACGCATGATGTAAAGCGCAGCAGATTGACTCAATTCTTTCACACACATGGTCTTTATTGTGCGAGTTTCTGACACATATGAGTGTGCCCAAAATCTTGTAGCAAAATACCTTGATGTACGGCGTATTCGGAGACAAGATTTGCTATAGCCGATCTGTATTTTGATCGGGCCGGGAGCCTGCAAATGGATATCGGCAATTCGCAATTGGTTGTCGGCGATAGCGTCCATCTCAGCCCAGAAGGTTGCAACATGTCACATTGCCCTGAACTTTTGAGGCTCTATTCGTATAATCAACACTATGGATAGGTCTTCCATAGATAGACTTATACTCAGTTTACTTTAGTTACAACAAGCTCAGTTATTGCGAAACTCTCCTCTTTTACAACAGCAGCAGCACAAAAGAATTCTACCAATGGCTAAAGAGCCGGGCTTATTGCCTCGATAGCGGCTTTTTGAAGACCACCATTACATCAAGATCCTCTAAAACCATTCATCTTATATGAATCATCTCGCACCGAAGCTCGATCAATCCTGAATTAAAGAGTTTTGAGTCAAGGCTTGCAAATGAATAGAGTTCATATACTGTTAAACTCAACCTTCCGCTATAAATAGCTCGACGCCCGCTTGGCTAAGCGGTATAGCGTGTCACTAGTAAATACTTGACATGACAAGGTGATCAGTTCGACTCTGATAGTGGGCATCTATTTTTGCCATTTACTTTTGCTCTTCCTTTTGTACGAAACCATACACGCATTCACATAATCTTCTTGGCATGCTTATTTATTTTTGATGTCTCTTTCACAAGCCAGGGGCAATGCCAAAAAATTTCTTTCTTCATGCCTAACCCAGCTTTGTGCATGGAGCACCAACTAGTCCAGTCGTCTTCTGTCTGCACTGCTGCATGACATGCATCTGTCGGACATTATTGCATAGAAAGGCATATCAACGCGGGCCATCGGTCCACATGCAAATCATTCAAAAGGCACAAGAGTCACAAGCAACTTATGTGAGTTAGGGCAAAATCTTCAAATTCCTATTCTGCTATATCCCACATGATGGAGGTCCATTTGCTCAAATGCCTTGCCCTTCCCATGGCGTCTTCTTGAGCACATCCGAGCCCTCAAGCTGTCATTCCGAGAGAGTATAGATCCAGCGAAGGAAAAACAACACGGTGATTTAGTGCTACATATCCCCATGTGTTAGTTTTCCGGTCGAAAGCTTTCTTAATGCCTAAAGCAGGCGGCAGAATCAGGACTTACGCCGCAGGTGGAGCATTGGCAGCTGTCGCAGTTGTCCTTGCATCCGCAGGAGTTGCACTGGCTATTGAGAGAAAGTTGTCAGTAACATGTCTGAAGAGTGCCTTGCTTGGGAATGGGGAATGGGTGCCACAGATCTAGCAGTGGAGCGCTGAAGGCTAAAGAAGGAGGGAATTCCAAGCAAGTATTGGAACAATGGTCCTCAGAAGACTCACCAGGGAGACATCTTGAAGGTGTTGGTTGATTTGAGAGACTGAAAGTCTTTGAAGATGGGTAGAGGTTGTTCTTGTTGCTTGAGTGTGGTTGATGCGATTGATGGATGAGACAAGATCCAAAGACAGGCGACACTCGATGCTTTTATATCCAAATGGTTGCTCTAAAAAAACAGCGTCAACTGTCATATAGTATCCACTTGTGAATCCCCATGCACCATATCATGCATTGAACAGCTTCATTAACGAAGCCCCCATGCAGTGACATCTTGGCGCCTGCAAGCTGGAGTAGATCCTTGGAAAACGGCCAACAAGCAACATGAGTTCTCGACTGACATTCGTTAATACCCCTCTTTAACTTGTCCAGCTGAAATACCGTTGATAATGCTTCATTGTCATGCGTCAGCTTCATTGGCTGGGGGTGGAATGGATGTTACCCGAAGCCAGAATGAGAAGTCATCACCGGGCGTTGAACACATGTCCCACGAGTAGTAACTGCAGGGGTACTCCCACGCTATACTATAAAACATATACTGTAACAATTGGTGTGGATGGGTGTCGATGATGGAGCAATATGTATGGCTGTCTAGTCAGGGATCTGATGCTGGCGCCAGTCATTGTGGCTGCAGGCAAGTGATGAATACATGCTCCCATTTCCTGTTGAAAAAATAGATATCTTTCGCTCTTTCTTTCAATAAAACTTGGATTGAAATACTAACATAGGATATCACTTCAAGGATATTGCGTAGTACATGGACAGGGATATCATACGCAGGTACAGTAACTGACGAGAACCAAAAAAGCCTGAAGAAAAATCTGTGCGTTTGAAATGGTGCCCGACTATAGCTTCCTTGCTGCAAATTGTGGAGAAACTTATCACTTGGGGGCAAGAAATGGTGAGTGAAATATGCGGCTGAGGAAAGCTTTGGCCTTATGGTAGTCACTGTACTATCACGAGGACGAACGCCCTCCCGAGAAGGAAGAAGATAACACTGTGTTACCAACGTACCTATGAAGAATCTGCTGATGATGGATGCAGCATCTCCCTATCAATACGTGACATGTATGCAGAATCGTCATGCGTTGTGGTAGCTACGTGTAGTAAAAGGCACATATTGATCCAGGCGTTGGGATCACAGGCATAACTGTGAACTCTGCTGTCGTAAAAAGCACGCATGAATCCGTGACATGTGGCGAAAATAGTCGAATACCTGGTCTTGGCTAGGCAGAATGCTGCATTTTCAGCGGTCATGGCGGGAAAAAATGAAAATAATGTGACTGATCAAGGCGCGGAGATGATGGGTTGCCTCTCCCCCACGCGCTGGCCGGTGATTATCGGATGTCAGCAGCCACAAGCGACAAGAAAGGATCGCAGGGAGACTAAGATACTAGAAAAGGGGCCTGCTTCCGGGATGGCTCCCGGCTGAAGAGTCATGCGCCATGGAGTGCTACATGGTTGTACAAATCGCCTCACCCGACATGATCCGGGTCTCGGACGCCGGGAGAATCAAAGACCGAGAGGTTCAGACGGAAGCTCCCTCACTCTGAGGTTAGACGTAGATAGGATTGAACAGCTGTCGGCAAAGTGTTGGACAGATTTGTGCCTGCGAATAGAAGTAGGCCAGCGCAGGAGCACAAGATGCCGTGTCTCAAGACCTGATTTGGCGCCACAGGGGGGACCATCAGCCCTCCATCGTGATAGGCTTGTTGCTGAGAGGACCGCATAAAGAATTTTAATCGCATGATGCAGAAATGACGGAGTGAAGGCAGTGCAATACGCTCGGTGCTCATGATGTCCATGCTGTCCGCGCTGTTTGGTTTACATTTTGCGTGCTCATGTTGAAGGAAAATGACGGTTCAACATCCAAGTTCGCATAGGAATATGACCAAAACATGTGATACTCTTCTTCATCTGTCCTTACTGGCTCATCGTGCTGCAGAAGGAGAAAACTTCAGAAAATATCTGTGAAGAAAGCGGATCTTGTGGAGTAGGTTGCTGAGGCCAGGAATGATGAAGAATTTTTCCCGCATCTCAAGGGAATGCGTTCATCATTATATACTTGACGCTCGCTCATATACCTGCGTGATTTCCCCAGTTTCCATAATCAACAGCCAATCTTCTCCGCTTCTGTTCCACCATCAAGTGCTATTACTCGTGGAAATGAGCCGGGGGTTTGGTGATGCGACTGCGAAGTAAGAGGCTTATACCAATCAGCTCCTTGGATGGTGGTGAACCTTGATGGAAAATACAACCACCTTATCTGCCACATTCTCCATAATCCATACTCAACTTTACAAAAAGACCTCATATAAATGGTGGAATTTTGAGCTGAGGGGTGTCTATCAAGGTGCATGGCCATCAAGGTGCACGGGGTCAGATTTTAGGGGATCCTGGGGATGCGAATGGTACTCTCCTAGAATTTGAAATTATAGTTGTCTCATATCTTCCATCTGAATCTTCCATCAAAATCTTCAATCTAATTCATCTCGACCAAGGTACATGTAATTATATGCAATGGATAAATTGTCAATTGCATTCCCAAGGACATTCAAGCTTATGGATTACCCCGCGTATCTTTGAAGAGATTATTAGTCCGATCAAGCAACTTATCCCTTCCTAACTGAGTATTTCATACAGTTTTGAAACTTACGGCACTCTCTTTCATGGAATGATAAATTCAGATGTACTACTCCCTGGGCGTCGTCCATGGACCAGACGAGTTCTTCGGGTAGTCTTTGACAAAGCTCTTCCACTGTCTTCTCCAAGACCTCTATGGGCTGCTCAGCATCCGTGAACTTTCACGTTGTTCCCTGCTACTGGGCCAGAATAAATCAAATTGCAGCTTAAACTCTTCATAGTTGTCTCCGACAGTTAGTCTTTCAGTATGTTAGTTAATGCATATATAGCAAGATGATTAGTACCGTGTACTTCGTGTTCTTGTTTCATATGAAAGCTGGTGCTAGCAAGCAGAAGACTGCCAAAGGGCATTAAAACCTGGCCACTTGTCTATCGGGAGTTCTTCATTGTTGGTGATTGAAGTGGCCTTACACTTAGCCGTCCGGGGTTTGAGTTTCTCTATACTATATCTAATTTGAACTTCAACAGGAAACCAAAACTATTCATGCATGACTCAGGTTCTTCTCTATCCAACATTCATCATGAAAAATTCACACCTGTTATCAGTGTATGTAATATTGGCCAAACATATTACGAACCTTACGAAGCAAATCGATCGGCGATGAGTACACTAGTTCTGAGAATCTAGCAGATCAACAGAGTCTTTGGCGGGGTGAGCAAGCTTGATGGCAATCTTTCTATTCAGCTTCAAAACGTTTACTAACAGGATTAGCACAAATATTGGTAAAGGCAGATAATCTAATATGCTGCGTGTTACGGCACTGTGTAAATCCAGGTGAACTGCCCAGAGAATGATAGGTCTCTATCTCGGGCAACATCAGCTACCAGTACCTTATGCACCCATAATATCGAGGAGAATGAATGTTGCATGTGTTTTTCAGAAAGGAAAGATTGTGGACCGAAGACGAGAAGGATCTAGAAGGCCAAGGAAAGACTCTCCATATGTAAACCTTAGATATAGTCATTTAATATGTATCTAGGACTGAGTAATATAGCTCTCCTCTCAACAAAGTGTCAAGTTCATTGAACTAAGGTACTGGTTAAAAGAAACAGTATTCTTGTGCATGTGATCCAAACGTGATGGGTATGTTGACAGAATATTTAAATAGTTAGAAAAGGTACTTGACAGAGGCGAATCTAAACACGCATAAATGGGTGGATGGATGGATGGATGGATGGATGGATGAGAGAAAGAATACCTCTGATCAGTCACCATAAACAGCCTGTTGAGCAAGTACCATGATATAAGGAAACACAGATAGAGAGCAAGGTGGAAAGAAGGGCCGTAAGAAGCCGCTAATACGGTAGTGGGATGAATCCAAGCTGGATGAAGTTGTTTACTATTACCTCATTGAGCCACGAACACGCAGAACGGTCACGAGGCCCCCTCAATAAGGTGTTGATATATCATGAAGAGACTGTACCGTTAGAAAACATCCGTCGGATTCTTTGGAAGCAGGCGTATGAAACAGACAAGCAATGCCCTCTTACCAGCACACTCAGCCAGGCCGCCTCACCACTTGGTGTCATCCTACTGTCATCTTAACCGACCCATTACAGTCACAAGCTTCTTACCGCCACTTATCGGCTTGATAGCGATGGCTTCATTGCTCATTTCTGAGGCAGGGGATGAGAAGTGGTGCAGCGAGACAGACTGATGCTATTGTCCAGCTCTAAGCATCAGAAAGTGCCCTGGAAGGTGGCAACGCAGGTGTCTTCAAAAAAAGAAATCCTCGCAAAGGGATTGTCGCAAGGACGGGACATGGGCATTCACCTGTTTGCTAGACAAGTGATAACCAGCTCGTCTTCCGTCCAGCCTATATCCAATCACACCGGGATTACACATCCAGGGCATCACTTACCCTTCTCTCTGAGATGTCATTTTCTTCCTCTTCAGACGTCGGATATCCCAGCTGGTAATGCTGTTTATGAATGAGAAATGCGGTAATTCTCCGGTACTTGAACTCAATTTTCTCGTAAAATCCCACTCTGAGACCAACAGTCACCATGGTATCCTCTCAAAAACGTTGCATCATCTCAAGTGAGGCTTGCCAAAGCCTGCTAGCCGAAGCGACGCAACCTCCTCGCTATATGAGACCTGAGCTGATGTCTCTATACATCTTGAGCCCTAAGAAAAGAGTTTGATCGTTTCTTAGATGGCAAGCCATAGAACTACTTCTTTCTGGTGAATGTTAGCTAAGGTTACTGGTTGGTGTTCTAAACAACAACTGTTGTCTGGATCATAACTTCACCTACCCTTGAATTGCGGGCATTAGAAGCTCAATGAATGGCACCAGTACGACTTACGTCTATCACATGCCATCTCGCTAGCAATGGCATCGTAGACGATATGGCCCGCGAAGACAGCGATACAAGCTCTACGTGCAGCATCGTCAGAAACATCTGTCGCATCACCCAGCCCTCTCCGCCTTGACACTGTACATGGGCCGATATTCGACGAGCTTGCGGAACGAAAAGCCTTCGCTCTCCTCCATCCCCTCTTCGAACAGGGGGACAGAAACGAGTCTGATGTCATGCCGAGCCATGTAATTCTGGGCATCCACGGCGCGATCGGATCAACGTGCTGCCGTCTGAGGGAGATCGTGCTTGGAGTGATGCCACTTCAAACTTGTTCGATTGGGTCCGCAATTTGGATCTCGCCAGCGACGAGGCCAGGGTACCCTAACTTGCTCTTGGAATCACTTATCCTGGAATAGCGGTTTAAGCTCTCGACGGCGGATACGGCGTGATGGGGCATGTGGAGCTTATCCCATGTATGATTGATACAGAATTTGGGGAATATTGAACTTGATTACATGCAAACGAGGATGTGTGCGCATTTGGTGCGATATACGGATAAGGGCATCTTGAATTGTATGCTCACTCCCCTACATCCCAATCTTCATCGGAAAATTACTAAATGATGGTGACCACCTACCAATGAGAAGATGTTCCAGAAACTAGGACGAATCTATGCGGCCAATGATACAGGATTCCCAGAAAAAAACACTATAATATCGTGAGACATCGTTAGGACTGGCTGTGGATGAAGCTGATGTCCATGAGTAGAGCGGGCACCAGCAAGGCCAATGGAGATACGATGCCAGCCGAGGGCCCAGAAGGACGAGGTCATACGGATAAGAACTCGACTCACTTTGTTGTTGGACTTTATCAAGCGACATCGTCTCGTCCAAAGACGTCACCATCGTCATCATCATACGTGGTATCAAAGACAAGGATATATGCAGCCGTGATGCATGCTGTCTGTAAAGGACCAAGTCCTATGGAGAATATGCATGTATTGATCGGTGGACCGGACAGGTGACCGCAGGTGGATAGACGGGGACTCATCTGCCTGTGGAGAGATTGGTGGGCGTTTGAGTGTTTGTGAGTTTGGTTGGCTGAAGGAGCTCGGTTTGTTGAAGCTAATGTTGCGATCGCGGCCTAAGCGCAGGCGCCGAGGCTTTGATACCCTGTTTTCAGATGTCGAGTTTTTATATCCTGGATGGTGCTCAAGCATCGCTTAGCAAGTGGTGGCAACTTGGGCTTTTGTTTCATTTCTGTTTCATTTTTATTTTATCTATCTTGTGTTGCTTTGCTTGTCTGTTTATCCCGTGTATGCAGTGGCTGTGTCTTAAGAAAACACAATCATAAATGGCACAGGCACAGTTGCACATCCTCTCTCTCTACAGGATCAGGACACAAAATGGGGCACATCTTCGTGATCTCCTCTGCTTGACCGCAGCTGCAGGTAAATCTCTCTTCATCACAAAGACCCCCACACACAATGTCTTACTTTTTTTTTTCTCTGTTTTCTCACCCAACCCGGCCGCACTAGCATCTGCCCAAACTAGACAACCGTCATCTCGGTGTGCAGTAGGAAGAAAAAAGAAGATGCAAAAGAAGTGGAAACTTGCAGACTGGACCCTCCTCCCAGTCAGCTGGATGTGAGTTCCATTTGTATTATTCATCCGCTTCGGCCAACGCGGGTGCTTCCGCTAGCTATCTGGATTAGCACAAGTTATGCAATGGGCTCCGAAGATTCGGTGAAAGGACGGCGGCCTGTTAATGCGCGGGAGCTTGGGTTAGTTTACCCCCTTGCACGGACAGTATCTCTGCTTATTTCAACGCGTTTGCTCCGAATTGCGGAGACTTTGGATTCCCCGACAAGCCACTCAGCAGCAGTTGCATGGAAGAGGCTCCAAAGGAGGCGAAACTCTGAGGAGTCCTAGGCAACGAAGCAAACAGGAGACGGGACAGAGGAGGCGAGGCGAGGCGAGGAGGCGAGAAGAGAAGAGCGGAAGCGGGAACGGGAACAACAACAGGAGCCCATTCTTCGAAACCACCTACCAAAACCGACCAGACGTTGGGTCAGAATCAGAGTCATTCGGCCAGCAAAGATCAATTGGACATCGATAAAAGGGTTTCCGGGCGGCATCCGCGGCGCTTGCAATTGCTCCCTGCAAACATCCTGATGGGTTTAAAAGGGTTGCATGTGCAGATGACCCCTAACGTTCGCGCTGCAGACGATGCCCGTCCGTCCTATGCATTGCATGTACTTTAGTCTTTAGGTGAACCGCAATGCGATGAATCGATTCCTTGGCCCATCGCCACCGTTTTCGAAGAGCCTTATAGGCCAATGGAGACCAATGGACGGATCCCCGCCTTATCGTCGTGCACGACGTTATCACGCTTCAGGCATAGGTTGGCCTTCATGGGTTGACGTGTTCTACGCACCAGTCCTGAAAGCACAAATCGAGGCGCGAGTCAGTGAAGCGAGTCTCCACGTGTGTGACCGCCTGATGTCCCCAATAATACGTGTAACGGGATAGATGGACCCCTTTCATAGCAGGGCATAGCAGGGGGGGCCTCACAAAGGTCGCCTTGTGCAAGCAGAGTCAGGCACCGCAAGAGGACGTTATGGCAGCCCAACTTGAGCAGAGGCCCTGCACACGGCCTATCACATGTCGCCGCCTTACACCAGGATTTGCATTGACGTGGACTCGGAGCTGGCACAAGTTGTATCCATTCATGATCCTTGTCTGGGAGCTAATCCCTTTCAGTGGGCGTTTGGGGGGCTTTCCAGCCTTTTTTCTCTTTACCGCTTGATGTGAGAACTTCATTTTATATTATACAATGCCAGCGACGGCTATCAAGTGAAGCAATTTCATCAGTATCCGTCGTCAAGCATTGATTGACAAAAGACTGCCATCATGGTTATGCGAATGAGGTCGCTGTCTCAGCGCATGCCGTCGTGGTCCAAGTCAGCCAGTATGATACTCTTGCCCTGCCTGTTCCTTCACCGCGTAATTGCTTGCAGTCGTCTGATGCCAAACCTGTAGAGCGACTCTCAAGAAGCGATGGCCGCTTCAGCACTTCCACCGAGCGCATGAACAGCTCGTCTATGGATCTCAATGACCCTTCACTGTATGGAACCAGCTCGTCTTATCTCTTCTCTCCGCAATGATCCGGATGCATGTTGTTTGCTAACCAGAGCCCAACCGTGAAGTCAGCTGGAGGAGAAGAGTTTCCAGCTGGTTGCTGGCGGGACCAGCGACCAGCTACGATGGCTTGAGATTGACAACGGCGTCAAGAAGGATGACGACGACGCGCCCATCAGCGAACTGAGCCCCAGCGAGGATCCCTCTGGTGAGGAGCCCTCTAGCGAAGACGCTCTTGACGATATTGCCGAAGGCGAGAACGCTGATGGTGAGAATGCTGATGGCGAGATTGTCGTCAGTGAGAATGCCACCAGTGTTCATGTCCCCAGCGTAAAGGCCGCCAGTGTAAAGGCCACCAGTGTCAAGGCCGTCAGTGTCAAGACGGCAAGCGAAAAGATTGCTCTTGATGATGCTACCGACGTCGACCCTGACGAAGCTATCAACTACGTGCTTCAGTGCAACGACGACGTCAACCATCATCTGCGACAGATTAACGATGCCCTCAACCTCATCAGCATCATGGGCCCGACGCGTAGTGGCAAATCAACCCTCATGAACCTTCTTGCGGGATGCACGGAGGAGCCGCTGTTTTCCACCAGCCCCGGAGCCGAATCGTGGACAAGAGGTAAGAAGAATCATTTTGCATATTGCTGACAATTACTAACTCAATCTCTCGCATAGGTACAAATCTGGGAAACAAGATTATGGGTGCCAAGGAATTCTCCAGGCTTGATGACGGCGTAGAGGTGGCATTGGCAAATCCCCAAAAGGTTGCCTTCCTCGACACAGAAGGCCATGGAGACCAGGGCGACTTGTACGAGTTAGTAGCATCCACCCTTTTTACCATGCTTGCAGATGCTAAAGTAATTGCAGTATCATGCTCTTCACTCCTGCCATTCTATGCTCTCGTGTCATCGTTTTCAACACTACAGATGTTGCCAAGGACACCATCCTGACGAGCTTGGCGATGATGACGCTGGCCGCTAACAAGCTAAATTTCGGTGGTGACAAGAAGACCAGTGGACCAAAGTTTGGTCAGTTGGTCATTATTATCAACAAGTGAGTTTCCCATTTGATTCCATTCGACATGCATGAGATTTGGTTGGTCTAACAGTCGTCAAAAGGTATGATCTTGGAGGCTCGGGTAAGTTTACATGATACGAAATGAATCACTATTTCACAATGTTTAACAGTACTAATCACCCAACTAGTGGATGATGTCAGAAAGAACATCCTCAAAAAAGAAATTGGCAGGACTGAGGCGGTTAAGAGGAGAAACAAGATTCGAGAGAAGCTGGCCTCCGAATTCGAAGGTGTTACAGTAAGCCATCTCATGACCTAACATTTGAGATGTAAGAAGGGAGAAGCGACAAGAGCTTACACAACTTCAGGTTCACCTGCTTCGTGGCAACTCTCTCAAGGAGGGAGTGCAGAGCCAGATCAACGACAAGACCAAGGAGTTCCTTGTTCTCGATGATTTCAACGACAACTACGTCAAGGACTTCAAGAACCTGCGAGCCCAGCTGTCCCAGATGCTCCGAACTCCTCGACTCGTCGCCGGAGCTCCCTTGTCTGGTGCTTCAACCGCAGATTTTGTGTCAAGCATTGTCAAGTCCATCAACCGGCTTGAGCAAAACGGCCAGCTTCACGTGCCCGATATTTGGCGGGCCGCCGAAAACGAGGCCATTAACAGATCTCACATCAAACTCCACCACGACTTTAGGGAAGCATGCAATAAGCTGATCCAGGACCCAGCGCTCATCAGCACTAAGGATTGCAACAAGGTATGCTCATCTTGCTTTTTATTTTGTACTTCACTTTTGTGCTAAATGAGTTGGATTTAGAAACTCGATCGTATTATGCACAAATGCATGGCCGATGTGCGTAACTCGCTCAAATATCTCTCACAACAGACCATCAAGTAAGAAGCAAACCCTACTGCACCATTCTTGGCTATTCGTTAACAATCCTAGGGATACATGTGAGAGTCTTATCAAGGAGTCGGATGGCCAGCGAAATGAAGTCTTGGCCGCAAACCTTCAAAAGATTGAGGCATTCGCCGAGAAGGAACTCGCTGACTTGATTGCCTCAATACAAGACACCGTGAATGATGCAGTCTCCGACTTCAAATCCATTTCTTCCAACACCGCAGAGAAGATGTTGGATCAGCTTCACGGCGACCTGCTGGAAGCCTACAAGAAGAAGATCTCATCCTACGACGAGCAGGCTCTGAGGGGAAACTACGCAGTCACATACGACCGCGCATTCTTCACAGCTGCGGCGATTGCCAAGCAGAACCTCAATACCGCTTGGGCTTCATGGCTTGTTGAGCAGGACACGACAAGTTCCGAAGCAATTGCTGCCGCCTTTGAGAAACTTTACCAGGAGACTCTGATTGGCGACGAGTCCATCTGGGAGACGAGCGCAGATGAGGAGCAGAGCTCTCATCTAACGCACTACAATAACACCATCGATACTGAGTATCTGTGGGAGAATGCAGAAACGATTAAGACGAATTACTCAGAAAAGGTTGACAAGGCCAAGAACCTTGTCAAGGCAAAGGTTACTGTTCGAGAGCAGGAGATGGCCAAGGACGTTGCCCAGGAACTCGGTAAGTTTGAATGATGAGACTACGAATCGCTCTTTGTCGACATTTTGACTAACGTTCTCGTTTCTTTAGAAAAACATCTCGCAGCTTATCAGAGACAGCTGGACGAGTCTCTACTGCCCAAGGACGATGTTGGAGAGTTCAAGGCCCTCACTGACACCACAACAACCCGTGAAAAGCTCATTACCTTCTTGAAGGAGAAGTCCATGAGCAACCGTCTGTATGACCACTACTTGAACGAGTTTGACAACCAACTGTCCGCCAAGAAGAGCACATTCGGCGACAAGTACTCAGCTGGTAAGAATATCCTATGCTCCCTACCTCATTTCACCAATCAGCCGCTAACGCTTTCAAACAGTTTTGAAGGAATTCCTGTCCTACATTGACAAGGAGCTGGACCGAGTTGTCAAGGCCCAAATCGACGACTTCAAGAACCAGAGCGACACGCTCCAAGTCACCAGGTTCCTATCCAAGGAGAAAATCACCTCCCACCTCGCCACCTGCGAAAGCACCGCCAAGGCCGCCTTCGAGAGCAACGTCGCCCACCTCAGCCTCTCGCAAGAAGAGGCCAAGCTCCGCGTCACCGAGGCCCGCAACAGGCTGGCCAGCGGCATCTCCGACTACCACATCGCCAAGCTGCTGCTCCTGGACTCCCTCGTCAACAAGTGGAACCGCCAGGCCCTCAACCGATGCGTCAACGAGGTCCTGTCCGGCGTCGTCGACTTTACGCTGGATACCCCCGAGAAGCTGGAGGAGGCCGTCCGGAAGGCCAAGATGACCTACTTTGGAGAGGCTTGTGGTGAGATGACGAAACAGGCCGAGGTAAGTTTCCACGATATTTGGGGAGGAGAATCGCTGACACGAAAACAAAGACTTGGGAGACTTTTGAACGCAAAGCCGACACGCTGTACGAGAACATTCGGTGAGTTTCTTGTCTAGTATCACATCCTATAGTACTTCATTTACTAACAAGTTTTATAGCCGCGCTCAAGCTGTCTTCAAGTTAAAGGTTCGAAACCACCACCGCCGCCCTGCTTCCCAAACCTCGCCCTCTTTATTTCTCCGTTCTTTCTTTCAATCATGACTAACTCCCCACCGCAGGGCATCAGCTATGAATCAACGACCTCGGAGCTGGAATCCAAAGTCATACACGGGATAAGCCGCCCCTTCGCTGACCTAGCCAAGTATGCAAAAAAATCTCCTTATTACGCCATAATTTGGTTGCTCAGATTCTGCAAAAAATCTTTGTACTCAGCCATTATTTGGTTAATAAGATTCCTACTCACATATAATCGCTAGTCTCCTCGGCATGTCCTGGATATCCAGCGGGTCAGAATTCCAGCATGAGCTCCACCCCGAAGGCAACTCAAGGTCATATCTGCTCAAGAACTTGAGCAAGCCAAAGGGATACGGCGTATGTACATATCTTCATCATAATCAAGAAACAAAAAAAGGACAAGAGAGAAGAAAAAAAAGAGAAAAAACAATTCATATTTTTGATTTGAGGGGGGTAGGCTAACTGATTTGGCATTCAGAACAAGCAGTGCACAAGTCTCCGCTTCGACAACTGGACGGCCGAGTTTTCTGATTTCGTATTCGACGAGCCCATCATCCAAGAGCTGTCTCCTTTCACCGTCCGTACTCCCCCTCTTAGCCCGTCATCGTCGATCTAGTTTGATGCTGAAACAAAACCTCCATACAGGTCAAAACCCTCACAGTGCCAGCCCAGGACGAAAAGTAAGTATACCACAACTTACATCCAAGTTTACCTCTAACCCTTTCGTGTAGCACTCAGGTCAACATCGCCATCAAGGAAGAAAAGACGGAGGCAATCACTCACTCCAACGCCGCCATGTTTACCGCTCAAAACGAGTAAGTTATCATCTCTCTCACCCATCAAACAAAGCTCATCATCTCACCCATTAGGTACGCCTCCGCCACCGGTATTGAGCAAGTCGTCACGGACCACATTAAGGTATGTTCTCAACATGAACCAACAAGCAGTATACTCTTACACATACTAACACATCCCAGGCCGCTTTCAACGGATCAGACACCTTCGTAGACGCCAAGCGCAACGAAGTCACCCTCAACATCGACTTCGACTGCCCCGTCATCTGCCCGGCAAACCGAGCGTACGCCCACTCACTCACTCCCTCCATCCCAATTCCATCAAAGCTAACTCATCCACAGGACAACCGTCACTTGCTCCGGCTACACACAGCTCATGTCCATCACATACACCGCCAAGATGAAGTAAAAAACCCCCCTCCCTTTATCAACCTCACCAAGACTAACATTTCTCAACTCAGGCTCGTCCCCGAAGTCACCTTCACAGGAGGCTACGTCCGCACCGGCAGCAAAACCGGCGAAGCCCCCAACTTCCTCAAGGGCGAGACCAAGAAGCGCGTCTACACCGACATTCCCAACGGTCCCGCCAACGAGCTCAAGGACAAGGCGGCTTCCGATGCCGACCCGTGGAACTGGACCGAGGCTCTCGCCAAGAACCCCAACATCCAACCCCTCGTCGACCGCATCAGCGATCCGCAATGGTAAGCAAAAAGCTCCCTCAACTCAATCACATTAACAAGAAGCTAATCTCATCCTCAAGCTACGAAATGTACGTCCGCGGAAAGTGGGAAGGCATCAGCGGTTGGAAATTCGTACGTCCCCCATCTCCCCCTCCCTCAAGTCCCCAAAACTAACACTTAGAACAAAGGTTATCCAAACCGACATCAAGACTGCATAAGCAACATCTTAACCAAACATCATAACCACACACTCACACACTCCAAACATCTCTGTCACTCACATTCCAAGCATCCAGCCCATCCGGCTCAACTACTCACTCACATATACCAACTATCCCAACTATATACCAACTTTACGTTCCACGCCAAGCATTAGATACGGTTCACGACACTTTGCTTTTTAGATAGCCTACGCAGCAGACACACATATCACTTACTAGAATGAAATTACGCGTTATCTGACAGGAGAGACGAATTACTCAAAAACAAAAAAGATTCCAATTTGTGCCAAACGAGTGAATAACCTAATACTGCATAACTTATACTTAAACCTATACTTATAGTGTAGACATTCTCATAGATAGTATAGTAGTAGCCAATGTGTTTGAACAAGTTTTTGAGAAAGAGTGAAGAGAATGAAAAGTCCCTGTCCCTCAAGTATGCCTTGTGGAACTCCAACAACGTGGTAGACTCAGCCACATACAGACTTACGCCTGCGAGATGGCTGCCTGGTTGGGATGCTGGTCGATGCCGAGGCTAAAGCGGCGCTTGATGGCCTTCCAGGCTTCAATGAGCACAATGTAGACCGCCACGCAGCCAAACACGACACCCCACTCCCACGTTAATGCCTGGTGCTTAAACACAACCTTGTTGACGTAAGGAATGTAAATGACGGGGAAGGTAATGATGAATCCCGCAACAACGGACCAGAACAAGAAATGGTTGTGATAGATCGTCTTGAAGACAGACAAAGGGCCCTTCCACCTCTCGTCCATGTTGAACAGACTGCGATGAAAGTGCTTCACCTCCCAAGCAGTAATCAGAAGCAAAAAGCTCAGAGTAGCAAACGTCGCGGCTCTCGCACGAAACACGAGGCCGCATCCGTCATGGCCGTGGCCGTTCTCATTGCAGTCGATAGGCAGGTCATGAAAGCCCTGTCCAGAAGATGCATAAGCCACCAGCATAAATGCCGCCAGGCAGAGAGACCCCATACAGGTGCCATACACAAACTGGTCCCGAATCAGATCCAAGGTGAAGACTCCCGACCGCAAGTTGCGGGGCGGACGCTGTAGAATGTCTGGCTGCGCCTCTTCCAAGCCCAACCCAAGAGCAAGGGGTGACGAGGTGACCAGGTTAGCCCATAGGATTTCGAGTGGCGACAACGGAAACACAGCGATCTTGTCCTCATCCTTGAACGCCAGCCCAATCAGCAGAAGGATGACCTGGGCCAAGTTGGAAGTGAGGAGATGCAAGAGGAACTACAAGCATATACACGTTAGCACAATCATCTTTGTACAAGTATTTGTGGCTTAGGGGAGAGCCAACAAGCCTACCTTTTGGATATTGTCTGCAAGCCGGCGTCCTTCCTTGATGCCTGTCACGATGGATGCAAAGTTGTCATCCGTCAGCACCATGTCCGACGCTTCTTTGGCCACATCGCTTCCCCTATCGCCCATGGCTATGCCCACGTCGGCCTGCTTTAGTGCTGGCGAATCGTTGACGCCGTCACCTGTCATGATGCAAAATGCCTTTCGGCGATGCAATGCCTTGATGACTCTGACTTTGGTCAGGGGGCTGCACCTGGCAATGACAAGCGGAAGGGTATCCATGGCATCGATCTGGTCGTCTGTGAGATTGCCAAAATCGATCGCCGACATGACAGTTTTCGGGGACAAGGGTACGTCATGCGACAAGATGCCAACTTCGTATGCAATCGCAGTCGCCGTCTTGATATGGTCGCCCGTCACCATGTGCACGGCAACACCAGCCTGACGACATTGCGACACTGCACCGGCCGTTTCCGGACGAGGAGGATCATACAGACCAGCAAGTCCCAGGAAGTGAAGGCCACTTTCGACCTGGGCGCGGTCATGGGCGTCCTCCTTCTCCCTGTCCAGGGTTCTGTTGGCGATGCAGAGCACTCTGAGGCCTTCAGCAGCGAGCTCCTCCGCCATGGCGTGGATCGTCTGCTTCAGCTCTTCAGATTCATCGAGCTTCGGCACAACTACCTCAACGGCACCTTTGGTATACACTTGGGACTTGGCATCGATGTCTCTACCATAGACAACACTCATGAGTTTGCACGACGAGTCAAAGGGGTGCTCTGCGACGAGTTCATCGCCGGCAGTCTTATTCTTCCCAAATCGCAGAGCAAAGACTTTGAGAGCTATCTCCGTAGGCTCCCCCACTGCCTTCCATTCATCTGACCCAAAGGCCGTTGTGACACTACTGGAGTCAGTTTCGAGCTCCTTCTTGCCGTCGCTAACGGTGGAGTTGTTGCATAGAACCAGAGTGTCGAGAAAGGCGTTGAAGCAAGTTCCTACGAGCGATCCGGACCACGACACGGTGCCGCTGCTCGGATCATAGGGGTTGGAGGTGCCTTCGATAAGCCCAACGAGGCCGCCTCGAAGCCACACTTTGCGGGCAATCATGCGTCCCTGGGTGAGGGTGCCAGTCTTGTCGGAGCAAATGTTGGTTACTCCTCCAACGGCCTCGAGAGACGGCATCTGGCGAACGATTACATGACCCTTAACCATTGCCTTGGTAGCGACAGCCATAGTGACGGTAAGCACGGCAAGGAGGGACTCCGGAATAACGGCGACGCCAACACAAATGCCGTACAGCAGAACATTGTCGTCAATGTCCCACCTACTAACAGAGAAGACAATGACGGCTAGTAGTATGGCCAAGGCGAAAAGCAGGAGAGCAAACTTGCTGAGAGTGACTTGCAGAGGCGTCCCTTCTAGGCCAAGAATGTTCCTGCTAGTCTGGTAGCAGTTGATGAGAAACCTGCTGACGGGGCCAGAACCAGTGTTCTGCTTCTTCTTTTGACGCAGAAGTTCGGCAATCTGGCCCACCTCGGTCTTCATCCCGGTGGATATTACAAGGCCAGTCGCCCGGCCTCGAGTCACGGAGCTTCCAGTGTAGACCAAGTTTGTGCGATCGCCCATGGGGAGACCGGGGTCGTTGAAGATGGCATCTGGCTTCTTGCTGATGGCTACAGATTCACCCGTGAGGTGAGATTCGTCCGTTGCGAGGTTGATGCCTTGAACAAGACGTAAATCGGCGGGAACTACGTCTCCAGTGGAGAGCCAGACGAGGTCACCCTTGACTAGGGTTTCTGCCTTGACGGTATCGTTGAACCCATTCCGGATGACTTTGCATTTGGGAGTAGACAAGGCGTAGAGCGACTGGATTGTCTGCTCGGCGCGGTAGTCCTGGATCAACCTGTAATTTTGTTTCATAAAGTGTGAGCAAGACACGAAAAATAGTGGGAAGCATGTAGATGATTCCCTTTAAGAGAGAAGTAGAAAAGAGAAAGAGAAAGAAAAGAAATAATGGCTATAGCAGCAGGCTTGGTCTCTTCCTTTCTGCGTCAGTTTTGTTTTTGTAACATACCCCACGATGATATTGAGGAGAATGACGGCCAGGACCACGCCACCTTCGACAAAGTCGTGAATGGCAAAGGACAGCGCCATTACGGCGATGAGCACGGCAGTCAAGGCATTGGCAACCTGTTGGAGAAAGATCTCCCATATGGAGATGCCCTTTGCTCCCTTGATAGTGTTGGGGCCGTCCCGAGCCAAGCGGGCGGCAGCCTCCTCGACACTTAGTCCATCTTCGGCGTCGGTTTGGAGGAGCTCAGCAACTCGCCGGGCTGATAGGGTGTGAGGACAATGCGGCTTCTCTATAGCTAATATGTCGGGGGGTTCCGCTATAGGAGGCTGGTCGTCCTGGCTGCTGGAGAGGGTCGACGAGTCCGACGAGGCGTTGGCGTCTTGTGCACCATTCGTGACGACAATAACGGTCTCTCCCATCGAACGGGTATCGAGAAGCTGTTTCCAGCCGGGACAAGACACGCGGTCTTTTTATTTATATATATAAACTTGTTTGGGGTAAAGTCAAACGGCTGATCCTCCTTGCCCTTTTCTGGCGGTGGGGGGTTGGAGGGGCAGACACGAACGAGAGGGGCAGAGATGAAGCAAAAGAAGAGGGATAGAAGGGAAGAAGAAAAAAGATTCAGGTTCCTTCAAGATCTTTCTGGCTAACTATACAAGTAGCTATAAGATACAACCTTGTGTAATACAAGACAAAAAAAGAGGCGAAGTGAAGCCTGGGAAAGGCAAAGGGTAGAAGAAGAAGGGGAAGCAAGCATCCCGGAGACAAGAGTGTAGCTTCCCACTCGGCTTTATAATGAATGGAACTTGTATCTTGGCCCAAAGCACCTGGCCGGCCGATCAAACAAGCCAGCAAATCACAGGCGGGCTGGGCAAACAGCACGCCGTTATCAAACGGAGGCGGCGGATAGATAGAAAGACGATATGCAAGGTGTGGAGGGGGGGGGAGAAGAGATGAGAGACCCGATTTCCGCTTGGAGACGAAGCCGCAGCCCACCCTGCAGCTTGGAGCTAGTTTCGCAAGGAGCTGCTTGTGAGTGATGTGCCAAGAGACACTATGTGAGGGATGATGCGAGATTGAGTTCATGGTGAGGGAAGTTGCTTTTTGTGTTTTTGGAGAGAACTTCATCTTCGTCATTGCTGATAATTGCTGCTTATCCATCTATCGATAATCGGACAGCATGTGACCTGATAACCACCAGAGCTGCAACTGCATGTATTTCCATATCCATATAAACATTGATTAGTATCAATCTCAATTATCATCAACATCAGCATCAACCAAGCACAGCAGAATCGATTGACTTTCCCCATCCCATCCCCCCTCAGCTTTTTCCAAATACTATCCCATCGGGGCACGTGCTACTGCACCCCACGGCACAGCGGCAATCAATCAAACCAACACACGCCCAATACGCCAGCAATCATGTCATGTCACTGCAAAGAAACAAATCTTTTGCCGGGATCTGCCCTCGGGCTAGCGACTCCGTGACCACGGCCCCAGGCCAATCGAACGGCAGCTTCATATGCCCCGCCCCCCGGTGATATGGGCCCGGAGGGTGATTACAGCAGAGGATAGCATCAATGTGGAGCGTGTCAGTGGCTGCACGGCGTCGTATAGTGGCATCTGGCTGTACATAACCATGTTGCCATAGTCGGTGCTTAGACGTCTTCTTCCAGCCCAGAAACCGTCATAGATTGTCTTTTGGGTTACTTTCGGCCGAGGTCCGTTTCTATTTCTATTTTGCTTCCTCTGGGTTGCCCATCTCGAGCCTCCCAATCCCAATCTCGATATCATCCCAGGGTAGCCCATCAAACCACCACATCCCGAGCTCATCTCCAGCATCACCACAATCCTCATCATCTTCATTCATCAAAACCCCGCACCTCAATGTCTCCAGAAAAAAGAAACCACTTGCCTCTATCCAAACGCCAATTCTCTTGGCAGACACACCATTCCCACTACCTCAAAATACCCCGTCAATCTTACGTATCCCGCGCCCGCACTTCCGCTGCCCAAAAGTGGCGGTACACGTGCTCGACGTCTCATCCACACCTTGTCTCGTTCCGTGTTAGTCCGCCAATCGAATAATGAACAATGCTGGGCAGACTCAAGTAATACGCAATTTCGACAGCCATCGGCACCGGAAGACGGATGAAAGCCACACCAATACTGTATGTACAGTCAGACAAAGCGAAAACCTCCTCGCTTCCTCGGCCTTGATGGTATAAGTCTATGTAAGCTCCATCACATCAGAAAGCAGCACTGTGCCAAAAGCAACGCAACGCAAAAACAATGAAAAGCTTCACAATCATCAGCTTTCCGCCACAGACCAAGCCACTAATCGATTAAGCATAACCAACCCGGGCACCGCCGGAGCACTTCACCCATGCTCTCTCGACACATAGATTCTTGGCTCTTCTCCTCAAGTCTGTCTTGGCTCGACGCGTGTTCACCGTATCATTTACCAGAAGGCCCAACTTCTAAATCGCAAGACCGATGCTAAGCCTCCCCCTTGCCCCTCCTCTCCTTGCGTTGGTCTTTTTGTCGAAATGCCTCTTCTTGTTCGCTTCTGTTCGGATAAAACTGCACCATGTGATGTCGTTGCTGCATATGGTGTACCTTGGCAATGCCACCTGATACATCAGACAGCATACCTCGTAAGTGCTCCAAGTACGAAGGCGCAGCCAACCAAATAACAGCGTGCTGGTCTTGCAAATCGAGATAGAACGTCGTACTTTCATCCCTCGCATAAAAGGAGTTCCTTAGGCAACACAAACCTCGAGTCCGTCAGTCACCTGTCAAGACATGTTAAACACAGGCAGTGAATCACCTGTCAAGAAGTGTTAAACACAGGGAACAAATCACACCAAGTCCAAGTCACACCATCGTGCACGCAATATTCATGACAAACTTTTGACTTGCTTCCTCCAAGACATTTCTATCCCAACAAGTTAATGTACGGCTCTGGCCACTTGCCCCATACCAGCGGTCTATCTCCCAGTCTCCCGCTCACCGGTGCCAAAATCTTAATCTTCCGCCTATCCTCGTCCACATCCGCCACGTACACGAAGCCCATCACATTCGCTGCGCGAACCACATCCGGACTATCACGCACAGAGGCGTTCATAACTGCAAAAGTCCAGTGCTGCATGAGAGACGAGGGCTCTTCCGTGACCAAGCTGTGCTTTTCATCAGGCGAATCTGTAGATGCAACTTGTCAATGACCTGCCTGCGATCGAATAGTAAGAAACGGGTTGACTTACAGTCTGCCAGCTTGTAAATGACCAGACTATCAAAGTCGACCTGCTGAATCTGTGGGCTCAACGTCCTCTTTGCGTCTCCAAAAAAGTATTCTTTAATCACAGCCTCGCGCGACTGCTCTAGAAACGATTCGTCCCTCTCCACTACTCCATCGGATTTGTCAATCGAAACCACCTGTATCGTTTCTCCAAGACTTGTCTTTTCCGTAGCAAATCGGCTCGAAAGTTGAGTGTGGATTTTGGGCGACCCAACCACCACCACAATGTTGACTGCACGCAAGGTATTAGCCGTCTCGTAATTACAGACCCAATGCATCTTCTGGTGGTAAACTGGACTGGCTTACCTGAAAACTCATCAACAATATGTGCCACCAGCTCTAGTCCAATCTGACCGTCTTCGCTGATTCCAATCCCATCCACAATCACTCCCGACCCCTTGACCTCGTCGTCCTCACTCAACCGGCTGCTAACCGCTCCAGCCAGCCTAGCAATAAGTTCGCGATAAAGATCCTCATCATCCTCCGCAGATTCTCTACCATAGTTGAAAACCATGGGCAACTTGACAGGTATCGTGCTCGGTCCGCTTGTCGGCGTCGAGCCCCAGCCATCCACAGCCTCAGGGTCCATGACAGTCGCAAACACGCTGGCGCTCAGCGTCCCAGGCAGACTCAGCATGCCCTCCTTGGGATTCGCATTGACCGTTATAACCTGGTATCCCTGGCGCGTCGCATAGCTCGTCAGCGTCTTGGCCACCGTCGTCTTGCCCGAGCTGGGCGGCCCAACCACCAGCACCCTGGGCCCCTCGCGGCGTTGTCTAGAGGCGTCCACGCGCAAGTCGTTGAGCCGCGCATGAAGGTTCACGTGTGAAGTCGCCGGGTTCGCAGCCGGATTCGAGTACTCGGCGATAGAGTCATTGTCGCACCGCCCGTCAATCTCCAGCTCGCAGCCGTGCCATGTCAGGATCTTGGACTTGATGCCGGAGAAGGTGTAGGCATTGCGCAGCGGCAATTCGACGCCGTCCTGTTCGGCTGTCCCCGAGAGGACCTTAAGAGTAAGGGAACTGCCCGGGGGCACTTGGAATCGCCATTCCCAAGCCGGGCGGAGGGAAATGGTTCGTGTCGAGGAAACGGCCGCCTAGAGAGAGGAAGAAGAGTCGAGAGTGTCAGTAGAGCTAATGGCAAACATCTAACAAACAATTCATCAGGTTAGAGATTGATCAAAGAGTGACGTACTTGTACCGGGATTTGCCCAAGGCCGGGAATGGACATGGCCGCCTACATAAAGAAGAAAAAGGAGCAAGGCTGATGGCGGAGTGTCGCAACTTTTGCTGCAGCTTGAAGCCGAAGCTCGAAGCTCGAAATCGATACTGCCGATACGTACCGACAAGCGCAAAGCGGGAACCAGTGCGACGTGTGGGGCCTTAGCTTTGTGATAAAAGATACAGCATCGATCAGCTAAAATTTCATACAGTGAAAGGTATCTGCTAACGTGATTGTGAATCGCTGTTTAATTTGAGGCCAGCGGCCCGCTGACGTCTTCCAGCATGGCGCTAAGAATTAGATTCCAGCTGGGCTGCGTTGGTGCCCAGATCTTGCATCAAAGGTTGATTAGGCATATAAATCCTTTCTGTGTGAGTGATGAGGCAACCCAAAGGTAAATGTAGAGTAGAACAGTGAGAAAAACATATGAGAAAAAGTGTGATAGCTTCTATCGCTGTATATTGTTGGTACCAAGATAGATGACACTATTTTCTAAATGACTTCCAGGTTCATGTATAACCCAGTCCATGCATGCAAACCACATCTCCTCTCCCATCCCACCCCCTAAACTCCAGCACATAAAAAGGTTCAACATAAAAGTAATCACAAGGTAAATAAAGCAAAACCCTCCGTTGCGCCTAAGCCGTCATATCGTCATTATAGGCAGTTAAAAAGACATATAATCTCCTCCCATCCCATCTCCATGTGGAGCCGAGCTCTACCTTTCAAAGTTTTGTTCCAACCAACGTAACACCACAAACACCTAGTTTTGGGTATTGTCTCTCTGTTTTTTTTTCCTTCATCGTCATTTAGACTTCTTTGGGGTATCAGGAAAGATTCTCTTTCCAAAAGGTATAAATATTGCCCACCCTTTTTTTTCTTTGCAAAGAGGATGCCATCAAATTCCCACAACGCCGGTAGCCACTCCCATCATTCAAAATAGGGTGCGGTCTTGTTGTATATACAGGTACAGACACGGGGCAAGCGACCAATAAAAGAAAGCCATGCCATCGTGCATGAGTCTAGTCATCTTCGCCAGCCAGCTCTTTGAAAATTCGTAAAAGACTTCTGACTCCAATAAGGGTATTCTCGTCGGGCCCGTGGCCAGGGGTGAAGTTTGCGTGCGCAAAGTCGATGAGTTTTATAGTGAAGATTCGGGGCAGCTGGAGGTCGTCCTCGTCCTCGTCCTCAAAATCGTCTTCATCCTCCAAGACGATGCCGCTATCCATTCGGTTGTCCAGCCTCATGTTTGTGCGCTCGACTGGTGGGCAGGTGTATGACTCGGCCGAATCACGCTCCATGATTTCGTTGTTCTTTTCAATCGCAGAGGCGAGCGCATCGCCGTCGCCCTCGAAGATGAAGAGGAGTGACGACGAGTACATGCGGGTCTCGTGACTGGCCAAGACCTCCTCGATGCGCTGCAAATCTCGCACAAAGGCGGAGCACACGGCTCTGCCCAAATCTTGGTCAACGCCAGCCGCCTTGTTGAAGACGAATTTCCGAAAAGAGTCGACAACGTTGTCGTCGTTGACTGTCAGCCGCCCAAAGTCCTTGTCGTAGATTGTGTAGCCTTCGTCGTCCCAGGTGGACTCGTCCTCTGAGCCTTGATACACTCGCATGCCGGATATGCGGAAGCCCAGCTTTCCGTGCGTCGTCTGCGACGAAATTGTGTCAAAGCGCTTCTTCTTCTCGGCAGGGGCATCGTCGGCCCACAGCCGGACGCCAAGCTTGACGTCGAGAATGTTTGCCTTTTTGTAGCCAAACGAGGCGTTTTCCAACACCACCGACTTGTCCGTCTTGATCTTCTTGCCCTGTGTAGGAACCCATGTGGTCTGGTCGGAGGTGGCGTCAGGGGCGACCTTTGCGACGTGCTCTGCGATTGTCGCGGCGATCTGCTCCTTGGTGGTCTTGAGGTCGCCGTTGCCCGCGATGACTCCCATGAGCCCATCGTCAAGGGGCACCTCTTCGGGGTTGCTTAATCGCAGCTCGCCCATGAAGAGGGGCATGATGTCGGCAAAGTCGCGATAGCCTTGGGTCTCGACGGCTTGGTAAAAGTCGATCTCGGTCTGCGTGCACGGTTTGATGAAGAGTTCACCGTCGGCGTCGCACAAGGTGCCCGCACTGTTGTTGCGCAAGAGGGATGGGTTAGCATACACGATCACGATGGTATGAGACAAGTCTCTTCTTCTGCTTCCTCTGTCTCTTCCTCCTTGCGCGCACGCATCACAGACAAAGGCGCGGGATCACTCACTGTCCGGCAACGGCGTAGTTGTAGTCGCGGAGCTGGTCCGGAGTGGGAATTCTCTTTTTTCCTCCCATGGTTGTGATGTTCTGGCCTTGATCCAGGTCTTTCTTCTCCTTCTCTCTCTTTCTTCTTTCACCCAAAGTAGGAATGCAAAATGTTTTATAGAATGCACGGGGGAAAGGGTCGTGATTGGCGCCGAAATAGGGCACGCCTGCAGGCTGCAAGATGACTCGGGTTTCAAGGACCGCCGCAGTCACAGCAATCGCGCAACCATGTCGAGCATCGGAAGGAGAGGCGCTGAGTCAGGGCAGAGGCTCGAGGTTTTATGTATGGGCGAGATCGCTAGAGTAGAGTAAAGGAGCACAGAGCAGAGGAAGTGGAAAAAATGCCTTGTGGCAGCGCCGGTTGGTGAATCGGATTGAAGCTTGCAGGTGAACAGACCAGACAAAAACAGAGTGGCGGCTTCTGACCGACTCGCTGCGATACAAAGCACAAGCGCTGTCGCTGTTTCCCGCCACCAGGCCCGGCTCGGCATAGCCTGCGGGTTGCACGCCTTAGCGCCCTCTTCAGCCCATTACAGCAGGCCATAGCCCGCTAGCCGGAGCCACAGGCGTCCACAGGCGTCCACAGGCGTCTTTTGACCCCCAAGCAATTTGTCGCCCCCCCTTGCCTGGGCTGCTGGTGCTGAGCCACACAGACCAAGTTCAGCGCTTTTCAGCGCCGGCCAATCGCAGCGGCAATGCGTGTGAGATCTTGGTAAGGCGCACTGTTGGGTTGGGATGGATTCCTCACCTTCCACGCGGCAAAATGCACGTAATGGCATGGCATAGACTAGCATGGCATGGCAAGGAGCGATAACGAGAGCGATTGCTGATGGAAGGATTTGACAGATGTTGACGGGATTCCATATAATCCCCGTCTAGTATAAAGCTGTTGCTGCCTCTACAGTTTTAGTACATCTAAAGACTTACAGGGGGGAATCCGGAGATAGAGTCACCGAGTGAGCGTGAGAGCTTCAGGCCGGCTAGGAATCATCATCATCTCAGCCTCTCAGCCTTTCCAGGTCTCTTTTACTCGCGGTCTTCAAATCATTTGGTTGCATGTTTCTCTCACGCTCAATCTCTCCACCCATTCTCTCTCTCTCCATGTCTCCCCATGTCTCTCCTCAGCCTGGCTCGGCATCTCTCTCTTACGCTATGTACTGTGTGTCGTGATTCGATATGTTTGCTCAGCTGGATTCAATGGCATGAAACAACTAATGCTAGCACTAGGTAACCAGCTGTTGCACCGCTATCTTCCGCGTCAACAGCGGGTCAATCTCCAAATTCACGGCCGTTTTGTTCACCTTTGTAATGCTCTCTTGTTTTTTTTTTTTTTCACTCCCGCGTGACTCTTTAGCACGGACATGTCCAACCACATGGTGCCAAATGCTGCGTCAAACCGTTCACTTACATGCCAATACGTGTCAGCGCCAGAACCACAGCCACGCCCTCATCCTACAGAAGCACAGAGAGCAAAAGTAGGTCATCTGGGAGTTGATAGAATCCAGTGTCACCACCAACAGCCCATGTCCCATGTCCTGCCTATACTACTGATACCATGCCTACACATGCAGTCAGGGTCCATGTAGGTGACCAATACAGGACAGCTCCTTTGTCATTCACAGCTGTTTCCTGACCAAAATAACACCACATATCATCACTTTCTTTTTTTTAACAGCAGTAAATGGCGCACTGACAGCCTGCTGCAAGGAGCAGGGCTCCAAAGGCTGAGCCTCTCCATCCCTATTAGCCGCTGACACCTGCATCGCGAGGCTTGCTCAGCCCTCTTGGAGCCCGGAGCAAAATTAGGCACGATACGAACAAGAGGCACTCGGTTGGCTTGCAAGCGCAAACACTAAAACGCTATTTCATGCAGAGATAAGATCTATGACGCAGTTAAGATACTATTTTCTAAGGTTCGGTATGTACGGGATATAGTATCCATGTAGTCCACCTTAGCAGGCACATGTCTGTAATCAGCTTGCTACACGACACGTCTTCAGCTCGACAGCAGAGTCGCCTACATAGGTATGGCAAGGTACCTATGGATAGACTGTTCATTTTCTGTGTTCCAACCTGTATAATGACATATACCTAGTATGCAGTAGAGGTATACATGTATTCAGCATGGCCACAAGCTGGTCAATAGGTAGGCCAGTGGGGGCATTTACATGTAGAGCTGCGAAGCATAAAATTAAACTCAGGGCATGATGATGACAGTGGAAACATAAATCATGGAATCATATTCCACACGGTTCTTAACCGAATTTTCAACTCAACAACGACATCGGTGTCGACTAACCTACGTGTATCCAGCCACGAAGCAACCACAGAGAAACTCGGTTACACAACCAATGGGGACCGCGTGCCTCTGCCTACCCCATGATCACATTCCAAATCTTCGAAAGCTCTTCATATCTTCGCTTCGCAGAGAACTAACCAACATACATGCTCGCACAATTCTCGCCAAATTATGTGGTTGGACCACGCTAACATGTACAGCCTCAGGATAGGCATCCACGCTGGTTGGTCCAAAGATTCGTCAAATTAGATAATTCGGATATGAACAGGCTGATTTAGACTCTGGATGCGGCCTAGAACCATGCGAACCAACATAGATGTACGTGCGATTAGATTACATAAAACCTGTATACAAGAATTCGGGTATGATTGCCGAGAGGTGGATAGCCTCTGAAAGCTCAAATATGAGCAAGATTTCAGATAATGAACAAGTAAATCGGGTTCAGGTCTAAGATTATACGCACGATCACATGTATCCAATAGCATGTAAATCGTGAGTGGCACAAATGGCACGAGACATCCAAGCCGATTGTTTACCAGCAGAAGCATTAGATACTGAAGAAAGATGGATGTACCTGCAGTATAGCAATCGAAGCTATGAGAATATGGTGATAGCATCAGAGACTTGAAGAGGTAGAGTAAATACGCTGAGAGCAACATGCTGTGAGGATGTAATCTCGCGAGCTCAGCTTCATGATTGCTTTTTATGCTTTTCGCCTATTGTTTCTCAATTTGTACCGTTAACACCCAACACCAACCACATTATCCAATTCACATTTCTATAGATACATCATCACCAACAAGAAAGATTTTCTTTTTCTCGTCATCTCATCACAGCCTTTTTCATAATTTCCTTTGGAAAACTTGTCGTTCAAGTAGGGGCTTGACCGAATCACTCACGACAGGTGCTGAATAAAGCAAGTAGCAGAGAATCAGACACCTATTCAAGCCCTCGCATCTTAGCATGAATGATGAAGATTCTCGGCGTTGAGTTTCTCTTTAGCCCATACATGCCAGGGCCTGTATGCAACGGCACATCGTAAGAGTCTAGAACACTGCTTGTTGAGTGTTGTTTGCGGTTTGCGGTGAGCGTAAAGACCTTTTCGCATACCTAACGCATCAACGAGCTTCAACATATCGTTGGATTGTGTGTTGTTTGGCCATCACTTCGACTGGCATCTTGTATTATTATTCCACTCATCAATATGCAGCACATCACACCTCATTCAGAATATGCAGCCCAATACCATTCATTCACTCACAAACAACTATAAGTATCTCCACGATCCCGTAGACATTTCCCTCAATGCCAGATACTTCTCCAGCATCATCTCCAATCTCACCCTCAACTTCATCATTTACACCCACCCAGTAACCAACTCACTCACCCATCATGCCTTCCATCCTCACATTCACCCTCTCCCTCCTCTTCCTCACCACCCACCTCGCCCCCGTCATCCACGCCGGAAACTCCAAATTCTACCTCGACCAACAAAACTGCGCCGGCGGCACCTTCGTCGACTTCGACATCCACGAAGTCCACAAATGCTACGGCCTCACCTCCGGCACCGCAGCATCCTTCTACACCGACAAGGGCAACGAGCTCGACTACGTCAAGGTCTACAGAAAGGACAAAGACCTTAAATGCGGCAAAGAAGAGTGCAGCGTCAAGCAGGCCCACTCGTGCTGCTCGTCTAAGAAGAAGCAGATTACGGGGATCCAGGAGGTGCGCTTTATTGAGCCTTGCTCGCCTCTGCCGCATTGTAAGAGGCAGGCAGAGCTTCAGGAGCGGTCTGGCAGCCAGAGTAAGTGTTTTTTTTTTTCTCCAGCACCTGACTAGTGGACATTTATTTACTAATCGTGATGCAGATTGTACGAGCGTTGATGAGATTGGCGAGCCCTTCATTGAGCTTGGCGATGGAACGCACTTTGGCCTCGGGGTTGGAACGCTGGGCAAGTTCACTGCGGATGAGCTTCAGGAGCATCTTGAGGCCAGTGGAAAGGAAAGGCTTCCGGCAGAGCAGATTGAGAACCTGATTCAGCTCAAGGTCATCAGGTTCCTTATTTGAACAGCTGGTTACCCAGTTTCAGGCTTGAGAATGTACTCAAGCCTTGATGGGGATGAAGCTTGCAGTGCATCACGCATCTAATTCAGTGCCAGCCAACGTCCGAATGCTCAGTTAGCTATGCAAATATATCAAATGAACTCAATCACAAACGACAAAAGGGCACTGTAAAAGTACTAAAAGTGGACAACGCTTCGACTCGTGAAAACATCTCAGTCTTGAATTAGATTCGCATTCTAGAATTATGTCAAAGACCACCTCCTTGTCCAAGATAACCGCTAGGTTCATGATTCAACCCCGATTCTTTCCCGTCATAAGCAGCCGAAAACTCCATGCAAGATACACACAATCCACCCGTAAGATATAAAATCGCGTAATAGGGAGCTTCCTCCTCCACCCCCAAGCATATATGATTCCACACAAGTTTCCCCTTTTCTAGCCCCAAGTACCACCACCACCACCCCGTCCACCCCTCTTCTGAGCGCTGAGTCTCCAGTCGTCTTCTCCGGCAAATTTATTATACAGTGGCTGAATCCTTTCAGCTTGCTTCCGCTTGCTCAGTCTATCTGTCGGCGCCACCTTGAAGAATGTCGGGGCTGCCTCAACCAGCCATTTCGGCTCGATGCTCGTCGTGCAGTGCATATATTCCTTTGTCGTCAACACGAGCGTGTGATAAATGATCCATTCAGCTTGCTTTCCAAAGAGGGCCGAACTAGGATGAAGGTACACCGGCGTGCCCTCTGTAAGAGTCTTGTACCCTTCCTGGGGATCCTTGCGCGCTGCATTACGGAAGAATCCCGTGCAGAGAGCCTGTCGCACCTTTTGCGTGTCGCGTCCACAAGAGACGACCGGATGTTTATAGCGCTCCATGATCTTCATAAGCTGATCTCGGACATCCTTGGCACGACGCATTGACCGCGCCTGGATAAAGTTCTCAAAGCACCAGGGGCTAGAGTAGCCGCTATGCTTCCAGGCATTATACACATTGAGAAGCGTCAGGTGGTCTCCGTGAGGATCGTGGAACTTGGACTTTTTCTGATCGGCCTGCGACTGCTTTTCCTTGGGGCGGTAAAAGACGTTGGGCAAGTTGAGCATGGCTACAATGCTGAGCATCTCATCAGAGCACTTATGATCAACAGCAGCGATGAGCACCTTTGCCAGTGACGGCTCCATGGGAAAGTCTGCCATCTTTCGTCCCAGACGAGTTAGCAAACCTTCGTCATCCAGTGCGCTCAAGGCGTACAGCTCTTCCAAGGCTGTCAACATGGTGTTGATGGGCGGCGGATCCATAAAGTCGAAATGCAAGAGGTCGTTGATGCCCATTGCCTTGAGCATCAAGATGGTGTTTGCCAAGTTTTGTCGCTGAATCTCGGGAATGGTTGTTGGCAACATTTCTGACTGGTAGGCGGCCTCTGTATACAAACGGAAGCATTTTCCAGGACCAGTTCGACCGGCTCGACCGGCTCGCTGGTTTGCTTGCGCCTGGGAGATGGGCGTAACAACCAGGGAGTCCATTCCGAGCTTGGGATCATAGGCATTCTGCTTGACAAAACCAGGGTCAACAACGTAGTAAATCTCGTCAATGGTAATGGACGTCTCGGCAATATTCGTGGCAATGACAACTTTTCGACTTCCAGGGGGAGCAGGTTCGAAAATTCGGCTCTGCATCTCGCTCGGAAGCTGTGCATATACAGGTAGGATAAGCAAATCCGGTACGCTCGGTCCAAGGGCTTTCATTCTCTCATATAAAATCTCGCACGACGTGTCGATTTCTTCCTGGCCAGTCAAGAATAGAAGAATATCACCCTTGGGTTCTGTTAGATGAATCTGCATGACTGTGACAAGCGCAGCATCCAAGTAATCAGATTCAGGCTCGCGAGAATACAAAATTTCGACGGGATACGTTCGGCCCGGGATTGTAAAGATAGGACACTCGTTGAAGTAGGCGGAAAACTTGTCGGCATCAAGAGTGGCTGAAGTAACAATGACCTTCATGTCGGGTCGTCTCTTGAGTGCTTTTTTCAACAGCGCAAACAAGACATCCGTGGAAATGGTTCGCTCGTGGGCCTCGTCAAGCATAATGCACGAATACCGCTTCATGTCAGGGTCCATGAGAATCTCTCGCTGTAACATACCGTCCGTCATGTACTTGATCCTGGTGGCAGGGCTGGTGCAATCATCGAAACGAACATTGTATCCAACCTCTTCGCCAAGCTTGCAGCCAACTTCTTCCGCCACACGCTTCGCAACGGACATGGCGGCGACACGACGAGGCTGCGTACAGCCAATGATGCCGTTATCTGCGAATCCGGCCTCTACGAGATACTGAGTCAACTGAGTTGTCTTTCCCGAGCCAGTCTCTCCAACCACAATCAAGATTTGGTTCTCCTGCACTGCCTTTATCAGCTGCGAGCGGAACGCAAAGACGGGCAGAGACTCTCGCTGCTCCTTGATACTGAGGTTGGTACGCTTGCCCAACGACTGTCCCTTGGGAATAACTGCCCTCTTCCACTCAGGCTCTTCATCTGTCCTGGTGTTCATTCTCGCATGCTTTAGATCGCTGGCAAATTTGCGCTTATCGGGATCAGCCATTGGATCATTCCATTGATTTGACAGGTCTTCTTTCGATTCCTCTTTGGCGGCTTCTTCAGCCTCCTTTTGTTTCAACTCTTTTCTCTCTTTGGCAAGCGTTGTTCCTGCCATGGCGGCTCTGTTCATGGATCCATCAGGGGCCTTGACCACTCGGATGGGAGAAAGCTCCAAAGACTGTTTGGTCTGGCCAGCCAAAAACGGCGGTTCCTCGTCTCGAACTTCAATGTCAACATCCTCCTCCAGCTCCAGCTCGCCCTCGCCACGCAGCGTCGCATTGTAATCCTCCTCGAGATCGGGATAGTCCGAGGCCTTTGCCACTCCGGATGCAATGAGCTGTCTGATTTCCCATCGTTCTGGGGACGTCATTCGTTTCTTGTGTCGTCTTGGGGGGCCCAAAGAATCGCGAGGCATTGCGGGGGCAGCATCGACGAAACCATTTCTTCCACCGCCGCCAAGCGCCTCCATGTTTGCACCAGTCGTCAATCTCGCCTGTGGTTCAAGATCTCTGCCGTCCACCTGGTCGACATCCTTCATGGACAGTCCTATCCTGTGGCCCTCGATGCTGACAACCTTGACCCAGACTTGCTGCCCGCTGGAGAGGAGATCTGAGGGGTGAGTCACCCGTTGACCAGATACAATGCGAGAAATGTGAACCAATCCGTCAACCTTTCCTCTGACGTGGTGAAGGTTGACAAAGGCACCAAAATCCTTGATTCCAGTGACATGGCCCTGGTAGATCTTGTTCATGATGGGCTGGTCATCCACCTCGGGTGCGGGAGCGCGGCTGAAGTCGTCACGGTCGATGTCGTCATCGTAGTCGTGTCGTCGTCGGTTTCGTGATTTCCTAGACTCTCGGAATCCATCCCGCCAATCTTCATTGCCGGCGTCCTGCGACCGTGACCGCGACCTGTACTTGTCCCGCTTCCGCCGATCTCGAGATCTTGATCTATGCCGCCGCGATCTTGACTCTCTGTGCTCATCTTCTGGACTTCTGCTCCTCTTTCTAGACGCCTTCTCTTTCTTGGCCTTGCCCTCGAGCCCTTCTAGAAGCGCCAGTGTGTCATCGATAGCGTCCGCGCTGTCGTTGTAGCCGGGTGTCTTATCGGGCATGGCAAGACCGCTAAAGACCTTTTCGTTCTCCTCGAAGGTCCGATGATGATGATGCTCGTCGTGGTGTGCATCTCCATTTTGTCCTTTGAACTTGGGATGCATCGCCACCACCAGACGATCTAAACTGTCGATCAAACTGGGCGGGAAGTCGGCATTGAGCCCATCGAGCCTCTTGCGGAAGTCATCGCTAGATTTGCTCTCGAGACGCTGTGCGATGAGGAACTCGGCGAGGGTCTTGTCGCTGATGCCAACATGGTTCTGGAGCTCAGAGGTGACCTTTGAAACGAGAGACAGAAGCTCGAGATTCAAAAGATCGTCCATGTTTGCGGGTTGGAGTCCTGCAAGGCGCAGGATTGAAAGTTGGTGAATTAGGACATGAAGACGCGTTAATGGCAAGGCTGCTGCTTGGTAGTAGAAAAGTTCAAGGTCAGCCCCCACTGACCGAGGCTAAATATCGGGAGAGATTCGGTGAGAGGAGGCTTGACCGAGCGAGAGTGTGTGGCCCAGTTTTATCTAGGGACGGCTTTATGTTTATAGAAGCGTGTCATGTCATGCGATTTCCATTGCATGAAAGCTGCATAAGCTAGGGATGCATCTTGCAGCAGGAATACGAGGCGGTGATTCGACTGATATGTATTGGATCATGAATCATTCTGTAGTAACTGGCTAATACCGTCCAAAGATAAAAAAGAGGTGATTAGTACTAATGAAGCAATGCCCTCACTTCACTCAAAGGGTACGGTAGCATTTGTGCTACGGAGTACAGCATAGCCTTTTGGATACTAGACTTGATTGGATCAGGTGTGTATGATGCTGTGTGTGTGAGTGATTCTCCGGTGACTCAACTCAGGGCCAGGCTGCAGGCAGACACACCGCACTTCCAATATGCCAGGAACTTAGTTGTATATTTGAGAATTGAAGTGTTCATGTGTTGTTTCTGAACAACAGTGACAACATCACTATACACCATCAATATAATCACCCAGTTATGACTCCAACAACTGATGTTCAATCTACTCTCGGATCTACCCTGTAATAAACCACCCCAACGTAATTTTTAGTGAGTCCTACAGCCTCTCCCTTCAGTGGCTTAGTCCCTTTGCCTCCCCCTAAACCCAGCCAATCACAGCCCCCCCTTCCGCCCCATCATTACGCAACCCCATTCAATAAGCAGCTCCAAGCATCGTCATCATCCGTCACAAGCCCACTTCGCGCTCTTTATCATTTATCCTTCCCTTCTGGTAGGGCGAGAAAAACCGACGAACCACGAGACCCTTGATTTCTTCTACTTCTTCGCCTGTACTCCCATCTTATTACTCACGATAGACTCTCAACTTCAGACCTCGATTCTTGTCATCAACAACAAAAGCCAGTCATCCATCATCATGTGCTCTGCCGACATCTTCCTCGGCGTCCTCGCCATTCTCTTCCCCCCACTGCCTGGTAAGTAACATCACCCCACCATCTAAGAATCATCATCCCCTTTGCGGCTCTGTGCTGTAAAACATCTTTGTTTGCTTGTTTGCTTGTTGCCTGCCTAATAGACTCGCTAACCGTCATCCCCAGTCTGGGTCAAGTGCGGCATCTGTAGCGCCGACTCCCTCATCAACATCCTCCTCTGCATCCTCGGCTTCATCCCCGGCCTTCTCCACGCCTGGTACATCATCGCAAAGTTCCCCGAGCCGGCGTACGAGTACGAGGCTATCCCCAACGAGCACGGAGGTGGCCGTGTCACATACGTCTACGTTCAGACGCCCCATGGCGCTCACTGCCAGCAGCCCAAGCCCCAGGAGGAGCAGGGCCGCATGAACTACGGCACTACCTCTCGGCCTGAGCAGCACCCCAGCCCTTCTTCCCGGCCTCAGCAAAACGGTGGTGCAAACTCTGGAGAGGGCAGCTCTGAGCCCCAAGGCGTTCCTCCTTCGTACGCTGAGGTTGTTGCCGGCGATCACAAGGTCCAGACACGCGATTAAGCGGGAAAATGCAGTTTGACGCCATCAGTCTACCAGACTATCAAACAATTCCAACGGATACAGATACGGATCCATATAACAGAGCGGCGATACAAATATATATCATGCTGCAAACACAGGTCGGATGGATGGAGAGTAGAGGGGATGATGCGTTACCCTTTTAGCTGCTCTTTGTTTAGATATCTGGGCTTTTACTCTTTTCTCAATTTTTCTTTTCCTTTCTTATTTCTCTTTCTTATTGTGTACCATTCAAAGCGTTGAATTTCACGAACACGTCATGATTAGGGTCAAAGGGTTCTGCATTGTTTTCCCATGCGGTAGGAAGAGACGGCGTTGATATGGCCGAACTAATAGTCATGTGCTACTTATAATAAAACTGGTCAAATCACTCCAAGGCAATGAAATGCCCCGTATGTTTATGTTTATTCCTCCACTGGTTGACTGTCTTCCGCGGTAGGATTGTGCACGGATGGCGCAGCGCGGTCGTTTTGTTCTGGAACCCTGAAGTGTACCATCAACTCCTGCGCAAGAAACGTGTAGAATGAGGGGACAATTTTGCGAATGTGCTTGACAAAACGAACGTCAGCCCCAAGTTCGCAGATTTCCAGCGTCATCTTCATGCCTGGCTTGAGGTTGGCAAGGATGTTTTGCTCGAAATACAGCTCAATCTCCTTGCCCTGCAGCGGATGCTGTATGTCCGGCTCGTCCCATCCATCCTCGATCACGGCTGGCTTGAGAGTGAGTTTGCCCAATGGCATGAGTCGGATCTTCTTGTTGCCATCTGTGGTGATGGCTAGCTTCTGGAATCGCTCAATCAGTTCTGTTGTTGGGAGATTGACCTTGGTTATCTCTAGAGTGCATTCATATTGGTTGACAAGCTCAACAGTGCTACCAACGAGATGTTCAAATACTTTGATGTCTCCCAGCATTGTAATGGCCGAATATAAGACAGATTTTGCATCGAATCCTTCGGGAATCTGAAACAAATCAAGGGACCACGCATCTGGTTCCGTCTTCGAGAACAACTCTGTCGCAGCAAAGTTGAAGAGACCCGGAAGTGCGGTTTGCAAAGAGTTGAGCATTGGCCATTCTTCTCTAGCCATCAGACAGACGTTCAGTGCCTCCTTGACATTCTCTTCATACTCGGGACAGACATCATGATGGAGGACGTATCGAAGGAAATTCTCAACCACATCTATCGCGTCCTCCATTGGTCCAGTCTGAAGACCAGTCAAGGGAATGATTGCTCTGGAGAGGAAGCCTGCTGCCACGCTGGCAAAATCGACAGTCCACTTGGTTTCGTCGCCATCGTAAAAGCGGCCGCCACCACCGGTACCCTCATAGACGACATCTCTAGCCGTGGCTTCGCGACGTTGTGCAGGTGTGAGTTGCTTGAGTTCCTTGGGATCAAGTCCAGAGTAGGCGGCTTGTTTCGTATCCACGCCGCCGAGGAAGAGGTAGTCGTCAAAGTAGGTGGTTCTTGGGTATTGGATGCGGCGACGGGAGCGGAAGCGCTGAATGCACGACTGAATCCGTCTAGATGGTGGTGTATAGGGTTAGTTGAACTGAAGCAAAGAGAGAAGGGGTATTCGAATCGTTGATGATACCTTTCAAAGGAAATGTCTCTGTGGTTACATGTTAGCTTCTAGAGCTGCCCAAGATGTCGTTGGAATATACATACGGAGAATATATTTCCTGTTTCTCCTCCATGGCCTCGTCAGGAGTCATGGGAGGGTCTGCAAAATACTCTATCATTGTTTAGCATCGAATCGCCATTGCAAACGCTTTGGAAGATGAGATGTCATACCTTCAAATCCATTGCCGCGATTCTTCGGCAATGCTAGTGGACCCCTCGCGGCTGTTGATTTGTTGTTCCTTCGTTTCTTCTTCGTGGGCGCCGAAAGTTGAGCAGGATCAGTGGCGTCATCCAGAGCGTCAGCTTCCTCTTCTACGTCCTCAGCTTCTGCTCCAGTTTCTGTGACTGAGAGGGCCGGTATCGAGATCACACTGTCGTCCACTTCAGGCTGTGGTTCGATGGCTTTGCCGCCATCGCCATCTGGAACTGCGGCGGAATCCATCTCTGGCACCATCGCAAGATGAGACCTGGGAATTGCTGCGAGGAGGAGGAATGGAGATGGAAAATGCGAAAAGAGAGATGAGAGAGAGAGAGAAATAGCAAACAGAAGAGAAGAGGTTGGCGAGTTGCTGCCTGAGGAGAGCGAGTGAAGGCGGTGGCAGGTGCTCAACAGCTGGTTTACGCTGACCACCGAATAGGCGATAATTTGTATGAACTTGATAAACATTGATCAATTTCACTATTTCACAATTAATTACAACTAATTAATGTTCTTTATCCATCTCTTCTTGCCATGTCTCTGCAACAAGGCAAGCTGCTGAATGCCTTTTGCCGCAATTATGCATGTATCCTATGGTAGGTAGAGCTTCGACTTTGGCTAAGTGATGAGCCATGAGCCTTGGAGATAGCAGAATTCAGCTCCTAATCAATTTCTACAAACCTCAAATCCAGAGGCAGACCTGCAGGAATCTCGAAAGTAGTTCACCATGATACACAAATGAGAGATACTTTACTACTTATTTTTCAGACGACGGGTCTTGGAGTCACTCGCCCTACAAATCTTCAATGGTTCCATCAAAGTGAAGAGATCGCGCGACCGAATAAGAGAATAGACATGCAATGCGTATGGAACGACTCATCAGTGAAAATGAGCTCAACGGTTAGACTATACTAAACATACATATAAGCATCCCAGTTAAGCTACTAGCGGCTATGTATGAGCTATATCGCAGTGTCCAAGACTGCATCTTGTTATTATCAACTCTCTTCTTCAATCATCTAGAAGGCAATGCGTCATGTATTTTATTAAACAGCTCCTGTATCAACTCAATATGGCTTCGTTGTTAGCCAATTTCGCCTCATACTCACAGACGCTCTTGAGGCGCCCGCCACACGAACGGGACATCACCGAGCCAGCCACGGCTGAAGCGGTCCGTCCAACTAATTGGCCACACATTCTAGCTTAGATCCTGTCGAAGAGGCTGATGAATTCCAGATGAGATGGTGTAATTTGGGATAATTTACTCACTCAATTATTACAATCAACATCACGACCATGTGAGATTCTGCAAGCGCGTTGGCAATCAATTGCAATTTTGTCCAATTAGGTCACTCGAGGATTAATCCATACAAAGTTGAATATGCCGTAACATTCAAATCAAGCAAGAATCAAGAACTATTAATTCTTTTGAGCACCTCACTTCATCCATTATGACCATTAATTACCGAAACATCCCACAAAAGAAAGAAAGCAGAAGAAAAAAAAAGCATAGTGATGAGACTGAGAGATCAATTTAAAAAGAAGTAACTAACGCCGTCGTGTGTCGAGTAGACAAGCACATTAATTAGTAGGTCCGTGTATGCGTAATTCTTCCTTTTCCCTCGTAGTAATTGTCGACTCATTCCTCCCTTCACTTCCGCTCCATATCAAGTCCTCCGCCCGACATAAGAAATAGATAGAAGTAGTTCCAAGAGACAAGTGTTTACAGCATCAAGACGGCAGCGGCAGCACCGAGGATAGGAGCCAGCAGCTTAGCATCAGCAGTTGGAGCGATGGCCAGACCAGTAGAGGTAGCAGTGGTAGCAGAGGTTCTGGTGGTGACGCGAGTGGTGGCAGAGCGGGTAGTAGCAGGAATGGTAGTAGCAGGAATGGTAGTACCAGGAATGGTGGTCTCGCTGTTGGTGGTTCCGGGGATGGTAGTGGCAGGCTCTGTGGTGGCAGACTCTGTGGTGGCAGACTCGACAGTGGTTTGGGTGGTGGTGGTGGCAATGGTAGTTGTCAAGGTGGTCTCACTGCTGGTGGTTGCGGTATTGGTCTCGCTGGAGGCGACGGAAGAAGCTTCTGAGCGGATGCTGCTGGCGACGGACGAGGCCTCGGAGCGAATGCTAGAAGCAATGGCACTGCCAGAGGCAATAGCAGACGAGACGGCGGCAGACACAGACGAGATCAGAGGCCCCTGGGCCATGGCTTCTCCGGACAGGAGGCCGATGGCAGCGACAACGAAAGTTTGGGGCTTCATGGTGAACGATTGGATGCTTTCTTCGTCTGGTGTAGGTGGAAGAAGGGGAAGAAGAGAAGGAGGAGTGCGAGTGGACGCTTGGTGAACGGATGACTTATATGCTGGTATTTATATATATGTATATGGGCCGCGCGGGAGCAAAGGGAGGTGAGTGAGCGAGAGATGTATGGATCAAAACAGAGGGAGACAACGACCCTTTAAAGCGGCCTGGACCTACACACCTCAACTCACCTTTACGAGTACATTCTCTCTCCCTTGCCCAAAAAAAGAAAATTCATGCAACAGCCACAGCTGGGGGATCCACGGGGCGATGAGGAAAAGAGAGACACACAACAATCATACACACAGTGTTGACGTAGGCAAGGGGGCGTTCTCTGGACACGGGGTACTCGAACGAGCAGATCCCCGTATACATCGCGGTGAAAAAGTGGGATACCTGACCTTTGCATGATCCATTGGTAACTTGTACGTCCAGGCAGAGCTTCATCACCACCAATACGAGCAGAGCCAGAGCTCACTCTTACAAGTTGACGGGACAAAGAAGCGACAGCACAGATGTGTCTCTTGCAGGGATTATTCCCGGTGGCTTGCAACCGATCGGCGCTGAGTGTTACGCGGAGAGGAGGCATGGCATGGTAATGGTGACGTATCCTCGGCACACCGGCTGCGGGCGTTTATGAGATTTGAATGCTGGCAAATGGCACAATGCCGGCGATCGGAGAGAATCCATGCTGTTGGGATTTTTTATGAGATGAGATTTGGGTGATTTCTTTTCTGAGGTTGCAATGATGAGGCTCTAATGACTCTGTGTCTGGTCATGGAATGCCAATGTTCGTCCTGATTAGGCAATTTTCCCCAATTAGACGCCCCTCGTGTACATGGGCAGAGCTCGGCGATCTTCCCTCGAGTTATCGCCCCAGAAACGGGATACGGCAAAGACAAGACACAAACACACGCATAAAAGGATAAAAAAGAATAATAAAAATTAGAAAGAGAAAAAAACAAGCACAAAGCTATACCAGAGACACTGTATACAATAAGCTGTCTCACATGTCGTAATCCGCACGGGCTGCGCCTCAAGTGGACCAATCCCTGCGGCTTCCCCGTGGCTTGGGCCAAACATTTGCTTGGCCCTTTTTGTTGTTTTTTTATGGCCCTTCCACTCCCAGAGAGGGCGTAGAGGCGTCTTTGTCCCGGGGCAAAAACAAGGAGGGAAAAAAAAAAGAACTGGACATACTCGTAGTAACTTGGCGTTGTGGAATCATGACGTTTGTATGACCCGACGTTCTTCGTAAGTAAGTGGTTGGGGCTTTTTGCCTTTTTGCTCTTCCCAAAGGCGATTGAATTTTTTTCACCAGCTGGGCGAGAAAGCCAGGCCGACTGAGGCGCGGAACGGCTCGAAGCATATTTCTGTTTTATTTCATTCCTTGTTTTATTCTGGTTTCCTCCATTCTTTTTTCTTCTTTTTGGCCGAAGCTGCAGTGTTTCGTAACGGTTTCTGGTCAGACATGTGCGTCTGATTGGCTGTGATAAGGGCAGAGACGGGTGGTACGCGCAAGCCCGGTGGAATGAGGCCCATTCCCATCCTGTGAGACTTGCAATTTCGAAGGTTTGCCTACGGGAGAAGAAATTATGGAGTCTAGACAAACAAAACACAGACACACGCAGCCAATACAATACAGTAGCAGTTCGGAAGTTTTTAGACTAAGAATTGAATTAGGGAGCCAATGCATAGAAGCTGCCAAGGGAAATGGAAGAAGCAATAGTTGAGGAAAAATTGAGACAAGTGAAAAAAGGTTTCAAACTCCGCCGTCAAGTTGTAAGCCGTCGCTCGTATCCCGAAACAGCCGTCCGCCACAGCCCGTCAAGATCGACTGCCACCCCCCTCTGCCACGTATACGAGGAGAGTCCACGCGCTACAGTATAATCCGTACGTCAAGGGCATAAGGATTACTTACTTAGTGGTACTCGTACGAGGAACAAAGAAAATGAGTCGTACCAACAGGTTCAATGCAGCTTTTATGCATCGGCCATTGGTCATAGGCATCGGAAGTCCTCCGGAATCTCGTGTCGTGAGATGTACGAGTATCAATATCTCGTTACCTCCCCACAAATGTGCGGCTTGACGAGTCCTCAAGCTCAAACAATGACTGATGCAGCAGCGGACTTTGCTTTGGTGAAGCGCTAATGCCGGACAGCTCGCTCTCCCTGCCCGTCACGCCATCGGAGCTGCCAACGGAGACAAAGTGTCGGTTGCCTGGCGTCGACGGCGTTGCGGGGAGCTCTGAGATGGGCGACTCGAGGCCCGGAGATGGCTGGGCAGTAGCATGGAGTGCTTGTGATTGCGCCATCTGGCCGGCGCCGGCTCCTGACAGCTCGTGTGCGTTTGCTGCCGTCTTGTCATGATACTCGGTCAGCGAGTCGTCGCCATACTCGTCCTTTCTGCCGGTGCCGCTGGCCGTGATGACTATGCTTGGGCCCTTCTTCTTCCGCCGTTGCCTCAGAGCCAAAAAGGCGGCGAGGATGAGGATGCAGACTCCCGCCACTGCTCCCACGGCGATGCCCGCGATGGCGCCTTTGCTGAGCCCCGTATGCGTATGCGCTGGAGGTGACACTGCAGCAGGCTGAGTGCTAGTGGCACTTGCAGTCGTGCTCGCCGTTGTGCTCAGCGTTGTCGAGGGGGTTCTGCTTGTTGTCGATGTCGATGTTATTGTTGATGTTGAAGATGTTGTTTCTGTTGTGGTGGTTGTTGTTGACGATGAAGAACCCGCAGACAAGAAAGGGGCTGCTTGCGCCCTGTTTGAGCTCAAACTCGCAGCCCCCAGTTTGTTACTCGGACAGCCGGTTGGCATGCATGCGTCCTGGGAGCAGCATCCCAGAAACGGTGGCGAGGAGTCTCGACAGACGTACCACTGGTATCCGGTGTCCAGGCAATTCTGTCCCCGGATCTGATCATAGGCATCGGGATTGAACGAGAGGGGCTCGAGATTGGTGTCAGGACAGAGGCCTGAGGATGTGATGCATGGATTGATGGTGCAGCATCCCACGAAGCGAGTCGGCTGGTCCTCGCAGACATAGTAGTTACCTCCCCTGGGGCACGAGAAGTCTAGTGAGCTTCCCATGATGGTTGCTGACTTGGGCCTGTTTCCTGGTGTGTCGATGTTGCTGCTTCACCTGGACTCAACTCCCTGGATATGAGCAGCGGACTGGGGTTGGTGTCTGTGCAGAAGTATTGCCTATGAGTGAAAAAGGAAGCAATTAAACCCAAGCAAACACGTTCCCCCCCTTATCTCTAATAGTCCAGCAAGGCGAAATCTCTCTGCAGAAGCACAGACGGGAGAGTCCTGGAGTACAGATCCGTGTTTGTCACGACGGGACGGACAGGATACCGAGAAAAAACTTCTCATCAAGGAAGAGGGGGCCTTGTTGCTCTCCTCCAATTCCCTCTCATGCATCATCCCGACATCCATCAGTCGGCTTAAAGGGGGGGCTAGCTTTTATCCTCATTTCGGAATATCCCCGTCTGCGGCTTCACTCTAATTCCCGAAATCAGAAATCAGGCTTCGTGCGTGTCTCCCCATGCAAAGACAACACAGCGGCATGTTGGCTTGGGTTGGCGTTTTCGAGTCTTGTCCAAAGCATCCCCCTGTTGTCCTACCCATCGCAGGGACTTTCGAGAGGTCATGGCCCGTTTTTGCGTTTCATCGGCGAAGATCATGGCTTGTGTGTTCTTGAAATGGACAGAAAAAGGGTCTGATCAAAACGCCCAGATCACTCGGAAAAGCCTGAGGATACGAGAGGCTTGGGAAGGATCTAGTGCCAATTGCGGGTGGTTGTTGGTTGCTAGTTTGTTGGTCACAGCAAACGAGTTGTCTGCACGTTGGTCGTGGGCTGGAGACGACATTTTCTAGCTCCCCGCACCTGAGCAACTGTTCAATTGCTTGGCAGCCCAAAGTTCCTGGATGACAACATGATGGAAAGGGAAACGAGGCTCTCAGATGTGTGATACAAGTCACGGCCAGTCAGTGTGTGGAGGAACAGAAGCTGAGAAGAGATGCGGCCATATGCTTGATCCTGGGGTTCTCTACCATCAGAGGTGATACCCCTGCGCAAACCCATGAGAACACGCTACCAGGGGTCGTCACATGAAATGGCGATGGCACCAACAGCATCTAGTTCAAAGTCCGATGTGATTGGGAGACATGTCACCAGCATTGGCAAGATAGGGGATTCGGAGCGTATCAATTCCAAATACTATTGTCTCATGCCCTCGAGACATGTTTGTGCGATATGCTACATCTAGCAACTAAAAAGAACCCGTCAACATGATTATCATCACCACTGGCAATATGTAGCCATGAAATGAACCCCATAACTAGATACACGACTCTTTAAATGCTTGGAACACCCTGAAATCCCCTCTGTGATATTCATCGACCTGCACATGTATCTTCCACAAGAATATGGCCACAGGTCTCAATCCTCTAGACGCTCTTGGATATCTCGAAGAGTCGACGCGACCGCCGACATGAAATGGCGTAATTCGCTCTGCATGTCGCTCAGGGTTTGCTTGTTTTGTTCAGCCGTGGCAGAAACCTCTTGCAATTTGGCATCATGTTGTTCCGCAGTGGATTGCAGCTTCTCGAGAGCGCTCTTGGTTATTGCCGCTTGGTGACTGACTTGATCCAATACTTCGTTATCATTCGTCTTGACTCTCTTGGGGGAGCTGTCGGGCGCAGAGGACAGCCGCTTCTTCTTTACTTGGCTCAGCATATCGACGACATTGCATATGTTCCACGACTCAGGTCCCAAGGACTGTGCAGTTGTCGGCGACGTGGATACAAGTTGAGCTCCTGCTGGTTGATTACTCTCTTGTTGGACGGTTGCAGCCGGCGAGGCATCTCTATTCTCCTGTGGAGGCGTGATATCTTGCTCCTGCTTGCTCATCGGGGATGGAATGACGGCTTTCTTCTGTGGAGGCGTTTGAGCTTCTTGCTGGGTAGTCGAGGAATGCGCTTTGTTACCCTCCTTCTTTTGAGTCTCAGGATTTTCCTGCTGGATGCCAGTTGAAGTTGGCATGACCACGTTATGCCTCTGAGGCGACGTAGCACTCTGTTCTCGATTAGTTGTGACTGGCATATTATCGGGCTTTTTCTGTGTGGGAGTGGCATTTTGCTGTTGATCGCTAGATGGAATAAGGTTGCTGATTTTTTTTTGGTCGGAAACTGCATCCATTTGCTGGTTCGCGGAGGTTGGCTTGGGGATAGCTTCCATGTACGTGTATTTTGGTTCTGGATAGATCTGTCGATACTGGTGAGTGTAATCCTGGAAGGATGAGCTGCCATATCGTTTCCTAATGGTTTTTGCGTAATCAAGCGGCAAAGGGTCAAGCAATGTCGCGTTCATCAAAAAACCAACCCAATCCGATTCGTCAAGGACACGTTTGCCTTCTTTGTCGTAACTGACGCCGTGCACCCGACATTGCTTTTGCTTTACCGCCACAATTTTGCTCGCGAGATCCTCATCGTTCAATAATTGGAGATATTGTCGGCGCTGCTTAGGATTCAAGACAGTGGCTTGTTTCCAGTATGTTTGGACCAATCGAACTGCATCAGGCCAAATGGGATCAGACATCTGCAATTTCAAGTCTGAGATTTCGAATTGAGGTGGCTTTACGTAGCCTGCTGGTGGTGCCATGATGCTGATATTTGGCTAAATCTCGATTCGCTTTGTTTCGTTCGGAGGAGAAGAGATCCTCAACTGAGCATCGAAGAAAGATGATGAAGTTGTGAAGGAGAAATGGAGCAAGGAAAGAGGAAAAAAGGTACCAGGTACTCCAAGGGGAAATGCGAGAGAAGGTGAGGAAAGAGTGATGCAGAAGTGAAGCCAGGTGCCCGACTACGCAGCTGGCAGGCAGTCTCGCCAGTCTGGCAGTGGCCCCAATTTTAGGCAGAGACGAGAACCATGATTGCAGATGTCACTGAAGCGCCAATTTTACAGAGGCCATATTGATTATCATTTCATCGCTTAGTTGGGATTTTATTGTCGAGTTGCTGGTGGGCAGAGGCGACGGTATGCACTCAATGAGAGCATAATATCTTGTAGAGTTGCTGGAGAGGATACTATAATTTACTTCGATGGGGCAGAATCCATACAAAAATACTGCCAGGTGATCGGTACTGATTGAGTGTTTCGTAAATTGCAAATTATTGAGCAAAGTCTTAATTCCTGCGCGTTTCTCGAGTGCCGTAGGTTGAACCTGGATCTCGAAAAACTCTCCTGAGCACTACGTACAAGACAGTACAAAGAGCAACGAACTTTGTCACTTCTCTGTGACCAAATGAAACTCGAATATAGAAACAACATGGTGTCTGTTAACACATTCATAATTTGTCGCACGTACCCGGCCCTCGAATCACTGTCTACGACGAGAAATTCCAGCAGTCAGCTGTGAGGGAAGGCCCAAGGAATGAGACTTTAGATTCAAGCTAGATGAGTTGAAAGCTATTTTATCGGTAAACTGTTGCACTATATCGGCCGCATACTGAAGCAAATCATAAAAACGAAGATTCCGAACCAAATCTGAAGCAGCCTCATAATCTGAGACTCCCAGAAGCAAACCGCCATCCAGCCCCAGACCCCCGATAAAATCACCGCCAGCCTTCCCAGTTCCCACTGTCGCGTTTAACTCCGTAACCGATGTCATATCCTCTCCGAATAGACTCCAAAAATAAAAACAGAGAAAACATACGAATAAAAGCAATGTAATCTGCTTCTTGTCGCAAATTTGCCAACGCCTCGTAGCTGTAACTCTTCGAAACCAACCCTAGTTTTCCATCATTCGGAGTCTGAATCCGCCATACCAAGGCTCACACTCTCTTCTTGTGCCTCTTCTTTTTTCTTCCGTCTTTTCGACCTTGCCTCTTCGCCGTCTTTTTTCTCAAAGATCTGTTCTAGGCGCTTATCATCAACTTCCATACGCTCATGCCCATCGTCTTGGAGCATTCTCGCCACCATCGCTTCCTTATCAGTCTGCACCTCGATGACACGATCGTCCATGCTGTGCTTTGTGACGATGCGCACTGAGAATGTTTCCTTCTTCTGGCCCATCCGAGCAACGCGGCTAATGGCCTGCTTCTCGGCCGTCTTGTTCCACCAAAGGTCGACGATGATGACGCGATTCGCCACGGTAAGGTTGTGCGACTGGCCGCCGCTTTTCATGGTTGAGACCTAGTTCACAGAGGTGAGTAATAGCCCTTTTCATTATTACGGCGCATTGGATTGAGAAATACTGAACTCACCATAACCATCGTCTCTGGATCATTATGAAACGCATTCATCGAGTCTTCCTGCTTCTGCTTCTGCATTGCGCCCGAATAGTATACAAATTTAATATTGAGAGTCTGAAGCTGATAGCCCAACATCTTGAGTGTCGGAATGAACTGCGTAAAAACTGGTTTCGTAATATGTCAGCAAATTAACCCTCGTCTGGGCGTCTCTATACACTTACTGATGATTTTGTCTTGGGGTGCCTCAGTTAGCCAAGTCATTACAACAGCCATCGTAGCAGTCAGTCTTGAACTTGGCGGAGGAACAATTCGCGGGCCACAGGAACTGGCAATGAAAAAAGGTGATTTCTCCATTCTCGCCTGGACTGTTGTTTTGAGCGAGTCTCTTCCAATCTCCACATAAGTCTTGTCTTTGCTTGTCTTGGAGACAAGCTGTGCCAGAGTAATTACTCGTTGGCCAAAGAGCAGCTCTTCACCGCAGCCATCGGCGGAGCATTTGATGTGCTTGAGGTTAAAAGTACAATTAGTATAGATAATTGAAGTAATAGAAAGGTTGGAAACTCACGCCAGATCGCTCCGCTTCAGACAAGTTGCTCCTCTGTGTCATCAATTCGCCCAAACATTGGCCGCAGTACATATGGCCACACTATTCAACAACTCAATTAGCCGATATGAAAATCTAATAGTAATTAATGAAGCTCTCTTACCTGGAAACGAGAGAGATTCTGAGATTCGCAAACACTGCCGCCACACTTTTGTATATTGACAGTGCGCTGAAGAATCACGAGATCCATGATCTCGCTCATGTCGAAAAACCCGCCCAGGAATGCTTCCTTGCGAGCCTTGAGTATATCGAGGCCCGTTTGGTATTTACCAAGATGTTCTGCCCAATCTTCGTCCTCTTCGAGTTGCTCAATGATCGTCTTCTTTTCGGCCATTGACTTTAAATCCGAAGCCAGCGATCTGAGTTCATCTTCACTGAGGTAGTCTCCCATCAAAAATCTCTCCAGGCAGTATGGGTGAGACAGAGCCTGTCTGAGACGTAACTGCCTTGATGCTTGGATGTTGGTCTCTTTGTCATTTTGATCCATGTCTTCTTCTGGCTTGACATCTTCCACCTCATATTCATCTCCTTCTTCTTCAAAGATTGGCAACTTTGCCTTCTCTTTGCGCTCTTTGTTCTTCTTTTCTCGATCGTTAAAGAATGGTTGTATAGCACTTTGGATGTCAGTACCCAGTCTCACACGTAGCAGATTATGGTCCGGTATCAGCACCCGCATACGTACTCGCATATCATTTCTTCTTCTCGTGAAATTTCGACATATAGCTCTCGGTGAGTCGTCGGGGGAATTTTGAGCTTCTCATCCGCAGTTCTACTTTTGTCAGCCTGTTTCGCGTGTGCAGTATGCGAGAGATTCACCTCCGATACATGAGAATGCTGGCGAGAGTGTCAAAGTCGTCGTTTGTTGCATCCTGAATCAAGCACATCACGTTACTTCCTGTTCAAATGCCCCCATTAGAGTGCTCTTACCTCGACAATATAATCATTTTTGAAGACTCGTCGGGTGCCCAGGAACTCGCAGCAGATAAAAGTCGCATACGAGTAAAATTCTAGCAGCGTCTTATCAGTTCTTCTATGCCTGATTCCATCGTTCTCTGAGAGATTCTTGACCTCACCTATTGGCTTGTTCAGAATAGGAGTGCCGCTCAAGACCCATCGGTGCTTGGCCTGGATGCGGGTACACGCCTCCAAAGCTGTTCAGATTAGAGAAAGAGATCTTTGACTTGGATAAATGTTTTGGACTTACTGCGTCCATTCCATCTAGTGATGCCATGGCCCTCGTCTAGAATTACTCTAAACCACTTGATGCGGAGCAAGAGCTGCGCTTTCTTTTTGAACTCTCGTCTAAGCGTATCTCGATCGTCTGCGTATTGATCATGCAGAGCATCCATAATCTTTGCGTCGGGTAAACTATTCCGCACTTGGCCATATGTTGCAAGACTATAGTTCATTAGGCTCTCCAACACTCAAACACCTTTCGGAATGCGCAACTCACACGATCCATTGCTTCTCATACTGCTTCAAGACGTGGTCGCTCTTCTGAGTGTAGAGAGTTACACACGAGCTCGCCTCTTCGTGCCAATGTTTCTGCAAAGAAATCAGTAAAATATCAAGGCCTAAGCGTAAACAACTTACCTTGGCCTCCTCTAGCCATTGGTTTGCAACCTTTCTGTTAGGCACAACAACAAGTGTCGCCTGAGCCGACTTCAGTCGGTCCTTTTTCGGCAGCCGATTAGCTGCAATGCATGCCAAGCTCGTAACCGTTTTGCCCAGTCCCATTTCATCTCCAATGATTCCCCCGTCCGCTTGCCGCGGCGTTTCTTTTTCCCTCTTCACCATCCAAGACAGCGCGGTCACTTGGTGATCTTGGAGGGTAGAACGCATCATCTTTGTGAACTTTTTGGACTTCAAAATCTTTTTCCCATCTCTCATTTCTTCCCTCTGATCATCTTCATGTCGGACGCTACACCCCCTGGGGATTCTTGCCCTTGCTTGCTCGGCATCGAATCCAGTTGGTGACTGTTCCTCCTCACTACTGCTCTCAGCATATTCTCGTTGATGCTCAGGGACGAACGTCTCTGATCCTTTTCTTCTTTTGTGTGACTTCGAACGATCGCGAGATTTGGATTGTTTGCGGGAATGTTTGTGTTTGCGCTTCTTTTCGCTCTTTCTGTGAGACTTCTCCGTAGTGTCTATGGCGTCAGCAGAGATGGTGGATTGCTCAACATCTCTCATCTCATCACACTTTAATGCTCCGGCATCCCTTTCCGAGGCTCCATCTTGGATTGGTTTCTCGCTTTTAACCTTGCTCTGTTCTTCCTGGTTAGGCAGCTCTTTTGGCGAATCATCATTGCCTTGAACCTGCTGAATATTTGCCGCGCCATGCTTAGTTGTTGACTGTGGAACTGCAACATCGCCATCATTTTGCAGTTCAACTTGGCCAATATTGTCTGCTTGGCCGACTTTGTCGATTGGTTCTTGAAGACTGCTACGAATCTCTTTCATTCTTTGCGGAAGATCACCCTCTATTTTCACAATTGCGTCTGAATCGTTTGAGGCTTTGGCCACGCCGGGTTTATTCTGATAGTTCTCTGGTGGAGTAGGCTGGGTAGTACCAGCTGTATTTGAACAGACACTTTGTTGGGTAAATGTCATTGCGACCTCAGATCTCGTCGCCCCTCGGTCGTCGTGATCGAGATTGTTGTTGAGGATGGCTCGCTCTTCTCGTGAAGGTTCACTAACTTCTTGTCTCATGAAACGCGCAAAGCGATTCGGATTCAAAGCAGATTGAGTTTCGGCGTTCTCGTCCGTCTCGGTCTTTACTACACGAGCTGTAGATTTGGTCGATTTCTGCGAGTCGCGCTTTGCTTCACTGCTCTTCTTAGAGCTCTTGTCGCGGCGCTGTCTCGCCCCCGAGGGGGTTGTTGAGGGTGGTGTAGGCATATCAGCGGTGAATAGTTACCTCTTCTTGAAATGAGTTAGCAACAATCATCTTCACGACGGAAAACAAAGGCAAGATACTTTGAACGCGATAAGTGATTCAAAACCATTAATAAAATGGAACGAGGTGATATAAGGCAGAGATCTGCTTCTTCAACTGTTATTAGAGAGAGTTGAGGAAGCCAAAGCGTCCCTCAAAGGACAAGAATAGGTCGTACAAAAGGGGAGAAAGAAAGGGTAATGTGGATCACTAAAGAGTAAAAGAGCGCAGATAAGTGAGTATCAAGATGATCACTGATGAAGAGAATGTATTGAATAAGGAGTAGTTGAGGAACGAAGGTGGTGGACTTGGACGAATTGTAGAAAGAAGAAGGTTGTAGAAGGGGGAGAGGAGAAGATATAGAGAGGAGAGATATTGGAAGAGAGAGATGAAAGAAAGTGAGCGATCAAAGCAAGGCAAAGTAGGGCGGTGAGTGTTTGACAGGAAATTCGAGTCACTCTACATTTGGTATTCACTTGACTCTCTCCAATAAAGAGCACCTGATATCGGCAGCTTGCGGTGGCATCTGGCAATGTGCAGCTGGAGCCAGATGGCGTAACTGGTTCTGGCTGCACAGGTAAATGGGCACAAATAGGTATGAATTAGCACAAAAAGCAGATTAATAGATGCAAAATACAATTCGATAGGGAAGTACGGCGCATTGATGCGTTCCATACCAGTTGAGTTCGAAAGACGTGTCAACGCCGACTTCCATCATTCAAGTAAGTATCAAAACATCATCCCGTGTGCACACATCTGAGTTATATTTCTAGTAGTTTCAAGTATAATAAACCTTTTAAAAAGGCATGAAAATAAAAAAAAACTATTGTACAATATATATGAGCATTCAAACGGTATCTGCTCCCAGCTTCACCACCTTCTCATTCTCCTCGATCCTAGTTGCAAAAACATATCTGGTACTTTAATTGATATACTCTTGTCTTAAATATGTAGTACCACAATTTACTGCTGAATTAATGCCTCTGTTTTATGGATTCAGCCCATAGACAGGCTTGCTTTTAGTAAGAGGCTTAACCTGCGACCCAGTTTCATCACATTACATCCATAGTCTTCGTCATTTCACCAGTGCATGTCACAACGTCTAGTGAATACATTATGTATGAAACAGCGTATATTTACACAAAACCTAAATGGACGACCATTTATAGATTTGCCTTCATATAAACATCTGCCCTCCCATGCAGGATCAAATATATACAAGAATCTCCTGCTGAGAGGGCTCAAAAGTCATAAATATATACATCAGAAAGAGAGTAGAAATATGTACAGGTCGCGGTCTACTCAACCGCAGGCCACCTCCATCAACTCCTTAGTTGGCAATGGACCAGCTGAAGCCAGGAATGATGCTGCCGTCGTTGTCGTGTCCACCAAAGGCCTCCCACAGATCAAGGGTCATGTCAATGGAGAAGGTGTTGCTAAGGTTGCGGTCCGCAATAGCAGCCTGGCGAGTAACGCCGTTTCGGCTGAGGGTGATGATCTTGGCACAGAGGGTGTTGTGCTGAGCAGAGCCGAACTGGTCAAAGATGTTGGCGGGCATAGCAACCAGGGGCATGTCGTCGGGGACCTGGCCGGGGAAGTAGGTGGTGAGGCCGCAAGCACCAAATTGGTTGAGAAGGTTGCGAGCGGGAGCTGGGTCTCCGAACATGAAGATGGAGCCGTTGGTGTTTGTGCCGGAGACGGTTGCGGGAGCAGCCGAGGCGGTGGCAGCCAGCACGGAGGCGGCGATGGCAAGTGAGAACTGCATTTTGATTGTAGTGAAGCTTGAAAATTTGTCTTGAGATGAGTGGTGAGATGAATTGATGGTATGGGCCAGACCACTGCCTTATATACTCGTTTCAATGCCTCCTAAGCTGTGTTTCTAATCCATATAATCAAATATTTCTCGGCTCGTATGTCCCAAGCAACTGCAACTCTACCCCAGCCACGTGTAACCGTTGCATCTTGCCATTAGCTTTGAAAGCACGGGCATGCCGATGTCTTTCTCATGCCTTCAAAAGACATGGATAGATCGGGCGTTGTCCTGGATCTTGGAGCTTCTGCTTTGGTGTCTAGCGCTTAGAGCAGTTCGCACAAAGCGGGCTTTCATTGAATCCATTTACCTATCCAGATTGCCTAAATTAGAAGTTAAGTGCTGGTATGATGATCTACATCAGCTGATTCTAGGGGAACTCAACTTTTCGCTGCCTGTCAACGGAGAATAAAAGTTTTGACGTGACTCGCCTAAGCAAATGCCGGCAGATGGGAAATACAAGCCTTTCAATGGAGAAAGCATAGTCAACTCGAACAGAAAACAAAGCTACAAGGTCTCTGAATAACTAACAAGATGCATACGGGCAATGACCGACAGTTCTCACTTTAGGATTCATTCAATCTTGGCAAACAACTACCGCGCGTTTCGATTCCAGGCAAGCAATGGATCTAAGACAGGGGTAGCTAGTAAGCACCAGGGGTAAAACAGCTCAACCCATGCCTGCATAGGGCAGGAGGCAAGGTTGCATGACATTGAACGCATGAAACAAATCTTTCGCTGTAAGGTACAGGTACGCGTCAACATTGAGTTTGCTTCTGTCTGTGCGTGCTTACCTAGGTGTAGCGAGTGTCATTTTGTTAGCTTTGTGGCTTTTGATCGAGATCTTTAGCATGGACATTAGTCGATAGGAGTATAGTGTAATACGATTCACTCATACTAGCAAAAGTAACGTGTGAGATCTTGGCCATGGGAACAACCGTTGAACATCCACTTGATTGTAAGCTTAAGGGCGTCTCGGCACTCGCGGATTGTCCGAGTTTACATGTACTAGCCGTTGGTTCAAGGATACATGAAGGAATCGTGGACCTAGCCTCAAATAGCATCAAGGAAGCACCACTTGCTGCAACACATCGCATTTCTGGACCTAATGTGGCAAGTTTCCTATTTATTACTCAAAATCTTATTGTTTCATTCATCAAACTACAGGTGTCTCTTGTCTCTTACCATGGGAAGCCACAGCCGCTTCCGCTCCCCTCTCATTCTTTACCTATCTAGGTATGTGTACCTTGATGTCTGTATTTGTTCCAACCAACAACCTACAAGTGATTCGTCATGCCAATACATCATCTCCACTACCAGTGGCAAATCGTTTGGTAATAAAGAAAGCGACCTGCTCATTTCAGCGGCTTACCCCGACTGGAGTTTGCTGTCAAGGTGGCTGTGTGAAGACTTCCGCCCCGAGGAACTGGAAAGCCGAAAAGACCCCTGCCATTGTTGCTGCCTATGGGAAGAGAACGATGTGACCATTGATGGAGGTGGCCGGATATCGCTCTTTTCAGGCATTTATGGGGTGCTCCAATCGATTTTCTCACCACATCATTGACGAGGTAGTATATCAGACAACCGAAATCCCGAGCAGCGAAATCCCGAGTCGCATTTGAAGTTATCGACTCACCATTTAGGGAAGTTGAAATGCTTCATTCCTCGTAAGCTTATAGTTATGCCATGTAGTGTAAGACGGCGCACCCTCTGTAGCCAGAATGAAGGAGAAGGAAGATGATGGTGACTCGCCTCAATATAGAAGAACGAGAGTCAGCGAGAGTCAGCCTAGAGTAGTAGACGATACTACGTTCCTTGACTTATGGGCTTGGTATCATATGGCGAGATTATTAAATCGCCTTATAATTTCTAAGCTTTACTGATCATATATTTAGGGATTGCTTCAATTGAGTGGGTTGAACATAGCAGAGTACTACAAGACGATACTATATTTCTACATATGTACAAAGAACTGCAATATAATTTAGTCTTCTAACTTAGCAAATTGATGTCAATACTCTCTAACTAATCATATGCTGCATATTAATAGCGAGAAAATTTGGTACATTTAGGCTGCAATGTGGTGAAAATACATGTACTTTACCTGAGGGCATCCCAAGTAGCATCAGCCAAGATTTGATGAATTACCCTAGAGCTGGTTTGAACAGACCAATTTTTCACAAAATTCAGCTGTAAATAAAATCAACATGGCAAGATAAATGCATCAAAGGCTTGTGAGCACTGACAATCATCATTAGAACGATCCTATTAGTAGAGTAGACTCATCTTAGGTAGTTCATGACGAATAGTTATTAGCGGTAACCTAGCTGGCCTTCTCTATTCCGTAGATCCCCGTGAAAAGGAACTGGTACAATTGTCATTCTTTATTCTACCTATATTACTAAAGTATAGTCTCTTTACGGACACAATGGTGTCGTAGTAATCGACAAGTTCAGCGCACGTTTTGCGTTGCTTGGTGGTGGTGGTGCAGAATTCGCATGTGACTACAACTGCAACTGCAACCCCAAATCTGATCTTGTCGGAAGCGCCCGTAGCGGTGTAGATCACCTCCGATCGGCCCTTGATAATCGTCATAAGGCAAGACTCAACATCTTGGTCCAGCACACTATTCAACAATATCTGTTGTTGTGTGATCAAATGCGCTTCGAAAGGATCACCATCTCAAACTTTTAGTCCCCAAGGCAAAATCTGGGGGTCAGAATGCGTCATGTCACCACCTCAATCGTCATTCGCCGACTTCTAACCCCCGAAAAAGCGGCTGCATGTTTCAGTTTATGCTCTCTGTGCGAGGTTACTGCGACTCTGCGTTAGAATATGCAACCCAAGGCAAGCACCGCATGGAAAGTTCCGGGGATGGACGTGAACGTATGAATAGGATTTTAGCCAACTCCCACTGCAGGTGAGAGCTCACCGCACTTTGGCAAATGTGATTCGTCTATAATCGGAAGTAGGAATACATAAAGGAGTATTTGTACATAAAAAAAGGTGTGCCAGCCTCGAGTCCTGCTGCTAATATGGGCACAAGGCAGTCGAATCAGCGCTTGCATGTGTCTACCTCTATTCCACCTCAAGTATCGTGTCTTTTCCACATGCTTATTCGCTCCTCATGAAGTTGAGAAACGCCTTTGCAATGGTGACGCCGTCGTGTTCGATGGGCGTACGTTTCATGCCGTCCTCGAACATGTCGTCTGAGAAGATACCAGCCTTGTGTCGGTTGGTGAGGACCTCGGTCACAATATCGCCCGTAAACTCGGGGTGGCCTTGGACGGAGATGTACCGACCAGGGCTGTACATGGCCTGGACTGGGCACATGTCGTTTCCGCCGAGAGGAACGGCACCCTTGGGAAATTCTAGAACAACGTCGCGATGCATCTGATGAATCCGCTGCAAGAAAGGTGCGTGTTAGCGCAGGCAATAGCGAAAAGCAGCGACAGGGAGCTCACCATTTTGTCAAGCTGGAAAATGGCCTTGCCCTTGTCGGTCAAGTCAACCTCGGTGACGGCCACCTCCCAGCCCTTATCACTCCTGCCGAGCCGCGCACCCATGGCCCTGCCAATGATTTGGTGGCCAAAGCACACGCCCACGACCTTGATGCGACCGGTGTCGATGGCCTGCCTTGCATACTCCACCAGCTTTAGGATCCAGGGGTCATCCTCATATGCCGTGTGACGCGAGCCAGTAATTAGAACGGCGTCGACGTCGTCCAGCGGCGGGTACGACTGCATGTCTTCCACAATGCTGTGCGCCGTGATTGTGGCCACGTCGGAGAGCTGCCGTGGCGGAACCATGGATTCCGCCGCCGCCGTCAACAGAGCAGTAAAGACTCCGCGGTAACCACCATATTTGGCGTTTGTGATGGGCTGCGGCGTGTCGGCCTCGAGGATGAGCAGCCGGAGAGGCTGGGGGGATCCGGATGCGGGCCCGGAGCCGGAGATGGCATCGGCCGTCATCTTCGGGGGGCAACCTTGGACGGACCGGGGCGGAGATGTTCGCTTAGAGCCAGAGCCAGTGGCAGAGCAGAGAGTCTGGACTCGAGGGGGAAGAAGCGTTTATTGGAGGGCAGAGTTGGGCGATGGAGATGCGTCAAGCCAGAGCGACAAAGCAGACGGCAAAACGGATGAAAGAGATACGAGGAGGGGTCCAGGCCAACTAGCATCCGGACCGCGATAATGGCTTGGGCCTTAGGTTTCCGAATCGTGGAGCATCGTGGAGCATCGTGGAGTATCGCGGCCGATAGCGGGGAGTTTGCAAGACAGACAGCGATTAGACGGTGTAGGGGTTCGGAGGTGGCGGCCGGGGGGGAATATTATTCCGGCAGTAGAGGCGAATCGGATCTCGAGATTGAAGCCTGGTACCTGAAAATAGCGTTGCAGAGGCTCACAGACCGGCCAATGGAAGCTTGTCGCGTGTTTGAGTGGACGTCGAGTATGTACGGTGATACTAGCTTGTAAGATGCCCGCATGAGCATGAGAGCATGAAGCATGAAGCAAGGAGCAAGAGCACGAGGGAGCACGAGAGAGCACGAGGGCGCGGAACCAAGGTGACACAAGCACTAACACCGGCACCATCAGCATGTGAGTGAGGGAACAAGGCAATGCGGCTATCCGAAAGGCGGCATATCATGTCTGGGCGGTACATACAGCAAGGTAAGGTAAGGTAGTACATACATACGAGCACATGCTACGAGTCAACAGCGTCGTCGGCGTCTGGCAGTGTTGAGCAGCACTCCATGTCCGTCCAGGTTCTCGGAGCCGCCATCGATGCTGCTTCCCGTGGTTGTAGCCCCTGTACTGTATGGGAGCTCCGTAATCGAGGAAACGTTGAATCCAATAGTGAGTCCATAGTGAATGATTGAGTGATTGAATGGTTCCGTCCCGTGTTCTAGAAGCAAACCGTCAGTTGTAGTGCTAAATTAGGAGACGGGCGATTGGATGGATCATCACACGATTACACGCAAGTCTGGGAGGTACTCGTACTTGTGCTGTCCCATCATTTCCTCCTTTCTCCCTGCTCTTGACTCCCCCATCTCATGTACGTGTACCTGCACTTTGTTGCCTCACCTGTGACATCACTGACCGAGGCCCAAAGCTGCTATCGATAACCATCGGGCATGGCAGCAGCAATTGATACCTAGGGAAGCTGCAACCTCCATGCACTGCATATTGCTCAATCTCCTGATTCTGTCGCCTGCATCTTCCTCTTTTCCTCTCCTCACTTCTCACTTCTCTGCGTGTCTCGTACAATTAATTATTACCACTCCATCTCGCTACCGGTCGTGTACACATGGCAGGCGAAATCCAAGTCCTCTGCCGTCCTCGGTCTCTAAAACGACTCGACAGACGGCATTATCACGAGGTCATCTGTCTTCCCCCTCCCTGCAGTGCAACATGTAATTATGCGGGGTGCGTGTGTGGTTGGACTCTGAAAGCCATGTCCCCCACATGAGCTCTATCAGAAACGGCTGATGGCAGACGACTTACGCTTGATCCATTTGGTGGCAAATCGCGGTGAAAAAGAAGAGGCAAAAAAAGAAGCTTGCCGTACATGCCGCAACATGAATCCAAAAGCCATGACAGACCTCGGTATGCCTTTACGAGAGCGTCACGCGGTGGCCAATTTCTATGCTCTGGTGCTGCTGTCGATATTCACAGCGGGAATGCTCCGTACTATTGCCCGGAAGGATTGGACGAAAAGCGCAGAGCCTGGCGGGCTAAAGGCCAAGCCGTCGCATCGTCTGCCGGCCAGCTCGTGTCCAAGGCACGACTCGCAAGTGGCGTGAAATGGACGAATGGGTGGCCGACACACACCACGCTGGCACCACAGGCTATTGATGCAACTCTCGTCGCTCTTATCGAGCCAACTGGATATTCACCTTGATAATGTCCTCGTCGTCGCTGGTGGCGGCGGGCTGGCAGCTGGACGTATCCGAGCCCTTCATGCCGTTACATTTCGCTCTTGTACGATAATCAATGGGGGGAAATCAGCATTGGGAATGCCTGCATTGGCTCCTGTGCAGCTCAATCAACTGATTCTTGCGCAAAATGACGGGCGAATGAGGCCGGCAGAGGATAAAAGCAACCGCGCAGCATCGCAGATTTTTGCAAGCTTGTGATAGGCAAGGCTGAGGGCCCGATTACTGCTCAGCATCAGGAAAAGCCAATTGCCCATTGCCATTGGTGATTATTTCGCGATATAGAATGCTACCCTGATGGATGCTCGTTTTTTCTCTCTCCTTCTTCCCGAGCAAGCAGGCCAATGATACGGTGCCTCGTAGGTCGAAGAATTATGCAGCCGCAAATGCATGCATCTTAGACCACAGTGCAAATGCAAATCGAAATCTGCATTGTTGGGCCTCGTGCGTGTCATCCGCCAGTGATGAATGAGGAAGAGACAACAAACACCACACGGGGACGAATAATGCACATGTCCCAAGCCAAGCCAAGGGTGCTTGCTATTTTCCGAGAGACACGCTCAAGCGAGCGAGTGGCCTGGCAGTCTTTGCCTGAAGGTTGGGCAGCCATGGCGGCCCCATCGATCGTACCGATGCGGATTTGCTGTTCGCTCAATCCATCTAGCTGCAGCCACAAACTGCTGATGTGTCAACGGCAAGCTTCTTATCCTTTGGGCTCTCGTCCAATCAGCCTGCCAGCGCATTTCGGTAGCAGCCAGCCTGGGTTTAGAGCGCCGCTCCGGCGGTGACTTGTTCACTCTGGTGCCACCCAAGCACCCACTGGCAGATCCAACGCCAAGCACCAGGTGTCCAGGGGAACAGGTCTCTGTCATCACGAGAGAGAGCGAAGCGTGGGAGAGAAGGGGACAAGGAGACAGAGGCGGGCGCTGGCCAGCGATGGTGCCGACTATCAATGTACAGTACAGTACTCGTACCATGTATACGCAGCAGTGCTATTTTCAGTGAGGCGGCGCTCCCGGTACCGAGAGGCTGGCTAGGACGTGTGACTCTTGGGGCGCTGTCTCGTGCGCTGTTGCGTGTAGTGCTTGTACGAGTAGAGCCTGGTGTCTTAGACAGGGCCAGGGACTGTTGGCTTACAGCTGGGACCACTATCATGGCCTTGTCAAGTCGACGATGACTGCACCGATCCTCCAGGCGATGATGAATCTTTGGGCTTTGCACATGGTCATTCAGCGGCCATATGGGGTTTGCCGACGGTGAGAGCCCAAGATTTGCGCAGTACATGGCCGAATGCGAGGAGAGCATCTTGCGACTTCTCCTTTGTTTCTTCGTCCATTTCATCATCTGCGCAGACGAACTAGCGTATGGGACAGGTGAGAGTTACGAGCTGGTAGCTGAAGTCCTCTCCATCTCCATCTCCATCGTGGTCGGTTGCTCGCCACGTAGCAGAGCGGGAAGCCAACCGGGGGTTACAGGTATTGTTACTCGCGAACCGGGCACTATCGGAAACGACAAGCAGCAAAATGCTACAGGGACATCGGGCGAGCAAGCCAAGGCCAAAGGAGAAATGGCATGGGAATAAACCATTGAAAAATTGCAGAATAAATGAAAGAGCATGGATAAAATTTTATTTCTCGGCATAGCATATCGCTGCTGACGCCTCGCATACATGATACAGCTGCTCCAACCAACACTGGCGGAGCACTATGGTGTCATCGATCTCATATGTGTCAGAACGCTGTGGACGCATCTCAGGGTGGTGGACTCTGAGAGGTCCTAGAAAGCGCCGCGGCAACAGGGATGGACATCGCGGACGAAGCAGAACTGATTTACCCCAACCACAGGCTCCATCTCTTTTTTTACGATGCGCCGAAACAGCTCCCCGGGCTATTCTTTGTACGGCATGTAAGAGGGGAAACATGCACTCAACTCGGTCTTTGATGCAGATGTGCCATGTCCGGACGGCCCTTGGGGATGTTGGTTTTCCAGGAGTTGCAGGTCTCTGAGAGCCCAAAACCCAAGGCTCTAAGCTCCTGCATCGTGCAGCCGCGGCCGCCATTGGACACTGGAGCGAAAAGAGAAGCCTAGAGGCCGACTTACAGAGGAGGGGGATCCATCGATATGCGCGAGCTAGGGTCTTCCATTAGACTTGAACACGCGGCTGTCGACTTTGCGGCTGCGGCCCATTGCGCTGGCGTCCCCTTCACTGCCCAGGCCCCTTCTTGGACCCGTTGCCCACAGGCCAGGGCGAATTGGAGCCTCTGTTTGGAGTGAAAATTCTGCTCTTCTCCTTGCTGGTGCTTGACCAAGCGCACACTCCCCCGTATTTTGCCAGCAAGCCGGTATTGGGCCACTCGCCTTACACACAGCCCCCGGCGGGCACTTGGACTCTACCCGGTTCACACGCCCCTGTCCCATTAACCACCTCCATGTTTTGTTCCCTCCTCTGGGCTTGCATGCCTTGCTGTATCTCTCATTTGGCCCAAAGGCCTGCATGCCGAACACAGTAAAGAGTCGAGAGTGGCTTGCCGCCTAATAGATCCGCTAGAATGCACGAGTGACTGGCGCATCCGAAGTGTGAGATGACATAACGGAGGGGGTCGAGTCTTTGCACATATATCACACCACGGGTGCGATCATGATCTTACGCTTGGAAGACTCTCGACTCTATAGCTCGATATAGCACTTTTACTTTGACCAAAACACACGCATTCTGCACTCTAATGACGTCCCTTGCCGTCTACATTCCGAAAACTCGATAGAGCTTGCAGCTTATGTGCACAATTGCATGATTGGGTCGCCGTCGCATTTGTCATTAGTTTGTGCTCTTGATATAAACCGACACCGACTCTCACCAAGGACAAGACCCCAATTCACTAACACCTACACCTACCTCTGTCTTATATAACATATCAACAACTACAACCACTTTACAACAGACAAAGACACTTTGATAACAACCTTTATCAATTCTCAATCCAACTCCTTTAGACCCTTTATCGCTCAACATCTAACAGCAATGGCCGTCCCCTCAAGGCGACAGGCTCGTGCGGCGTCAAGGGCTAGCAGGACTACGGCCTCTAGCATGGCTCGTAGTAGGAATTCCACAGCAGCTTCAAGTCGCTACTATGCGTCAAGTCGTCAACACGATCAGACTTCCAGCTATGTGTCTGGTTCCTACTACGACGACTCTCGTCACTCATCGAGGGATACCTGGGAGCGCGATACTTGGGAAGACCTGCCCCAATCCATCGTTGACACTGGCTCAGACTCGTCTTCATCCGTCTACACATACGACTCTGCCTACTCAGACGACAGGTCTTCAGAGTCCCACCACGACTCGGACAGTGACAAGAAGGATGCTGAGGGAGACAACTGCGCCGTATCGGGTATTCCTCCTTCTACGCTGCCTCCATACAACTGCATGCCTGTGCCCGAGATCTCAGTCAGATCTTCAGATCCCGAGACGTTTGCGCATCTCTTCCCGTCAATGGACCGTCTGACTATCCGACATGACGATCGAACCGCCGATGGTAACATGAACCTCCGCGTCGATGCCATTGTGCCGGATAACTCATCCCGTCGTCGCCGTGCTGTTGCCATCCAGCTCTTCCACCTGCGCATGCATGATCTCGCCAAGCGAGAATTCTCCCTGCGACGATACTGCCGCGACTCTGGCCGCGAGGTTTGCAACTCCAAGGGTGCCAATCCCCTCCTTGAGCGACCAGCAACCTCTTCCTCATCCTCGCTCTCACGCTCCGTCACCAGTGCCCTGCGCTCGGTCAAGACCTCATTCCGCCGATCCAGCGGCGCCTCTGCCGAAAAGGCTGCTGCCATGGCTACTACTCCCAACCCTCGTCGTCCTTCAATCGGCAGCAACAACTCTTGGGGCTGCGGTGGCTCCATCTACTCTGAGGATGTGGCTGGTTCCGACTCGGACGAGCCCAAGCTCCCCTCGGCCCGACCCATCCCGCTCAACACGCTCAAGCTGGAGTTCAGCAACTACGCTCGCGTGGACATTGTGCGTCGCCCAGGCAAGCAGTACGACTTTCAGTGGTGGGGACACACCTATGCCTGGCGCCGTGTCATGGATAAGGCGCTTGGAAAGGCCGCGTTCCATCTGATTCGCGACAAAGAGACGGAGCCTGTGGCGGTTATTACGCCGGAAGGCCGGGCCCCAAACCAGGTCGAGGCTGACCAGGCTGCGGGCAACTGGATTCCCCCCTGCTACATGTGGATCAACGACAGCTCTATCATTGAGGCTCTTACTGACGTAGCTGAGTAAGTTATTGCCCTCCTACTGCATACATGTTGCTGTTTCTAACCTGATTTCTAGTGTCATCATCGCTACCGGCCTCATTGCTGTTGTTGACGACTCCATTCTCAGCCGCTGGCCTCCGGCTAAGAAGGCTGGCACTTACACCCGTCCCGTCACCCCAGCCCGGCCTCACACGGCTCCTGGAGCGACTGCCACAGCCACCACCGCTCCTTCTACCGCCGTTGTGAGCAAAAACATCACCGTTTCGGTCCCGCAGCCCCGAACAAAGGCTCTTGTTCACGGCCTATTGAACAAAGCCCATGCGCTTGGCCCCTTGCGAAACCTCAGGGGACACACTGTCCTTGCTTATTAAAGCGTACCATTACATACTACATCGACAGATTTTTCATAAACACTATCAACACAGAAACAGAACCAGACAGACACATCGCATTCTATAAAAACAAGAAACTCTACACAACTCAGCAAATCTTGAATAACACGACAAACACACATAAACACAAACCACAATATCACAATCTCATGAAACACGACTTACGAAACACTATAGAATAAAGCGATGGGACGCACTCATCCGTCCAGTCTCTACCTCACACTCATTTGACCTTTCATTTGTCTTGCATTTTCCTTTGTATAACACATCACGACCGGAAAGATAAAAGGATTTTTTATGAACATGTCATGACATTAGCGAGCGTCTGCATTTTTTTGGAATTTGAAATTTGGAATTTGAGGTGACTTTTTTGAACATGAAGCGCAACCTTCATGACGACGAGCGAGAGAACAAAAAAAGGGATTTGCATAATTGCATGGGAAAGGGATATATAACGGGATACATTTACATACACATATACATTGCTGGCGCTTGGGAACTCTTTTTGCTTGTTTTCTTCTCCTTCTTCTTCACTTCTAATCACAACCCCCCTTTTGCGATTATTTGAGCGCCGAGAGATTGTTGCGCTGCTTTGTTTTTGGGATATGGATTTGGATATGACCTTTGATATGACGGCATTGGATATAGCGTATATAAATAAGGCACACATAGATAGATTGGCTGGGATCATTTTGACCGTTTTTGGGCCCCCATGAATTGAGAATGAAATCATTTGGCTCCATCTTGATGGCTTCTTTTTTGGTCCTTCTATTAAGTGAATTTGATATGAGAATACTACAACGCCTAGCATAATAACCAATACCTAACGAGATGACGCCAGTCCCCAAGATGAATAAAGCACACACTTCTTTCTATATATATTCTCCCTGCGTTGTAATCCACGTTCCAAAGTCCAGCTTCATCAACAGACGATTAATCCCTCCAACCCTCACCGGAACATACTTCTCCCCATCGCCATACTCCTCATGCCCATCCTCCGTGCCATCAAGGCCCTCCCACCGCGCGAGAAACTCGACGTCGCCTTCGAGCGCCCGCAGCGCAGCAATGACGTCTTCTATGCCCCGCTGGATCTTGTCCTCTACGCCCCGTATGAGCGCCATAGTATGCTGCTCTTCGCGATTGAGATCAGTGGAGGAATCGAGCACGCCGGCGTCGGTCTCGAGATCGATGGAGGTGAATATGGAGTGTAGTCTCTGAATATGCGTGACGAGATGGTCGATGTGGTTGAGGAGCGTGTAGAGGAGGTTCGTGAAGGTGGGTTGTGTGAGGAGCAGACGGTGAACAAGCGTGCGAAGATACAAAGAGTGCGCTGTAGTGAGTGTTTGCGGATCAGGAGCGGGACGCGCGAGGATTTTAGATACGTCGTTTGGATTCGCGGCGTTGCTGGAGGAGCTGGGTCTCCAGTCCATTGTTGCCGTACTATGTTTAGCAGAATGTGCGGCTGGAGTTGCGGCGCCAGAGCGACCGCCTTCTCGCCGTCGTTCTTTTCCTGTCAGCCAGGTGAGGAAGCCTTCCCAGAGGCCCTCGACGATTTCTGTCTGAAAGTATGCTTCTGTTTCGCCGAGGAAGAAGATGGCTGCGCTGGCGGTTGTCCAGGAGCTTCGGAGGGCTGCTCCTCGAGCTGACCACCGCTCTCGGAGGATGCCAGCGTATTCGGTTGCTCCACGGGGTGCAGGATGATGTCGTCGTAGAGAAGTGATTTTCCATAGGTCGGTGAGGCGGATGTGGGCTCGACGCATGGACATGAGGTAAGAATTGATGCAGGAGTAGAGTTGAAGGTCAGAGGGTGAGATGACCATGTCGAGGGGGGATGGCAACTGAATGGATAAGATGACGGGAGTTGAAAAGAGTAAGTTTCGAAATGGTGACGAGGCAAGCAGCTTGGCTTCCTCGGCATTGAGGCCTGGACTGACGTTGACGGGCGTGAGGCTGGCCTTGGTGAGGTGTAGCCGAAGTAAATCTCTTGCGAGCTCTAGTAACTCGTCTTCTTCTACTTGGTTCCGCTGCATGGCTACCAGGACGGCCCAAGTCCTTGCCAAAACGGCAGAGACCTCTCCGTCTTTGACGGTAACGTTCTTCACGCCGTCTTTGCTCTCGTGCGCTAGATTGCCGGCTCTTCTCCAGCGGTTTCGGATTCTGTCGTCTGCCTCCTGTGTCAAGGCCATGGCAAACTCTCCCCTTCCTAGCAGGAAGAATTCTCGAAGCAGTTGCAATGTTTCAATGACCTTGGCTGTGGGTAAGATCTTTTGAAGGGTATTTTGTGAAAGTGATAGTCGAATGGAAACAATGGTTCTCGCGAATGTTGCGCCATTGACAGGGAAAGAAAGACTAGCTAACTCTTGAAGTTTTGTGGAGAGATGATCTAATCCTCCCATGCCCGAGTCGACTGTTGCTCGGACACGCGTGTGATTCAGTGATTTGCCGATGAAGAGCATCGACGTCGCTGTGGCCGGTGTGACGAATCCCGGCAGAAGTTCTGGTTCGTAGATGTACTCGGCAGTCCCATCCACCTTTTGGATAAAAAAGTCGTTGCCTCCCAGGTTCGGTAGTCTCCCATAAAGAACCCAAGCCGACACTTGTTTCAGCCATGCAGTCTCTGCCACCGTTACCAAGCTCATCGCCGCCTCCTCCACGTCCCGATAGCCGCTCTGTAGCTCAGTTCGCAGGCGGTTCATGATTTGAGAGCCGCGACAGGGACCCTTTTCGTCTTTGAGCATCATAAACTGAACAATATCCCAGAGCCATTCAAAGCGCCTCGTCCATTGCGTAAACTCTCCCATCACGGCCGTCAGAGGCACGATATTGTATTCGCCCACTAGCTCCGGGTCCTCCTTTAGTATGCTCTCCTCCACCTCCAATATCTTGCGCTGAAAGGCAGACAGATGGATCGACTGTATCGCTGTTCCCACGGCCCTACATATCGGCGACGGGTGAGAGCCCGCAGTCTGGCCGGCGTACTTGATGAGCTTGATGTGGATGTCGCTGAGATGCGCCGCCGAGGCTAGTAGCTGGCGTTCCGAAGGCGTGACGCCGGACACCGGGCTCGAGTCGGCAGCTCCGGCTCGGAGGAGAGGCGACGGATGCCCCGAGAGAGAGAGGAGGATTTCGTGGAGCATGGCTCAGGCTGTAAGGATCTGGGAGAATGCGAAAAAGTCAGGGTCAGGCGTCAGAGCTATGAGAGGTCGAGCATTCCATGCTGGTGACGGACCTCTTGCTGGCTTTTCTGGCCTTGAGCGAGTCGCTGATGCGCTGAACGATAAGAATAACGACGCCCAGGAGCTCGAATCGGCACATTGGTTGCTTTGACGCCAATCTTTGGATCGCGGGACACGGTTCGTTCAGTTGGTGGGGTCAAGGCGGACGAGGGTCAAGCAAACGAAGCATTCGAGCTGCGAATTGGCATCGCAGGCGGTGAGTTTCTCTATTGGAAGCTGGAGATTATTCGTTTAGAACCGGAGAACCCGTGATTTCTGCATGGTGAAGAAGAGTGCGTTGGCGGGAGAGGAAAAGCGCCTCTTTGACGCGTTTGGTTAAATTGATAGTTCTAGAAGCTATCTAGAGCTGGCGGAATTGTGCCGTCATCGCCTGTCCGCGTGCGCACGTGATTCTCATTCTTTGGCGCAAAGTCTACAGCAGTTGTCGCAAGTTATCATTCATGAGAGCAAATTTATGTCTCTTATTTGCATATCAAGGGAATTGTCTCAATATGTCAAGAATCGTATTTGCTGATATCATATTACAAAATAACATTCGAAATGCACTATTACTAGGTAGGTCGTCATCACTCATATCAGTGGTATCAATGTACAGCACCAGTCATACACACTCCAACACACACAGACACATCACCAGGCCGGCTTCTTCCCTTCCCTCACCCCTTTTGCGTCCCAATCATTGCTCCCGGGAATGTTGATTTCGCCGCCGTATGTGTTGTGTATTGTGCTTGAATCGCCATTGCCATTGCCTTTGCCATTACCATTGCCGTTACCTCTCCCGTTGCCGTTGCCTCTTCCATGGCCGTTGCCATTTCCGTTACCATTGCCATTACCGTTGCCTCCAGAGACAAGGGCTGTATCGGATCCGTTGTCGCCGCCGACAATGATTTGGCCGCCACCCTTAACCTTGCCGACAACCATGCCCTTGGCAACGCTCTTGAGAATGGCACGACGAGAAACACCAGTAACGTCGATGTAAACGAGTCCGACGTTTTTGAACCCGGCCCCCAGGTTTCTGGACAGCTCACCCGCCTCAGGGCCCCAGCGGTGGCCAACAACCGTGGACATGCTCGATGTCGTGCCGGTAAGCAAAGTCCGTCCAGCATGCTCCATGCCGTCGACGACCGTATTAAAGGCCATCAAGCTCTTGTTGAGCACGCCCGGCTTGTAAGTCTCAATGACATTTCCCTCCTTGTCGTATCCTCGAGCCCGGCCATCCTTGCGCTTGGACATGCCGGCGCCGAAATTCTGGGCAAACTGGTTGATAGAGCCAATGGTCTGGGCCGACAAGGTAGCGACCTTGGTGGAATACTGGTTGATACGGCGTATGTGTTCGTGAGTCGTGGGGGCGAATGTCATGGGCTTTGCGGCAGGCTTCATGCTCTTGGTCAAGTTGTCGGCTTGGTTCTGCATTACCTTCGCGACATAGTCTGATGTGGTAATGAGCAGCCGTGATGCCTTCGACGCTGACGAGACAATAGTTGATGTTCTGTATGCGGGGTGCATAGTATCTTCGATGTAGTCGTAGGCGGGCTGAACGAAGATGTTGTGGCTGCCATCGGCGGGAAGAATAATCTCGACGGGTTCTGTGGACGAAATATGTGAGCTTCTGGCAACAGCGGACTTGAAGAGATAACGAGAGAATATGCTTACCTTTGGACCCGGGTTTAATGGCACCATCTTCGACAACGTTGAAGCCATCGCTCAGCTCTCCCATGACGCTGCCATCCTCTTCGTCAACCAGCACGATGCGCCCTGCAACGTGCGAGCTATGGCTGCCCTGGGCATAACCTTCGCCAGGCTCAAAGTTGGCGGGGTTGTAAGCGGGTGGTTCATCTCTGCCAGCTTCTCTTGCCTTTGCCCTGGCAGCATCAGATGGTTTGCGCTCGGTAGGTCTGTCGGTAGGTCTGCGAGCCTTTTCCGGAGGGGGAGCCGGCGCTCTCTCGAGGAATGCGGTGCATTGCGCAAGAATCGTCTCAAAGGTGTCGACGTCCTCCTGCACGCCAGGCCTGCTTCCGACGACGGGGAACTCTAGGCGTGTGAATGCGCCGTTGCCGGGGCCGAGATCCCATCGTGGAATCAGATAGCTGCTGGGGGGCTGGTGGTAGATTTGTGTGGTCGCGGGGAGTGGAAGATCGAGCTCGGGAGGGAGATGAAGGTGAAGATAGAAGTCTTGCTCTCCGTTGCCGATTTCAGCAAAGCCAGACGAGGTTGGGACCATGAGCAGCGATAGGGTTTGGGGGCCCGAGGGCGTTAGAGACTGCTCAGTGCCATTTGCAATGTGGTAAGCTTTGATGCCCTCGACCGAGTAGAGCAGCTTCGGATCCTGGCGAGTTTGTGAGTTAGTTGAGGGTTCTGTATTGTGAGACATGGAGAGAAGAGAAGGGCTGCTACAAACATTGTGTCCAGAGGCCATGATGATGATGATGATAAAGAAGAAGGCGAAGAGGTATGATACCAGAAAACCTGGATGTTGATAGGATGAAGATTTAATTAATGTACAGGCGATGCGATGCGATGTAACGCAATCAAATCGCGGGGTTGTTTGCAGTGGTTCGTCGGCGGGGCTGTCGGCGCTTTAGATCAGTTCAGTGCATGCAGTAGCTGATGAAGCACTGAATGGGGTCAACTGAACAGCAGTACAGGGCACCCAGATGTCAATATGTTGCAGAAGAAAAGACAGAGCAGAAGCTCAACTTGCGCAAACCAAAAATAAAACCCACAGTGCTGCCACCACAAAAGCCATTAAATAGCATCATGGTGATTCCTCCTTTATTCTTGGAAACAGGCGCCCGTCACATGCAAACGTCATCACGGCGTCTCTTGGTTGGCCGTGCAAGCGCCAGTTTGGTGACGCCTCTGATGCGGGATGCGTCATTCATTGGCCACAGTCGCCACCAGGCACAAGGGCGGTGCGCTAATTTAAGCTTCTACAGGTGCCGTTGTTTATTTAGCGGCAAACTGGGGGGGGGGGAGCTTCCAGTGCGTTTCTTTTTTGATCCCAAATCTCCACCTCACATCTTTCATCTTTCAAAGAGATTGGGATTACTGCATACAACAGTTCTTGTCTGTTCTGTTCTTTTATTCTTTCATTCTTCCAGCTACAATTTGCCTGTCTCTTCAGTGCCTTGCCAACACCTTGCCATCCTTATTCACCACCACCACAAGCGGCAACCTTCTCCCGTGCACCACCGCCCGATTCACGACTCCTTCATCATCCCAGCTAAAATCGACCGTTCCGCCTCCTCTCAAGCTTCCTCCTTTCACGCTTCCACCAGCCCATTCCTTGGGAATCGCCGGCCCAAGAATCACCTTTTGAACGCTGTTGTCACCCCATTTTTTGGGCAAATCGGTATACAGCATAGCCAGTGCATTCGCTGAAAGACCAAAGTTGGCATCGATCTGGAAAGGCAGAGTGACCTCATACGGCCAGCTGCCAGTTGTATACACCGACAGTCCGTTGGCTGCAAAGTTCATGTCGATGGTGTACTTGAGCTCTTTGTATGCCTCGTCGGTGACGCCAAGTTGGCCCCAGCACGCTCCTCGCCAGACCTTTTCCCAGCCTGTGTTGGAGTCCTCGGTGCCGTTTCCGCGAGAGTACAGGCTGGTGGCGACGGCATCCATGACAGTCTTATTGTCTGCATAGACACTAGAGATGACATAGCCGGGGTAAAATCCGTATAGGTGAGACAAGTGACGGTGCGTGTCGTTTTTAGTGTCAATGTCCATCTTCCATTCTGTAGAGGAGGTTAGCTGAGTCTCCTTGTTTGTCCGTCTTTGATACGGGTCAAAACACTTGCCTTGGATCTGGCCCCAGCTTCCAACATGGACGCCCGGATCAAGTTTGCTGTATGATTCTTTGACCCGCTTCAAAAAGGCCGTGTCGGTATCGCCCGATGCATCCCAGTCTTTGATGATGTGGTCAAACAGTTCCCAGACCACCTGCTGGAATTGAGCACATCCGAATGTCTGCCACGGATTTCTTAGCCTTATTTCTGAACCACCAGCTGAGTCAACTTACCGTTGGACCATGCTCTGGAGAGTTGCAAGGATTGGCAACCAAGGTGCCGTCCTTGAAGTATTCGTCCGGCACCATCATGTCGACCCAGAAGCTCGCCACGCCCTTCATGAGAGGATATCCCACAGAAGCATACCATTTCTTGTCGCGGCCATAGTCGTAACGATCCCACACATGTGCCACTATCGAATGTGATTAGCAATGTCTTCCTGTTCTCCGCTGTCACCAAAGATTAGACACGTACTCATCCAGGCAATGTCATGTGCGACATTCGACCAAGTTGCGTCGTTTTCCTGCCTACTCAACGTCAGAAAAAGGGTCCCGCAAAGCATGTGCTTGGTACTCACGCCGTATGGCCAAAGATGTTGGTATTGGTAAAGGCAACCCAGCCGCTCACGTTGTACCATAGGTTTGCCGTCTCCGTCCCACGGGGAACCCAAGTGTAGGTCATAAAGTCCCACAGAGGATCAGTTAGGCCACCCAAACCCATTTTTTCGACATGCCAGTGATTCCTGATGGAAGTTTTATTAGTAAACCCTAGATGATGAAGTTTAGAAAGGATAATTCCTTACATCTGTACATTGACATCAATATGGTAGTCAGAGCTCCACGCCGGGTTTCCATCCGGAGCCCATGAACCCTGCAGATTCGGGGGCAGCGATCCAGGCCGCGACGAAGCGATGAACATGTATTGTCCATATTCAATTAGCAGATTCTCAACAAAGGGGTCTCCCTTTTCTGTCGAGTAGTTTGTGAGCAAATCCATCGTATCGACGTCTGCAGAGTTGTGGGGATCAGGAAGATCCAAAGTGAACTTGTTGAACCACTCGCCATGGTCTTTAACATGACTCTGAAGGATCGTGTGGTAACTCTTTCTGGACACAGCACTGATCGTCTTTACAACGCCAGGATACGGATCAGCTCCTCGGAAGGAGTAGTTGTGAGCAGCATTGCCCTTGGTTGCGTCGTACTCTGTGCCCGAAGCCACGACAATAGTAACCGATTTGACAGACTTTGTGCTGAGAACAGTTTGGCCGTTGCTGTTGCATGTAGCTTTCAGTCCGGCAGAAGGAAGAGCACGAGCCTGGGCATCAATCTTCATGCCAATGAGACCCTCCCCGTCGTCGGCCACAGTTCGTCCGCTCAGCCAGATGCCGCTAGACGAACATTTGACGGTCGAAGGCGGGTTGGTGCGATAATTGTCGACTAGGCCGAAGGTGATTTGGGGTAGTGGCTTATTGGAGCTGACGTGGTAGACGCAGACTTGGTCGGGAAAGGAGCAGAACTGCACACTAGAGGCAATAGTAAGTATAGGAGGGATCTAAAAAGGGATGTTATCTCACGTACGTTGAAAAAGTAGCTCCATTTGCAGTGAATTCGGCGCTGTGCAGTGCCGTTTCCAGATCCAGCGTTCTCTTGTACTTTGAGTACTTGGTCACTCCCTCAATGGAGACTGTGAGGTTTGCAAGGGCTTCATAGGAACCGTAGTCTGCTGTTCCGCCGTATAAGGCAGATTCATCTGATGATACAGGTTAGTAACGTCTTTGAATACACTGCTAGTATTGAGAACATGCCTCCTGTTCCATTCTGGAAGATGGCCTGCTGGATTCCGGGCAGGAAGTGAGCCAGCGATGATGAAGGGTTCCCTCCTGTGTAGCTCTATTTGTGTCTTAGTTGCCCAGTCTATGTGATCATTGTAGAGACATCACGTCTTACCGAGTTTGCAAATGGCCCTCCACGCCAGATGCTGTCATCGTTGAGACAAAGCAAGTCGTCACCGGGAATACCCAGCGGTAAGCCTATGTAGCTATTCGTCAGTTACCTATGACTACAATTCATTCATCTGCCAACTCAAATCAACTCACCTCCTTGTCTCCCATTCCCAATAGTAAATCCAGTCATCAACACATTCCCCGGATCAGCCGGCTTCGAGGTCCAAAACTTCCTCGCCGCCACGCCAGTCTGGCTCATGGCCAACGCGGCCACAACAGCAACCTTCATATTGACGAATTTCTCCAATCAAGGGAAAGGCACAAAAACCTCTTTGCCCATAGAAAGCAAATCCATCATTGTAAAAATTGCCCTGTTTTTATACGCAGCATCAACGTCGAGCCGACGGGTATTTTGGCCTGCCCGCTGCGGGGATCGTCAATGGCATGATGATGCTTCTCCACGTACATGTACCTCTGTGAGCAACGCAAACAACTGCCGTTCCGGGAGAAGTATCTGCATAGACTACGTTCTGAGGATTCGGTTCTTGGTAGGAAAGGCTGTTCTCGTAGCTTGAAAATCGGGGCCTCGGATGAATCTCTGAGGCCAAGATCGACACTGCCGGCACAATCCCTCCCCCCGCAATTTGGGTGGTGCATAATTGTCCGTGTTTGCGGGGAAGTTGTGAGTGCATCATGCCATCCGGGGAAATTTCCGGGCCAAGAGATGAGGATGAAAGGATCCTTTTTGTCTTGGTCATTGTTGCCATGTTGGGAGGGCAGCAGTGAACTAGGAGGGGGAGGGTTGTTTGGAGATGAGGGATGGGGATGGGGAATGGAGGTGCTCAGCCTTGCAGTGTGGATCGCATGGCTGCCTGCAGGGTAACGCAGCAGCTCAGCTCCTGAGTACATACATATGCAGTCGGTTGAGAGTCTGCGTATAGATTTAGTGTAACCCAGATTGGTCTTAAGGGGTTTTGCATGGAGGAAGTATTTCTAAGGGTGTTGATATGCAATGAGACTCTATCATGGAGTGTCCATAAGGCCAAGTGTGAACCTCGATGGGCCATGTAGAATGTCTCAAGGGGCTCTTGATATATGTACCCATCTTTCCGCAGATACTTCTACCTAGACATACCCCGATCACTCTCCTCATTATGGCATTTGGGTGATGCTATAAATGTTTCCTTCATCATCACTTCTTTCTACTGCTCTCTAGCTACGAGCTGTAGTAGCGTGAGAGCATCTGTAAAGACATTGCAACGTGTCATTTGCGTTGAAACAGTATAGTTTCTTTCTCGTATATCATAAGCTATTTAATTCGAACTTGGCTGACAGTCTTGCTTATGCTTGTCAACATCAATAATGCAATAAAGATAGCGCTAGGATACCATCAAGCACCAGTCTCCGCGACTTGAAAGCCAGCCCCCTATCCAAGGGCCGCCTCTCATCCTATTACCCATCCCAACTCGTCCAATACCAGGCTGAAATCATTTCCGCACTCGAACAAACTCATATCGGCATCCATCATGCTTCATGTCGTCATTGCCCATAACATCGAACCGAATCATTAGAATCACTGTGGTATATCCCCCCTTTCCCTTTCCCTTTCCCGCTCAGCCTCAGCCGCCTTCTCCTCCTCCGTCCTCTTGTCAAAGTGAGCCTTGCACTTGTGTCTACACTCAGCACACGGCTTTGTATCAACCACATACGTCAACTCCACCATCCACCCCAGCAAATCCCGGAACGGACATTTCCAGTCGGGCGCCGCGTCCTGCCCGAACCTCTCCTTGCGCTTCTCACACGTCGTCCCGGAGTTCGGAACAGGGGCCTGCTTGGCCGTCTTGTGACGCCACATGCCGTCCCAGAAGACGATCCGGTTCCTGGCCATGGCGCAGTCCTTTTCGTACGGACATGGACAGAGGACGTGGCACCAGAAAAAGGTACACATGGTAGGCCTATGATTTTTTCACGATTGGGCAATTAGCCTATTTGGCTGCCGCTGGCCGAGATTCGCGTGCGGGGCGATGCGAGTCTGGAGCCGGAGTTTGGCTGTGACATTCCCTGACGATGTTTTCTGGGGAGGATTTTCTGGAGCTGTTTCTTTTTGGGCGCATGAGGATGGTCCAGCGCTGGGGGGAGGAATTGGGGATATCAAGACTTCGGGATGGTGAGAAAAAAGGAGAGAGGGAGAGTGAGCCTGTGGCGGTTAAGGAGAGAAAGGGGAAATGATTTACGATGGACTGCTGCAAGGCATCAATAGTAATGCGTGCGACGCGACAAGTTGCATTGGAAATTGAATTGCTACGTGAAGAGTGAACCAACAGCGTCAGGGAAAATAATCACCGGGTCGGCGATAAAAAAAAGTAGATAGGTTTGAAGAATGGAATATGAATGATAATGTAAATAGCATCATGATGCTCGAATTGAGACTGCCATTGCTGTCTGGTAAGTGAAATCGACAGACGATTCAATAGAGAAGCAACACTTTGCCTGTAATTTTTTTTCTCACTCGAGGCCGGATCTCAGCAGAGACAAAGTACCTGCAAGTATCACCTGTCCTGCGGGCGGGATTGAGGCTTTTTCACAGCTGAGCGCAGTTGAGGCTAAATATAGAAATGTGAGAGAAAAAAATCCATATGCAGTGGACGATTGTCGATTTATTTCGCATACAAGCCAGGCGGGCTGCCGACACGGGCTACCGCATGTGTACATGTGCAGCGCAGTCACGTTGTCCCTCCACTCTGCCTGTCACTCTGTAAATGAGCTGTCAAACCACAATCAACGCAAACAAACAAACATGAAGTCATCGTCACCAACAAACAAAATTGAACAGAACAGAACAGCACAAAACACCAAGCACAGTATGTATCAACAGTTTATCCCTTTTTTGATAACACGTTACATGGACGCTTGCTTCTAAAAACAGCTCCTCTCCTCCCCGGGGGCTCAACTCCATTCCGACTCGGAGCGCCAGGATAAGCCCTTACAGAGCGGGCGTGTCAGCATACTGGTTAAAGGCCACATCCCGGTCGCCAGCAACTCCGAGGTTCTCCACCAGCTTCCGGATCTCACCGGCCTCGTCCGGAGTCAGACGAACGTTCTGAGCGCCGAAATTGTCGTCCATGTACTTTGTCTTCTTGGTGCCGGGAATGGGGAAGATGTCGTCGCCCTGAGCAAGAAGCCAGGCCAGTGCAAGTTGAGAGAGGCTGCAGCCCTTCTTCGCGGCCACCTCCTTGAACTTGTTGAGCAGCTCCAGGTTCTTCTTGAAATTGTCGCCCTTGAACTGCTCGACGCTGTTTCGGTAGTCTGTCTTGTCCAGCTCCGCCGTGTTGGTGTACTGGCCGGTCAGCATTCCGCGGCCGAGGGGTGAGTATGCGATGGTGGCGACGCCCAGCTCGCGGCAGGCCTTGAGGAGATACTTGGACACGGGGCCCTCCGTCTCGAGAGCCCAGGCGGAGTACTCGATCTGGACGGCGGCAATGTGGTGAACGGCGCATGCACGGCGGAGACTGTCTCCGGATATTTCAGAGAAGCCAAAGTACTTGATCTTGCCCTCGCTGTTGACCCCCTTGTTAGTATACAGAACATTGTTAACAAGATTAGACAGATTGGTTCCCTACTTCTTCAGATCAACCATGGCCTGGACCGTCTTCTCAATGGGCGTCTTTCCGTCAACTCGGTGCGCATAGTACAGGTCGATGTAGTCAACTCCGAGCTTCTTCAAACTCTCCTCGCAGGCCTTCTTGGCGTATTCAGGAGTGCTGTTGACGGTTCCCTTGTAGGTGCCGTCCGCCTGGACCTCTGCCATAATGCCAAACTTGGTGGCCAAGAAGATGTCGGCACGACGCTCAGGGTGCAGCTTGAACCACTTTCCGATGAGAATCTCAGAGTCGCCGTAGGCATCCGAGGTGTCCCAGTGAGTGCAGCCAATCTTCCATGCGTGGTCGAGCACGGCAAAGCGCTCCTCATCGTTGCTGATATCACTCATTAGTTGAAGTGATTAGATAATTCTGACGGCTTTTGTTTACCCAATTGCGCCGTAGCAGTCGATGCCGATGCCCATGAGACCGAATCCGACGGGAGGGATTTCGGGGCCATTCTTGCCAAGCTTCTTCAAGACGGTGGAAGGCATTTTGAAAAAAAGAGGAAAGCTGATGTGAGATTGTTAGAATTCTTTGAGAATGATGGATATGATGTCAATGAAGCTGTTGGATTGAAGCTAGTGCTGGTGATCTGGTAGATGGCGGTCCGGCCACTCCAGTTTATATACGCACAGATTGATGTTGAGAAGACACAGACAACAACAACTTGTGAGACTGATATTCTAAGCAATGTTGTGTTTTGCTCCAGCTCCATCATCGCTCCTCATCAACGCCAACGCCGCATATCATTACGGCATCCCACATCGCATCACATAACGTTATGGCCACCGACCTGTTTCTCAGCGAAATCCGCACAACTGGAAGCGTCAAGAATTACCACATACGACCACGACCGCACGAGAGCTGCAAAAGCCGCTATGTCCGAACTCCTCACTACTAATCAAGTCACAGCAAGCCCCCTTTCGAGGCACGAATCATATAAATACTATATCCGAAAACAGCACCCAAAAAACTAGTGCCGGCTTCAACTCCGGGCTCAGCTCCGGGTCGCCTGGGCGGAGTAGCGGAGAAGTGGGTCAATCCGGGAGCAAGCAAATAGGCGGCTCTCGCATGATTTAATTTGTCTTACTGCGACAATTTAAATATTTGTCATCTCCGGCCTCACGTTCAGGAGCGACGGTCAACCATCCAATGTTGTTCAAAGAGAGACAAATTGAAGACAAATCAGTGTATCCATCGCACATCAATCTTCCGTCGAATCACGCTGTCCAAGGGCACCACACTATCACACTTTTTGAATCCTTCGTTTCTAATCATGAGTGCGAGTAGCGGCAAGACGGCGGATACGATTGCGGATACTGGCGTAGATGCTCCTACGAAGCGACGGCCCGGTCGTCCACGTATGAAGGACAGCCTGCCTGCGGATCCAAACGATAATTCGGTGAGTGGGAACGAAAGCGAGCCAACGGCCAAACGAGGAGCGAAGAAGCGAGCCAACAATTTCCCCTGTTTCCCCTCTACAAAATCAAGGCAAGGCGCTAGAGGAGAAGAAAAAACATTCAAAATGGCATCCTCTCGCTGCTTTGTTGTTGCTGCTTCTTGTGTAAATCAACAAGTGTTGTAGAGAAAAAAGAAGAAGACGAAGAAGAAGACAAGAAAAAAGAGAGAAAAAAATTGCACAAACACACTCACACAGAGAGTAAAAAGACAAGAAGAGAGAAAGAAAACAAACAAGAGAAAACTGAATACTAACTCTGGCCTCTTTCTTCATCACAGCGTCGGTCTCGAATGCGACTCGCTCAGCGGTCCTATCGCAGCCGCAAAGAGAATGAGCTCGCCACGACAAAGGCCCGGGCTGACGCCCTGCAAAAGGCCCTCAACAGCTCCCTGGACGAGTTTATCCGCTTCCACGAGTTGTCATCGGGCAAGGAGAAGGATCTGCCGTCCGAGTTTGTGCTGCAGCTCAACAAGACGGCCATGAACATCATGGCCATCGCCCGGAGCGCCCAGACCGACGAGTGGCCGTCGTTTGACCAGGTGGACTGTCTGCTGGCCACCATGACCGACTCCCACGGTAAGGACGACGACTCCATCTACATCCTCTCCCAGGAGGCGCGGGACGCTTCCAGCCATCACCACAGTTACCTGCGGCCCAAGCCCGTGTCCATCTCGCAGCGGCTGATGCGGGCGTGCGTGGACCGCGCCGCAGACATCCTCAACCTCACCAGCTCGCCCGTCATGTGTCTGCTCCCAGCCATGCTTCTGCCGCTGCAGTTTGACCGCCGCGACAACCTGCTCTCAAGAACCATGCGCTACATCCACATTGAAGACGAGGACCTCGAGCTCGACGCCGAGCACAGCCCCATGGCCTCGAGACACTTGCCCAAGATGCTGCGGCTGATCGAGGGCCAATCCAACTCCATGGTGCCGCGGATGGCGCCCCCGAACTTGCAGCGCCTGCAGTTTGGCCGCACGCGGACGGTGCTGTCCACGGCGCTGCCGGACCTGCAGGGCGAATGGCTGGAGGCGTCGGACGTGGAAGAGTATCTCGAGCAGCGGGGGATTTTCATCCGGCAAGACTCTCCAAACACTGACATGCTGAACCTAGCAATCCCCCTCGACGTCGGCCTGGCGGCGCAGACGACGGACCTCAACGAGGCCAACAGGCACAATCCCGTCCGCCTGGTCCGGCAGACCAACCCAGCTCCCCTCACATGCAGCAACAGCACAAACACAAGCGGAAACGCAAACTTCATCGACCCGTTGCTCATGCCGGCCGACTCCTCCTCGTTCGAAACCTTCGCCGCTACCAATCCCGACTACACCGTCTTTGGCCAGCAGCGCGACGTCCAGGTCGTGCCGTCGGGCATGAAGATGTTTACGCCGACCTCGTGGACGACGGACGTCGACGCGCACGTCTTGCCGATGGACATGGCGATGCACCACCAGAACAACCCGGAGCACATCAACATCATGTTCAACCTGGACAACTTAATAATGCGGCTGGCGGCCAAGGCTGTGTGCTTGGGACCGTGTCCGGGGATCAGGAGGGGGCATGTTGATGAGGCGATTCGCGACTCGGTGGTACAGATGCCGCCGATGTAGAACTTTGATGATGCATTTTCCTTTTTGTTTATTGATTTTGACGTTTTCTTGTGTTATTTGTTTCATTTCCTTTTTGTCCTCGGGTCCTGTTGGCGTCGCAAATAGTTGTTCTGCATTGTGTTTCTGATAGGCGTTTTGCTGAGCATGGCTGCAATCATATCAAAGTCAAGTATTTAAAAACAGTCCTGGGAAAACACCCGGCCAAAAGCCAAAAAAAGAAAATATCAAACAAGCTCTCAAAACCAGGGGGAAGCGACACATCCTTTATATAGCCACCCTAAATAAGAAAGTCTGGAATTATTGTTTAGTTTACTCCGTCCACTACCACGCAAAGTTGCTCATTATGAATACTCGTACATGGGTTTATCAGCCTCTAGACCCACCGGATAACCCGGCAGGATTACAATAAGACGTTTGCTCTTGTTTTTTTTCCACGAGTCATACGTTTAGTTCTGTCGGACAAATTAACTAGAGTCTTTGTCATGGCCTTAGTAAGTTGGGGACCGGTCACTCGGCCTTTAAAACTTGACATATGTCTTGTTGCTCTATAAGCTGAGGATGGAACACCGGCATCTTAAGCTTTTAAAGAAAGTCATGTTATGTTAATATTGTAAAGCAAGGAGTGGGCTAAATCGAGCTGAAGCTGAGCTGAGCTCATGACACTGTGTCTGTACGCTGTAATGACTGTCCGCGCTTATACGCTTCCAAAATGTTTCCAACGTAGATATCCCAAAGTTTGTCAATCTGGTTGTCCATAAGATTCCCACATAGTATTCCTATATCCTCCAACCCGTCTCGTCTCACCGTCAAACATGTCTCTCCCCCAACTCTCAAAAATCCCTCTCTACAAATCTCGCACCAAGCGTGCTCCAACCCAAGCATACAGGTAGTTCCTCTGGTACCAGTTGACGAAGCTCTTCCTGCCTGCCACGCGCGGATGCGTCGCCCACGAGCCGCCCAGCACGACATTGTGCTTCTCGTCAAAGAAGTCAGCCGTGTAACCCGGGTAGATGCTCATGGGGCGGAACCCCTCATGCGGCCGCAGGACGGTGCTGGTCCACTCCCAGACGCCGCCGAGCTCGCCTTGGCCGGCGAGGGAGCCGCCGTGGGGGGTCACGGGAACAGGGTGCCAGTGGAGGAAGCCGGTGTTGGTGTTGCTGAGATCGGCGAAGAGGGACGAGGGGGAGGTTGTCGATGGGGGAGTTTCCTGGACGCCATCGTTGACAAGGTGACTGTAAACTCGGTGATTAGCTTATATGAGTTGTCTTGATAACTCGGAGATAAAAGATAATTCATTGACTTACCCATTGACTGCTGGAACCTTATTGGACAACTTGCTCTGCTTGGCAATGTCCTTCTGCCTCTCGACATATGCGTAAATGCTCTTAGCCTCCTCCATCGTGGGGATTCTTCCACCCATCCAGGCGGCACAGCCAGCAAGCTCATCGTACGATGCGAACACAGGCCAGTCAAGAGCGTATCTTAGGGGCACCAGACCATAGACGGTGCGCACGGCCTTGTCGTGGATAAAGCTCTCGGGAAGCTCACTAAGGATGGGCTTTCCGGGAGTTGTGGCGTTGGTGTTGTGGTGGTAGTTGGGAGGGATGATGGACCATGAGGCGGGGAGGGCCTCAGTGTGAGATGAGATGAGGTATTTAGCGTACTGCAATTTTGCGGTTAGCTGTGTTTCTGCAACATGGCTGAAGATATGTGATGGTGGCCTTACTTCTTCGTTGGTGATGGGTCTGCCCTTGGCTTCGAACGCATGCACCTTTTCTTGCCTTGCGGGCTTCTCGTTGTCCCTACGAATCAAAGAAATGTCAGAAAAGATCACCATCAATTATTCAGTTATGAAAAAGCAATTCTTACCATCCAAAGTGACGCTTTGAGTCATGCTCATCCTCAGGATCGTCCATTCCAATGGTAATCGTCTGCTCGGGGACTTCAAACCACTCGTTGGCCACACGCTGTGCATACGCCTTCTGCGCCATCTTTGGGAAATCCGGAATTACCGTGTGCGGTGGGGGAAGCGTCTTATCGCTCTGGAGCAGCATGTACAACAGAGTCTCAAGGTGAAGCACCTCGTGCTCGAAGCCGATCCAGACAGCGCGGCGCACGTCTCCGACAATTTCGTCTGGGTTAGCGTACATCTTTTGCAGTCTCTCGCGGACACGATCCTGGTAAGCTAGGATATCCTCCAAAGGAGGCCACTCATCGGGGATTTCCGAGTGGTCGTGGCACAACTCGGGATTGTCGACGTCGGGGTCGATGCCTCTCTCAAAGATGCTGTGGAAATAGACGGGCTCTGTTCCGCCGGCCTTTGTCGTCTTCTTCAGCTGAATGTCCAAGAAGGCGGGGATGTGGCCGAGATAGAAGATGCACGCATTGCGCAGCTTGATGGGCTTCTCGTTGAGCTCCTCGTCGGGGAGCATCTTTCGGGTGACGGTATCCCACGCCGCCCAGAGATTCTCCCAGTCAGCCCAGGTAGGCAGGGTGTCGCTGGCGTATAGCTCAGGGAGTCTGGTGAAGGGCATCTTTGCCTTTTTCAGCATGTGTAGCCCTTGAATTGGCAAAATATGTTAGTGTTGGCTGTATAACAGAGGGAAGAGATGGTCCAAGCATACCGTATTCACCATTGTGGCTCCATCTGGTGACCTCTTCCAAGCCGGCCGTCTTCCACAGCTTGACGACACCTATGTCAGAGTACTTGAAGCTCTGCTCAATCTTGATGCGCTCGTGGGGCTTGATGATATGTCCGAGAACTGAAGCGACCTCGAGAGGCGAGACAAAGGCCTGGTGGCGACCACCATCGACGTCGTATACATACTCTCCAGTGACGTTCCACTCTTCGACGTTGAAGACTTCGTCGCCGAGGATCTCATTTGCATGGGTGAGTCCATTGAGAACGAACCTGTTATTTTGTCATTAGTTTCATTCATGTAGGAATACGTTGGATAAGTCATGGTGTTTGTCTTACTGGTGTGTGATGCCCTTGCTATCATTGTATGCATGGCTATTGCGATTCTTGCGTTAGTTCACTTTCTTCGATCTATTGTCTGCTCTTATTCCTATGCACTTACTAAACCTTGTCGGGGTTTTGACATGAGTCGACGCCGACAATCATGAGATCTGTGGGCTGCAGAATCTCTGCAAACGATCTGAGGAAATCTGCCGCCTCATCGCGGTTAAAGTTGCCTAAAAAAAATTGAAACGAAAATTGTCAGTCAATCACCCCAACATCATGAAAATAGTAAGAAAAGCTTCATACCAATGCTGGAGCCGAGATGCAGGATGCACTTTGGGCGAGACAACATTGCCTCCTGCTTGAGCCACTCGCAACCATCGTCATAAGTTCCGCGCAAGCCCCGGCAGCTTACATATTCAAACTCGGGAGCCTCTGCAAGAGTGCGCTCCAGCTCAGTCTGAGACAAATCCAGAGCGAAATAGTCAATCTTCTTTTTGGCATCTTCAAATGCCTGCAGAAGAAGACAGACTTTACGCAAGTTTCTATTGTCGAAGTAAAAGCCAAGTTAGGACTAAGAACACCAACAAATACCAAGCTGGGATTCTAAGACAAAGCTGGAAAAAAAAAGGTTGAGACTAACCCGCTGCCCAGCTCCACCACAATGGCTCCCTCGGGGATTTTACTGGCCATTTCGGCCGCCGATTTCCTCAAGAGCTCGATCTCATAGTTGGTGAGGTAGTACTCGTCCAGATATGTAATCTGGCAATCGTTTGGGTTACACAACTGCAAAAGCCACACGCCTCTCGGACAGGGTAAGGGGGAGGAGAGAAAGAGGAGATTCAATCCTTTGTTTGGGAGGGGAAAAAACATGGACATACATCCTCAAACAACTGAAGCCCCCTCTCATCATATAGAAGCAGTGTGGGCAGCGTGCGAGGGCCCTGCTCGGGGTTCATCTGAGTCAGGATCTCGTCCTTGAGGTTAATATCGATCCGCGCATTCTGGATATCGATGATGTCAAGCGGCCTGGTCGTGGCCTTGCTGGTCTTGAGCGCCATCGCGTCGTCTGTGAGGTGCTGCTGCGCAAGGAGGACGGACTCCTTGACAGCGGGCATTGTGACTACGACTTGCGAGTTGGAGAAAGGAGAGAAAACACGCGCGTGGGAGTGATGGTGGTTTCTTCTTCTCTAATCGTGGGTATATATCAAAGCTTGGCTCCGGGTTTGAAAATAAAACAGTATGAAGTATGAATACCAAAGCAACGCGGAATGAGGGGGGCGGCAAGCCATGACACCGCCCCCCGAAGGCTATCTATATACTACTCTTGCTCTCTCGCGAATCCAGGCACAGGTCGACGCCAAGCGACATGTCGAACCACGATCTACGTAATGTCGAGGCGCCGTCATGGCTTGAATCCTAAACCCAGAACAGGGCAGGCCTACCCAGCAGCTACATGGAATAAGCTGCACGCCGGCATCGATAGTCAAGTCCTGAGCTTGTACACGGCCACTGCAACGTTCTAGCCTCCTCCTCCCACATTACGCCCGTTTCGGGGAGGGTAGCAGTGAGCTTTCCCCTCCCCGACATGCCGAAGCCTATGAACTCTCAGAGGGTGAGCTCAGCAAGGGAGAGAGAGGAAAGCTTCGTGAGGGTCCGCAACGCAGCCATGATGCAAAACACCGGCTCCGTCAAACCACCGGCCGGGCGCCATGGCGGGATGCTCCAAGCCTGATGGAGGTAATGGTCAGGATGATCTAGCATACGGGGGCCCCCATGTAAGGCAGTTGGATGTTTACAAGCTAATCTCCAGCGCGAGAGCCAGAACAATACAATGATGGGCCCGCACTGTTTGGAATCATTGCCTCTTCGTCGGGCATATTATTCCAGCAACCCTTGCAAGGCTGGAAGCCAACGTGCAGGCTTTATTGGGGGCTAGCTAGCGAGGGGAGCTCCACGGAGATGGGGTTCTTTGGGGCCTCACGTAACCCAGGAGGAGAGCTAGCCGTGGAAGTCAAATGCTAACGAGAATAGAAATACAGGTACCTGAGCTCTTTGGCTTTTGTGCTCAGCCGTAGGAGCTGCTAAAGCCACTTGGGGCATGTACTTCCGCTTGGCTTGATGCTAGAGATGCCACTTAAACCTTCTTTGCGTAAGAGATGAGATTTGTCACCGTGACAAAGGGCGACGAGCCGAAGGATGCGAGCTCGATGGAATTACGGCCGCAAATCCGGATGCTTCTTCATCAGTTTTCATCTCGTTTTCACGCTACAGTGCGCACTTTTGGTGTGGGAATACAGTCTTTCTGCTCCGGCGCCGTGAATCACGCCAAAAAGGGCTGCGGAGATCCGGACAACTCGGTAGCCGTTTTGGTGTCTCGAGACGTGTTCCCGTCCCGTCCCTTGCAGGCACAACAAGTACAGTAGCATCAAACTCCATCTTTTGTCGGGATTTCCTAGCAATCATGTGTCATCGTTGGGCAAATCACGCTCGAGATGGTGGTCTCTGCTAAGACCGCGAAAGGCAAGGGAGACGGTCATCTTTTCGCCCATCTCAGCCGGTCTTGGCCGCTCCGCTTTGTTCCGTGCGAATATCCGCGCGGGTGTCGAATGACGAGATCCATGCGTACGTGTGTGTGTTTCGTTCGGTTCGAGTTGTAATCGATCGATCGAGGTAGTAAGATGTAAGTTGGGACGGGACAGACAAGAAACTCGCGCTTGGTTGATTTGGGTCTATAGACTAGAATTCTGCAAGCTTTAACCGGGAGCAACGCCGTGTTATATAGGCCTGCGCAGAGTGAGATAACGCCATTTCCACCATGAATGAGCATTGCAAACTTTACAGCGGCTACATGTATGTTTGACGTAGCCATGTGTTGTCTGTCTACAAACACGTCCTCTATTCTGCACATCCATTTACCATTCCCACTGAAAGCTCCCCCCATTTCTCCTGATTGACATTGACCCCTTCTTTTACCCATCCGTTCCCCATTAAATCGCGCTCATTGTTTGCTTCTCCAATATACATCGAGCGACCCCGCCGCAAGCCTCGCCAAACTCATGCAGCTGGAGTGAGATTTCGTTGAAACTAGCTTCACTCGGTTACCGCGTTAATCTGAGCATTATCTAATATAAGCCTTAGGCTGATTGCCACAGGAGTAATTGCGCCGTGTATGACACAAGGCAATAGAAATCACATCTGATTTCTGTCGTGACAGATTCAAGATATCGGAACCCCCACCACTGTCTTCGGATAGAGGAATCATGCATGATTGCGGAGTGCATTCATAGCCTTGAATAGTGGCTCCTTCGTATTACTAAACCAACAAACGGACGGCTCTCCGAGGATGCGACGGACTGAGCCCCGGAAGGGCAGTATATCTCAAAGTAGCAATAGGTGCACATTAGCATTGCCTACTATCTGTGACTCGCGGAAAGTTGCCCGACATTTCCAATAGAACCGACAGATGGTGGACTCATCAGCCCAGCGACACGTCACTGAACCACGGGAGAAGCTGCCAGTGAATGCTCTAGCTGCGGAACGGAGTTAGCAGACAGATTCCTAATCACGGGAGATGGTGTCTAGTATTGACGGCCCGGTACTGCACAATTGATGGGCATGGGGGGTCCACCCGGATCAAGTTGCCTGGATCTTGGCTTGATTAGTGTTCAAGTTGTCGGTTTGAAGTTTCCTAATCCCAATGTCCGTAACTCCATCTACATGGATCGTGGGTGAGAATTCCATGAGCTTGAGCTGGAACTGCTCGACTTCTGGCCTCGGAATTCCGAGTAACATGAGCTACCGGCGCGAAAGCTCTTGTCTTGGAGACGATGCCAGGCTTTGCTCAAGGTGCCTTCTAACTGTATGAATGGTACTGTTAAATTTGGTACCAGCCATATGAATTCACATGTCATTTGATGGCCTTTCAAAAGGAAAAAGTCGAAACAGCAGAATTACCCGGACAAAATGTTCACATCGAGGATGACATCTATTGATGTTTGACTCGAATTCCTTTCATAGCCTTATCCTTTTCTCAGCATGCTTGAGTCCAGCTTGTTTATAAACAGATTCTATACTCTCCAAATTCGAGACCATCGTTACAGCATATTTCACTCTTACAAATATCGTCACATCGTCTAGTAAGAGAATTCCTGTCCAACAAGCTTCTCGCTCAACTTCCACAGACGGTCAGCCTCCACCTTGCTTGTACCCCAAGGCTTGACAGTCTGTACATAGGGGTCGGCAATGTGAGCGTCCTCCAAGTATACACCGTTGTGCTCTATCGCATGTGTCAATGCAGTATGCTATCTGTGTTTATAACGCAAAATAGGATGCGAGAGATGTCTTTACCTTTCAGGCTAGGCTCAAATGCCGCGTAGATGTGAGTAGCAACGCCTCTCTCAAGCGTCTTAAACTTAAAGTCGTCCCTCCATCCTTCAGAGTTTCCAAGCATTCGATCGGCGGCAACTAGGCCACATCGTTAGTACGGTATAGATATACGATGAAAGCAAAAGCAAAATGCCTACCCATTTCAGGCCATTCGACGGAAAAGTCAATGTGGGCACTGAGCTGAGTTTTGATAGTGCCAGGATGAAGACTGAACGCAGTCAGGCGACGGGATCCCAGCTTCTCAGCCAGAGAAATAGCCATCAACATGTTGGCAGTCTTGGACTGTCCGTACGCATGCCAGCAGTTGTACGTCTCGCCGTCCTAGTATTTGCTAATTAGCAAAAATGATCCCCGTTGGTCTTAAGATTAGAAGTACTGACTCGGAAGTTATAGTCAAACCATCGGATCGGGTGAAGTCTGTGACCGGTGCTAGCAATGTTGACGACACGAGGAGTTTTAGAGGCGAGAATCTTGTCCATGATGAGGTTGGTAAAGAGAAATGGTCCCAAGTGGTTGTTTGCAAGCTGCAGCTCAAAGCCATCGACGGTCGTTGCGTAAGGGACAGCCATGATGCCGGCGTTGTTCACGAGAACATCAATGTGAGGGACATTTTTCCAAGAGTTGACAGTAGTAGCAGCCTCACGCACCGCGGCAAGCGACGCAAGATCAATCTGAAGTGTGCGGATGTTGATGGCAGGATGAGCCGCCTTGAGGGCATTGGCAGTGATTTGGATCTTGGCCAAGCTGCGACCGGCAAGGATGAGTCCAGCGGGAGCAGCCTTTGCGACGTACTCGACGAAGACGCCGCCTAGAGTGCCTTGACTGACACCAGTGATGAGAATGACCTTGCCCTTGATCTCACCCGAAAGATCCTTGAGCAGGTCGTCGGTCGTGGTGTCGGCGTTGTATTCGCGAACCATTGTGTCTCGAGGTCCGTGGGACGATGTTGGTTAATCAGGTATGTTTACTATTACAACGGAGTATAAGGTATTTTAGCAATCAGATAGTGATGTCTGCTTCCTTACCTAGCAAAGCTGTGAACCGGCCCCGCGAGAGTGACAACTCCGTGGAAGAGGAACCTCGAGATTTGTTTCTCCAATAAGAAGGAGAGAAAAGAAACAAGAAGGTATCACAATTACGAACCGTAGTTGAAAACAATGAATAACAATGAGTCAGATTTGCTTTCTTTCCTATGTCGTTTCTCACTGCTTGCGATGTAACATCGATAGCTGTTTTGTATTGTTGTAGGCTGTTGATGCATATTGCGATGTTCTTATACTTCTCGCTCGGGAATATAATAAACATCCGGCAACCACATGCCGCAACATACAATTCTAGCTTACCCACTTTCACACTTACCTATACAATTTCATAAGATAGAATAATTCCAAGGTAAGAGACAAAGTTATTCGGGTATCCATTACAGATAGCAATGACCTTGATCGAGCCGGAAGACCTAAATCCACGGAACAGCTTTGCGAGGGCATCAGACTTGTACATCTTCCCAAACAGAGATGCAGACTTGGACCTCTCTAAGTACAAGCACCCATGATGATATTACGTGTCCCATACTTGATACAAATTTTTGTTATAATCCCTCGCCGGCGAATTTCTGCACATACAGGAATGTTGAGTAACATTGTACGTCTAAAAGCCGTTAGACGCGGCCCGAGAAGTGCGCATCAACCCGCTTACCAAAAAAAAAAAAAAGGAAATCCTTGGACATGGCGAGAATACTCTCACCAGTCTAGATAAATTTAGTGTGGCGTGTATCTTCTGATTATCTGCTTCTGTATGTTGCGCACTTACAATAAAGACGGAGCCCAATAACGGTTCGGACCAGAAAGTGAAGTTGAAGGAAATCCCCCGTATGGCAACTCTGGGAGAATCCACGGCATAGTGAGTACAGCCTTACAATGACACCGCTGTTATAAGACGCATATATAAAACAGCCGGGATCCTTTTGCGAAGGATTCTTATCGGTTCATGTAACAGATTGCGCAACGAAATAGCATTGATAGGAGCAGGCATCTAACTCGAAGCACAGGGTAGCTACCAAGTATTCTGTCAAGCATTTCGACTAACTGATGTTTGTGCTCTTGTCGCAAGAGAGAGAGCAATAAAGCATTGAATACTCCTGTTCCCAAACTCACTGCGTCACATGGCACATACGGCCGATGCCAATACAGCATCAAAGTCCAATTCATGCATCCATACGGTCACTGAAACTTGCGCATAGAGAGCTATCGCTGGCTCGTGCTCTGCGGGTTGTATCGAACAATCAAATGTGGAAATTCTTCAATTCTTTTGCGCCTCTCAGCCGTTTAAGCTACCGTATATATCGAGGAGCTGCTCGAATACGTATCCGGGCAGATGAACACCATTTTCCGTTACCAGGTTGGAGATCAGTTCCGGAGGCTATCGCCAATATTAGTCCAGCACACCTGACAGAGGCCAAAATAAAGGCACAGAATGAAAGATTGGGGAGAAGAAAAAACTTACCGTGTAGTCAACAGCATCCTTGGGCTGCTTGCTTGGTGCCGTAGCTGAAAAGTCCAGCACCTCCTGCTGGTAGCCAATATCTCTTTGATCCAGAGGAAACTTGCGCACAAACTTGTGTGTCTCAGCAGCGACGTAGAACGGAATCTTGGCCTGTGCTGCCAGTTTGGCAATCTGATATGTTCCGATCCGCGAAATAATGCCACCATTCTGCGTCACAGCTTCGGCACCCGTAAACACCATGTGAACCTGTCGCAGCAAGCCCATGACATGCGCCACCGCAGCTTCTGGAATCTCTGCCACGGGAATTCCCTTGCTCCGTAGCTCCTTGACCACGCGATCGCTCTCCTCGGCACGGACTTCGTCGCGCACGTAAACGACCCTGAACTTGCCCTCGCTGTTCTTGGCCGCTCGCTCCAGCAGCCCGGTGACTGATCGCGACGCTCCATGCGTCAGCACGCACTTGCCTTCCCGGACGAACCTCCACCCCGCTTCCGCAATGCCATTCCTGGCTGCGATGGCCCTACTCGCAAACAGGCGTCCATTGCGCAACAGGTGCTGTCGTACGGCGTCGAAGCTGCCGTCCTGCTGCTTCAGCGAAGCGACGAGGTACTGGAGGAAGAGATCTGTTCCCGCCTGGAGGGGCAGCGGGTTCTCGACAGAGGCAATGAGGAGATCGGAATGGGACTTGACGGTGTCGAGGGTTTCGTATACGGTGGTTGAGGGGACGGTGTTGAGGAGGGCGATGAGGGATTCGATGGCGGCGACGGGCTTTGTGAGGTCGGGGTCGGAGGCGAGGAGGTCTCGGTATGTGGCGACGATGCTGTTGGTATGTTAGAATCGTTTCATGGGTATAGCTGGAGATGAGCGTACTCAAAGGTCGAGTCGTCGGGCTGGGTTCGCAAGGGAAGCTCAGTCGAGACGGGCTGCGCAAGGGCTAGAATGCGATGGTCAGTATCGACATTGTTGGAATGTCGTCGCACGAGGGGAGAGAAGACGTACCAGCGTCTGATTCTGACATTGTGTACGCAATGTGTGAGAAAGAAGGCAACCAAAAAATCGAGTCTGTGATCTGGTAGAAGAGAATGTGTTGGATGCTGAAGATGTTGAGTTTTGGAGCTGTTGATGTGAGTCAGGAAATTTGGAGATATCAAAGTTTAGCCCGCCATCTTAGACTTTTGCCTTGGTCGAGCTCGAGGTACTCACAAGCCACACATGGCGGGGTAAAGTACAGAAGACATGCCGCACATAAGCCACTGTAGGGACCCCTGTAAATCAGCCCCTCCACCCACCCAGATTCATGATGCTAGGGCACCCAAGCAGATGCCCAATGGATGTCGAGATCCAGAGCATCTCCATCGTTGTAGCGCAGCAGCACGGCATCGACACATTTAACCTGACATGTAGCACCGCCGGCCGCGATATCCCCCACCGCCCATTGACCTTCTCTCTCGTTCTGCTGTTTCACCACCAACGCCAGCATCACCACCAGCTTCAACATCAAACATCAACATCAGCATTGCCGTCTGTCTGCGTTTAGCCTCGCCAGATACCAATTGAATTGAATTGAGTTCTTGTCTCTCAACTACTTTATATACACATCACCAACGCAACACAACACCATGGAGGCCATCGATCCAGCAACCGGCCAGCCCCTCCCCAACGACGCCATCCAGCGCGTCCTCTTCGTCGCAAATACCGTCCACGTCTACAACATCCCGCCCCTGACCTCCATGCGCGGCCACGCCGCCGCCTCCTGGACCGAAGACCCCGCCCGCCACATCTTCACCGCGCGCCTCCGCGTCGTCGAGACCTCGTACGAAAGCCCCGACGCTGCCTCTAGCATCAAGATCGACCTCGTCCTCGAGGACCCTTCCACTGGAGCGCTCTTCGCCGCCTCGCCCTACAACGACCGCGGCGCCGTCGAGCCCGTCGTCGACAGCAGCCGCTTCTTCGCCGTCACCGTCAAGGACCCCCAAGGACGTAAGGCCGTGCTGGGGATTGGCTTCGAGGAGAGGTCCGACGCTTTCGATCTGGCGGTGTCGCTGCAGGAGGCTAGGCGGAGCCTTGGGTGGGAGACGGAGCAGAGCCAGAACCCGGCTGATGGCAAGGCCAAGACGGAGACAAAGGACTACAGCTTGAAGGAGGGCGAGACCATCACAGTAAACCTCGGCGGCACCAAGTTTGGCCGACGGCGACCCCAGCACGCAGACGAAGAAGCCTCATCTACATCGTCGAGCTCGGCTGATTTGCAATCGTTTGCGCTGCCGCCTCCTCCCGCCGGTGCAGCTTCATTTTCTCTCCCACCGCCACCGAAGACCTCCGACGTCAAAGAAAAGAGAAAGTCGCTAAAGAACTTGGGGTTCGACGACGGTCAGTTTGGAGAATTTGCGTAGAAAGAGAAGGAATAAAATTAAAAAGTGAACATAAGTGCAGTGCATGACTATAACATAGACAATCCTCCCCAGCAATAATTGTTAATATCATCCGGTCAATTCGTTTGTACATGTACATTCACATTCGCCATGATGTTCTCCCTATTCCATGATGGTAGCTCCAATTCCAGCTAAACAGACGCCCAAAAGACAGATGCAAAAACTCCTTTCAGCTAATGTTTTTTTCCCTTGTCAGTTTCCTTCTCCCTTGTCCCTTTTCTCTCTCTTGGTTTTGTTAATTTCAGCCACTGCTTTCAGCGATGGGCCAAATGGAACAGAGGCTTGGGAGACTCTTTCGTCTTTCTCCTGCGCATAAAGACAGCCTCTCGACGAGGTGGGACGACCTCAGCTGAATATTTTCGGCGTCTGAGTAGCCCTGGTATGTGAACCACAATCCATGATTACACAAACCTTCATCCCCAGTGTGGCCTTCCGCCTCGGTCACGACTTCTTCTTCTTCTTCTTCTTCGTCATCGTTGGGAATGTCATCCTCCTCCAGACTCTCGTCATCGTCTTCCTCCTCTTCCTTAGCCTCAACGACTGTGTCAAGGGTCCAAGGTTTCTCCACTTCTGATGCACAAGACTGAGCACGGACTGGTGGGCCGGCAGATGGAACAAATTCCTTTGATGTTGCGCTCAGCGGTGTTTCCGGAGAGTTTGACGGCATGGCTGTATCGGACGAAAAATTCGAGTAAAGCATTCTGCGTTGGTAAATTTGGTCCCAAGCATCTCTTCCCAACTGCTCCATGTGCAGCTCGCCCAGCCTCATGACAATGGCCTTTTCCTGGCGAGATGCCTCAGCAAACTTGACCTTGATAAAACTCATTTGCTTGCGCAGCTTCCGTCTTTCCTTTCCAGGGTGCTCCTTTGCTTGAAGAACCTCTTCCATCAAGGCATACTGGTGGATCAATTCCATCACTTTGACCGAACACACATGAAGAGATGTTGTAAGATATGCTCGTTCGGCATATATCTCTTCATATGATCGTGGGCGGAACATGAGATTCCAGAAGGGTGTAGTCTGCTTAGGGTTGCGTCTGCTTCTGCTTCGAGCACCGCTGCTCTTTTCTTTTTCGATTTCGATAGCAGGAGAAGTCCCTCTTGAAGATGGCTTTGTTGATTCGGATGAGCGAGAGTCGAGTGAGAGGGTACGGCAGGACGAGGGAGACGACGATGATGGAGAAATGTCTCGAAGTCCTCGCACCGATCTCTCCGGAATTGCAATCGTTTCCAAATCCATTAGTTGTGAGATGCAATGCTTCGGTGTAAAGGTCATTGGTGAGCAATTGCAGCAGCAAGGCTTGCTCAGTTTATGAAGAGTAATTAGACGTCAAAGAACAGCAGTTGTCGAGCTAGATGACCAAACAGCTGACCAGATTGAACGTCGCTATCTGGCTATTGTTCTCACGAAATTGTTCAACCAGGCCCGAAGACCCGGCGCTGTGGCTTCGGACCTCGGGCACTGCACTTGCGTGTTGCTTTGAGACATGTGTATAATGCCGCCACCAACAACCTGGCGGGTTGAGTAGACTCTTCTCCGATTGAGTTGCGATGAACCAACACGCTCATCCAAGTGGCGCTAATTGATCTGTGCGCCCACCAAATCCAGCCTTGAATATAGTATCTAGCCAGAGCTGAGTTTAGCACTCCTGAAATAGCGCCTGGTTCACCTTGGGCTCGACGCATTATTGGGTCCGTGGCTGTAATTGAACGGCGATAGAACATTTGGTGGAACATAGACATTCGCAGGCACAAAGGAGCTCGGCGACATGTTACAAGCACAGCGCAGCTAGTGGATTGAGCAGGACAAAGCGCGGCATACGCCATCAGATAGCGAAACCGTCGTGTTTCGGAGGATCGCAGAAGCGCCAAAGACCAGCCTGCATAGCCGCTTCGCGCACCGACGAGATCTCTTCACTCGTCACAGATCGATTGATGTCGCTGTATCGAACTTCTTCGTCTCCTTCTTTGTCTCCTTCTGCCAGCTTGTCTTCAGCCACAGACGATGCTCGTCTCTTTCTTCTTTTCTTGCCAACATGCGCGTCTGGATGATATTGCTCCATGATGTTGACAAAGCAGTCAGTGGATACCTCGGATGCTAGAAACTTCATAATTTCTGCCCCTTCGGCCTCTTTTCCTGGCATGACCAAATGCCTAATCAGGAGTCCTACTTTCGCAATTCCATCTCCCGTAAAGCACAGATCGCCCACTTGCCTATGCATGGCTTTGATGCTCTCCCTGGCAGTTGCAGCGTAGTCATCTGCCTTGAGCAATCTTTTAGATGTGCTGGACTCCCATACTTTGAAGTCGGCTAGATAGATGTCGACCAGTCCATCCATGAGTTCCAGAGACGCAAGCGAGTCGTAGCTCGAGGTATTGTAGATAATTGGTACTCTTAGCCCTCGCTCAGCGGCATGCAAAACACTTAACGCCACCTGAGGCACCACGTGCTCGGGCGTCACAATGTTGATGTTGTGGACGCCGCCTACTTCCTGTAGCTTCAGATACCAGTCGCCCAGCGCCTCCGGGGTGAGATCCATGCCGTTTCGCTGGTGCGCAATGTCATAGTTCTGGCAGAAGATGCAGCGCATGTTACATCCACTCATGAATACCGCGCCACTACCATTGTGCCCCTGGATACATGGTTCTAGTCCCACGTTAGCACGCCTCTTTTTCTTTGTGCCGCCGGCGTCCTAGTGCCGAGTGCCTATTCAACAGCCTTTTCAGCTGCCCTTTGAGTTCAGACGGAGGGCTGTGAACGGACCTTCACCAAAATGCGGCGCTATGACATTGACCTTGGCCGTATCGCCAATGAGGCACATGCCAGTGGTCTCGTGGCGATTGACGCCGCATTGTCTGGGGCACAGATTGCAGTTGCGGAGGTGGGCGTAGGCTAGCGACCGCTTCTTGGCCGCATCTCTAGGGGACAGCCTAAGATACCTTGGCGTGTAGTCGTCGAGCAGAAACGGCGGGGCGAGATGAAGGCGTCGCTGAGCTGCTGCTCGAACTCGGGGGATCGATGGAGCTCGCTGAAGAAAACAATGCCTCATGAATGGGGAGGCCATGGTGCGGAGAGGGACGAGCTGCATGCAGGGGCAGACATGGCCCTTGCAGAACGTTGCACAATTCCAGGGTCTGCGGGTCGTCGAGCCGGAGAGATTAATCCAAACCAACAGAGATTCAAAGCATCGAGGATAATGTGCAGAGTATGAGCACGGGCACAGTAGTCTTTGTGGTGGGTGTTGCAGTATGTAAGATGTCGAGACTCGGGCTTGGTGTGGTGGATTGCACATAGCGGGGAGTTTTGGCGGATAGCGGCCACTGTCTTCCAACCAAGGTTCTTATCGGCGGGCATCCTCTATCACTAACGACACTGTTACTCATACATGCATTTCACTCCTCCACCTCATACGGCCCTTGCAGAACGTTGCATATTGCAGCACAGGAGAATAGGAGTTCGTTGGAGTTTTTGTTCAAGGCTTGCTCAGTTTTTCGATTGTACTATATACTAATTCATTCAAAAGCTCCTTTATTTTAGTCTAAACGATTTACATTCCCAGGTTTCCCTCGCGATTTTGAAGACAGCCGTGTAGCAGTCAACAATGAACACTCCGGCCCGTTCCCACAAATCCGAACCGTCATCTGTTTTCAAAATCATAATTAACGCTTTCAGGACGTCCCCTCCAATACACACGCATTGCCATATATGACTATCATGGGTATCTTCAGCAAATTGGGACTCAGACACAGAGCCACAAGAAAGCGCTAGGTCGGCTTTGTATTGTCCAATCTGCCATTGCCACTGTTGATCTGAAGCTGCATTAGGGTTCAAAGAAATAAGCCTCGAGGGGACCACTGCTGCCGTGAGTATCACGACTGGGAAAATACAGGTCTCATCAGGGTTCGGCTCGATCATCTCCAGGGCTATGGGACTATTGGTTTGGTTCTCGAAGGAAACAGCCCTGATGAGATTGTTAAACGACGACTTCTCTCTGGTCAAGTCAATTTGATATTGGGCTTCTCCTTCCCATCCGGCCCAAGACCAGGAAGGGAATTGCGGTCGCCGTTGTGGACTCTGTGAGAGGTCCCAGCAATTTCTTGTGTGACGCCAAGATAGTGAATGCACGAAACTTGACATTCGATTTTCCGGTGGCGTTGGGTGATATGCCAGCCCCCAAATATTGTAGACTGCGTGCTTTCCGGACCAGAACTGTTGCGCGATACCTCGAAACGCGTTCAGAGAGTCCTCGGCAAAACTCAATTTTCTGGCGGAATACTCTTCTACATTCGATAGATATCGACTGAAAATCTCAACCGGCCTCTGTTTTTCAAGAATAAGCCTTCCGAATTTCGCTTCACGATTTCCGCCGAAAACTCCACGTCGCAGGTACTCGTAGCTTTTGCTTCTGTCTTTAATGTGCAAGTTATCGAGTGGCATGTTGAGGCTCTCGTAGACATTCATTGCGCTGCACTCAAAATAAGCCTGCTGTTCCGTGAAAACAAGGCGGCGACGGCTGAGGAGCGCTTCCTGAAAAGTCCAACCTCGAGTGGACCATTTGGACGATTTGATTGCTGCTTCGGGGTCCTTCGGTGCCCATACCACTGCGACGTCACCAATATGGGCCTCCATTCGGGTTGTTGGGCGATTTCTTCCTATTCCTGATAGATCGTAATTTTCATCTTGACCTGCTGCAGCGATTATAGTCACCTCGGCGCTGCTGTATATTTTATCCATTTGCCGAATTTGCTCATGCTTGACTGTTGGATTGTCTTGATCAATGCAGTATCGGTCGACCCACAGGTACTGGAATCCCATTGCCTGGGTAACTGCCATAGCATCTCGGATAAGTAATGAGAGTTGAGCAGGTAGTCGCTTTCCATCATTTACCACTCTTTGCGCCTGGGGCTGTCCCCAAACGTAGCTCAAAGCGATATACGGCATGCCAGGCTTATATTCTGTAATCGATTGCTGCTGGCAATCAATAACGCGAGTGCCACGCAACTCGGACTTTGGAGAGCTACAGAGCGACCTATGGTTTTTGTTGCAATAACCGAGCCCATTTTGAAATGTGCCCAAATCGAATACTGGAGGTATTACCTTTAGTGATAGAGGTATTGCCTTTTGGTAGTTGAGCTGCTGGAGGGCTGCATACCCAGATAATTGAATAAGAGCCTTAACTTTGTAGTGGTTCTTTGATAGATCATAGTTTCTGTTGGGAAACAGCATTAAAATCGGAAAGTTTCTTGATTTCCAAAAATCCGACAAAATCGGAACTAAACCAGCAGATTTCGAAAAGGATACTGCTCTTATCCAGTCGACATCGTCATCCAATGCAGGATCTTCTTCATAGATACGAGATCTGAAGAGCATTTGACACAGGTTACAGTCCGTCTTCCTCATCACTCGGTATCGATGGCCAACATTAATGGCCCAGGTGTTGAAGTATCCCCAGCGACCAGGGCCGAAAACAATTTCAATGGGCTCATTGCTAGTATCTTCGACCGAGAAAGCTTTTGAAAGGTCCAATCTGACGCAATCTTGACATAGAAACTCGGGAGACGGTGGCTGTTTTGGCGCCGTTCGGATATGATCGCCCTCTGTGGGACGTTTTCTCTTTTTCGAGGCATCGCTCTCAGGGATAATGCCCTGGAAGTTGGACTCCATGATTGAATAATTCGAATTATATCTTTCATATAATTAGCATTGAGTTATTTGTGAGAAGCATAGCATGTGTTTAATTGGGGGTAACTCGTAAAAAGAAGAGATGGAGAGAAAGACGCCAACATGTGGATGGAGACGGTGAGGACAGTTATAACATAGAAGCCCCTCTCCACACAGCCTTGTTCACAGCCTGACTAGGACTTTGGGTATTGAGCATCACGTGAACATTCTGAAGGATGTAGACACTTGTTCAGATAAGGCAATGTCACTCACACTGCGATAGCGGTCTATAAAATGGCAGGTTTGAGATTTGTCTATCAAGAGACGAAAGAGACTATGGGAGGCGATTATGCAAGTGACCGGATAGCTTTCGCCAAGAATGCTTCTAGCCTTACTTTTTACTTGGTTGAACTACTCAAAGGGGTTCTCAGGCTACTTTCTAGTTCACCGACTGAGCGTCATAACAGGTTATCTACTGGTCTGTAGATGTAGAATTGTTCCATGTACATGTAGTATGTGATGTGATGCTAGAAACTTGAACACTAAAGTACAACTGAGTGGGGGGTTTTAAGCCATGCACTAATGTCGGCAAGGAATCCGCTTAAAATGACGATCAATTAATTAGGAACTTGAACCCGCAGATGCCCATTTCGCCGTTTATTGTATAATATGGGCGCTGCGGTGAGATGTTGGGAATCCAGCTTGTACTGAGTTGATGGGTTGCACATGGAGGGGAGTTTCGGCTGATAATGGCCACTTTCTCATCGGCATCCTCTATCACCAACGACGCTATTTCATGCACTTAACTCCTCCAACTTCAGACAAGCAAACCAACGACACAATCAATTCTCGGAAATTTAGATCAACACTAGAACCGCTAATCTACATTCTAATCGATCTCGTCCGACCTGAAAACCGTCATCGCAAACGACACCGACCAACCATCCGCTCATTTCCCCCACACAACACACAACTCACACTCAGTCGTCAGTCCGCAAGAGTATGGTGATACCTCCTGGGCAGCTCCTCTCTCAGCTTCTTCATCTGCCGCTTCATTGTTTCAATCTCGCTGCGAATCATGCTACTCACTGCCGAGTCAGATGCTCCCTCAAGAAGTTCACTTCGTACCTTGTCCTTCGCAGCTCCGCCAAAGCAATCTTCAAGCTAGCCTGCATCTCCATCTTATCTCGTGCGAGTGCCCCGTTTTCGTCTTCCAACTTCTTCGCCCTCTGAAGATAATCGTTCTCACGCTTCAGAAGATCTGAAGCTCGTTCTGGCCAAGATGGCGCCACCACGGATACTACCGTTGGCTGACTCTCCATCTTTCGAGTTTGTGCTGTGCCGGGGTGATGGTCGATAACCGGGATGATGAAGATCGTTGACTGCCCTCCTGAACCCTTGAGACGAACAAACCGCGCCGTCAAATCGACAGGTACGAGACCACGGGAATACCATTTGCCAGCTTCTGTTTGCGACCACATTCGCTCGCCGCTGACTCCTGAATTGAACGACATCTGGTCCTGGGCTTGAATCTTGGACTCTTTTCTATCCAGCAGCTGGTGTATGAATTGAAAGGCATCTTCTCCCGCGTTGGCAAGAAGAAATCGTTCCTGCACATAGGCTAACTCGCGTCCTGTCAGTCGTCTCTCTGGGCCTAAGTGTTGAACCATCTGCATGGGCACAACAGCTTCTCCCTCCAGAATATCGACAGCCCTAGCGCACTGGATCTCGAGTTCGTGTATCCATTGAACCATGTGTTGTTGATGAAGGAGGAACTGCCCCAGTATCGTGTTCTTTGCAGCAGTCATTTGCTCCCTATCATCCTCCTTTCCCGATGGAATCAATGAAGATAGGCCTCCTGTCGCACTATATTCGTGATCTAGAATCTCGAGGCATTTGTTTGCATGCATGACCAAGTTGTGATGGCTACAGTACGGTCGGAGTGTCGTCTCGCCGGACTCGGTGAGTTCCGAGCTGCGCACCTCCGTGAGAGGGCAGTGGCATTCAATCCCAGTCTCCTCATCCTCGGTTTTCACATGATTCGCCAGCGCCCATAGTGGAATATGGTGAAATTCGTCGTCGTTCGTGTATGGTTCGTCAAGATTTTTTAACCAGTCATAGGCCTCATTCTTCTTAAAAGCCGGACGCCGCTCGCCCTTCCCATCGATGATTCCAAATGTAGTACTGACGCAAATCTTCTTGATAAGATTTGTAAGAGACTGCGCGTGCTGTTTCAATGCTAACAGCGTTGGAGGTCCGCCGGAGGAAAGGTACGAGCAATTCACATGCTTCAGAAGCTCCAGGTCCCGTTCGTTCAAGACGCCAAACTCGGGATCGGTCCATTGGCATGCCCATGATGTTGAATACTCGGTTGCCGGTATGTGGTACGGCGCGCCATTCTCCTGGACGCTTGTAGAGCGGCGATTGGGAGTCGAGGTGAATTCGATGAAAGGCATGGCGTGCTGTTTTTCGAAATGTATTTGGGGACTTTGCTGTATGACTTCATGTTCCCAGGCAAAGGCCGGCTTTTATTTCATTGCAAGCTAACTATGGCTTTTATTTCATTGCATACTAACTATTTATAGCTTCGCCGTTATAACAATCGAACCCACGCCTACAGAGGATGTCATCAAGATCATGGCATATAATATGATGCGAAAACACACAAAGGCTTGATTCCGCTGAGGCAATGTGGCTGCTCACGGACGAGTTTTTCCTTTGTGTTGTGCACTGCGTTGATGCATTCTATTTCGGCATACCATCACAAAATGTTTGTAGAGATGCTAAATTTAGAGAACCAAAGGAATTTCCAACTTCCTATACTGGCAGATGGTTTAGAAAGAGGTCAAACCAAAGGCGAGCAATTATACCGGCATTCGCCTTGCGAATTGGTGATCCATATGAAACATCGACATAGCAAAGTTTCACTGTAGGAGCATTCAATTCTTCGCTTAACACCTCTGAATGAGACATCTCTTAGCCTTTGGCTCTTCAAAGAAGAACACCTTGGGAACCATATCCTCATCGCAAAATCCTTCTAGCGTCGACACTTTGGCCTCTGGAAATGTCAAAAAGAAGCGGGCGGTCGCATAACGCAGCTCAATCCGGGCAAGATGCAGTCCAATGCAAACTGTCAAAGAGATCTCAAGTTAGCAAACAACACACAACTTGACGTTTTCAGAGATCAAAGAAAACTCACTTCGCGATCCATTTCCAAAGGGCATAAAGGAATCTTTCATCTCTCTCGTTGGCGATGCCCATCGTGACGGGTCAAAGACATCCGGATTCGGGAACACGCTGGGAATGCGGTGCATGCTGTATGCCTGTGCGCAGATGCTCGTGCCTCCAGGCAGCCAGTATCCGGCAACATCGTCACCGCCCTCGGGCACATATCGCGGCAGAGAGGATTGAATGCCAGAGTACAAACGCAGCGTCTCGTCAATCACCTGGTTCAAGTAACTCAAGTCACGAAGGTGGGAAGCGTTAAAATCATCTGGGAGTGTTCGCAACTCTTCCAGAAGAGAGGCCTTGACTGTTGGATTGCGACAAACGGACCAGACAAGGTATGTCAGTGTGACGGCTGTGGAGTCGCTGCCGGCAACAATGTATCCTGATGCGTTGGCCCTGAGCTCCACTGGCGTAAGAGCGTCTTTGTCCGTGTCTTTGAAGACTTTGGTGAACAGGGTCCATTTGACACTGGTAGGGTCAGAGTCTAGAAGATTCCTGTAACGCGCAATGGACTCTTCCGAGTAACGAATCATGTTCCTTGTTGCCTTCAGTGGGCGTGTGAAGAACGGAATGGGAAGGTATTTCGCCATTGAGATGAGCGTCGGGAAAGCCGAGCGAACGGCTCCAAGGAATCCCAGATTCTCCAAGTCCTTTGTGTAGCCGCTCTTCTCGCCTATCTCCAAGGTCCTGAAAGAGTCGCCAAAAGAGAGCTCTCCGATGATGTCTGTCGCCATGAATAGAAACCACTTGATGACATCTGCGGCGCCTCTGCTTTCCATCTCCTCGCCCATTCTTTGTATCGCGAGGTCAACCTTGGACTGCACTTGAGGAATAGCAATCTGTAGTGACGTTTCGGACATTGCGCCTGAGAGAAGCCTTCGTAGTCTTCGATGTACTTCGACACGAGTAGTGTTGAAGAGGTTTTCCGTTGTGACGGACAAGTCGCCATACCAAGATGTTTTGCGGTACGTCTCTCGAGCGTTGTAGATTTTCTTGACGGCCTCGATATTGGTGACGGATACTTCGTTGGGGGTGAGTCGGACAAGAGGACCTGTGAGGTTGAAGTTTCGTTTAGCAAAATTGAAGGCATAGAAAAGCATAGCGCAGTAAGTTCGTAAAATTGAGTAGCTTACCATATTTGAGATGTAGCTCATGCTGATATCTCGCTCGGTTTCCTTTCAACCAGTGATACTTTATTACGAGCGAAGTCCATTTGGTATACCACGGACCAGGCACCTGCGAGAGGGGATCTCGAATGTAATGACCAAGCAACTTGCAAGTTCGTTAGAGGAGTTCTAAACTACGGTAGAGCCAACTGGAAACTCACATAAAGTAATCCCACCACCGCGGCGGCCCCAAGTAGGTAGCTGGGAGTAAGTAGAAAACGATAGACGTCTTTCATGGTGCAGTAGCTGTCTTGGTGATCATAAGCTATTGCTACTGTACGAACGGTCGAGATCAAGTAAAAAGAAATTATTTTCTTTATATATTGGAAGCAACTACGATTGCTTCGAGTAACTCTTCGGCTCCATGTTTAACCAGATATCTCACAGTCGACAGCACCTATCAGCGAAGCCTCTCCTATTCAAGCGACGATCGCTCGTAAACAGACACAATCGGCCTCGCGCTCTCTTTGTCGCTTTCCGGCAAAATGCGAAAAATGAGACATCCTTTTCTTTCACACTCGGAAGCAAATGCAATCCCCACCACAGATTAACTGGATTCGCTCATTCATTCGTTCCTGATGCTCCAGCTGAGAAGCGCCACTACCGAGATGCCGCTGAAAAGTGCCGGCGCTATTCTCGCCAAATCCAGATTGTTAAAGTTCCTGGATAGTTACGATGACCAAGAATCTATTGTAATTATTACCAAGGCGGGGAGTAAAGGAGGAACATAGCAGAGTTTGCCGCACCGCTTACATGTTCAAGACTGGTGTAGGGTAGCATTCGCGGATTTCGCTCGCCCAGCGCGAGATGAAGCATCGGCAGTCGCATAATACAAGGAGAAATATGACCAAGAACGTCTACTTTACATCAATAACCCTCCGTGTACGAGCTGTGTATCAGTTGAAAATGAGTCAAGAATGAATCGGGTAAGTGATGTCGGCCTTTCGCTTTTCCGCCAGGGACAATCTTCGCGCTTCGGCTTCGGACTGTCAAGTACGGCCATGTCCGAAATTCTCCCGCTCTCAAAATACCCGATATTATCTCCCAATAGAGATGTTTCCATGCTCTGTGAAGCAAAAAGTTGGATAAGGGCTGTAACGGTATTACTCGTAGAAAGGAGTGTCTAGCTAGCAAAAACATCTCATCAGGGGGCACTAACGCAGCTGAAGGGTTTAATTTTCCGCGCCATGGAACAGCTCGGATTCTGGAGAACAGAGGCTTATTTTGTTCTACCCCGCGTGGATCTTTCTTGGCTGTACATGAGCAGCTCTTTTTTGTCCATCATCAGTTATCAGTCCCCGATATTGCGCCCTCCAAGACATAGTCTGATCATGAGCCTTTAGATGTCGTAAAGCCAGGCAAATGGTCCATCTTGGGATTTAGTTTCAGGCTATTGCCTCCAAATCACCCCACAGCGGGTAATATGTCACTCGGCTGACCGACGAGATTAACGAAATTGACGAGATTGGCGGCTTACTACTTGCTTGTGGCTTATGATAACAACTCCAGCTTCATGCACACAGCCGTGGTGAATCAGAATAACATGGTGCAACAGTCCCGAGGTAGAATACTTACCAGGACCGAGGTAAAAGACTTGTAGGGGTGTGGTAGGTGTGAATTTGTCTAATAGGATTGACACTGCGACGAATCGGCACTCAACCATAGCGTGTGATAGCCATACTACCTCCATCTGGGGTAAACATTATCATCTATAGCGATAGCAACTAGTGGGTACATGCTTCTAATGGAAACGGATATAATCTTGAGTCATAGTCTATTGTGAATGAGGCTGCATTCGCAGCTAAGCATTCACTATAGAGACAGACACTCCAGGAGCATTCTGTGACTCTACGCACAATCGAATGGCATGTGACTCCAAGGTTCTATAGAGAACCTCAAGACATCAAAATAGTCAATCATCACGGATGGGTTTTTGTTTCACAATGAACATGAACAGTATAAAATGGGATGTTTCTTGTAGAGGGTGTGCCGCTGGAAGGTGGACAAGTATCGATGGTTTGCTCTTGGAGCTGTAATAAACAGTCCCGCACCATCTACCTCTTGTATCTGAAAAAAGCTTGTTATCGTTAAATTACAATTGGAATAAGCAAAACTACGACATGTAGGTATATGGAGCTACCCAACGAAAAGGGTCGTGATGGAAGATACCCGTTGTTCTTAGCATATGCGGTTGGACTCGGCAGTATCGTGAGTATCATATAAGCTTGCATCAATAGTGATATCCATCATTAGGTATGCAATTGAATATGTATTATAATTGTTCCATTATTTACTGATTCATGCTTCTCTTTATAGATATGCGCTACGTTCCTTGCATAGACCTTTGCGTGAGTTCCACCGCAAACAAAGTAGCCCGACAGCTGTCAACACCGCGATTCCCGCTGAGCTGAACTTGAAAACTGGTGAAACGCATTCCGATGATACAAGTATTTCAGAGAACAGCTGCCAGCTACAGCCAGCTCTGTTGAAGTCATGTGAATTCTCTACACCGCCCCGCGCATTGCCTACTTAACCACTTCATCAACTCTTCTCTCTCCAGATCAACTTACTTACTCCTCTCATCTTCAATCTTCATCTCAACTTTTTTTTTCTTTTCTTTTCTTTCAAACCATCACTATTGCACGTTCAAACTCGTCCAGACCTTTGGAGAAGCCGATCGCAAGTTGGACAAGCCGCTGCCCAGTGTGATTTATTGGGGACAATTGCCCCAAGACTTTATATCTTGGTAAAGTAGAAGCGCTCCCTTTTCCTCCCTCATTGTTTACCTTTCCGAAATGCTATGGAACAATTCAACTGACCAAACCATAGATCGATCCAGTTACGCATTCCACCATGGAGAATCCAAAGTCTCCTCAACCACCTCCACCATCCACCCGCTATCCTTCTCCTCCAGCTTCTTCCCCGACAATACATGAAGCTCAACCAGAGCTTTCTGGCCTGGGTGACCCAAAGCGTACATTCCAATGGAGCGCGGATCGCTTTTCCGACTACGGAGATCAAGATCAAATCGATGAATCGCCCAGTAATGCAATCCCACCAGAGAATGCGAGAACCGCAGATGATGAGTCTGTCCTCGCGCAAGAGCGAACATCAGAAGCGAATGAGAATGCATTGCAAATGTCTGAGAATGGAGCAGCTGTTTTGCAGGCAGGTCCAGCGCAGCAAGAGAATATTGTTGAGCAGAACATCGCCAGCATTCTCCCACTGGCTATTTCTGAGGATTCGGATCTATCCGATCCTCCTGGCGAATCTTCATCAGAAGAGGGCGATGATTCCGATTATGTAGATGAAAGCGATTCATCTCCTCCAAAGGATGAAGGCGATATAGGCCAGCAGGCAAACAGCCCTTTGGAGAAAGAGGAAAAGATCAAAAAGCCGCGAAGGAAACACGCCACGAATGCACGAGAATTTGTTGCTCGTCTACACGAAGAGGAAGACAAAAAATACGCCAAGAGAATGCAGCGAGAAGGAGGCAAAAAGGCTGGAGCAAATTGTTCACGCAAGCGGAAGCTCACTGGAGATGATACGGACCCTCGCAAGACTCTCAAGACAGCAAATGGCAGTGTGCTCTCGATAGTCAACGACGGCTCTTCAACTTCCGATGGGAGTTCACTGCTTTCCATGGAGCCTATCCAGGCAACAACTCATGCTCAGCAATTTGCCCAACTGACAGCTGCTCAAATGAAATCCCAGATACCCCAGAACTGTGACACCAGACGCAGAAATACACAGAATCAAGATTTACACGAGGCCGCAAGTTTATTTGGATACAAAAGAGTTGAAGCTGTGAATGGTCGCTGGAGACTAAAAGGCATGGAGACTGGCTTGGATAGCTACCAACTCACGGCTGTAGCCTGGATGGTCAAGAGAGAGCTGGCTCGAGCGAAACCATTTGGTGGACTTCAGGCTGATGCTCCAGGGATGGGCAAAACAGTCATGAGTCTGGCATGTATCGTGGGGAATCAAGCAGATGATGAGCATCGTGAAAAGTTTTGCAATGCCACGCTCGTGGTTGTACCCAACAAGACATTGGGCAAGCAGTGGGAAGAAGAAGCGCAGGTGAGAAGACTGGGAGACGACTAGTTGATGATGTTTCCTTATCTGACAGATTATACAGAAGCACTGCAAAACGCCAGTCAAGGATCTGGTTTTCTTTTATGATCCAAAGGACTCTTACCTGATGGAAAAATGCAAAAGAGCTTTCATTGTGTGAGTTTTTATATTGCGCTAATATTGAATCCGTGAATATCTACTGACTCAAAAAACAGCATCGCAACATACAGCGACGTATTAACCAAGTATCCCAGTAACAGCATCCTCGCAGAGCTCGAAGAAAAATTTGACAGCGATAACATCTCTTTCCGCCGCGAGTTTGAGAAACATGCTGGTCCTATGTTCAAGATCAACTGGTACAGGATCATACTTGATGAAGCGCATCAGATCAAAAATGTCAACAGCCGCAGTATGTAATCATCGCCTCTGTGTGAAGCCAACAACATTAACCACTGACTTTACTCTTTCTGCTAGCCTCTAAAGCGTGTTGTGCACTGCCGGGAAAATATCGCTGGGCATTGACTGGCACACCACTGGCCAACAGTTCTGAAGGTGTGTGCTGGAGTTCGAATCATTGCCTGGGTGAGGCTCTTCACTAATTGTTACAGAGATGTATCCATACCTAAAGTTTACAGAGTGCGAATCGACATGGACCATGAAAGAATTCAAGGCCATGTACACCACTAAGGCAAGAGTTTGTGAGACTTTAAAACATAAATAGAGAGTCGCTAACGACGACAGGGTAAACCAAATGCCCAATTTGAGGCGTTAACCAGCCTTTTCATGTATCGAAGGTCAGCTTGGTACTCCTTGATTGGTAACATAGTTGCAAAAACTAAAACAATCTAGGACACAAGATGATGAGTTCCTGGGATATAAGATTATTAATCTTCCAGAAAAGAAAGAAGTTGATCTTATTGTTCCTCTATCAATAGAAGAACAGGTTATTATTGAGTACATTTAACATTCCCCATTCTTCAAACGTCCCAACTTTCCCCTGTGTGGAATATATTGCGCATCAGAACATATGTACTGAATGATCCTTTTTAGGGCTGTGAGAAATTTCTACGAAAACACCGTTAAGAAGTTGAAACAAGGCAAACTCGAGAAAGACAAATTGGAAGCGGCAGTACGCAATCTGGATGATGATGAGGAAACCGAGAAAAAAGAAAAGGGAAAGAAAAAGGCCAAAGATGCTCAGTCTGCGGCTCAGTCTGCGAGTTGCAGATTAGGACATGCCAGCCAAGTGAGAAAGCGGCAAGCAATCTCTCACTCGTTCTGCATTGAGCGGCTTCTCCGGAGTACGTTTGAACTGGAGGACCTGAAAGTGTTGATGGATGCTCTTGAAAATGTGCAATCGAAGCAAACCATTATTGAACAAATTCGCTCAAATATTGGGGAAGACTCCGACATGTTGAGATACCAAACAGGGCTGGACATATTGCAACAGCGAGAGGAGCCCATGTTTGGCCAATATTTCGATATGACGGCGCTACTCAAATTGGTGAGGGCCGAGAGCGAATTGAGAAGCAGTAATTGTCTTCTGTGCGATAAACCACAAGTGCAGCCAGTTTTCGCCGACGGAGTAAGTAAAACAAATTATTCCAGATATTGTACGATGTTCATGCTAACTCCAAGAGTGTGGCCATATCTTCTGTACCAAATGTTTATCCAAAGCCAGCAAAGAGAATCACAAAATCGACAAAGCGAACTTCAAGGCAGGCAACGAGAACCTCCAAAGCGATAAGAAGCATGTGAGTAGATTCTTCACTCCAAAATATTGCGCGAATTATTTTAATAACCGGTTTACACTCTCAGAATTGTCCTCACAAAGGTTGCGGCAAAGAGCTTGAAACAGGAGATGATGTCGAGACCGTGCAAACTAAGCTCGATTCGAATGCCAAAAGTTATCGTGAGCCTGGCGAAGATTACAACAAAGTCATAATGCGCCAAAAAGATGACCGAAACGGCTTCTTTGTTTGCAGCACAATCTTGGAAGACGTTCCCACTGTGCCAAGCGCAAGACTGACGGCGACAATGGCCGTCGCTCTCACCTGGCTGCATGAAGCGCCCGACGATAAGATTCTCAGTAAGCAACTACAACTCCTGCTTCCGCGATGAAATCATGACCACTTACAAGCTTTTGATTTAATTTCTTAGTTTTCACCCAATTTATTGGAACAGCAAAGATCCTGGGCTATATGCTCAGCACCTTGGGCATCGGATTTGTATATTATTGGGGCGGTCTCGCGGAGGGGGCAAGGCAGAACGCTTTGGACGCGATCAAGGGAAATGCGGATGTCAAAATCATGGTAAGCCCTTCTTCTTTACGCGTTCAGACACTATCACCTCAACGAAGACTCATTTTTGTCTAATCAAATACATTTCCCCTAGGTTGCTACTCTCAGGAGCTGCGGGCAGTCCCTCAACCTCACAGTTGCAAACAGGGTCATCATAATCGATCAGTGGTGGAACAAAACCGCGGAGCAGCAGGCATTCGGACGAGTGACGCGAATTGGTCAGGTGAAGGTAACTCATTTGGTCACACTCAAAACTGAGGACGAAACGGATACGCGCATTCATAACCTCAAGATGAAGAAAGCAGCGGATGTCGACTATACGCTGCAAGACGATGGCCATACGCCACTGGATGTGAGCGAGATGGAGCTTCAAGAAGATATCCTTCGTAAAAAGGCGGCGATGGAAGAGAAGAAGAATAAAGCCAAGGCCAAGGCGGCCAAGAAAAACGCGACGAAAGCTTCGTCCAAGAAAAAGATTTGAGGCGGAGTTGTTTTGGATGGGGATATGAGAATTTCTTTTCTCTCTATCTTTTCATTGGCGTTGGGATTACAAGGAGAAAAGTTATTTCATTTGGGACAGACTCGGCATGAAGACGAGAGGTTAATTAAGATCACAGGCGAAAAGTTTTTTGCTGCGCGATGCATTTAGCATACGCTTCACGGGGAGGATATCTATCGGTCATTTGGTGATATTTACACATCTAGCTATCTAACACACGGGTTGGTCATGGATATTTGGGAGCACTGGATTTCACAGGTACTTAGTTTGCTGCCGCTTTGATGGAAAGACGGCCGAGGTGATTGCATTTAGGCTAGGTAGCCGAGCTGGCCAGATCAGCTATTAGGCTTCTCTTGAATCAAAAGTTTTTGCTTTTTCTTTATTCAAAACTGAATTTGCTCTCTAGACCCGGTTTCATCCAGACCATTTTACTACAGAGACTACTCATGCTGACAGAGAGATCATAGAGTTTTTCCAACTCACGCCAGTTTTTACTCCTCCTCACCCAAGACACCATTTACAGGCGTCTCAGGATGTCCTCGACAACCTCATCAGTAGTGGCCTTGCCGCCCAGGTCAGGGCTCAGCAGCTTGCCCTCCTCCAGGTTGGCATCAACAGCGGCGTAAATCTTGGCAGCAGCCTCGGGCTCCTCAAGGAACTCGAGCATCAGGGCAGCACTTCGCAGGGTGGCAATGGGGTTGGCAATGTTCTTGCCCTGGATATCGGGGGCACTACCGTGGCAAGGCTCACCAATGGCGAAGCCCTCACCAACGTTGGCGCTGGGAACGAGACCAAGACTGCCGACAAGGGCGGCAGCACCGTCGGAGAGGATATCGCCGTACAGGTTGGGGGCAACAATGACGTCGTAGGCTTCGGGCTGGCGGAACAGCTTGTAGACCATGGAGTCGACAATCTGCTCCTCGATGGAGACGGAGGAGTACTTTGGGTCAGACAGGGCGTTCTTGGAGGCAGTGCGGAAGAGGCCGTCGGTTTGCGACAGGACGTTGGACTTGTGGGTGATTGTGACGAGGGGCTTGCTGTGGATGCTGGGGCTGCCGTTCTCGCGGATCTTCTGGCGGCGCAGCGCAATGTCGCCGGCCATGGCGGCGATGCGAAACGAGGCCTTTTCGGAGATGCGCTTGATGGCCTCGGCGACCTTGCCCTCGGGGGTGTCGCGGGTGGTCTCCTGCTTGACGTAGAGATCCTCGGTGTTCTCGCGGACAATGACCATGTCGATGGGCTTGGCGGCGGTCATGACGGTCTTGACGGGGCGGACGTTGGCGTAGAGGTCGAGGCGCTTTCGCAGGGCGACAATGGGCGAGGAGTAGCCCTTGACGGCGTGGGTGGGCGAGCTGACGGCGCCAAAGAGCGCGCCCTGGCACTCGTTGCGCAGGACATCGACGGTGGCATCGGGGAGGGCGGAGCCGGTCTGCTCAAAGGTCTCGAAGCCGGCCTTGAGGTCGACAAAGTCGAACTTGAGCTTGAGAGAGGCGGGGAGAGCTTCGAGGATGCGGCGGCCGGCGGGGATGACTTCCTTGCCGATGCCGTCACCGGGGATGAGCCCTGCAAGTGGAAGATGGTTAGCTGGGAGGATGATACAGAAGAGGAAGAGGAAATGATAAGGTATTGAGTTGAACAAGATTTAAGGGGAGGAATTACCGATTCTAAGAGTGCGAATCGACATGGCGGGCGCAATCAATTGGGCTTTCTTGTCTTTGTTTGTGCGTGAGTAACTTTTTTTTTTGCGACTCGAGTTTCGAATTTTAGTATCTCGATCCGAAGATCGGCGGGTTTATCCGAGCGCCATCAGAAACTGGACATTTTTAGTGGGGGACCCATGGCGGGGGATTTTTTGATTGATAGCGCTGGGTGGGCTTGTGATTGAAGATTGAAGATTAGATTAGATGAATTATGGTGATTGTGATGGTGATGAATCGAGACAAAGAGAAACATGAAGGAACCAAGATTGTAAATCACAGGCGGTGCACGGACTGTTGCAATTGTCCGCGAGTTGCTTCTCCGCCTCCATTGGCGTATCACCAGCGCATGCAAGGCCCGTGTCGCGGAGTTTGATCCTTGTCCTTGCAGGGAGGTGACGGTGCTCACTATGACAACCTAGGAAGCCTATACGGAGTAACGAGATCACAGGATGTTGAATCCTGCGGTTGGGTCGACGAGACGGAGAGTTGTTGGTACGGATGGAAGCCAATCAATCCTGGTCATTGAGCAACATGGGAACCCCGGGCGTAGCGGAGATGATGAATGTTCTCGTATAGGACAGCTATATAACAAGCACTGGGAAGCTCACATTGACAAATATAATTTGGTGGTTAGGGTCTCTCATTCAATTAAATACCCGCAGAGTCATATCTAGAAAACTCCATCTTCTACAGCAAGAACAGCTCAGCACAGTCCGCCATCATGTCTTCCGTCAGGCCTCCCTTTGACCCCGAAGTCATCAAAAACCTCCCTCCCGTTATGATCGATGGCACTCTCACAGACTCCCTCCCCCTCGATGCTGCCGTCAGAGTCGCAGCTATACGCCAAGCAGCTGTCCCAATTTCCAGCGCAATCAAGGACAAAATACATTCCGATCCCTCGCTGGAAACCGAACGGGTAACCATCCCAGGACCCCGTGGAGACATCGACATCGTTGTTATTAAGCCAAAAGGAGCCTCAAGCACCGACAAGCGACCAGCCATCTACACCATACACCCAGGTGGCATAGTTATCGGAGATGAATACCTCAATCTCGACTTGGCGATATCCTGGGCGAAGGAAATCGACGGCATCGTCGCCACTGTAAAATACAGGCTAGCTCCGGAGAATCCTGGTCTTGCACCTTTTGAAGACTGCTGGGAAGGCCTCGTCTGGTTCGCAAAGCAGGCAGATCGATTTGGCTTCGACCCTGACAAGTTGCTCATCGGAGGTGCTTCTGCCGGCGGAGGTCTTTCAGCCGCAGTTGCGTTAAAGGCAAGAGACGAGGGATTCCCCAAGCTATGCGGACAAATGCTCGTCTGTCCTATGTTGGATGATCGTGCCGATACAGTTTCTCACAAGCAGTATCTGCGTCACGGGGCTTATTCCGGGGAGTCGGATGAGTTTAGCTGGACGTGTATATTGGGCGACCGCCGCGCAACAGATAAAGTCTCGGTCTTTGAAGCTCCAGGCCGAGCAACCGATCTGTCCAATCTTCCTCCCACGTATATCGACGTCGGGTCTGCTGAGCCTTTTAGAGATACTGTTGTTTCCTATGCGTCCAAGCTATGGGAGCATGGCGTACAGGCTGAGTTGATGGTATTTGCTGGTGGATTGCACGGGTTCGATTTCTATGCTCCGGAAGCGAGCGTGTCGAAGCAGGCTGCCGAGGGAAGGTTGAAGTGGCTCCGGCGCCGTATGGATCAGCTAAAGTAAACATCATACAGATAGATGCTCTGTTAGAGAGAAAGAAGCATGAGCAATGGATGGCAACATGTCAAAAACAGAAGCACAAAAACATGGCGTTGCAGAACCGGGAGGCTTGAGGCAGTCAAGATGATATACATCTAAAAACTTCATGTTGATTCTCTGCATCACCATAATGTTGGCACCTCTTCTCCCCTCATCTCGCACCACCATCTAGCCTGCTGATACATCTCTCCCTCGGTGCCTTCTGTAATCATCCAGTATTTCTTCAGAAACCACGGCCGTACTTCCCAGCTTCGGATATCCCACGGGGCGCCAGAGTGTCCAGTGCCAGCCCCAGCACCGGACCCCCAACAAATCACTCCATCGCTCTGTAGATCGTGACAAAGCTCTTCCATGTTGATGATACTGGGCTCAGCATTAACTAATGCTATCAACCGCTCGCGGAAAGCCCGAAAGGGGAGAGCGTCGATGTAGGGGTGATGACGTTGTGTAAGTTGGTTCTGAGTGGGCTTCAAGTCGTCTTTTATATCAACATATGCAACTTGATCTGCAATATCTTCCATTCCTCCTAACGCTTTCCTTGATGCAAAAAAATGAGATTCAGTGTCGTGTGCAAACATTTCTGGTGCGGATATGCCTAGCATTGTTGCGTTATATAGAACAGCTGCTACAAACGACATTTGCGTGATGCGGATTGTATTGGCGTGAAGATCGGGGAGCTGCACTATTTATCCCTTGTTAGAACAACATGGTGAAATAGTCGAGCCTCTTGATTCACCTTGTGTAGGCTTGCGACCTTGTAATGAACCGTCAACCATCCTGATGCTGTTCAAAGGGCTGTCTGCGTCTCTTTCTAGTGACTGGAGGCCCTTTCTCAGGATATCCTTGAGAGTTATCTTATTTGTGCGGATATTCTTTAGCAGTGCTCTGCTCAGAGTGATGTCGTCCTGTAGAAGGAACTGAGCAAGTAAAGTATCTGTTTCATCCCTCGCCGGTGATTGGCTCTTGAGGACGTGGACGTTGTGTGACTGAAGAACGCCCGGGGGCATCGATGGTGAATTAAATCCGCTCCCCGGTGTTATGGACTCGGGCCCGGATGGGGCAGCCAGCGGAGTTGATGCGGAAAACAAGTCCTCTCGGAATGATCGACCGGCATTCAGGGCACCGTCCGCCTGGTAGTCCAGACTAGGCGTATATCTGTACATGGGAGCTGGCCCGCCGGTCTGGTAGCCCAAGGCAGACGAACTGAAGCTCGGGCCGCATCCTACAAAGCTTCCCATTCCTGTGGTAGCGGCCGAGCCGAGATCATGAGGCTGCATCATCCCGGCCAATCCCATGATAGGCGAGTCCGCGGCGGCTAGCAGGCTGGCCATGGTTTGGCCAATGGTGGACGTCGGGGTGGACGAAGACGGCGCATCGTGAGCAGCAAGTGTCTGAGACTTGGCAAACGACTCTAGAGCCTGCAGTCGCTTCTTCTGCTTCTCTCCTATTCGGTTTCAGCTCATCATTAGCGGACCGCTTGTCGCTTGCTTTGCTTTGCTTTCCTAAGCCACGAAGGATTTTCGTTTTGTACTAACTGTAAGTCTTTTGTGCTTGGCGGTTCTGAATACGCCTTCTTTCGGACGTCTTTAGTTTCTGTGGCCCTCCATTCGGGGATCTTGGAGTGGTGCGCTTCCTTCCACTTGACCCGCTGCTGCTGGCATCATGTTGCATCTCATCAGCAGAATGCTCGCTGTTTGGTGTCGTAGAGTCGATGTGCTCCATTGTGATCAACATGTACGAAGGTGCCGTCATCAAACGAAGCACCAGAGTTCAAAGAGTAGCAGCGTGGGGGCGTTGATGATGGCAGCTATCGGTCTGTGTACCACCGAGGAGTTGTCGAATTCAGCGACGGCCGGCAAAAGCTGATGAGGTGAGCCTGTCTGTATAGGGAGTTGATGAGGTGAGCAACCTGCGTCTTGGGCCCGCTAAATAGAACAGACTCAAGGACGATCCACTCTTCTATTGAATAAGCAGAGCTGAAGGGGAACTCTGTTCTGGTTGTCTTTGTAAGGGGAAATTAAGCCGTTATGTGCCAACCCAAGAACGAAGTGCCAGGCTACAAGTAGGTTATTAATAAATGACTGAGCAGCCCAACAAGGCAATAAACGATAAAAGGGGACAAAAGAGGATTAATTAATACAGAATAAAGAAGAACTGGGGCTGCCCGGAATAGGAAGCATAAGACTGGAAGAACAAAAGGCGACGGTAAACCCGAAACGGAAAAAGACGGCGAAGAAACCTTATAATACGAGTAAGTCGATTCGAAAATTAGCGCGCGCGATACAATTCTGTCACCCGAGTCCGCCTATTTTAGCGGACTTTGACAGGGAGCACACGGGCCAAGCAGTGGAATCGACGATCTATCTCCGGTAATGACCGTTACCCACCGTCAACATATGCCTATTTCTGGTATGCAGCGAGAGCGCCGGCCTTGTTGGCAACTGGAGACTTGGACGAGGCTTAATCCATGATCGACCTCGAAAGGAAATAATATTTTCGAATCTGGTCATAATCTGCCTGGTTTCTGCCTGACAGATCTCAGGGACAATCGGGCCACAGTCTAAGACTAATCCTGGAATCGTACAGACCGCTCTGTTGGGACGTTTAGAACTGAAATGACCCCCCTTACAAAGGCACAATGGATGATGATACGTTGACTTGGCAGGGATCTTTGGGTCTTTACGGAATTTATTCCGTATAATACTATAGAGTCAGAGTACATGAGTCACTAGTTGATCCAGTTCATGTTCTTTCTGTGTAAGAGAGTGACCCATCAGGAGATAAGGCGTCCTCCTCATTTGCTCTCAAGTGCCGGGGTGTCAGCGAATAGATGATCCGAATGGCTATGAATAGTATTAGAGTTGAAACAAACGATCTTAACAAAGAGTAGTTCATCAAACTCACGCATCTGAATAGCGACCCCCAATAACTTCCGTCTCGTCAATGGCCTTGCGGATCTCCGCATCTTCGTCCGTGCTGAGCTCCACGTTGACGGCCCCCAAGTTCTCTTCGAGATACTTGATCTTCTTAGTGCTACTCAACCGTTAGCCTATACTCCGTAGGATTTTCCACTACTATGCTTGTTTCCATAACAGGCATGACAAATCATACTCGGGGATGGGGAAGATGTCAGCGCCCTGTGCCAGCAGCCACGCTAACGTCAACTGCCCGGGCGTCACGCCTTTACTGGTGGCAATGGTCCCAATCTTTTCCACCAATGCAAGGTTCTTCGGGAAGTTCTCTTTTGAGAACCGTGGGAGACTCTTCCGGAAGTCGTCGGCGTCAAAGTCGTCCGGGGACCTGATCTGCCCGGTCAACATGCCGCGCCCCAGGGGGCTGTAAGCCACAACCGCAATGCCGAGTTCCCTTGCCGTGCGAAGGATATCGATCTGGGGCTTCTCAATGTCTACTGAGAAGGGGCTGTACTCGACCTGGATCGCGGTGATCGGGTGGACGGCGTGCGCGCGCCGAAGGGTCGCCGCCGAGACTTCACAGAGCCCGAGATGTCGGATTTTCCCCTGCCTGTACGTTATGATGGAGCGTCGGTTATTTTAGTTCGATGAGAGCGCACGGTTGGGAATGAATGGGGCTAACTCTTTTAATTCAGCTAGAGCCTTGATGGTAAGCTCAACTGGGGTCTCCTTATCGACCCGGTGGAGGTAGAAGAGATCAATATGAGAGACACCCAGCAACTGAAGTGACTTATCACAAGCCTGTCGTACATATTCGGGATCGGAACGAATCGATGCTTTTCCAGTAGAAGGGTCGTAAACGCCGCCGCATTTCGTGGCAAGAAAGATGTCGTCTCGTTTTCCCGAATGCTTAAACCACTTGCCAAGCAATTCCTCGCTATCGCCGTAGACATCCGCAGTGTCCCAAAAGGTGTTGCCTAATTCGTGGGCACGGTCTAGAACCTTGAACCGGTCTTCGTCTGAACCTCCAAACCCGTACATGGAACTAAGACCCATGGCCCCAAAGCCTATTGTTGAGACAAGAGGGCCGTTGCGGCCGAGAGGCTTGGTGGGAAGTGTTGCAGGGGCCATTGGTGTGGAGAGTATGACGAAGAGTTTCAAAGGTGCAATGTTCAAAGAGTCAGCTGTTCAATCTCAGAAGACTACGTCTTGTTTATAAAGATTATATGATTAAACTTAGAAATTCGACTGAACAGCATTACACGAGGTTGTGCTCATCTGCTTCTCAAAGCATTTGGTTTGCTCTCAGTTTGCTTAGTTGATTCGTTCATCAAGCCACCTGGCTGCTTCTGTGATATTTTTTGATCAAGTAAACTGCGGGAAACTGCGGGTTTTGATCCGCATGTGCGGGAAAAGGCCGACGACAAAGCCGATTGAACATCTGCTTGCTCATTCTCTAGCTCACCTAATCAACCCACCTGCTCACAACACTCATTTCCCTAGGCTTCTTTGTTTAAAGAAACAAAACTGCTCCTCTTTCATTTCCCTTTTTTTTTTCTCTTTCAACACGAGGTCAGATGCTCGTGGATCTCGTCGAAATACCGCACCCCCAGCATTCGACGATATTGACAAGCGGCATCCGGCTCTCGTCAAAAGCAACAAGGTACTCATCTGATAAAAACCCAGACGCGAGCTTACGGACCCTCCCTCTGCTTACCTGTCTGTCTTTTCCCTTACATTCCTAGTTGTGTGTCCCTGTCGAGTCATGCGTATTCAATATTCAGAATAGGCACGAGTCGTCGGCGGGCTGAAGTAAACGATGATCGGAATCGAATAAGCGGCAATAGTGATCCCTGCTATCGCCATTTTTTGCCGTTTTGAGACCCGCCAAACGCCGACTCACCGGGCGCCGAACTATGATTCAACGTAATCCCTGCTGCTGTTGTCGTCGTGGTCGTTTGAACTTGTTGTGGCAATAGTCATGAGACAACATGGATTGTCCCAGATTCAAATTTGTTGTCCAAAACAGGAGTATATGTGTAAAATGATGTGAAAGCGATCTTACAGACTTTCGTCTTATTGGCCCTCCATGAGGTGAAAGACGCTCTTTGTCTAATAGTACTCAAAGCACATGTAATCTACACCGTGATCTGATCTTGCCCAATGGCGATGTCTGATTATTGAGAACAAAGCTTATCTACTCAATTGAAAAATTTGGAAATGTCTCGTATCGATTCTTGATTTGTTGAACGCTTAGATTGTGAACAACGGTTGTGATCTTCAGCAGCCGGGACTTTAGCATGGCTTCTTTGTTAAATTTTTCTTCAGCAGCCTGGAGTCCGGGACTGCAGTATGGCCTCTTTGTTGATTTTTCTTCAGCAGCATTCCAATGGACTAATCGTTCAGGCTATGCACAGACAAAGCGTGAACTGCTGTTCATGAAGAGTAGAACCAATAGTAGAGTTGTCACCTTTGTAAACAAGTCCAGCCATCGCATCATCGTTCTGTTCTTCAGCGGCTAGATTGACACATTTATACCGCATGTCGTCCAATATTCCATCAAGTTTTGTGCTGTACTGCCAGAAGTAAAATTTCCAACATTTCCACGAAAAGGGGGTTTTCGATACAGAATATTGAAGACCTTTCAAAAATTACGGCTGTGAAAAGTATCCTCGACTGCGAGTACAGCTTCTTTGCTAGCAATATGGCGTACAGAATGCAACGCATTGGGTCTTTTGGCGAAGATGGACATTTGTTTTCAGTGAATGATGTTCGATATTTGGCATCATGCCCCAAACCGGTAAGACATCCTGAGCGATAATCCACAACATTATATGGTCCTAATGAGCTATTCTTTTGCAGGCTCCGTTCCTTCAGAGGTCGCCCTTTATGAGACTGGTTACCATATTTCCTATTCCGCCGAATGGAGAACAAATAACCTTGCAGTGGGCACAACAGGTTCTGGCCAAATATAACGAAGATGATGTGTTCAACAATGCATTTCTCTCCACCATCGTACTCAACAATCCGCTTCCGAATGTTGACCATTTCTTGGACCTGGAAGTCGGGGATTTTCTCAGAAATTCTGGCGCGCGTAAGATTCGTATCTTTCCCGGCCTTGATTTGGCACCTGGTCCTTATCTGAACTTGGATGGGGAGCTATGGGAAGCATTGAAGCTGGTGGATGATTCCCATAAGACTTGTATGGTTGCTTTGAGACCGCGACAAAAGTATTAACCTGTTCCAATGTGGGAGAATTTAAGACTAATGTACTCTTAGCCTATCGCAAGCGTTCAAGTCCCTTTCGAGAATGGGCGAAAAACCCGATGACCTCAGTTTTGCCATACCATCTCGTCTCAAATATGATATTCCGGATAACACGTTGCCGCTAGCTGGAAAGCGCATCCTCATTAAGGATAACATTCATTTAAACGGCATCAAGACATCTAATGGCAACCGTGCCTTCTACGAGACGTACCCTGCACAAACACAAACCGCCAGCTGCGTTCAAAAACTAATCGATAAAGGCGCTGTTGTTATTGGAAAGACGAAAATGTCTTCTTTTGGAAATTGGGAGGAGCCTACTCAATATACGGACTACCCGGCCCCATGGAATCCCAGAGCTGACCGTTATCAATCCCCAGGAGGAAGTTCTTCGGGCAGTGCTTCGGCCGTTGCAGCCTACGAGTGGCTTGACATTGCCATTGGTACCGACAGTATGTAACAGAGACTTTGCTTACACATTATGGAAATCATCTAACAATGGGTTTCACAGCTTTGGGGGGCGTCACTAGACCTGCTCACTGGTGTGGCTGCTTTGGCCTCCGTCCCAGTCTTGGAGCGATTTCTGCAGACGGCATCGTGCCCTGTGTCAAGTAAGTACATTGAATCTGTTCTTCACGCAATTACAACCGACTAACCACTAAAGCTCCTGGGATATCCCGGGAATTCTCGCAAGGGATCTAGAAGACTGCGAAAAGTTCGCCGAACAGTGGCTAAACTTTGATGACGAGAAATTTGACAATGTTCCAGAGGTATGTATATATGACTATAAACAGCTGCGATTACGACACTGACATGTATATAGACATTTTCGTCCATAATATGGCCCGTTGATTTTTGGGCTGAATTTAACCCTACGGAGATGGATATGGCAAGGGTGTTTGCCCAGAATATGGCTGACGAACCAGGCGTACGCGTCAAAGAAATTTCATTCGAAAAACGCTGGAGTGAGTATGCACCAAAGGGGTGGCGAAAATATCCCTTGGAAAAGTTTATGAAGGAGGTATGTTGTTCACCACCAGGTACTAACACCGCATTACATTGAATCCTAACGCACAGCTAGACTACCCAGGCTATATCGTACGACAAGTACATGAACGGCGAGGATTTTCGTACTCAATATAAACGACAGAACGGTGGAGAACCTTACACTTCGAAGCTGAACGAGGAGATTTGGTAAGCCCAGCTTTCATATATCGTATAAATGCCATTTCGTCTGACGCAATATTAGGTCTATCGGAAAGAAGACAAGTCGTCAAACAAGAGACGATGCATTTGCAAGAATTGATGTTTACAAAAGTTGGTTCAAGGAACATGTGTTGACAGGACGCAACAAAAATGCCATCATAGTACTGCCCCTCGGTTCATTAGAGCCGAGATACAGGGACGACTGTCCCGATCCCAGAGATGACAATCCTATTGATGACGATACCAGCGACGATTCTTCCTCTGAACACTTTTCACATGATAACTCTTCTCATGGTCATGACCACCATTCTCATGACCACGATTCTCATGGCCACTCCTCTTATATCGACACTTCTTGTATCGACACTTCTTGTATCGACACTTCTTGTATCGACACTTCTTGTATCGACACTTCTTATATGCGCGCTCCTAATATTAACATTTTTAATATCAACACTGCTCATATCAACAGTTCTTTAAACAACCGTTCTTATAACGACTATTCTTATAACGACTCTTCTTATAACTATTCTTCTTATGGCAACGCTTCTTATAACGACTGTCTTCGAGTTCAGTGTTACAGAGTTGGCAGACACCGCCGTGGCTCCGGGTACCCTAACTATGCCAGACGCCCCAGCGGGAGGTGTCTCCAAGTTGGGTGCCCTGAAGTCAGACGTCTTGAATTTAGGCGTCCTGAAGCTAGGTGTCCCCAAGAGAACCATCCCCGAGATAATCATCACCACGAGGATCAACAGCAGAAAGATAATCATCACAAGGATAACCGTCCCAAGGATGACCGTCCCAAGGATGACCGTCCCAAGGATGACCGTCCCAAGGATGACCGTCCCAAGTAAGGCATATCATTGATTACCCGCTATTATTTCACGAACTGATTAAAGCTAACTCAGTTGTAGCTCCCGAAGACCACACCAATCAGGCATCAACGCCTTGACACTTGGGCCTGTCATGGAAGCCCCTGTTCTCGCTGTTCCAAGTAAGATTACAAAATTAGAAAATAGTGAGACCCCTTCTAACCAAATGCAGTTGCCCAAACATCGTATAAGTCAAGAGTCAATCAGGAAGAAGAGTTTTCACCATTTGCAGTGGCACTGATGGGACCGCCTGGTATGGAAAAGATACTATGTATACTCTTGAGATGATATACGCTGACTGAAATACACAGGCACTGATATCAGGCTGATTCGCAAGGTCATGAAAGTCATGAAAAGTTTGGAAATACCCACCAAGGTCAAAACAGGCCAATTCATGTACTGAACTTAGATCATGTAGTATTTTGGATTTTCTGCTTGGTCATACGCTTGGTAATGTTAAAGTCTTGATTGTCATTGGCCAAGTTACGGACGGTATTGCTATTCATAGCTTAAGGTAGTTAGTTAGTCTTTGGAACCGGCCTCGACACATGCAGGTTGCGCATGACTCATTCGTTACAAGGGTCGGATTGTTGGCTCTGGATTTTCCAAGGTCATTGGCGTAATAATTAGACAGGTTATGGAGTCCATCAATGTAATTTATTCTCGATTAGTTACCGGCATGTTGAGTGAATCGGCGATATTGCATCGGAGTTATGAGTGAGGTTGTAATTTTCAAGTCGCCAGCGCTACCTTGGAGACAATTGTGGGTTAATTCTGCCGGATACGCCTAGTGCGCAGCTGAGCTCATGCATCTTGTTACTAAGATTGGAATGGAATCCGAACAACATTGTGAACGGAAAAAGAGATGCGGAAAAAGAAATCCGGAAAAGGGGTTCGGCAGAAATCAAATACTGATGCCTGGAGAGGTGATGATAAGACAGGAGTTATTGTGGATAGTATACATGTATGTAACCTCAGAATGACAAAATAAGGGGGAGGCAAATTATGGACAACCATGCCATGAAAGAAATGTCCAGTATGGTGTAGGAGTCGATGATACTCCCTGATGCCTTCATTCCGCTTCCTTGTCTACTTCCCAAAGACCGGACATGGAGTCTTTCATCTCCTGAGCCATCCTCTCCTCTGCCTCCTTGAGTTCGTCCTCGAAACCTTTGCCCCAGCCCATGTACTGCTTCCACCTGCTGAAGTAGAACACAGCATCAAGAACAAACATCGCCCATCGCGAGCTCATTGCTTGTGCAAATGTCACTTCTCTATCATCCCGCAAATTCAGCATTGCTGAGCGACCGATCATGCCGAGTCTATTGACGGGAGAATCGTAGAAACGATTGCTACCTTGGACGAGAGCAAGATTTCGTTCCAGAAATATGAGTTCACGGGGGTATAAGCCTTCTTCGCCAAAGAATGCTGATGCTTCGCTGATAGCTCTCTGTGATTTCTCTTCAGGCGTCTCATCGAGCGGCTCTGACTTCTTCTCTCGAGACATGAAGGTATCAGCCCAGGCATCGGCTGTCTTCATGCCCCAGGCGGTCGAAACTTCCTCTAGTCCTTTCTGATCACCGGTTAGAAGGGACTTCCAGAAACGAGCGTATTGCCGCCGCAAGTTGTCAGACAACGATACATAAAGGCCGTGGTCTATAAGCACGATCTGCGGTTTGCCGGACGGCAGACGTCGAACAAACATGTTGCCTGGATGAGGATCACAATGAACAAAACCCCATTTGAACATTTGTGACGAGAAGAGATCGATGACTGTGGTCATAATATCGGCCTCCTTAAGGCCCATGCCCTCAGGAGTCTCGCCAGAAGGATTGTGTGCACCAGTAATTATATCTCTATCCCACAGTTTGGCGCCATGAATCCATTCTGAGGTCAAGACGCGTTTCGACGTCAGTTCTGTATAGACTTGGGGGATGTATACTCTCTTATTCAGATCAGGATCTGACTTTACAAGCTCGGCGATCCGCATCGAATTAGCTGCCTCGTTCTCAAAGTCCGTCTCCTTCATGATATTTTCCATGATATAGTCGCCAATGCCTTGGATATGAATATCTGTCGTTCTCCCTACCAAGTCGCAGAGGACCCTATTGCCATCGTTAGCAGGCATCAAAGAGATTGTATGAAAAAAAGGAGTGTATCATACTTGAATGTCCAGAGATCCCACGATGCCTGCTGCGCCAAGTTTCTCCTCTGCACCTTGATCGCAACTTCTCGCCCATCTTTTAGTCTCGCATAGTGAACTTGTGCTATCGAAGCCGAGGCTCTAGGCTCTTTCTCTACACCATCGCCAAACACTTCACTCACACTAGCACCAAACTCTTCTTCGATGACTGCCTGAACATCACTCCAAGATTCTTGCGAAGCATCGTCAAACATGTTTTTGAATTCGCGCTGATACGCTTCTGGCAGGGCCGCTCCTTGCACCGCAATTGCTTGGCCAATCTTGAGAAAGATGCCGCCGTTCGTCTTGATCATGTTACAAACTCGCGCGGCGTTTCGATCGTGGAGCTTGTCAATGGGCACACGACCTCCCTTGGGATTCTTGCCTGAATGCATCTTGTAATCAACCCCGACTTGCGCAATTGTCGCATATGCTCGCAAGCTGCGTGTCAGGATTCCCCCCATATAATATCTGTCTGCGACTACGACACCGCCAGTAGTAATACCAGCTGTGGCTCCCAGGGCAATCAACACCTTCCAATACCACCGAAGCTTCTTTTTCGGTAGTTCTGTGATGGTGCTCTGTAGTCGGACATGACGAAAGGGGGATATGGGATGTGATGGTACTATGTGTTTTGAGAAAATGGTAGGGCGGAAGAAGAGCGGTTGTACTCTTGATGGTATCCTAGCTTGTCGTATTAAGGGCGAGGAGGAAGAAGCCACAGCCTTTAAAAGAAGACGTGAAGCCATTGGATAAGTAATAATCTCCCTAGCTACAAATGAATGCTTGGACTAACATGGAGCTGAGCAATGAGAGATGATAGGCTACGCGACCCTGAGCAATAGAAGAAGAAGCAAAAGCCGGACGGCCGAGAGAAAGCATCATTTCTCCCATCCATCTCTACAGAAATATCTGCCGCCCTTCTTACAACATCCTGCAGTCCAAGACTCAGCTTCTTCGATCCTGAAATGCAAGGCGCGAGAAGGCTGACGAATAGACCTGCAACTCGCATGCATATAGTAATACCGATTGGCCAATCGGGACATCGGAGTCGATTGCTCCCCGGACCTTTTGGTCGACGCCTAGCCGCTTTTCAAGACCGCGAGGCTCTCAAAAGAAGTGCATGGAAATCTTGGCGAATCTAGATTGAGTCACCCGATGCGTGTGACTGGCCGAATTTATTTTGACTCATCAAATTGAGGTAAAGAATCCTTCTTGTCCATTCGCATCCTCCTACTAAGGACGCCAGCGCACATGTATTAGGCAGCACAAGGAATTGTGTAGAATCCCTCAAATGTCTCTCATTTCTGCGGCTAATCCGATCTGGAAAGACATGGAGCCAAGTTTGTGCATCTCATTCTATTGCCTCGATCTTACTTGTGGCCCGTGTCCACTGAGATCCTGCCGTAATACATAAGCCAGCATCTGAGTAAGTCTCACGAGCTCTGGCATATAAAAGAGATGCGCCTGCTCGACATCACCTGGAATTAAATCCCGACGTCGGAACTGATTACATTAAACATGTCAGTCTTCCTCTCCTTACAAGTCGCATCAAACTCGTCTGCTGATTTTATTCGTTGTTAGAATGCGACTGTAAGATAGACACCAACATCGCTGAAAGAGCTTATGACCACAGGTATGTAATTAACGGACATTGTTTTCACACTGCCAGACATGAAATAGGGCCGCAAATTGTGCGTCCTAGGTCCCTTCTACGACAGTATATCACAGGTAAACACGGTATAAGCTTTGATATGACCTGCGAGGGCATTTTCGTTGCCAGATGTGTTAATAACCGGTCGCCGGGGGTACTGACCACGATATTGGTACACCCAGCACCACCATTAACGAGCTACTTATTCCCTCACTACTCAATAGTTCAGCTATTAGCAGCAAGCGGGTATCGGCATGAACCTCTGGATTAACAACTCTTTCGCTATCAGGAATCTCCCAAAGCTGTCCATCGCATGCATGGTGGGCAACAGGGTATGATAGCAAGGGCAGCGTTGGGGGTCATTTGATGGTTTGGTGATGGTGGGGGTATTTGGGGGCATACATGTAAGTTGGCTCGGCGTTGGATCTATTTGGAGTCTTTGGCATTCATTCGCAAGCAGTTTTAGAAGAAGCCTCCTTGACTTGCGCCACAGTTTCATCTTCGTCAGATACTACCATTACCGTATAAATGAGGGCTTCAATACCGGAGACCATTTGCAATGCTCAGATACCTCTCGAAGCAGAATAACTCCTTGACGGCATTTTTAGAGCATCCCCTCTAATATCTAAATAAGAAACAATGCTGTGGATCAAGCATTATAGTAGCCTGATGACCAGGGTTAAAATACCGGCTTTCCTCGTTTCTGTTCACTGGTCTGCTACATGTCAGCAGTGCATCTGGCCATAGCCTTGCAGTTGTATCAGAATCCAGATATCTTACGATATGCTGCTATATTTTGAGATGGTATGTGAACTGAGTGCTCCCGCGGGCTTACGCTGATGGACCCTGTCACCAGGTCTGACATGCCAGCATCGTTTGACAAATTTATTGCGCTGAGGAAGAGAATTCCATCATCGCTGGCGCCGATCAATAGACAAATGCGAGTCTGCTCTGATAAACGCGCGGCATACTGACTGGGACAGCACGTGCATGTTCCCCATCACACCTACTTACATGTCTTGCATCTCGCCCTCCCGCTTGATCTGCAGGACATCAGGCACACATTATGTACTCGTAGCAGTTTATCTGGTGACTCTGCTGCAGGATGCATGAACTCTTCAACATGAACCTCACTGGTTGCGTGGAGTCAAGCGCGGTGCTAGTGCAGGAACGTTGTATCCTGTGATAAGGGACGCCTCGAGCCGCAGTTGCGGAGACGAATTCCTGTGCAGCTCATGATTATTGAGGCCAGTGTTACAGGCTTATCCTTTTCAGGTGCAGCAGATGACTTTTATAAGATCAGTGCCGCCCTTGAGGCGGCTACTCGGAGTGAAGATGCCGTGACACGTACAGACCTGCCTAAATAAGACGTTTATGAAGACACTAACAAATTACCACGCTCATGGTATTGTAGTATTACTATTTGAAGCTGCCAAACCAGGAAACTACTATTCGATCAACTTAAACATGCGCTCTTATAGCCTGCAGGTGCGCTTTTAGTTCAGGTACCAGAAGCTCGGCGCAATCCACCTCCACATATCTGATACACACTCCCACTCCATAAACTCCGGAACTCGTTACAGCGGCTACCTGTCAAATCTCTTACCTTCCTACTTCTATGTTTGTCACGAGTAGTAGTAGTTACTGTATCTATCTTGAGAAGAGACCTGTAAACAGAGTGGGCCTGTTTGATCTCATCCAGGCGCCCGCGGCTACTGTACACCACCGATTTGTTTGTTTGCTCCCCCATGTAACGTCTCCTCTTGACGGCCAACGTGAAACATATCGTAGATGATCAGTATCTACATTCCTTACACGGTAGGAATGAGTATCTGTATTTGGCATCTGGACTCCGAGTGTCCACCGTTTGGACGGAGCAACATGCTGCAACATTAAAATCCGCCGTGTGATCCACTGTAGGCTTGCTTGAAGTAGTATATCTATGCCGACTTCCTCGAGTTGAAGCGCTCTCTTGTTCAGTGCAAGTCAGTCCACAGGCCTAGTGCCCTATTCATTCCTTTATCTGCTGGTAGCTATTATTCATTGTATATATATTACACTTGTCATCATTTAAACCGCCAAAATGCTTTCCAGCTCTCTCCTTGTTAGCCTTGGTCTTGCGACCTTGGCAGCTGCCGCTCCCTCACGTACCGTTAAGGCTCGTCAAGCTTCTGGTGCCCAGAATGTTGTTTACTGGGGAGCTACCAACAACGAAGTCGACGACCTGTCTCATTACTGCACGTCCAGCGCAGGAATCGACATTGTCATCCTATCCTTCCTTGATATCTATGGCGCCACTGGCAACATCCCCTCCGGCAACATGGGCAACTCATGCTTCGTTGGCACAACTGGAGTCCCTCAGCAATGCGACCAACTCGCCTCTGCAATTACGACTTGCCAGTCTGCTGGAAAGAAGGTCATCTTGTCTCTCGGTGGTGCCGCCAGCTCGTATTCTCTATCATCTCAGTCACAGGCTGTGGCCATCGGTCAATACCTATGGAACGCATACGGCAACTCTGGCAACACCACGGTCCAGCGCCCCTTTGGAAGCGTGTTTGTCAACGGCTTCGACTTTGACATTGAGTTGAACGCTGGAAGCCAGTACTACCAATACATGATCTCAACGCTGCGCTCCAACTTTGCCAGCGACTCCAAGAACACCTACTACATCACTGGAGCTCCTCAGTGCCCCATCCCTGAGCCCAACATGGGCGAAATTATCAGCAGCTCTCAATTTGACTATCTTTGGGTCCAGTTCTACAACAACAACCCGACCTGCTCTCTTGGTCTCCCTGGCGATGCCCCTTTCAACTTTGATGACTGGGTGTCATTCATTTCCACCACCCCCTCCAAGAACGCAAAGCTCTTCATCGGTGCTCCTGCTTCTACTCTGGGTGCCAATGGTAACGCTGGCGGCGCCAAGTACTACGCGACACCCGACCAGCTGGCTAGCATCGTCGCCAGCACCAAGTCCAACCCTGCTTTCGGAGGCATCATGCTATGGGATGCCGGATACTCCGATTCCAACGTCATCAACGGATGCACCTTCGCTCAACAGGCCAAGAGCATTCTTACTACCGGCTCCCCATGTGGAGGATCTGGCTCTGCTCCTCCTCCTAGCAGCACCTCCCAAGTTCCTCCCCCTGCCAGCTCTACTCCTTCAAACCCTTCAGGTGGCACCGTTGGCCAGTTTGACCAGGTGAGTTTCATTTACCATTAAAAACACTTTGAGGTTGTCAATTATCACTTGAATGTGAAAGCTAACGGTTGTATAATAGTGCGGTGGCATTGGATACACTGGTCCTACACAATGTGTGGCCCCTTACAAGTGCGTCGAGGAGAGTGAGTGGTGGTCTTCTTGCCAGTAATATGGACAAGAGAGACTCGAGATTCGTGCAGGAAAGAGCATTGAGAAGAACGCTGAAGCACATATGATTCTGTGTATATATGAATAGCGATATTGAAGTCCGTGACTTGATATGGATGGTCAACCATGTAAATTAGAACCCAATTGTACAGAACGCACATTTTATTGTACCATACCACGCAGATGCTATACAGCATCATCAAAATTTCACTAAAACACATGCAACTTCAATATCTGAAAAGGTTGACAAACTCCAAAAAAAAAAAAATGAGAAAAAATGCAAAAAAAGAAACGCCTCGAATCTCAATCAGGTTGTTATAGGAAAAGCCCAATGCGGGGGTCGAACCCGCAACCTTGAGATTGCATTCAGAATGTGTAACTCTTAAGAGTCTCACGCTCTACCGATTGAGCTAACCGGGCAAGCTAACCAATCATGGTACACCGACTAGATCCTAGGCGGCTGTTGAAAATCGTCGATCTATTTTACATTATGAGAGTTTCCACCACTGGTCCTTCCTTAGGGGTACTGTTATCATGGAATATTACTTGCAAAACACACCTTGAATCCATTGTACAATAATATTTTGTGATAATCCGCCGACTTAGAGGTGCTCAACTATTCAATTGAGTTTGCAGTACCGGCGACCGGTGTTTGCATATCGCGTTACTCGAAGTGAGCTTACGTGTGGAACCACAGGGTATGTAGACTTACTCACCCTACAAGGCTTCACGAGAGTACAAAAGCCAGTAAACATCTGAGATAAAACACGGAGTATAACCATTATTGAATGCATGTTCCAAAACGTGTTGTAGATTGCCCACAGACACGGATTACACCTATCTTCGGCAATAGTACCTAATCAACATAGGTAGTTTACCAAGTAACTCCAACCCATTAAGTGCTCTAGAGTTCCATGAAGCCACTACTAATGACTGCAGTCATTCCTCTCGTACAACCCACCGTTCGCCATCTATCAACAATCACATGAACTTCCGAGTTATTTCCTCTAATCCATTGACGCATATCGTTGTGAATGGAATGTTTTTATCCATAGTGGTAAGCCACGAAGTTTGGTATAGTATTGAATTCCCCCAGCCTCTTCACCCGAGGCTTCAAAGCCCAGTCTCAATATTTCAGATCGATACTGTAAGCCTTAAAAAACTGCGAACTAGGGATAGCCAAAGTAGGCAATTATTCGATGTCGAGCTGACAATCACGTGCCGGCTATAACTCCAAGGTAATTGGACGGCATGTTAGTGTCGAGACAAACTTGGGAGCTGCAGCCCAATGATCGAGGCGACAATGCAGAGGTCGTCAACACACAATCCGCCTCCGCTGCAACGCCAGAATGGTCGACTTCAGGCATGCGATCCTTGCCGGATCCGCAAAGTCTCCTGCGACCACGCGCTGCCTGTGTGCGGACGATGTCTGAGAAAGAGCCGGCAGAGGGAGTGCAAGTACACCGCCAGCGAAGTGAGACCGAGGGGGCTCACTAGGCGCATCTCACGAACGTCTCCGGAAATTGTGCGAAGCACTGAAGCTGTACCATCTGCTTTGTCACCTTATACGCCTCCTCCCAGCCAGACCCGTGTTCCCAACTCCCTCTCTGCCTGTCAGCAGCACATTCCTCCCGTCACAGATCCCGGGTCGGGATATCTCGGGTCACTCAGCCACTCCACCGTCTATGAAGAAGCTAAAAATCGACTCTCTACACTTCACAGCTTGCAAATCTCAGCCCCCCTACTACATGACGAAGCAAAGAAGGCCAACTACATAAATTCATCAGTACTTCTTACTCCTTCAATAAGAGACAAGTGGATCACTGTCCTCCGCAGCGTGCCCTGCCCATCTAGTTGTACTATTAGGCTTCTCACTACGCCGAACAATAGTGGTGGCTGGGTCAGAGTTGCCGCTCACCGGATTATCAAGTCTTTGGACACCATATTCCGTCACTCCCTTGGTACGGACCGTACAGACGCACAACTAGAGGAGATTGCCCAAGTATTGACTGAGAACACCCTCAAACCACTTTCCGAGAATAATCCCGATGCCAATAGCTGGATCGCTGGATTTACCAATCATAATCTGCGATGGGAATCAATAGGGCTGTTGTTTATCTTCAGAAAGAATGGCGTTCTGGAGCTTAGTCCAGATGGTACTTATGAAGAAATCTCGCTTGATATCTCACGCACCTGTCTAGAATTATGCATTGAGCTATCACGCATCTTCTCTAGTGGAAGTAGTTTGCTTCTTTTTCTACTCTCACGAAAGGCCATTATGGAGTCAACGATCATGGGATACGCAAGTTCGTCCCAGTATTGTCTACTCAGTATAACCTGCTCATTTCAACTAACATATCTCAGGTCTTTCAGCATGGAGACTGCACGCTGACACAGTGGCTCTCCTTACTTTCCTAGGAATACATACAGATCCACAGCAAGATTCACCTCAACCAAACTTTTGCCAAGAGAATCGAAAACAGCTCGCGGCTTTTATCTTCATGATGGATCAAACCTTTGTCATGTTCACGGGGCGGCCCCCTCTTATAAATTATAGGTTCATGTTTATGCCGCTACCTTTAGACATTGATGACGGCGACTTCTTTGCTGATGAGGCGGTGGCCGCTCGCTCATTCAATGGCTTGGATGCAAATGGTTGGAATACACATGGAGCCATCTACTCTGTGAGTTTTATTCGTGCGCGTACGATTTGTGCCTTTATCCGGGCAGAGCTTGTGGAAGTTGCGCTCAACAAAGCTGCCAACATTTCAACGAGTACACTACTGTAAGACGTATATCCACTAAGTTTATTGTTGAATGCTCACCTACATTTAGGGATATCAAGTCTCGTCAAATTGGTGCAATGAGACAAATCCCTTCATCACTAATATATAAACCTCGCGAGATTCTGGACCCCAAAATTCCCTCCTATCATATCCTGGCTCAACTCCTTGTCCAATTGGATCATCTTCAGAACATCTTTATTCTCGAGAGACTTCTACTTCGTCAGAATATGTTAGATGAGGGTGACTTGCTGGTCACTAGCTTAGAGATGGTATCTCTTACCCTCACCTTTTGGTCCCATAAAGACCGCCTGGTCGAAGCGCGCAACGACTTTGAGTGGCTGGTAAGTCTAGCTACCTGTGTCCTACTGACATGCATGCGTAACTTATGATGTCAAATAGTTAATCGCTTACGCTGCTCCCGGAGGAGGGATCATGTGCATGGAGCTTCTTGAGCCTACATTTACAGGAACTCACCCTAAAAATGACAAGATCACTCGAGCAAGCATCATACAACAACTGAGCATGTTGGTCGCTTTTCTCGACTGGGTGCATCCTCCAGCTCCCAATGCCGATCTTTGCGCCAACTGCAAGGCGGTAATACAGCATGTCCTTGATCATACACTGAACACGACGATTGAGAGTACTTGGCCGCCACCATCGTTGGATTCTTTGCCCTTGGACTTCAATTTCGAATTGCTTGACACATTCAGCTGGGCACGTGGGTAGTCTTGAAGCATTATATAGAATATTCAGCGATGGCTCTTTGCGAGATGCCTGTATATCGACCCACCATTGTCAAATCTCTATTGCATGAATTCGAACGACGCCTAAACTAATGATGTTGGAGCCATTGTGGTGGTCGAGCTCAGAATTTGTAGCTACTACACGAGAGGGGAGAACCTTCATATCCTGCTACTACTACGTCTTCTACGTTCCAAGAATGACTATCATGCTGAATGCGCCAGGTGTTATCTCAGAAATGAATATTCATTCTAATACACTTCAACTTAGAATCATACATGGCGACCTTAGGAACAAACACACGTCGCAGCTGACTCATCTATTTTACCACCATTAATGCAATAGCAGCACACTGCGCAAACTCTTACGATATACGAGATTCTAAATCTAGAGTTTAAAAATTATCATGTTCCAAACGAAAATAGCTGGATTCTGCGTAGTCAATGCTCTACCAAGTCTAGAATCCAACATCTTTACCCAGCATGCAATCCTCTTCAAACTGAGTGAAGTTGATAACTCGTTCTTCTCGTCGAGCCTTTTCAGCTGCAAACACCAACAGGTGGGAGTCTAGGATTTCTCGAGGGGTAACTCTGAGCTCCTCTTGTCTGTTGTTCGCAACTGAAGCTACAAAAGCCTCCGCAATTCCTCTATCCCCTCCACCATGGTTTCCACCGTCTTGCCTTGGAGAATAATGTTTCTTCGTGCGGTCGGCGAAGTCAAAAACGTCCTGTGGAATAGATTCAACACGTCAGTAATTAGCCTGAGGTGTCACAAGACGAAGGAGGATACGTACAAATGTTATCATATCGCCGATTAGCTCTCCTTTGGTTCCCTGGATACGAGTACCACGAAAGCATTCACTTTCCGTAACTTGATCCATAATTTAGTACTTTCAGTGATGATGGATGGTAAGCAACTGATGTACTTACAGGCTGACATTGTCATACTAGCGGTAACGCCACCTTCATATTCGATATTGACGACTTGATGATCAACTACATCATTGTCGCATTCGTAAACACATCTTCCATATGCAGTCGATGTTAGAACTGCGGTGACATTCTCGATATCAGGTATTTCTGCGTCGACTATCTTCTGCGAATACTAAAAACAGTTAGCGTCTTGATACACCGAGGGCCGGTGAAATAGCACTGAAGTGCTCATAGTGATCAAGCTTTCAACGTATACTCACTTGTTTTACTTCTCGTCCTAGAGTCTCCAAGTATATCTTCTTGGCGCTCCAGGCACACTGAGACTCGTATGGGCAGTCAAGGCAGCTTATTGCGTCGCCTGCCTCAATAGGCTTTTTAGACTTCTTGAAATGCGATAAAGATCCAAATGAATGGACCTTTAAAGGCTTTAGGCCAGAAAGATAGAAGGAGAGAATATCGATATCGCTGATCCATTAGATATGCAGAAGGTTCAGAGTGATGGTAGGAGAACTTACTGGCAGCACTTTGCCATGAGAGCAAAAGTGGAATCTGCTTCTTTATGCCAATTGCCACGAACATATGAATGAGCAAAGTGTCGGCTCCCCACTGGCTCAATATGCTGAATGTTAATAATCTCTCCAAGTGCGCCAGAGTCGATAATTTCTTTGATAGCTTGGTTATAAGGCGAATATCGAAGCACTTTAGATATTGGTCAGTGTCGATACGTCATCGGTACAAACGAACGCATTTAAGGGCGCATACCGTGGCTAACGCCAAATACCTTCGGAATAGGTAGGCTGGTAACTTCTTGGAACATCTTGATACAGTCGGCAACATTTGTTGCCATGGGTTTCTCGCAGAGGATGTGGTATCCCTGCTTGGAATATTCGGCCACAGCGTCGAGATGAAGGTTATCCTAGATATATCCTCGTATTAGATTCCATATCCTCTTCCATTCCCTTAAATGTAAAGCAAATCTTGTAGACCACTACTTACTAATATAGCAATGATGACAGCGTCGGCGATTTTACCTCTTGCGAGTGGTGCTCTCCAATCGTCGAATTGTAGTTCCTCCGGTATACTTGGGCCAAAAGGTTAGCGAATCAAATAGTGAAAGACAAGATATGGTACTCAACATACTGATGGGGCTTGGAGAAAACCCGCCTCCGTTCCGGGCGCGGCTCAGCAACAGCAACCACCTTGGCAAGATTGGGATTATCCCGCGCATACTTGGCGTACGCCTAAGAGACAGTTAACATTATACCAGGCCGTGAGGCAGTATGAAGCTAGTAGATGAAGCTTCTTGGGGACACATCAATGCTTGCACTTACTCGGCCACGGTTGCCGGCACCAAGTACTAACAAAGTTACGGGAGAGACAGCCATTTTCTTGAAGCGGATCCTTGCCTAATGATCAAGGCATTCACTCCTTATCAAATGAGGGGGAATATTACCATGTAAAAGTGGCGTGATGCTGTTATTATATCCATCTTTGACCGGTATACTTTGTCTCAAGAGTGACAGACGGGGTGGATGGTGGATGGTGGAGACACCGTTGATAGTGTCTCGGACCGAGAAACTTCGGGCCGGATTTTGACTGAATATCGGGCCGGACGTCGTTGTAACTGAATGCCGGCCCGAGCATTCACTGGAGGATGGATGAGCAACATTGTATCGATTGGCATTGGGTGGAACATCACGCCTCAAGAATAGATGGATGGTCTAAAGAGATGTTGCTATGCAACGTAACACGTTTTGAGAAACAACAGATGGTTATACATTCCAAGGCGCCATAAAGTAGGCGGTCAGTACAACGAGATTGTTACTCTCAATTCAGCTCACGCCCCATTCAATATTGCAACACTTTGACAATCATCTACTTGTACTATTGTTGTAATCAATATACATTTCCAATAAATCTTTTTTTTGGCAGAATGAATGTACTCTTTAATACTTCAGGGATATGCAAATGGAGCTAATGCCAATCGTAGACTCTTCTTAGTGGTTGTGATTTCTGTGAGCAACTGCTCCTGTGATTTGGTCCACGCAATGAAAATTCATCGAAAACGACAAAACAATTGATTGACAGGGCACCAAGAGTTCGGACTACTCACCCGTGAATGTGGGTTAGTTGATAAGAAATCTGGGGTTGATGTCGAAGCTAATAAATGGCCCACCCTCATCTGGCATTTTGTGGAAGTGTTAAGATTCCCTAGCCCCAACAATAGCTTAAAACCTGACTCGGGGAAGAGGATGTAACATTCCCCCAAAAAGACGCCTCAGAAATCTTTCCAGATCGAAGACTCTGTTTTGCTTCTTTACGGTTTCTCCACCATACCGAGATTATCTGGGCATGGCATGGATTCTGTTAGTCCGCCGTTGCCCCAGCTGAGATCAGTTCCCTGATAGCTGGAGATAGAATGCCAGCGCTGGATTAGGGACTTCGGAAAAGTATAACTGTTCTCGGAGCCCGACTTGATTTTTCTCTATAACTCTTCTCATACTAAACAGCATTTCTACGCATCTCAATACCATCTGCCTAACCCTAATATCGCATTAAAACGAGCCGAGATCATAATATCACATCAAGAATAGTCGGGATTCGCCGTGATCAAGTTGGCAGAACTCAAGATTGGGCCACTCCGGTGTTCGCATGCCCTTTAATCCATGTTATCAGGTCAATACTAACATCCTGATCTAGACAATTCACCATGGACACAAGTCTGCCTTGTCGGCATTGTAGCCTTTTCCTCTGTGGGAATGCATAGTGCGGTCAATGGCCTCGGTGGTGGTGGCTTAGGCGACGTGCGGCTCAGCGATATTGCCAATAGCGTTCTATATGCCTGTTTCTTCATTTCTGGCTTTTTCAGTGGCAGCGTCAATGCATGTTATGCCCACACTGTCAACATATCTTGTCTTCCTCTGTATATGTTCTGACACAATCATAGAATATCCTAGGCCCTCGCTTCACAATGGCCCTTGGTACTTCTGGATACGCCCTTTATCTTGGTGCTCTATGGAACTACCACGTCCATGGCACTCGCTGGTTTGTTATCTTTGCTGATGCTTTCCTCGGCGTTACAGTATCCTTATTCTGGTCTGCTCAGGGATCTATCATGATATCCTACCCCTTGGAAAAGGACAAGGGCCGATCTTTCACAGCCTTCTGGGTCATCTTCCAGCTAGGAGCCTTGATTGGTTCTGCGATAGCCCTTCGGATTGAGTTTCACAGTACTCTGCCTTCCATCTCAACGGGCGTTTATACCACATTCATGATCATTATGCTCACGGCTTTGTTGACTAGCTGGTTGGTTCTGCCGCCCCATTTAGTCGTCCGCGGAGACGGCACAATAGTTCAACCTCAAAAGTCACTCAGTCCCAAGCAAGAGATGCACGAATTTCTGCAACTCTTCAAAGATTGGCGGATGGTGGCTCTATTTCCGATGTTTTTTGCATCCAACTACTTTTATTCCTACCAAGGAGCCTTGACTGCGTACCTCTTCAATGGACGTACCCGTGCACTGGTATCTCTCCTAACTGGTCTTGGTTCGATGATTGGGTCACTGATGATAGGTTATCTAACCGATGTCCTGCCTTTCACACGTCGCAATCGTGCTCTTACAGGGTGTTTCATTATCTTCATTTCAACTTGCATCATTTGGGGATCTGGTATCGGTTTCCAAGTTCAGTTCACGCGATCTGATACCAAAGTTCTTCATCATCCAATCCCTTGGGATTGGACTACTGGTGTATCTGTTGGACCGATCCTTCTTCTCTTCGCCTGTTAGTCACCATTCTTACCAAAAGATGCCGCTGAAGAAGCTAATGAATTCCCCTAGATTATATCGTTGATGCTTCATTCCAAGGCCTTGCGTACTATACTATGTCTTCCATGAGTAATGAACCATTCAAATTGGCTCGTATGGCAGGTTATTATAAAGGTAGACAGTCAGCAGGCGCCGCGGTATCATTTGGAATGGATGCCGTCAAGGTGCGTATTTAGATGCATGATAGCTCCACATAGGGTGTTAACTCTGGAGATATGGTATAAAACGATGCTGATATCATTATTCAGACCCCATTCATTGGAGAGATTCTCATCTCGTCTTTACTTATTATCTTGTCACTGCCTCTTGCTGCATATGTTATTTGGAGTATTCGGGACACAAATTACGACATCGAGAATATTCAATATGCTGAAGATGCTAAATTGCAAGATTGTGAGACTGTTCAGCCTGTCCACGTGAAAGCAGCAAGCGCAGCAAGCGCAAAGGATTAAATGCTGGCACAATGATACCACATATATAGTCAAATACGGAATTGACAATTTGTTGTACTCCTGCCTGGCAATATAACTATTTACCTAAGATGTATAAATTTCTCACCATAGTCCAGTATTTAAGAAGCAGATAGCGTATTTCTGCCATTAGTTGCTCCCTGTTAGATTCCGGAAAGGAGAGAACAAAGTTTCGACCAGCTAGTGGCGAAATATTAGCATCATCTATTTAAGCGAGAATTCGAGTAGTGGCTGGACAAAAACGAGATGGAGGTCTCACCCATTTATCTAGCTTCGAGTCATTGTCCTTATAGTCTTTAAACGCATCATCAAGTTTATCTAGGAACTGTAAGTAAACGCACAAATTTAAATCTTAGGAAACATACCCGAAGTGACTAATGTTGTTCGAGCAATATCAGAATTCTGCCTCAGAGACGCCAGAAATCTTGCAGCAGACTTTGCAGTCCCTATCTGACCAATCATGAATTTCACAGCTGCCAATTTTGTTAATATTAATGACTCCAATAGAGAGGGAGAGAGAGAAAAGAAAGCCATGAAAACGATTCGACGTACTCTGGGGAGGGTAACCGCTGTCCTGTATCTTCTTTTCGCACTCGAGAATGACCTTTTCAAGCTCAGTTTTATCTTCGCGTTCTGGCATACCGTCCGTCATAATAATGACAATAAGTGGTCTGTCAAGGTTCCCTGCATCCAGTTTGCTGTATACCAGCGGCTGGAGAATCTTGGACCGCAAATTTGTACCGATCGGGGTATCGCCACCAGGTCGCCAGTCCATATCTTTAAGAACATTTCCTAATCTTTCAAGAGTCAAGTTGTCAGAGTTTTCGACGTTTCGGTTAATGAATCGTAGAGCAACACCCTCATTAGGTGGGAGGACCATAGTGGCTATCTTGGCGATGCGCTGGACCAATTCCTTTTGGCTCTCCCAGCGACCGTCACGTTTCATCGAGGTGCTGTCATCTATCGGAATTGATCGTGAGTTAGATGAGAAACGATGGTATCTATGACTAATGCTTTTGTTTCCCGAATGACTTACCACAATAGATGACCAGCTTGTGCAAAGATAACTTGATCGTTTCTGACAGATTCTGGCTGCGGAGCTTGTTGGCAGGATCTTGCTCCAGGTTCACAAGTTTCTCGGCCATCTCTTGCACAAACTCATCATTTCCTTGGAAGAATCGCTTCAGCGGACCATGAGTTTCCATCCATTCGTTGACTCTTTCAACAAATTCAGCCTTGGTTAAATCTTGGTCTTGGGTAATTTGCTTTTATTTGGGTCAGCAAACTGCTTTTGTGCGGTTTCTTTCGACCGTCTTTGGCTGCACTTACCTCGTCAATTGACTCATTGAGTTCGGGGTTCAACCCAAATATTTCGGTAACCAACCCGTTGACGGCCTTATTCGCCCAAGCAACAATGTACAAGAGGAAGCTGGTGACATCGGCTGCTAGCACTGCGGCCTTTAGCTTTTCATCTGGCAAAAGGGAGCGAGTGACAAGTCGATCTTTTGCAGCATCGGCTATCTGTTTCACCGTAAAGCCACCAGAGTTCTTGATGTTTTTGTCCTCGGCAGCTCCAGCCTGTACTAGCAGCTTAATTGATTCGTAGTCTTTTTTCTCAATTGCAAACATTAATGGCGTGTTAAAATTTGCTCTTTCGCAAGTTCTGTTGATAGAACTCAAGGGCATCTTCTTAAGAAGCAGCTGGATGATTCGCGCCCGCTCCTTCTTACCCTTCCAGGCAGCTAGAAGGAGAGGAGTTTCATCATCTTTAGTGAGGGCGTCTGCTCTAGCACCTTTTTTAAGTAACTGTTCAACTTCTTCCGGAAATCCTTCAATTGCTGCTATTGACAATACTGTCAGACCTGAATCAGGACTTTGTTCATCTAGAATGTTTGTGTTCTTCGCGATGTAAGCGTCGAGAGTTGACCCAACAAGAAGGCCCTTTCGGGCATCTTCATAGATCGACATAATTGCTTAGCAAAGGACCTTGGAAGATCGTATTGTGTAGCTAGCTATTTACATAAATTGTCAATTTGCCTTCCTGCTGGCATACTTATAATCGAAATGGTCTAAACTCAGCTTGAGAAACGTCTCAGCCTACACTCAGTCGCGTCCGGGCCATCGGCGTGGGCTATTACACCAAAGAGGCCGTATCGGGTAGCATTGCAGCTCACTAATATGCCGTCCGCATGCCCAACTAGGCTTCCAATTCGACTCGGTAACTTGGTGGAGAAGACGTCTGACCAAACAAAGCTGCATACTCTTAACCGAAGACGCTCAAAGACGGCTGAAAGATATATTGTGGCTGGCTGATGCGTATGAAAATCTGCAGGGTCGCCCTGGCGTGGTATTATTGCCCGAGTGACCCAGAATCCGCCACCAATATGATGCCGGCGCTAGTACTCGCTATTGCAAATAGTCCAATTGCCGTCTTAGAGAGTCAAACGACGGGAGGATAAATCTGATCCATCATACTGCACTATTTTCCATTTTGATGCAATCTCCCCGCTTGTGTGCCGCAGCTCGAATTGTATTTGATACTGTTCGCGGGGGCTAGAGTCGCGAGATGAGGCTCTTAAAATGGCTATCGTCGGAGTATAAAAACGAAACAGTTTTCCAAGGCGAACAGTCTTTGATGATGATACTACCACACCACGCTTTCCCAATCGCGGGGTGCGACTTCATGCTGGTTTGAAGATGCGGGCTTCCCTGTGTATGCTCCGGTCGGTAACCCGGCAGCTCTTCAAATCTTCAAACATTCCAGTTCTTGAACCGGGACAACCAGAATATGACCGTGCTATTGCCACTTCGAATCGCCTGTTCCGCTTCTCGAGACCGGATTGCGTGGTGCAACCCGAGACGATTGCACATGTTCAGGCTATTGTAAAAGAAGCAGCTTCCAAGAAAGTCAATCTCACTATCAAATGCAATGGTCATTCTTATGCAGGCCATTCTACTGCCTTCAGAGGTGTCTCGCTGGATCTCAGAAGGATGAACAAAGTCAATCTCGATATTAAGTCAAAGACTGTCACCATGGATGCTGGTTGCCAGTGGGGCCATGTTTACCAGACGCTCGTCAATGGCGGACATGAAGGTTATATCATCAACGGCGGACGCTGCCCTACCGTTGGTGTAAGCGGATTCATTCTTGGAGGTGGTCTTGGGCCTTTCACGCGAAGCTTTGGAATGGGATGCGATACGTTGCAGGAAGCAACTGTTGTAACAGCAACAGGAGATGTGGTTACTGTGAAGACCACTGATGACCCGAAGTCTAAGGAAGGCGAGCTCTTCTGGGCCCTCCAAGGTGGAGGAGGCGGCAATTTTGGGGTCTTGGTTCAGATGAAGCTCAAAGTCCAGGAACTGGAAAATGCTTATGGAACTGTGGTCGCGGGCAGGTATCAGTGGTTTCCCAAATCCAACAAGGAAAAAACTGACAACTTACCTTGCGATGACCAAGTTTCCGACGGCGCACTTTCTAACGAGGCTATCTCTACGATGAACGACTTCTATACCACCAATTGGCCTAAGAACATTACCATCGACAGCACCTGGATCTGTGACCTTGGCCAAAAATCCGACGGCATTCGATTTATCGTTGCTTATGATGGCAGTCAAAACAGCTACGAGAAAACCATCGACAAGCACATTAAAAATGAGGAATTAAAGGCTCAGCTTAAGCGAAGAGTACTACCTGAGCCGTCCACACGCTTCCTCTACGAGACCTTGGTGAATCAGTGGCTTGAAGAGACTGAAAAAGCTTATCCAACCAACAAGACATACGAGCTCTTTAGCTCTTTCTGTTTTAACGAAAGATCAAAGATTGAAGATATCACTTCCACAATTCGGAGTCTGATGAGAAAGTTCCGAAGTCAGTTTCGCGGGGAACAGGTCAACTTCCTTGTTACTTGGATTCATTCCGGCGGCAAGGCAACAGAAAGGAAGCCAACTGACTCAGCGTTTTTCTGGCGTGAAGCTGTTTACCATGCTTACGTCACGGTAGAATGGACGGATAAGTGGATGGAAAGGGACATGAGGTCCTTTCACGCAGAAGTCAAGAAGGCTCTGAGGCCGCTCTCTCTTAACGGCGAGGCTGCTTTTATAAATTTCCCAGACGGCGATTTTCCGAGACAATTCTACGAGAGAGCTTATTTTGGCGACAACGCCGATAAGCTTCGTCGAGTCAAAGAAACATGGGACAAGACTGGGTTCTTCAAATATGACCAGGGAGTTCGGCTGCCCAGCGCTGCGACAGAGGACTTGAATAAGCCAGATATAGAGGACAAGACCGACTTACTCGCATCGAACCTGTGGGACTCTTTCAAATACAATGCAAACAAAGATTGGGAGTCTTATAAGACTACCAATCTCAAGAGAGATCTCGAAATGTTGGAGGAGGATGGATTTTAGGAGCATGAGACAAAAAAGTCACAACTTAACTAATACATGAATAAAAAGGGACCTCCATTCTACACATACTGTAATAGGCCGCTTTGTCGCATGGAATTCTAGAAGATAAATTGATCAAAGTTCCCAGGCATATGTAAGTAAGAAAGACTATGCTCAAGTTTTGATAAAGCTAGGCATGAAGTAGCTTATACTGTATAAACGGTGTCTCTTGCTCTTACTCACTTCTCTAGAATGAGTCCGCCCTCTTCACCGATCAATATAACTGTATCCGTGGGTAGTCTTATAAATCCATCACATTTTCCATACCAATCCCTCGGTGTACATTCATCTTTGTCATACACATTGACCCAGGAATTCCGCCAATACACTTTCTGACCGTTTTCTTCCACTTAAGTTGGAGCTTTTCTGGCGTTAGAGAAGTCTGTAGATTCAGGAAGTGGTTGTATATCAAACGGCTGTTATTGACACTAATGTTAAACTGTAATCGATCTTAGGATAACACACCTACCTTTAGACCATTTAGATTGGGTGATTGATCTTGATTCATGGTTTCTTGTAATCGTCCTCTAATTTGAGCTATTTTCTTGCATGCGCGCAAGCGTATTGGATTCTGAGGTTGTAACCGATAGGTTATTCCCTAAGCATCTGTGATCCATGTAAGAATGGACATCAACTTTTTAGCCATTGCGGGCTGACGGTTAAGCTTAATAGGCAACTCGTTATTAAAGAGGCCTTTAGAGCGGCCGCCAATAAGCTTGTAATGGTAGCGAACTTAGACTTACACTTTTCCGCGTTGCAGTGTCAATACGCTATACGTCAAGGAAAAAATAAAGTAGTTTATCTAAAATGCAATAGAACATCCACACTTCGGTTTTCAACCATATCCGATAACATAACTAAGATGGCAATGGTCAGTTCTTGTAACAACTCCTCCCTAGATCCATGTGCTTGCTTGGACGTATTTAGTTAGGAGAATGGGGGTTCATGATAAATCGATGGGTCTGCTAGGCCTACCTAGGTAGTCGATTGAAGGATTCGTGGCTATGCACTCAAAGGTTCAATTTGTTATCTATGCATTTATTCTCTTGTTCTCGCCTACTCAAGCCTCACTCTCCTGCGCTGTCGCGAAACCTTTATTCCATTTCCTGTACAAATCAAGGGTGCAGAGTAGCCAGCAATATGTCGTCCGGCACTTATACGCTGCTCGACATCCCCACCAAAGCACCACGCGTTTGCTGGTCGATGAACATCTGGAGGAGTATGTCTGACACATCAAGTTTGGGCGATAGGCCATGAATTCTAAAGCAATAGGCAGCGAGATTACTTTTTAATTACAAGGGCCTCGACTACAAGACAGAATGGGTAGGTCAAAGACATGTCAACCGGCATCATTAAACCTAACGCTGGCAGGTTGAATATCCTGACATCGGGCCGCGACTCAACCAGCAGTAAGTGGATATTAGATTGCACGAGCAATGAACATTGTTATTGATGATTTGGCAATTTTCAGCGTCTCCCCGAATGAAAGGGGACCTAAATTTACACTCCCGGCCATGCAAATGCCCGACGGTTCCTACATCATGGACTCGTACAAAATCGCCGATATCATAGAAGAGAAGCATCCAGAGCCAAAAGTGGCCTTGAACACACCAGCGCAGCTCCGTTTCAGGAAAAGTATGATCGGTTTTATGAACGAATTAGGCCCTATTTACGTCCCTGGTGTAGCGCAGAAGATCCTGGGAGAGCAAAGCCTCGAGTTCTTTCTCAATACACGCCAGGACGACGTAGGCATGCCGCTGTCCGAGTATGGGGAGAAGCAATCCCCTGGCGCCTTTGAGAGATCCGAGCCGTTTGCGAGGGAGATAACGGCGTTGCTCAATGAGACTTCCGGGCCTTACTTTTTGGGCGATACTGTCAGCTACACGGATTTCATGTGGGCTGCTATTTTGCTCTTCTTCAAGTGTCTCGGTGCTGAGGAGTATGATGAAGTATTAAAGAGGACTGGCGACGCCGCGGCGCATACCAGGTTTCTAGAGGCGCTGAGTCCATGGACGGAGCGGGATGATTAGGGGCCTGTCGGTGAGGGGCCACCCGGAAAGTTTAGTTAGGTTAACATGGATAAATGAAGAAGATTTATGTATCAGAATAAATAGATCAATGCTGTTATCGGTATATGGTGATAGACTACGAATACATAAGATTCACTTGATGATCTTGGGAGAATTCTGTAAGAGACGGCTGGTTGCAATGAACATTGTAGGTAATTATAGATAGAAGCGAAGATCCGCGAAAGTCATAATCCATATCAGTAATGACCTTATTTAAAACGTGATAAGACGATCATAACTTCTGAAGTAAGCTCGGGATGTTACGCGATCATCACTCAAGCACGTCCCCCTCGCTGCCCTCGGTCCCCTCCCTGGGTCCTATAGATAATATATCATGCAAGATCTGTATCCAGCCACCTTCCTCTTTTCTCCACCAATAATGTACTTTAATCAGTCGTTGTTCAGCGATTTCTTTTCCTACCTCAACATCCCACAAATCGACTCTCATACCCACCCATCCCTCAGCTTCTGCCTTTTGCTTGAGCTCGTTTGCTGTCGCAAACCCAGCTGGTGCAACCTGTTCATCGGTTCCAAACTCAAACTCATCTTCTCGCACAGGCCGAATTGTGTAATAGCCCTTTTTCGACTGGTTGCTTGTTTCGTTGCTAGTGCCCTTGTCTGCAGTTTCGTGAAGATACCGCACAATAGTCTCTCTATTGCGCGCTGCAAATGACGGCTGTGGCCGGCACACCTGGTGGCAGACAGAAGAAAAGAAGGTGCCTTTTTGGTCTATATCTTTCGTATGCCGATAGGCGTGATAGAGTTGTTTGAGGTGGTCGGTTAACTCCGGTGAGGGGGTTTCTAAAAGTGCCATTTGATCTGCTCTGAGATAGTTACTACAAGATCAAAGACGAGGTATTATTGCAGCTGATGAGGCCAGTAATTACTTTCGTTGGTTGGTGCGAATCTAATCCTTATTATATACATGTAGTTTGCCCACCGTTACACTCTTTTACCTTGAGCCAGCTGCCGCTAGAGGGCTCATGAGTCACATTACCTCTGATAACTACGACGGCTACCTGAATGACTTCAATAACATTAGTAAGAAATCTCCGCTGACTCTATTTTGAAATGTGTCCTTCTGCGGGGTACAGGCGCAGTTCTAAAGTAGCTAAAGCGATCCCTTTGCACTACTAGCATAAGGATTCACCTTGATTCTCTGGTCGTGCTTATAAGCTACCGCTGAATAGCCAAAGGCTGACAACGGGTCGATGTCCTATTTAAGAGACCAGACACCAACAGAACCCGAGCCCGACATATACAAAATAATAAAATGGGCAAATAAGCCTGACACTTAGCCTTTTGTAACCATTCTGCATGCATGAACGCTCTATAAGAAAAGATGCTGCTAAGCCAACCGGAAGACGAATTCTACTTGAGTCTCTGTTGTAAAAGGGCAAAGTAGCAGCTCTGTACCTGTTAAAGTAAACACGACCTTCCCAGATGGAGCTACCGATGCTACCAGGAAGGTGATGCTCCGAATAGTAAGATTTCCCAATCTGTGGTACTTTCTTACACACCCTTAATTTTGATGTTTTTGCCTAAATTCATTGACGTTATTTTGCATGGGATTCTCAAGGAATTTAGACTGGCTTATTCCTCACTACGAGGAGGCCCAACGACAGCCTCCCCACCACCACTCTCTCTAACGCACAAAAGATGACTTTACAGCATTCGTTTTCAACGACTTCTAGACCAGTCTCCCCAGATGGGCGCCGAACTGCCGGCCGTGCGGCGCTGGCCTAGTGGAACCATCACTGAAGACAGCCGGGGTTGAGCACCATGATCTAGAATGGGATCCATGAGCCGTAGTGGCTCCACCAACCGGGCAAGCCTGGGCTATTACTTTTCAACGCGGCGGCCTCCAAATTTCCTTTGAGAAGCGAAGATGTAACGCAGCAAGACAAAGTAGCCGCGCTCTCGGTCTATCCGTAGACTTATTCTCTTTCAATCTCCTGGAAGCCATTGCTTCGCGATGCATAAATTGCAAGACAATCAACAGAGAGATGGATACCTCCAACAAACAAGCTGTGCCATCCGAGAGCCTTGAGAGCAGAGTGAAGCCGGAGATTGAAGAAAAACAGGAGGGCAATGAACGCGACTCGCAGGCCGCCGCCGGGTCAAAAAGTCTTCTTAAAAGTACAAGCAAGCATGGCGAGGATAAGGCCGTGATAATCCAACCCTTTTTCTCAATCCGTGTCTTGGAATGGGCTGTTCATCTCCTCGCAGTCAGCATAAGTATTATTGGTATTTGCTGGCTTCGCTTTCTCGACATATATTGGACAGATGAGTCGACATGGACAACCTCTTGGGCCTGGGCGTTCTTTGGCCTGGATGGCATCCTCAAAGCTCTCCAGTTCATTACCAACGTCCATATGTTGCTCATGATAGCCTCTATCGCAAACATAACAGTAAATTTCGCTCGGCCCCGGCTAGTTGACCATAGGGGCGTCGCATTTGGTCAGTTAATGAGCCGCTATAAAGTAGATGGCGCAGCTAACATCTTATAGACAACTTCTGGTACACCGTCAAGTTCATAACAAAAGACTCAGCATCCATCAGTCTGAGTATCTTCATTCTCTGTTCAGCCATCCTCTGCCAGCTCGCCGGCCTCGCATCCATGGGCGTGATTGAGCCTAATCTTGGCTGGTGGCATGTGCCAGACCCATACGGCGGCCAGGCATTGCCACTTTATATTCAGTCTAAAAAGAGCGAGACATTCCCTTTGACGCTAAACTCGACAACCATACCCACGTCTGCAGCTGGGTTGGAATGGGGCCTGGACTCGTGTTTGACGGCCGCTCCTCAGACGTCAGCTCTCGCATGCCCTGGATACGGATTTGAAGCTCTGAGAGCTTGGACGCGGTCAAATTTCCAGAATCATACGGCACCAAATCTAACTATAGTGGAGAGTGTCACCGGAGCCCAGAGGATTCTCGCGGCAGAGTCACTTGGAAATGGGGCCGCCATCGCGGCGACGCAGTCAAATTGGGTTGTCCGTCTGTACGCCCTCTTTACACGATACATTCAACTGCACCACCTAGCTGTGGTGAATTCTATCAGCAACCCCATGTACACATCAACGGATTCTATATATGCCCCTGTCGTGCAGGTACAATGCCGTGCTATTGACAGTGCCAGCGCCAGTCACTCAGGCGTTAGATTCCTCACAAATAAGCTAACTAACTACACAGAAGCTGGCGCCCTCTGGTATGATTCCAAAATGTCGTGGACAATACCTAACCAGAGTTGGAGCTTCGCCAATGGCCATCAAGACTCGGTCCGTTTTACTTGGGTTGACCTTTCAGCAGAGAACGCTATTGAAAGAAGAGAAGGCGAGCAAAATACGAAGCTCGACCCGACATGGCGTCCATCCATCGGTGCAGTGGCTACAATACCTGGCATGCTTCAAGGCCAGCCGACCTCTTACATCGTTCCTTGCATTGTTGATGCTCGATGGGCTGCGTCTTCGGCTTGGTACGAGCCCACCATGAGTGGAACGGTCGTTAGCAACCTGTCTAATCCCAGCGTTCTCACTCAGTCCACAGTTGCGCTCAACTTGGACGGTTCCGTCCCTGCCAAAGCAAAACCACGTCAACAATGGGGCATTGGAGATCCTATTCATATAAGCCCTAATTGGGCGGAGCTGCTGAACGCTCCGGGACATCTTGCCTTTACGATGGCATCCAGCGATGGAGATTTCGTGACAGACTCGGCCGACCTTATGGAAGAGGCAGCCGACAAAGTAGCTACTATTCTCAGTCTTGCAATTGCTGACGGGCTTTCCCGTATTACCGATTGGAGCGAGAGCCTGGTCGTCCTGAATACAAATGGAGATAACATCACTTACTCCCATCTAAATGCTCTTTCCAACAAAATTGAGTACGTAAATCGGAGTTCCATTGACTTAGAACAGAATACATTCCTCCGGTTACGAATCCAACGCTATGGCTGGGCATACGGCTGGTCTACACTCGCAATATTATCCATTATTGTTTTATTAATACATATTTGCACGGTCGTGTGGTATGCAGGCTACCAGATTCGAAGGAGGGGTGATAGTAGAGACTTGGTTGCGGGAAAGAAATATATTTAATAAGTTCGCTTTGTACTGTAAAATATTCCATTTTCATGAGCAATCGGACACATTATTTAATTGATATACATTATAAGCACCTCATCTTTCGGAAAAACGTCTCTTTAGTCCGCGTTTGTGTCCATTATTCTTTAATTCCTCCGGATTATCATCCGTCCAGTTCATATAATTTTGAAGGTCTCTCTCGTCTTGCATAGAAGACGCAGCAGGTAGAGCTTGAGGCATCTCACTAGACCTATCCGCGGCTAATGAGTTGGCATGAATGCTCGTCTGAGCAGAAGAGCATTGACTGTCTCCTTCCACTATCTTAGGCAGTGCTGCATGGTCATTCTGAGAGCTTCCATTGATGTTGGTCTGAGTAGAAAAGCTTCGAATATCTCTCTCAACCATCACTGGGAATACCGCAGGTTCAGTTCTAATGATCTTACTCCAAGTATCTGCCGATTTGTCCACGATGATTTGGATCGGCTCATCCTCATTTGGTGATCTAATGACGCTGACTTTTGCTGAGTTAACGCCTTCGGAATTCGGAAGCCGAGTAAGAACCATGGATTCATCTTGCCCATCCCTGTTCCACAAATGAAGACTGGTTGTCAGGCCCGAATTCACGACGGAAACGTGCTTTGCAATGCCATTTGGTCCTACGATCATGTTGCTACTTGTCAACGGTTTTCCATGACCAGACATGGCGTGCGTCAGCATCCAGTCCTTCGTTATGAGTCTGTCATCATCGGACGGAGCTATCATAGCACCATCTGAGAGAACCAATTGTTTAGTATCTTCATCATCTTTGAGTTTAGGGTGTAAATCTTCTTCCAGTATTCCTGTGGCTGCCAAGGCAGATTGGATCGGGATGATCTCAGGACGCTGGCCTCTCGGTGTCAGGATACACGATTCACCCTTTTCTGAGCAGGATAGGAAAGCCACATCGGCTGCCCCATGGCTAACTTTTATTGACATGTCTAGTACAGTTAGCATTTCTTAAGATATTCGACGTTTAAATATGTCTCACTGGTATTGAAGTTCCAGACATATGTTCCTTTGGCAGCAGCATAGATTAGTACGGGCAGAAACGGATGGAAGCACATGTCGAATTCTTTGTCGTCGCGATCCTCATAGACCGTTCTAATACCCTTTGTCCAAAACTGGCGCTCCGCGATTTTTGTAGTATCTATTTCAAGTTCATTCAAAGAAGACACGCCAATCTTGAATACCCTTAGACGAGCTGGAGAGGCTCTCTCCTGAGATGCATAGCACAAGTTCTCTCCATAGTCGTCAAGGTATATCCAATAGAGCGATACGCGTCTCAAGTTGTTCTCACGATAACGTGAGAAATCATTGTAGGTCAATTCCTCTAAAGACTTCTGGTAGCCTTGAGACTTGCGCTCTGCATTGCCGAAGATGTTAAGTTCGATTGGCAAGCCGTGCATAGCATACTGTAATTCATTCCCTTCCAGTTTGACATGGTAGAGATTTTTCATCACAGTGAAAAATCGGGAATCTCGGCTGACTGACATGGGAATTTGGATAGAGCCTCGTAGCAATGTTTCGCAAAGTCGCGTCCATACGTCGAATTCCGGAAGAGGGATCTCCAAAGATGCAACAATTTGCTGATCACTTAGTTGGCTGATCTCGTAGCGAACAATCCATCCCAAAGAGAAAGTCTTGTCTTCGCATAGTTTGTCGGCCCTGGTTTTCTTATCGTGACGTTCGAACTTCCTACCAAACGATTAGTACCTAGGATACCTAGGCAAAGTGGTAACTATACACAATACATACTCTGAAGTATACACACTCAAAATAACATGGTGTAAGCCGTCAGAAGTAACTTGCGTAAGACGATTTATTGGCTCTTTAGATAAACCCGCTTTTGTTAATGGGGCTGGCATCAACGAATGAACAGAAATGCCGCCATGCTTTGTGAGAAGCGGACTTGGCGTAAAGGCGGTGACCTCTTCCCAGATACTGGCTGGGTTGTTCCGTAGTGTTCTTCCCCAATCACTCTCCAACTTGTCAAGAAAATGGCTAAACTCGACAATCGTTGTGCGAATCTCGGCTCCTGGGCTTGATGAGGTGCCCAATGAGCTACTTTCTGCCCAGAGGAGAAGAGACCTTCCATTTGGGGCTTCGCCATAGGTGTAACAACCTTCGATGTAGGCCATAAGCACCTTTGGTTGCGTAAAGAACTGCTCCAATGCTGAGATTAGAACCTGCAGCTCTGGCCCTGCCTCTCTGTGATGGCTGTCCTGCATAGCGAGCACCAAGTGGGATGTCCATCTAACCATAGCATAGTTGCTAAATGGAAACGCCGACCAGAGATCTTTTGGGACAACACTTTTTCCGAGCTTTCCAGACAGAGGCTGAGATGGAACGCGATATGTCAAGTATTTAAGACACATTGTCGCCAACTGCGCATGAGCGATAAGTGGAGGCGGTGGAATTATCCCACTCTTTGATGTTGACTCAGAATTGGTGAAGTATTCCTTTACGGATGCGTGGATGAATCGAAGAGGGCGAAAGGTGTTTCCCAAAAACTCGATAGACTTGGGACTGAGTTCGACGAGTCCTCCGCAGGCTCTGACAATTACATCTTCGAATTCCGGTAACCTCCAAGCCTCCTCTTCGTTGGCATTCGCGTCAAAGGGGACAAGGCCGCTCTCGAGTTCTGCAGGTATCAGTGGACGCTTCCCATATGAAAGCCAGAGAAAACCCTGGCCGGCAAGTCTATGCATGGCCTTATTGCTTCCCTCAATGAGACACAAGATTCGCCCATACATCACTTCCAGCCCTTCTGGATTGTCCATTTCGCTAATTGCCTGTGTACGTTGTGCAGGATAGAGTGCGGGCGAATTGAGATATGTAACCATCAATCTAGCCCATAAAAACATCCCATCAGCTCGTCGCGTCAAAGTTTTGGCGACCTCTTGGTAATCCAGTGACTTGGACAGGAGGCCTTCGCTCTCCATGTCTTTCAAGGATTGTCGAAGGTAGTGTTGAATATCGTTCTTGTTCGATAAATCAATGCTTATTATTTGTAGACTCGAAATTTTCTTGGAAAGCCACGTTAACGTCGGTCTGCAAAATAAAGCCAGGCGAGTTGTGGCTTGATCTGTGAGTCTTCGCAACTTCTCTACAAGCTCTTTCGAATCCTCACACTCGTCAAGCCCGTCCAACACAAGATAGATGTTGTCATCCGAATGCAGACAAATCTCCATGAGATCGTCAATTTCTTTTTTAGAAGCAGTCTTTTGGCCAGGGGACTGAAAATACATGGCGAACTCGAGAGTTTCTCTCATCTGATCATCGTTTATCCTGTACTGCAGAATCTGAGAGAGCAACGCTCGATATGCCGTTGAAGAGGTATTAGGGATGATGTCTTGGGTTGAGTTAAAAAAGAAGTAGCAGACTGGATTTGATGATCCGAGCCCTTTCAGCTCTTGGATGGTGGATGCTGCCAGAACCGATTTTCCTGAGCCAGGGTTGCCTTGGCTTATTAGTGACCTAAAAGGCTCATACACATTGGAGCGAAACATTACTTACCACGCACCCACAGGCTTGGTTCACGAGCCTTATTACCATCTTGCAACCACGAACGGAAGATAGTATCCTCAAGCAGCCAGCTTGTGGTCCCCGGCATACACTGTGATGCCACGTCTTCGTATCTGTCGGCAAAAGACGGCGGATCCAACCAGTCGCGAACACGGTGAAGGAACGTAACTGTCTTTAAGTTAGCGAAAACCTCCATGAACATTTCATACGAAGAGGAGTCTGCTACATCTTGCTTCTTTTTCGGCCATTCGTTCCAGTTTAGTGGTAGACTTGTCAAGTTTATCGCCTCTCTCTTTTGCCCGGGTATTCTCAGCGACTACTTCCAGCTTGCTAGCTTCCGCAATGTCTGTCGCATCTTTTGATAACTTCAGATTCAGTAGTAGAATCTCCATGTTCATTCTCTCTTTGAGCTCCTTCATTCTTGATATCGTTTCATCAAACCGGAGTGGGTGACAAACCGTCTTGGCAACAACTCGCATTGCGCTTTTCGACCCTAATAAAATTAATGAGATGCTCAATATCTAGTGTTAGTGTACTCACTTCCATCAGGATGGTAAAATATTCTGAATATCCCCATCACGAACTGAAGAATCTCCTCAAACATATCTTGCAGCAGTACCTGAGTGCGTGGCGAAGAATTTGTAAGCTGTTTGTAATCCTCCTGGATGGCTGTCCGTGCTACTATGCTCAGCTCCTCCCTCATCTGTCTCCTCTTCTCTTCCAGCTTTTCTTCAAGCCATCCCTCGTCCAGTCTCCTCTTAAGCTCTTCTTTAATTTTATCTTCCATCTCTTGGTATCTTTTGCGCTCCAGCCGTCCAAAGATAGACTTGAGTTCATCGAGGTACTCAATTTCGGCAGCTAGTTTTTCGAGGCCAGAAGTAACCTTTTTCAAGAACTCATGAAAAGTGATGCCAAGCTAAGACGGTTAGATAACTACCTAAGACACAGTGAATCAACTTGCAGAGCATAACACACAGCGATGACCACTCGAAGCGCGCCCCAAAATGTCGCAGCATGCGTCGGGTCGCATGAGATAAATACGTCCATGGTGGTGAAGAAAGGCTTCATTACCCGAATGAAGGTACCGAGTCCACGGTTGCGAGTGTTCCACGCTGTCCCGTAGTCTCGAAGATTTTCAAGCACCTCGTCGCCGGTCGTGCATTTTCTGAATTTCTCCTGGTACTCGTCTGGGAGTGCTTCCACAAGGTGGCGCAACATCAAGACGCTCTCTTGAGAGGAATGGGCGGCCGCCCCATGGCGATGGTCCGTTGACATTATGGCATGGAAGGATATGTAGTCTTCCTTGTATGATCGAATACGAGTAAAAAGAGTAGATCTAGAGGGCCTAAACTATCAAGGCGAAAGTTGCGCGTCCATCTCAATGCAGATATACGCGAGTGTGATGAGGCACGTCGCCCCAGGAGGATCAACACGTCGCCGCATCGTGGCTGGGCATTGGACCACAGCCGCAGACCAGGCTGACAGGGCTGACAGGGCTCAGCGACAAAGAGAGGGTACGGCTGAAGGAGTTTTGTCCAATCACACGAGCAGCTTTTTCAGGCTATCTGATTTGCTATTGGTTTACTCAAGGGCAGTCGCTGCTATTGTTGCATCGAAGCTATGCTCATGTTATTGAGGTGATATTGTATGGCAAACATGAATCACCCGTGTAACATGAACATCATGCAACGCCGAGAGCTGGTACGCGTATGTACCTATGAATGAATGACATTTCGCGATACCGCAATGACTGTTAAACAAATCTCTTATTTCCGTTTGGCGTATGTTCGTTACTGAGTATTATCTCACTATATACCCTCTAGATGCAACTATAACTTTGATAACTTACAGTTTATAATACTATACGATTGTGATAGCTTACCTAGCAGTTGAGTTTTGCGGCCTGTCCCGTCCATTATCACGAGCCGGAGGTAACCCGTGGGAATAACCTAGCGGGATAAGTTGACACTCATTAGCAACAGATAAATCCTAGGCCGCCTTGGCAAAGTGTTCAGTGATGGACTGCACATTATCTAAGGGACTTGGGGTCAATTGCTCAAATAGCGATTTAAACTGAGAAATTATCTTCTACCCAGCCTTACACCCAAGGTACAGTTATTAGAAAGCCTTGGTGAGTTTTATTGCCTGTCTAGTGTCAACTGGTTTACAATAGTTAATGTTCTAGTAGTTATTACCAGGGACGTTGAAAAAATAATAACCTATTAAAACAACTGCTTATTCTATAGAGACTGTTATCTGTAGGCTTTCCTTACGTAGAGGTATTGGGTTCACTGCCCTTATGAGGATATCGACAAATTATTACCCTCTTAAAATAACTGCTTATTCCATGGAGATTATTATCCGGAAGCTTTCCGAAGGAGATCATTCCGAAGGTTTTTCTTCCGAGGAGGCATTAAGCTTACTGCCCTTATTTTCTTCTCATAACGGGGATATCGACAAATTATTAGTTTATGAAGGCAACTGCTTATTTTATGGAGATTATTCTCCACAGGCTTTTCTTACGCAGAAGTACTAAGCTTACTGCCCTTACCTACTTTAACCTTAACCTCGCTGCAACGGCATGGACTTTATACCAGTTGGGAAATACACTCAACAGGGGTTTATAAGAGATCTACGAATCTACCACTCATGTGGCTGCTCAAGAACCGAACAACAGACGTGTATACTGCGGCCAGACGCTAAGTATATTTTTATCTGCTCGGCGGGCGGCATAAGCTCTAAAGGCCAGAATTAGTAAATATATTAGCTAAAATAACATAATACCAGTTGAAAAGGAAACTCACACTACATATTAATGATCTGAGAATGACTATATATTGCCCTACTGGCCTTCAACCTGCATCTAATTCTTTCTTTTTAATCTCAACCCACAACATTTACTCTTATCATATAACTTTGTTGGTGTTTTTTGCTACTACCCAACCATGAACCCAAAGCTTCTCCTTATCAGCTTATTTGCTGGCTCGACTATTGCTATTCAATCTGGATCTGCTCCTCCAGGACAAAATAGTGGTTCTCAAGTAAGTGATTCTCCATTCCACGAGATAATAGTCGCTTCGTGCAGACGCTAACGTGCTGAATCTAATGTTTCAGGTTAGAGCAATTCCACCTAAAGGAGTTCCTACAAAGATTTGTGATTGTGGAGTAGTAGGTGTATTTAGGGTTAATAAGGCCCCCGTGTGATTGTGCGAGGTTTTGTGCTGGAGCGGCACAGGATGGTTCATGCAAGGAGTTTCCATTGTAGCGAGGGGAGAACAAATAGTTCGATAACGTCTCGGGAAGAGTTGGCATACGCAAGAGGCCTGGTAGAGGAGAGGCTTGGTGTACTTACTGATACTTCGATGTTGGTTTTTCCTCTTTGGTTTCCCAACTCCATAGTGCAAATGCAGAAGCAGTCTCATTCCTAACATGATCATGGAAAGTATTATGTGCTGTTAGGCAAGGTACTACATGAAGAGTGCTAGCTCCATCAATATTTTTCGCTCCTTGTCGTAATTCCGATTCCATTTGGAGCTTTGGAATGGGCGACATACGCATCAAAACCTCGATCACTCGTATTACGCGACCTCATGGACAGCAACACTCAAGCTGTTATCTTCAGCTTCCATATCACATTGGGTCCACTGTCGTAGGAGGCCTCTATGTTTTGTCTCAATGTCTGCTCCTGAAGGCTCATAGTTTCTCATAGAAACAGTTTGGCGGTGGTATATGTCGGCCATCTTTTTCACCACAAGCCTTTTATGGGTATATTAGGCCAGATTGTGGTGCTGAATGGACTGTGTATGATCTGAGGGACTTGGAGTCAATTGCCCAAGTGGCGACTTATATGTACCCAGCCTCATTATCACTAGGTACCATCACATTTCCCAATTGGTTTGACCTTAATTTTTTTAAGTACATAAATACATCCCCATATATTACGTATTATCAAGACTTTATGTGAGCGAGTTCAAATGGATTGACACAGCGAAACACAGTTATCGAATTACCTTGAAGTTCGCATCGAATTCATGAAAATGTCGAGATTGCATTTGCGGGGTTACGTTTAAATCTCAGCGATTTTTAGTTGGCGCCTTTCTCACAGATCCGGCCCCTAAGTCTAAATATGGGAACGCTATTTCGAGTCTCCGCCCCCGGAAACATGAATCCGAACAGATCTATGCCGTAGTGGCATACGAGTTGCTTTCACGACTAATTCGGCTAAATAGACTCTTATAGCAAGCGAATTGTAACTGCAACTACCGTATATTCGTATCTGACCTATACCTGAAGCTAGTGATGGTAGCCAACAGCTTCACATTCTTCGATGAAGCCCGTCAGCACTAACAGCAGCGCTATAGATATCGTTTCCAAATGCTACTTTTACAATGAATGCGACTTCAAATCAAGACGTTCAAACAGAATTGAACGGCCTTCGGATTATATTTGCTCGACGAATGCGAAGTCTAGTCTATAAGATTGAAGATGAATGGCATATATCGTCGTCGAAGGCGTCAGAGTTTCGTAGTATACCCTTGGCCAGTTATTGATTCATAACAGCTTCCATCTCACCACCCTTCGCTACGCCCGCTCTCTTGATCCCCATTTAGTACTCCTTCCACACATCGCCGACCTCGTTTATGGTGGCATTCCACAGAGGACCCACAGGCCAATGAATGGGTACTATAAAGCCCCAGGTTTTGATCGCGTCTTGTGCGAGTTGATGTTTTATAACATTAACTTCTGTTCTCTACTAATATTTACAAAATGTCACTCGGAACTGTACTCTTGACAGGCGCTGGCGGCTTCATTGGAGCGCAGATTCTTGAGCAGCTACTAAAGGCAATTATACACCTGACATGTCCATAATTCCCTGAACAAACTAACAATAGACATTACGATAGTCTGGCGAGTTCCATGTTGTTGCTCCTGTAAGATCGGAAAAAGATATCCAAAGCACTCTTACATTGCATCCCGAGTACAGCGAAAAGAACGTTCGCTTTCCTGTTGTGGCCGATCTTGGTACAGATGGTGCATGTGATGAGATATTTTGGGAAACAGAGATAAACTATGTTATTCACGCCGCAGGTCGGTTCAGATTTGAGAACATTGATTCTCAAAAGCTCATTTACGATAATTACGACACGTAAGAATGCATCGATCAACCCTAGCTCCAGACCTCTGACTGATGAACATCACAGGGCGAAATCTCTTTCCAATCGGCAGAGAAGTTCGGCAAGTCTCTCAAGCGGTTTGTCCTCACTGGCTCCGTAATAGTTGAGATTACGGGCCAAATGAAGCCGTCCACCTTTAAGGAGAGCTTACTGAAGCCGATATTGTTTCCATCCCACTTGCAGCAGTCCGAGAAAGCGGAGATCCTGTCGCATGCTACGTTGCCGCCAAGGCAGAATCATCAGCGTTGCTCTTCGAAACAGCCTCCAAATCCTCCGTATCCTGGGATGCCGTTGAGCTCTTGCCTGCTGGAACAGCTGGACCGCTTACACACTCCGTACCAGATCTCACAGCAGGGTCGCATTCTCTCGATTGGGCCTACAACCTGCTCAGCGGAACCTGGAAAGAGATCCCGCCAGTACCCATGTTCCAGATTACAGATGTGCGGGACGTAGCTTTAGCGCACATCTTGGCTCTGCGTAACGAGAAGGCGAGTGGCCAACGGATCAATGTCGTCAACTCGGATTCGCTCTAATCTCACCAGGTGTTGGCGAATTTGATCCGATCCAAGTATCCAGAGTTGAGAGACAAGGTGGCAGAAGGAGCTCCCGAACAATTGATCCCGGCTGGAATGGTGTTCTATAAGATCTCGAATGCAAAGTCGAAAGAGATTTTTGGAAATGAGTTAAATTACACACCGGAAAGCGACACATATAATGCATACGTAGATAGTGTCTGGGAAGCAATGAGGAACAGGGATCTTGAGCTATAGAAGTTATAAACAACAATGTGCAGAGCACGGATATAAAAAATAAAAGAATTGATTGTCTTCCCCATAATAAATAAAAATGTTTTCTCAATCCAACCTTCGACTTTCCAAATCACAACAGATACTTTTTAAACCAATTGGTAGCCTGTGCCGCTGCTTGCATAGCTGCCTCGTCTTCAACCGCCCTCTTCGGATCAGCCCGAACAGCGAACCCATGCTTGCAGCTACCATAAGTCTTCACCTCGAAGTCGCCCGACTTCTCACCATAAGACTCCCTTAGAGTTGATTCAATAGCGTCAATCTTATCCTTGGAAAGTAACATATCAAGATCTCCAATAGCGAGACTGATGGGGACTTTGAACTTGTTGGCAGCCGCTGAAAAGTCATCGGGTGTTTTGAGGCCAGCAGGGTGAGCCACAAAGTGGGCATCGAATAGAGACACGCTTCCACCCTGTTCAGCTGGCTCTGCAGTGAGTTTGGTTGAGTGCATCCCACCCCAGCAGAATCCGGCAACAGCTAACTTGGCACCGGGCGGCAAGGAAGCTTTGACATCGCGAGAGAAGTTGAGCAGTTTGGGATACGCATTTCGAGTACGGACTGCGAATGGGGCGAAAATAGTCGCCGCTTTAAAGGCAGCCCCAGCTCTCTTTGTCTGCCCTCCCAAGTCTAACAGGCCAACTGGTGTCGATGGAGAGTCAAATAGTTCTATCGCAGAGAGAGGAGCGCCACCTCCTGGAATGACGCTGGGCACGAGGACCTCGCATCCGGTAGCAGCAGCATATTTGTCTGCTAGCAACTTGTTGTTCACAAGGTTGAAGCCAAATACATCTGTGATGAAGATGATTTTCGAATTTGATGTGGACACTGTCTCAGGAGTAGCGACATATGTGAGGACATTGTGAATTGTCTCCTCTTTGCCTTTTGGCGTTCCTTCGTGGATGGTTCCTCTGAAACAGTCTGGACAAGACATTGTGAATATTTCAACGCTGTTGTTTAGGTCGTAGCTTGCAAGTGATATAAGCTGTCAAGACTAGTCAAGAGTCACACTGCATTGCACGAGGAGAAATTTGTTCAGTATTCAGCATCTCTTTAAGTTCTAATATAGATTTACAAGTTCCGGACTTTACCGCAATTTACCGAACTAATATTGAACCAATTTCCTCTAAGACATATTGAGACTATTTGTGTTAAAGTCGACGATATGTTCGGACGAACTCAATAAGATACTATCGCTTTCAGCGGGTCTCGGCCATCCAAAGAGTTCCGAAGTCTCCTCATGTCAGCAATCGGCATCGGTGCCAGCAAGGTTGCGACAAATCTGGATGACCTAAGATCTGACAGGGCTTCAAAATGGCCGCGTAACACGGCGAAAGACAAGCCGAAGAGCCAATCAGAAGCAAGATCCACCTTTGCCAACTTAACCTTATTAAATAGTTGGTGATTCTCGTGAGATCTTCACCAGAAAATCGGCCAAGCTTACCAAATGATTAGTTGTTTCCTGCCAGATTCAGCAGTCGTTGATCGATTATGTACTGTGATTTTTTCCTAAAATCCGATCCATGGCCATTCGGATTATTTTTTTGACAGCTGGAGCCTCAAGTTTTCCTGTGCTCTTGTATGATAAATAGCGGTCATGGCCTCCCTCTGTAAGTTCTGCAACAGCCTTCTCTCTACCTTTTTTGCGAGTAATAGATCTTCTCTTGGTCACTACAGCATCAACTATTCCTCTGAGTTCTCAAACAACAATAATAAAATGAAATTTCTCCTCTATCTCGGTGCACTCACCGCCACTCTCCCTTCTGTTCTCGGCTCAGAAGATACCCCACGAACGGCCATCCCAGCTTGTCCTCCTCGACCAGCCACTCCAGAAGAGCAAGAAAAGATCTTCTACGCCTTTGCCAACGAGTTTTATGTTCAAAAGAACATCCCGGAGGCATTTGACAACTACGTCTGGGTCGATTACATCCAGCACAATCCTTACATTGGACAGGGTCGAGACGCCGCCGTGGCCGCCCTCTCCAAGAACCCAAAGGTTAACAACACCATTGTGCACCAAACTTTCACCAATAACACTGGGTTTGTACACCACTATGAGTTCGCCACTCCTCCGATTAAGATCATGGATGCCTATCGAATGAACGGCAGTTGCATTGTGGAACACTGGGATGTTATTGCAAACCTGACTCTTGCCGAGATTGATCCTACTCCGTTATCAGGCTAGGACCTAGACACGGCATTGGAGTAATGTAAAGAGTGTGGGCCTACAAGGCTTTTCTCTCGTGCATCAAAGGACGTCTTTCTCCTTCGTACTTTGATGAAGATTCTGTATCTACCCCTTATTACAAGACAACTACACGTTCAATCTATATATATACTATTACCTCTATAACAACCTCTGGTCTAAACAGTGGTTTCAATCATGTAATTCAGAGATGTCTAAGTTCTGCTTTTGTCTCTTAACTGTAAAGTCTGTCGCTGTTGAGCCTGTTGTGTGCCTTTTGCAACAATATGAGTGTGAACATTGGTAGGCAGCCACCTTACGTCGCTTTTGTTGCCGACCCAACTAATGAGGTTATCATCGAAGGTCCGAATCGTTCATGTGGCAGTCAATGCAAGTTAATTAAGGGGAGGGTGGGAGGCTATCATATTTAATATTTTGACTAGACAGATATCTTGGCAGCTTTTGGAATCATTCGACGGGCACGGAATAGACACATCCGAGAATGGGCAAAGAAATGTGCCTCAGTTGCATTCATTGGCAAGTCCATATGCAGTGTAAGTACACTACCGATTCCATCTACGCGATATCAAGTTAAAATACTCCACCAAAGGAATGTTTTAGCCAATGGAAAAAGCACCGAGCATCCATCTTCGGTCGAACTCCGTGATTAGCCAAATTAGTTGGACGAAACGCTTGTTAATCGTCGTCTCCATCAACTCTCCACTTAAGGAATAGGCACCCGATCATGCGATCAGCAAAGCCTATGGAGCAAATCTCCATCTCAGCATTAATACGCTTCATACGCACCTATTGCTATACTATTCTACCTGATATAATTAAACAGAGCGTATTGCACCCACTTCCAGAAAGAGAAAGTGAAACACCAATAGGATCAGAGAAGCGCGCGAATAAGACTGCGGCCAATGGATCCGCCCGAAGGATTTCTACTAGTTTAGGCATCTCTATTCCAGGGGTAACATACACTACTGAAGCAAGCACATGTACTGTAACCCATGCTCGATCTGGGGTTGAACGCCTCTTCGACTTCAGCCACAATATGTATGCGCTATTTAGTGAGCAGACGACATATACAAATTAATAGATGTAAGTTAAGGAAGCTTGGAAACACAATGACGCCTGGATGTAACGTGCGAGTTCCACAGTAGATAAGTAATACTGCAGCGTAAGCCACACGAAGTCATATTATAAAGAAGGCTGTCAAAACAAGAACTATCAGAACAGACCTGTGAACATGATGCATGCTAGGTAGAAACACATGAGTATTCCGTGTCTAAGTTCGGTTAGGATAGAGTGGATATACCCCTAGTTGCTTCAGTATTGATCGATATCTTATAGACGAGCCGCTACGGAAGGCTACATTTGGTAATTCCTCAAACTGCCGAGGCAATCCCATGTCCGCAGCTCTATCACCAATCACATGTCTGCAGATCGTGTTCATGAAGAAATCTCTTTCGGCATCAGCTGCGATATGCAAGATGACTAGCGCTTCATTACCTGTGCGGGCGTTTTGGAAGAAAAGAACAAGTGCCCTACTCACTCTTGTCACGTTGCAACGATCAGTGTGTCATGACCTGCATTGCATCTTAGCAAAGTGTGGGGTGCAGCAACTTGTGCTTTATTAGCCCGAATCTCGGAGCGCTAGAGTCCGCGATGGTGTGAGGACGTGACCTTATTTGTTTCCTAGAAGGGTAATATATGTACTCACAGCCTCATCCTAAATCCAGGGGGATTTATTGGCACAAGACAAGTTTTCAATCCTGGCTAGGCCTATCAGCAGCGGGCGTTGCGGAAACTAACCATGTGCTCGAAACTATGTTTACTATCAGTCATCCCAAGTTCTCCAAATGACTATTACAAAGCGAAATTTCGTATCAGATGAGCATTCTCTTTGACTTAAGAAGTGACTGACAGCTTCATCTGACGCTTTTGTCGCAACCAGTTGGCATTTAGTCAGTCTGATGACATGTGTTTGAAGAGTTGCGGTTGCGGCTATAACTTACGTTATGCCGATATTGCAGCTAGATGAATCACAAGTACAGCCCAAAAACTTGAATTTTAGTACTATTCCTGAACCATTACCCGCAATTACTGCATGACCCTGGCTCCTGAGAGCATTCTACACGGCAAACAAGGACGTAATAGCCTGGAAGCTAGAAGCAGCAACTCTCAACCCCGAACCTTTCCAGTCCAAGCCACCGAAGGAAGCCCGATGCTATGCTACAACAGTAAAGAGATAACTTCATGCCGGTACAAATCAGTCGGCAATGGGTTGTCTCTATCTCCGTTGCACAAAACACTTCGGCCCGAAATCTGTCTTGAGATGATGAGGATCGAGTACAGCTTCTTGATAATGCCTCTTGATACACTTGAGACACTTGAGACACAAGTATATATAGAGGGTTGTTCACAGATAGACATGTTCATCAGAGCTCAACTCATTGGATTGGTTCCAAAACTCAGAAGGAAAGTGTTGATTCCTTTGCACCATCATTATCACTCCTTTCCACTCTGAATTCATACAAGTCCTTACATCATGCGGACACTCACTATCCTTACTGCCCTCATTGGTGCAGTAGCAGCGGCCCCTTCTCTCATTCCAAGAGTATCACCATTTTCCATTGCCAAGCCTGGAGGTGTTGACGACATCGTTATCACGGCAAACAACACTCTCAACGGAACCTATCATAGTTCAACAACAGTCTCCAAGCATGCCATTCAAGCTCGGGCTCAGGCTGGACACCTGCCAATCCAACTCGTCAATAACTTCTCTGGTGGCCAGGTCAATGCCTACATTTCTGGCCTAGACACTGACAACAGGGTCGTGTTCGTCAGGGGTGATGGCAGTCTTGTGTATCCCAGCTCTGGAGGCTCAAGTGTTCCCGTTCCGATCAGCACCCCCATCAACATTGCCTTACCTGCTCAAGGCCAATCCATCACGGTGAATGTACCTATTGTCATCAGCTCTGCGCGTATCTACTTTTCAGTGGGCAATCTCCAGTTCTTCATGGTCAAGATTCCCAACGGCGATGGCTTGGTGCAACCGTCCCAGTTCAACCTGCAGGACCCGAGTTCTGGCCTCCTCTGGGGCTTTGTTGAGCTCACTTATACTACTGACTTGGCTGTCTTCGCAAACATCAGCTATGTCGATTTTGTCGGCATAATCCTCAGTATGAGCTTGAGTACCACAGATGGAAGCGGCACACAGACCACGAAAGGTCTTGGATCTTCCGCGCTCACCCAAATTTGCCAGGGCTTGGTCCAACAGGCTAGCGTTGACGGCTTCCCCTGGTCTTCCATGTGCATTGCCAATTCTGCTGGAACTCTCGTTCGTGCGCTGTCTCCTGGCGACTACAGTGTCATCAATGCAGCGGCCTTCCAGAACTACTGGAGTGCCTATGTCGACCAAGTCTGGAGCCATTATACCAGCACTCCTCTCACCATCAACACGCAAACCTCTGCTGGCAGCGTCAACTGCCAAGTCTCCGGCAGCACACTCAACTGCAATGGCGACAACCGTGGCTACGCTAAGCCGACTGCAGGAGACATCTGGGGCTGCAACAGTGGACCATTTGCCATTCAGGGCGGTGACAATGCCGTCCATGAGGCCGTTGTTCCCCGTCTGTGTGCTGCCTTTGTCCGATCCACCTTGCTGCTTGCTGGTGGCAACGTTCAGCCAGGCCTGGGCCAGTCTTCATACTACACTGTCAGCCCTACCAACCACTACAGCCGTCTCGTTCACCAATTTGAAATTGATGGTCGAGGCTACGCTTTCCCTTACGATGATGTCAACCCCGATGGTAATGAGAACGCCTCGGGTACCTTGGCTTCAGGGGCTCCCAATGTTCTAACCGTCTACGTCGGCGCTCCTCCTTCATAAATCAGGCTAAAACCTCTTCACTGTACATATAAAATGAGTGACGAAAGGATTTGGTACTCTCAAAAGTTCTTAAACCATTCTAGAACATAAACTATGTATATAGCAGTATAGTTCTACCCAAACATATATATATTGACGAAGATTGCCATCGTACTTCGGCTGCTCCAAATGTGAATAGAGAAAGTCGTGAGATTCTGCTTGTTTTTATATCAATACGCTGCTGCAATCATGTGCCTTCAATGTCATCAACGGGTAAGTCGGAATCAGTTGTGACCCTCGATCCATGTCGGCACGGCATATTCTGACAGGGGAGTTGCCAAAGGAAGTCGATCGGCGCCTTGGTCCACCTCAACACAACAAAAGCAGCCAGGCCAGGTAATTAAGGACAAATCCACTATGGCTCACCGAGTACAGTGGACAGGGGGACTCGTTTTGACATTTCGGGTTGTCACATTAGCGGAGAGATAAGAGGTAACACGTCCCTGTAAACCGGGATGAGTATCAATCTACATAGCCCACTAATAAGCCTAACGTATAGTAAATGCCGAAAATCCTTGTAACTCGTTGGGTGTCCGTAGAAAGTATGCCGGCCAAGTTGACTGATATATCCTCTATACTCCGTATGTATATTATACGACATTCTGACTACAGTACCAATTGCTGGAGATGGACGCGATGGCTTTGCTCGATATGCCTCTTGGGTATCCCTGATTGTGAATTTTTTGCAATGCGACATGGAGTGGAGAAAAGGGAACGTCATGTAATGTATGCTACAGAACCCTTGGATTGCATCAATATTATCTCATTTGGAATAGTAAAGAAGCAATCGTTGCCAAATCACTGCCGAAGCATCCCAGGGTAGTTCTGCCGACGAAATCAGGGCCGGATTCGGCTCCGTATTCCCAATATGATATGTCAGTTGTCTACAGGAAACGCAGGGCCCTTCCCGGTCTTTTACCTCCTGTATCGCTGAACCCTTACCTATTCAATACCGTTGTAAGTTGTCTGGTCTATGTTGATCTCGAAGTCTGTGCGTCTCGGGTGCGATCCGACTTGATGAATAATTCACCGCTACACAGCAGTGCACTTTACCCATACTCGTTAACTACGCTATATTTTAACGACATCGTGACGTGGCACCAAGATGCTGGTGAGACTTATAAATACGGTACCTTACTTAGCCATGCAGTGACCTTTTGAGTAGCATTAGATATGATACATAGTGAGAAAATGAGCAGAAGGCACCGGCCGGCCCGAAGGCATACGAGAAGGCTGCCAAAAGAAGCAATTGCCTACTACCAAAACTAATCAGACCTCTCCCGACACCGCAGTAGACAAATTTTACAGGGCAGAAATCTAACCCGTGTCTTGATGAACATGGCGTCCGACAACCGGATCATTACTAAGGGGCTAGATGTCGCTCCTATTATTATTCGTAGAAGATCGACGATACATGCTCAGGATAAGTGACAGCGTACCTGCAGATAGATCCGCTTTATACGCGGCAGACAGATTGACAGCGGCAAGTTTTAGGGTCTCGAACAAGAGAACGGCCCAACATTCCCCCTTCCCCTGGCTTGCTCAACGAGATTTTTGGCATATAAACACTGAATGTCTTTATATTTCTGTTCAGAATGAACTGTAAAGAGCCTTGTTTTATTTCCAGTCCCTTTATACTCTGGATATAAGCTTTTCTATATAAGTCAGACTTCAAACCAAATTGGTTGACTACTCTATAAAGATGTCTACAACTGTGACAGTTTTAGAGCCTACCTTGCTGTTAGATGCCCCCACAGCCAGCTTCCAGTTATCAAAGACATCCAATTCTCCACGACATGTCCTGATTCCAGATCTATTTTCCTCTATCATGTCTACGGAGCCAGCCATTAACCTCCACTATCAAGATGGCAAAGCTGAAGCAGACGAGTGGTTCAAAAAGTACGATCCTCCATTTTACTTTATATATCTTATGAGCAACTTGACTAACGATGGATAGATTGCTACAATTAACAGGCAAAGAGGAACAGAAGTTCAACAAGACTGACTTTGGGTTCGCGGCTGCCGTTTGGGCCCCTTTAGCTGAAAAAGACAGGTTTCGCACAGCGGTTGACTGGGCTAATTGGGTAAGCACCATTTTTTATGCTACATCTAATTTGAGGCGATCTAATGACAGATTTTTTAGGTATTTTATTTTGATGATCGTAAGTTTTGTCACCATCACAACGATACAACAAGTAACTCATGTTCGACCCACAGAATTTGATGAAGGGCCTCTAGCAAACGATCCAGTTAAAGGCCCGGGAAGAAATTGACTGCATTCTTGCCATTTTAAATGACAACGGCCCTCGTGTTCAGGCCGACAAACCTCTTCAGTTTGCATTTCAGGCAATATGGGATAGAATCAAATCTGTAAGCATTCTCTGGTCCGTTCAAGGAAGATATCGGCTGACAAGACTTCATCAGAGTGACATGCGAGGTAAAGTTGAACCAGCTAAAGCCCAGATGAAGAAAAAGTCTCTAATATGCTTCTAGAAATACAAGAACGCTGGAAGGACTCTCATAAGAAGTACCTCGAGGGTCTGCTCTATCAATCCAAGCTCTCAAAGTCCAGCTCTGCTCCCGCCTTAACGGTAGATCAGTACCTGAGCTACCGAAGAAGTACAATTGGAGTAGTGCTAGCTATACGACTGGTAGAGTACGGTTTTCTGTCTTATTCTCTATACAAACTTCTAACATACCTACCCTTCAGGTTTGCCGAAAACATAAAGCTCTCTCAAACACAGATGGATCACCCGTCTCTTCAACTATGTACTGACATTATCGTGGATCTTGTGATTCTGTAAGTGATATCACATTACATCGAATATACATGTTAAGCTAACTACCTAATTCTTAGTTCAAACGATATCTTGTCATACAAAAAAGAAGTTGTATGTTTCTGTTACAACTAATCATCTTCAGCTGTTGAAATTATTTTAACTTTCTCACAGGAATTAAATGACGCCGGAAACAACTTGATCACAATACTCAAGGCACATGATCTCTTAGATCAAGAAGCGATGAACAAGATAGGAAAAATGCTCGATGACTGCTACAAATCTTGGAACACCGCCCTGGATAAGCTGCCTGCTTGGGGAGAAGCTATTGACAGAGAGGTGCTTAAATATGTCGACGCTTGCCGTAACGTGGGCCTTGGTAATCTGCATTGGAGGTGAGAGATTTTACAACCTCCAACACATGAGATCCCACTCCATTAACAGTGCAGCTTCCGTTCTGGTCGATATTTCGGTACTTGTGGCGAGCAAGTTCGCCAAACCCGAATCTTGTCCCTCCCTCCATGCTAAGTATTATTTCCATTTTGCTGATAGATTGCACTGGCAGTCGCAGGAAGCCATGAAGGCAGCGTCAATTTTACGATAGGGGTGTCAACGCAAATAGTTTGGGAGATTAGAATGAGTAAATGTTACGAAAATTTTGTCAAATTAAATATTTCTCAATAATTGATTGAAAATATTAATTATAGTATTCAAGCAAATACATAAAATATTAAAGCAGTTTAGAATATTAGGATTAAAAGGGGAAATAACCAGTTATTAGCTAGAAAATCTACCTATAGCTCCTGTACACGGGCCCGGGTTTGTTTTTTGGGTCCCCTCTCAAAATCCTACGTTGTGCATTCCTACCCTTATTATCTACTGCATAAACATCAGCACCCTTATCAAGTAATAGCTTAAAAATTACCTTTTTACGATTAGCTGCCATATGCAGTGGCCGGATGCCCCAGTCATCTGCCGCCTCAATATTGGCACCCTCATCAAGCAATAACTTAACAGCTGCCTCATTGGAATAATCAACTGCGAAGTGCAGTGGCGTCCTGTTATTGTAAGCTGTTGCTTCAATATTAGCACCCTCATCAAGTAGCAACTTTATAATTGCTTTTTGATCATACAGAATCGCCGTATGCAATGCCGTCCGAAGACTAGAGTCTGCTGCATCAATGTTAGCACCCTTGTTGAGTAACAGCTTCACAATGGCCGTATGGCCGAATTCAGCTGCTGGTAGCAAATATAACGAGAAATCCTCTCCATCACCAATGCCCTTTGCAATAAGCCTTTGAACAAGTCTTTCGCTGTAGTTCTTCGGTTCCATAGCAACAGTCAAATACATTATGCTCTGGCCCGACACAGTACCCATATGAGCTCCATTGTCAAGTAACATCTCGGCAATGCCTATGCGTCCATTGTCGATAGCCATTAACAGCGGTGTTAGTTCGAGCCCTTTGCGCCCATTTATATCACACCCATTCTTGAGCAACATATTGATTGCTTCATGAAGCTCAAAGTGCACAGCAAGATGCAGACCAGATACTAGCGAAAAGGGTTTGAGCTGGAAGTAGTCAAATATGTCGTCGGGGAAGAAACATGTAGTGTTAACGATCCTTTGGTTCGTCGGAAAGCGCTCTAGCATCACATGGAAGGCAGTAGAGGCCACGGTTCCGCGCATGAGAAATCCAATGACACTCTCATCCAATTTTCTGCCGGCAACGCGTGCGTGGTCACCCCAGTAATAACTGGCATATTTATAAAGTCCCCAGGAACACAGGTAATCTAGATTAGATTTGACCAGACCAGAGCCGTCCAGATCGGATTCGTCTAGACAGTATTCTCCAAAGATTTCCAATGAAAGATAAGATATGCAAGTTTCTGCAATCATTGCTTCCGCATTAGGGAACCAATCGCTCTTCTTCCGGTCGAAAAATTCTTGCGTTGTATAGTGTGCCAGTCTAATGACATTGCTCTTTTCATCAACCGTAACTAAACCAGCACAGAATGACACCATATCTTGGACTTGTGGGATAGCATCTTCGTCGAACACATCCATGCCGATTTTAAGTGCCAGAGCATGCTGAAGTTCGTCTGTGTATAACGGTCGCTTTGCAAAGGAGATCCACGCGAGGACGCGAGTGGCAATGTTCCGAAATCCCTCTTTTTGTCCATTTATCCTTTCCCAGGCGGATTCGTATGCTTGGTTTAATATTTCCAATCTTTTGTCTTCTCCAGATCCCGACACCTGCTTAGGCAACTGCATCACTGTCTCTCTAACATCGGCGACTGTGACTTTATCAACGAGTGTGTCAAGATAGATTTTGGCCAATAGAAACCTAAAAATCGTCAGTCACTTCCAGAAAACTAATATATCATCACATACATTCCATCAACGGCATCCGATATGCCTTTTATGATCTCATGTTTTAGTTCTGGCTTGTGTTTGATCAATGACGGTAGGTGCTCTATGTTACCTCCATCCAGTTGGCCATGTACGTATCTTCGCACATCATCTTCAGTCGCGCGAATCTCCATACGTTTGCAAGCCTCAAACTTTTCCATAATTTCTGGGATTAGTCTCGAAGTCGCAAAAATGTTCACCTTTGACTTATCCCGAAGAAAGAACATGTCTGTTAGAAGATTTGCTCGGCATCCATCTGACCCCTGGCATTCATCCAGGGCATCAACAAGGATAAATACTCTCAGATATGAATCTGCCATACATCTAAGAAGTTTTCTTATATGATCCAACGATGGACGCTGAGCTTTGTCTTTGTATGCATCAAAGATTGTCTTTGCATCTTGTGGTAAGCAGCTCTGGCCATAAGCTTATTGTTTTAATAGGCTTAATAATAAATCGTGGAGATTCTGCTCATCATGCCGCCGAAAATTGCAGTATAGGTAGGCAATACCCACCGTAGGATCTTTAAAAAATCGTTCAAAAAGATCATTAACTACCATTGATGCAAGAATTGTTTTTCCAGCCCCCGGAATCCCTGGGCAGAATAATGTTTGCTGGCTGTTATCGACCCAATCTTGACATGTGTTAGATTTGAGAAGCCATTGACCAGTTCCAGGTTGCCGCTTGCTGAAGTAATCCCTTTGCTGTAATGAATAGTCGACTGGTGTTAACCAATCTAAAAACGCTTGGTGGTCTTGGGCGTACTGTCGAGTTGCCATTTTACAAACAGCTGTCTGTATGCTTCCAAGTTCCGCATTGATATTCGACAATATGTCTATGCATGACACAGTTAGAGATTGGTGAACACAGGTGGCCGTACATAGTACATAAAGGCGACTTGAGTTTTTGAAACAGATGAAATTATGTACCTTTAACTGAATCCATGTGCTCCACGGCGGAAACTTGCAACACAGAAAGAATTTCTTTCGCATAAGCTGCCGCTACAGCAGCCGCGTACTCTTGCCAATCCTTGTTCTTCCCCGAGTCTGCATAATCACAGATGCCTCGGACAACGAGACAGGGAAAGTCGTTCATTAATCCCGCTGCCTCCATTTCAATATACAGTACATTCCCGTCAAGATCCTCGTCCAGACGGTCGCGGACTGCAGCATCTTTGATGACTTGGTTACCAGATGCGACTAAGCCATGGTGAATGTTTGAGCTTCTCATCGCCGTTCCTTCACAACTTTGGTCTTCGGGATCTCTAAGCGACTGATTCCAAAAGTATTTTGGATATAATTTTGGCCATTTCTGTTTCATCTCATCTAAGAAGGCGGGGATCTTAGACTCTTGCATCTCATGCTCAGACTCCAGCTTTGATAAGACTTTAAGAAGTGCATTTGGCGGGCTATTCAACGCTCCAGTTCGTCTAAAATCCCCGCCATCTTCCGCTTTGCCAAGATCCCATTGAACAACTCCTGGATACTGATCAATTGGTGTGCTAACCACAACATCGCCAAGTCGAACTTTAGATGGGATGCCACCTCCAATCCCAACTAATAGCCCGAATTTAATGGATGGAAAGGAGCTGAGCATCTTTGTCGCGATTGTCGCCGCAGAATTAGTGCCATACCGCCCTTTCGGTAAACAGGCTATGACAATGTTATGTCCACCAATTGATCCAAAGGTGTAGGCGTTGTCATCATTGGCGAGAGATGGAAGACCAGTGTGTCTTCTATCCAGCATGGCAATCGCCGCAGTTTGCTCCTTTGGCAATGCACAAATCCATCCAATGGTATAATCGGCATGGCTAAAATTGACCGGATCGGATGGGTTGTCCACTCTGCTCTTCTTTGGGTCGGGAGACTCACGCTCATCGTCGGCCTCATTTCGTCGTTTTGACATTTTTCACAACCAAGAAATAAGGAATCAATAGCAAAATCATTTGGACAAACAGACCAGTTGGGAGAGATGAGATAAGTACTCACCCCTCTCAGGAAAGCCTTGTAGGATGTTGGGTACGAACATCGTCCAGGGTCGAAATGCAGTGTAAGACAAGGCAAGGGCCTTTCTAGCCAATCTAGCGCTTCTATGTGTATTTTCAAATGGAATTCGGAATGATCACTTTGATGATTGGTGAAAAATGAACCAATTGGAAATAAGAAACTTTGATATGTCCAATGATGAATGCAGCGCTGGCGAGGCTTCCCCGCAGGCTGTTCGGCAGCAGCATCGGCAACTTACAGACTAAGCAGGCAGCCATAATTGTTGAAAACAAAAAGGTTCAAACACAGAAGACTATTGAGGCTTACGTTTCAACAATGATCATTACATGCTGTGAATGTACTGAGTATCGTGGGTTTGGATATAACAACATCGGTATCCCATCGACTAAGTGGTAATAGAGTGAAACCAATTGCAAACAAAAAATGCAAAAGTAAAGATGTTCCTTGCCCAATAAGTACCTAGGGTGCAGCCCGTTGATGAGCCGGATCACACTGCATCCAAACGAGACTCGCGACAATAGCCAGTCAGGTTTCCGTTATAAATTGGCTCAGCCTCCGACGCTTAGGAAGAGCAGCGCCCCGAGAGCTTTGTCACTTTTATATTCTTATCTTGGGCGTCATTCATGTGCATGCGTGTCGTGCTTGATGCTACCCTAGACTCTAGGTCTAGAATCTCATTTTTCAGCTGAAAATGGTTCAGGTACGCGACAAAGATAGCTGTCCAAAGAGCCGACATTTGTCCGACACAGCCAATCTACAGGTCACTTGATCTTGTGCATGTCATCGAACCATGAGAAGCTGATGACGCATATCAGGTAGGGTGTGTTGGTGTGGCACCGCCCACACCATACTGTACGGAGTAAGAAACAAGCTCATCAGAAAACTCGATCTTGAGTCGGGTCAGTAGATCGGCATGAATCGGATACGATACGTGTACAGCACTGATGACGATCGCCGACAAAAAACAAAATCAACAAACAACATGTGAAATGCCATTGAGGAAAAGGGATGGCGCTGACCGTGATCAGAATCTCATCAGGATAACAGGAACCAACTACTAGCATTCAACGGTCCCTAAATCCAAACTCAATGCGTCTAACAGCATATTTTGCGTGAGACAAGTTGGTGGATTATCGCAAACCTGCGGCTGCAACCTTTGGCTAGGCGAACGCATCCGGCCGTACTCGAGACTAACATGATCCGGAGCTGATGTGAAATAGGTGAGATGCAAGTCTCCGGATTGTACGACGAGTACTGTAGTGAGAATTTTTTGTAGTCGTAGTGTCGGATGTGGCGAGTTGCCGGTGCCTTTCAGCCTTTGAAAACTCAGGTCCTCGTGGGGCATACGGCTTTGCTTGACGCCATCTATGAAGATTTTGTCTTTTATTACCGGTGTTCGTGGAGCTCGTGGAGCATTTGAATGGAACTGACGCCACGGCGAATTCGCAACGAGCCGAGACTAATACAGCGCTCTCAAAGCTTATTCCACTCGCCAAGACGAGCCGAGTAATCAACTCCGAGGGCCAAGATAAAGAACATGTATATATGTAGTCATTATTCATCACCTCATATATGGACAGCATCATCATACATACAGTCCGGCGTCGACACCCTCAGGTCAGGGCGGGCAGCGTCTTAGCCGGATCAACGCGTGGGCCTCCAAAACCGGGTTGTGGCAGCCCCAAGGGTATGACGAGATTGAAAGTTGCTCGTCTGCGTGTGACGCCCACGCTTCTGCCGTCCCTCGGCCCACAAAAAGCACAGCTGAACAGGGATCGCCTGCAAGCCAAGTTCAGTATCAAGGCAAGCTAAAGGGCAGCCGGACAGGGGGGCTGAATCCACAAGCCACGACCCCATTGAGTTATCGAACGGTGACCCCCCTCTTGGGAAATGAGATGTCTTGAATGAAACTCGGCTCGGTGCGTGCACAGGAGAGAATGATGAGGAAAAAATTTCTAAAATTGCCGGGCCTTGGGAGGAGGAGTACTCGTAGCCTTGGGGGTTCTGGACGGGGGAGGCGCATGCGAATAATTGCATATGGCGAAGCGGCAAATGGTCTCAGCTTGCCGGCCTTGTCCTCCAATCCGTGTCTCTCTTCTTCCCACTCTCATCATCACTCACTCTCGCTATCTCTCGGGTCGTCTGGTACGGCCATCCGCTCGTTTACCCGCCCAAGCCACATACGCACAAGCTCCAATAGCAGCTGGACACACGCAGGATTTTGGATCCGATCCCTCCCTTTTCTTCCAAGCTCTCAAGCAGACAGACAGCCTTTTATCGGCCCACATAGGCTAGATCGGCAAGTTGGCGCCGCAGCCGGGTCCTTGTCTGGCTGAGACAGTGACTTATTAGTGGCACGGCCAACTCATCAGGTCCAGTCCAGCCCACGAGGGGAAGAAAAAAAAGAGAGAGAGAGAAGCCCAGACGAAAGAGGGACAAGAAGAAAAAGCTAGAAAGGATATACGACTAGTTAAGGGGAGCACAACCTCGTGCCTCTTACAGCCTGAATACGCGTTTATCCATCGCTTCGGCATCCACTGCCGCTGAAGGACCTCGGAACTCGCCTTCCCTGTCCCGTCTGTGTCGCCATCGAGAGATCGATTGTTGATCAATCTGCCAAGCGTCAAGAGTACAGTACTTTTGTACCTTCGGTTGGCGATATTAGACGCTTGTCTTCCCTTTTTTTCTCTCTCCACTTGGCATATCTCTGTCAAATTTCACAATATCCCTGCTTTGCCCACCCCCTTCAAGCTAACTTGGAGCTGGCGCTTTGCACACGGCATCTCGCATTCAATTCGATTTCGCACTTTTAATTTTTACACCGATTCACGACGACGAGGTACCTCGAGCATCTTCATAACAGCATCGAGCACAATTTGACGCGCGCGGCAACGGCTGCGAGCACGACGTCGTCAAGATGGGCAACTTTATCAGTTGGCTCAACAAGAACCTGGCTCCCGACTCCAACCAGGGATCAGCGCGGGAATCCCAGCCAGAGTCAGCATGGGGTGAGTTGGAGCTTCACTGGATGAAAATATGCTGTTGATATAGGGCTGACTGAGCTTGTGTTTGATGATAGGCATGCTCGATACTCTCATTCCTGTACTGGTAGTATCGTGTGTCTACATTGTCATCTTCTTATTCCTGAGAAGATCCCAACGGCGCTACTATGCGCCTCGTACATATCTAGGGTCTTTGCGCGAAGAGTATGTGATACCTCTCTCCATGTCAAGTGGGAAGTAAACAGGCGACAGACGTGGAGATAAACTGACGCAATATAGTGAACGAACGCCAAGCATACCCAGCAATCTGCTGACCTGGATTTCGGCCTTCTGGAAGATCCCCGATGCCTACGTTCTAACCCACCAGAGTCTCGACGCCTATCTCTTCCTTCGATACCTGCGCATCTGCTTCGTCGTTTGTTTCGTCAGTCTTCTCATTACCTGGCCTATTCTGTTCCCCGTCAATGCCACCGGTGGCAAGGGTCTCTCCCAGCTCGAGATCCTGTCCTACAGCAATGTCGACATTGAGAATCACAAGAACTACCTCTATGCCCACACCTTTGTTGGCTGGGCTGTCTATGGCTTTCTCATGTACATGATTACGCGCGAGTGCATTTTCTACATTAATCTGCGCCAGGCTCATCACATCAACCCCCACAACGCCAAACGAATCTCTGCTCGCACCGTGCTCTTCACTTCTGTCCCTGAAGAATACAACACCGAAGAGCGTATTCGTAACATGTTCAACAACGTCAGGAGAGTCTGGGTCTGCGGCAAGACGGATGAGCTCGACAAATTGGTGGAAGAGCGCGACGATGCCGCCATGAAGCTTGAAAAGGGCGAAATTGGCCTCCTGACAAAGGTCAACAAGGCTCGCATCAAGGCCATGAAGAAGGGAGAAACTCAACCCGAGGGCCCTGCCACTACCGAAGATGGAGATATAGAGACAGGCGACATTGCTTCACGCTGGATCCAGGACAAGGAGCGCCCGCATCATCGTCTTGGCTTCCTTGGTCTCATTGGCGAAAAGGTCGACACCATTTTTTGGAGCCGCAATGAGCTTCAGCGTCTGATTCCTGAGGTTGAAAAGGCTCAGGCCGACTGGAGAGCTGGCAACAACGAGAAAGTCCGTGCTGTTTTTGTCGAATTTGAAACCCAAGGCGACGCTCAATATGCATTCCAATCCGTCACTCACCACCAGGCCCTGCACATGGAGCCCAAGGCCATTGGCGTTCAGCCTGCAGAGGTTGTTTGGAAGAGCTTATCCTTCCCCTGGTGGCAGGTTATTATCCGCCGCTATGTCGTCTATGCCTTTATTGCCGCTCTCATCATCTTCTGGGCCATCCCCGTCGGTATTGTTGGTTTGATTGCTCAGGTGAATACGCTGAAGAACATTCCCGGCTTGACTTGGATTGGCGATATTCCCAAGCCCATTCTTGGAGTCGTTTCCGGCTTGCTTCCAGCAGTGGCTCTCTCTGTTCTCATGTCTCTGGTCCCCGTCATCATGCGTCTCTGTGCCAAACAGGCCGGCGAGGTTACTCAGTCTCGCGTCGAGCTGTTCACCCAGAACTCGTACTTTTTCTTCCAGCTCATCCAGGTGTTTTTGATCCAGACCCTTACCAACGCAGCTTCAACGGCCCTTGTTCAGATCGCCCAGCAGCCGCAGCAGGTCTTCAACATTCTTTCTGAGTCCCTGCCCACCGCATCTAATTTCTACATTTCCTACTTTATCGTCCAGGGTCTTACCATTGCGACTAGCGTCGTTACTCAAGTTGTCGGCTTCTTCGTTTTTACGCTGCTGTACAAGTTTTTGGCCAAGACACCCCGAGCCATGTATAAGAAGTGGACGAGCCTCAGCGCCATTTCTTGGGGTAGCGTTCTCCCAGTATATACCAACATTGCTGTCATTAGTATGTTTTTATTGGATTCCTGTCATACCTGCTAGACGCATCTGCTAACTTGCCATAGGTATCACGTATTCGGTTATTGCTCCTTTGATCCTGTTCTGGTCGTCCATTGGTATGGGCTTGTTCTATCTTGCCTACCGATATAATATCCTGTTCGTCACGGAGACTAATATCGATACTCATGGCTTGATCTACCCTCGAGCACTGAAGCAGCTGTTTTCTGGTATCTACCTGGCCGAAATCTGCATGGTTGGTCTCTTTGCCGTTTCTAAGGCTGCTGGACCTGCAGTCCTGATGGCTATCTTCCTCGGCTTCACCATTTTGTACCACCTCACCCTGTCGCGAACCCTCGATCCACTTCTCTTTGGTTTGCCACGAAGTCTCCAGGCAGAGGAGGAACTCATTCAGCTGCGCGCCGCCGGCAATGGAACTGGTACTAGCATTGAGGAAGGTCTGGCCTCCAACAATGTCTCTCACGGTGACACTACAGGCAAGACCCAGGAACCTAAGAAAATGCCCCTGGACGCATCTGGAAAGCAGGGTAACTTTATTCTCAAATTCCTCAAGCCTTGGGTTTATGCGGACTATGCCACACTACGTGAACTGTTCCTCAAAGAAGAGCACTTGGCGGAGCCGATGCAGTACGCCGATGAAATCGAGGCCGAAGCATTCTTGCCACCATCCGTTTCAAGCAGGACTCCCATCCTTTGGATTCCCTCGGACCCTGCCGGTTTGTCCAAGCAGGAGGTTGCTGCTTCAAGCAAGGTGATTCCCATCACGGATGAAGGCGCAACGCTCGACGAGAAGAATCATGTTACGTGGGATTCGGAAGGTGCTCGACCACCCATTTGGGAAGAAAAGATTTACTATTAGGCGGCTTAATACTTGATACCCCCTCCCGTCTTTTTGTTTAATTCTGCCTGCAGTGCGTCTGGCCTTTTATTTTTATTACACTTGAATTTGGCGGGTTTATTAAGACGAAGAGAGACAATAATATGTTATTTAAGGTCGTATGGATAGGACTGAGCAAGATATCATCTGGAGAGCGCACGAACGAGGGAAGAGCACAAGATTCATGTTAGACGAGGGCAGTTAGTTAGATGTATTGTAACTGGCCAGGACACGCAGGCTGTTTGCACTTTTTTTTTGCTTGAATTCGTAATGTCGAATAGAAATAGTAATTGTGAACAAGACCAAGACGACGCATGTCTCAGTTGACGCATTGATATTGTCTGACTTTGAGCCGATAGAAAGCACAGACAAGGACAAGACAAGACAACTGGGAAAGATTCAGGTTTTGCTTTTGCTCTGCCGCGTGTTCCCTGCTAGTCCAACGGTGGCCCGGCGGTTCTAGGCTTCTCGTCATTTCCCGGGTGGGGGGCTGAGAGCGGGCGAGAGAGACGGAGAAGAAGATGCGTGTCAGCACGAGCAGCTGATGATACTTGTAGCAGATCACAGAGAGAAGACAGAGTTACAGTATCTCATCGAGAGTGGCTGCAGGCGGCATCATATCGAGATAGAGAGAACGTCCAATGGCATCCGGGTCAGGCTGCATCTGCACGCCATTCCCAGCCATCTTTGTTTGACAGCAGCGGTTTCAATTGGCTGCCGCTCAAGCTGTTTAGGTGTGTCCCCCAGCCCCTCGTTGCATCACATTTGCTGATAGGTGGCTGGGTCCCGATTTGCCCAAAAGAGCAGTTGGACTAATAACATGCTGATAGCGAGGAGAGTAGTTGCAGTACTAAATGCAAAGGCAGCAGGTATTGGAATATTTTTCTCTGCTGATGCGTGTATTTTTAGGTGTTTGAGTAAGACGGATAGTAAAGAATTGATTCTTTGATAATAGCACGAATAACAGCAGACAAAAAAATTCTTGCTGATGGTCTTATGGATTGATTCCCAATCTGGGGGCGCTAGCATAATAACGCCGTGCTCCGCTAAGCCGTGGTGGGAAAAAGAAAGAGGCCCAAGCTTTGGTTGCTCCCGGCAACGGCGGTAGGACAAGGACAACAAATGAAGTTGTGTGGGGGACGAGGATGATGAGAATTGACAGACGAGTTAATGGGCGTCAGATGAGATGATTGATGATGTTTATGAATTGAATATGAAAAGATGGCAAGATCTGTACAAGTATAATATACAGTTATACTGATATTTTATACTTTTTTCATGACAGCGGCAGCTATCAAAGTATGATAAATGAGAATGTCTTAAAAGCCTAGCAATCCGTTAAATTGCCTGTCCATAATCGACGTTGCAGCGGCTCTGCTAGCAGGTTTAATGGTCAGCGGCTAATGCTCTCGCTTCGTGCAGCTCAACCCACGGAAACAACGGCCGTCTGCCGCCTGCAGGTGCACATGTTAGCTCTTTCCCTCGCCTGTATCGGCCGAATTGGCTCCTGCCCCCCTTGTTGACAATCCCAGTCTGTCAAGCAACCCGCGTGCTGCGCCTTCCTTGAGTCTGTTGCTACCACCTAAGGTAGGTGGCACCTGCTGTTGCTGTTGCTGCTTGCTGTTAACGGCCACCGCTAAAGCCGGGGTGCAGCCCACCGCTTTGCGCGTGTCTTTTTTGCCTTCCAAGCTCTATGCTCGTACCAGCGCCAAAAGGGTCCCTGCATCTTGCAAGCCTTTGGCCAACTCTCGCGGCCGTGACAGAAAAGGTTCAGCTTTGCTGTTGGTGTTGAGTCGAGCTGGAGAAGAAGAAGCTGACCTAATATCTTGTTCATCTTGTATTTTTTCTTTTTTGCTTCATTTCTTACAATCCTCCCATCTCGTCTCGCATTGTGAGACCCTGAGAGATTGGCTGCCCTCGGATCGGACCCTCGACTCCAGCTTCGCCTACTGCACGTCCTCGATCGTCTGTGGGGGAGCTGCTGCAGCACCACTATTTACTCGGCAGAGGCGGTGGATGCTATTCTAAACCGACGACTGGCGCGAACGACCTCGAGAAGAACGGAAAAGAAGCGGACGACAAACGATACTCACGATTGCGACAAGGACAAGGCTGCAAGGGATCGACATGCCACGATGATATGATCGACAAGCGAACAAGGCAAACGATCCCAGGGAAACACTTAGAAAAAATCAATCAGGGAGACGGGAGTGAGAGATCTCGGTGCGAAACCAATCAATGGCCGTGCCACCAGCGCCGTTTGCTCGCGGACGCGCGCAGCCGCATCGCGCAACACCAGGCCTGGCGCGATCAAGTCGCTTCGTCTGGTCTGCAGCTCTGCTCTTGGGAGCTCCATTGGTGACCGCTGCGCATAGCTTCCCCTATGTTCCCACCCAGATTCTCACGCCCGATGCGTGCTTCAACCAGAGCGCGTGCCATGCCCCTGACATCGCTTACATCTTCACTCAGGATAACGACGACAACGTGCAGTTCCTGTCGCTGAACATTTCGAGCAAGGTTGGAACGGACACCAAGCTAAACCCCGTCACGACGAGCCTGCCATTTGTTGGCGGAGACAATCCGAAGAATACGGCGTTTGGCGCAGTAAGAACAGAAGAAGGCGCTGTATTGGTATATGCAGGAGAATGCGATCAAGGACCAGGAAATGTGTGGACATATGGAGAGGGGGCGGCTGCCGGGGGTAGCGGCGACGCGGCCTGGGTGAAGCACGCGACAACGTTGGGCAAGTCGCAAAAGAGCACATCGTCAAGGGGGCCGTACTTTCTCGGAGGAACAATCGCCTTTTCTGGGACACTGGCTCCCCTATTAGACGAACCGACAATATACTCCTATGGCGGCATGTGTGATACGCCCTCGGATAGCTCGAAGAATTGGCAATCTGCGGCGAATTACACCACAGGCATGATGAGTCTCTCTCCAGCTGACAACAGCCCTTCGTCCAAGTCGTATGCTCAGGACACTGCCTCAAACTCTGGGCCTAAGACGCCCATTGCCGGCTTCAGTCTCACCGCGCTGCAAAGTTCGATGAGCAACAACTCTGGAACGGTCACACAGCAGACCGCGTACGTCATCATCGGCGGTCATACCAAGCAAGCCTTCATCAACATGAGTACCTCTGCTGTGTGGAATCTCCCTGAGGAGTCATGGTCATACGTCAACGTCCAGCAATCGACCGACAACAGCCCCGATGGCGTAGAGAGTCGATCCGGCCATACAGCCACTCTAAGCCAGGACGGGCGTTCCATCATCGTGTTGGGAGGTTGGGTTGGCGATGTGACAAATGCAGCAGAGCCACAACTCGCCATTTTGGAAATGAGCCAGGCATACGATTCTTGGAGATGGACCATTCCCAAGCAACAGCCGGATTTTGGAGACTCCGGCATCTATGGACACGGCGCGGCTATCCTCCCGGGAAATGTGATGATGGTGTACGGAGGTTGGCAGATTAGCGATTCGGACTCGTCAAGCAAGATGAAACGACAATCCGGCCTCACCACATCGCCACAATTCCTGAATTTGACCGACTTAACCTGGGCGACCACCTACAACAATCCTACTCCCGCCGAGCCCGATGGCAAAGGCCCCAATGCCTCCCCTACCCCAGCTGCCAATTCATCTGATGATTCATCCAAGGCTAAAATTTTGGGATTGAGCATTGGATTTGGGATTGGTGGCGGGCTGGTTCTCCTTGTTTTGGTCCTGGTCATGTTCTTCTGCTGGCGTAAGAGGCAGAGGAGGCGAGCGGCTCGTGAGGAGACAATTAGGGGCATGGCCCAGGATGCCAGCATGTTTATACACGACTCTGTTGACATGACTGAGCGACCAGATGCTTTCCCCTGGGGTTATCGCAGCTGGTACAATAACGAGCAGGATCCATATCGCAGTAGTGGAGATGATCGATCTCTGGGGTACGAGAGCCTACGCGGCTCATATGGCGGCTATGCTCCCGTCGTACCAGGTGTTGCAAGGAAGCCAGTGTCTAGACAGATTCGTGGCGGTTATATACCGGCGAATCAGTTGAATAGCTTTGTATCTACTCCAGGTCAAATCCACCCTATTATGGAGGATGAGGAGGAGGATCTGGCTTATCAGCGTGTCAACCCGGTCGAAGCCACCACACCGACGTCAGACGCATATTCCGATCCATTCCTGACGCCAACGGTTGCCATTGCCTCAGGGGGTCTGCCAGTGTTCCAACCTCCGCCCCCTGGCCAAAGCACAGCTGGTCCAAACCCAGATGGCTCCTTTCAACACGATCCGGATGTACAAGATTGGGTGTCTGATGTTGACGCGGCGGACGCAATGCTGGCCAGGTATAATAGTACTCGAGCACAGGGCCGTAATTCTCCCACACGACGAAACTCCCAACGCTCATCCGGCGCACGAGAAGACGATCTTCGTACGGAATCGGCCCTATCAGAATCAAATCGCAGTGCGGGAGATGGTCTAGGTCGATCCAGCTCCGGCCGATGGTCCGCCATTGTTACTGGGGGCCTCTTTGGCGGTTCATCGGCACCGACCACAGAGCCGGGCAAGCCTGGTAGCTCCTCTTCTAGCAGCTACAACACAGCGAAATCAGGATTCGGCGCGCTGCAGGCAGAAGGTCCCAATCTGCTGCTCGGCAGATCAAGTCCATACGATGATGACGAGTTCCAACAGCCCAGCTCGCCGTCGAAATCCAAGCCTCCTCGACGAAGCTGGCTTGGTTCACTGAGGCGTGTCTTTTCTGGTTCAGAATCGACCTCGGGAGACTTGTCTGTCAGAGATAGGTCTCCTCAGCGAGAGATATCGACAGACATGCTGAGCCACGACTACGAACCCCCACTTGCAGCTCTTGGCAGTGAGCTTCTGAGAAGAAAGCAAGGTCGCCAAGACTGGGAAAGTGGTGAGGGTAGCGGTGCTCAGGAAAACGAATGGGATATCGAAAGAGCCGTGGAGAACCGTCTCGTACAAGTCATGTTCACTGTCCCCAAAGAGCGCCTTCGCGTTGTGAATGCTGATGATCTTGACGATGGGACGAGTACCGATGAAAGACAACCCCTTCACATGCCGCAGACGGCAGAGCTTGTGGATATGGATAAACGATTATCGATGGTTACTCCTTCGCTTCGCAGCGGCAGCAAACTTAGCTCTCATCATGATGATGAGGGTGGAGGTGTTCCCGTGGACCAAGGTGATCGTGACGACGGCTTCTTGAGAATCAACCAGGATGATTATGAAGACAGGAGCGAGGGAAGTGAGAGAGGCGAAATGATTGAAAGACCGCTTTCGGTAGTGACGGACATGTCGAGACCGCTCTCAGTAGCAACGGATGTCTCGTTTGCCAGGTCGGCGAGCGTTTACACGGCAGAAGCCATGACGTTTGAGCGTCCCAAGACGAGAGTGCTGCAAATGGTGGAACGCTTCGAGAGTCAAAGCAATAGTCCTACCAAGGAAGCTAGTCCGTCAATCAGCAGGTCAAACACGCCGGGCATACGGAGTGTTAAGAGCAAGAAATCTTTGCGAAGTGAGGATCTCAGACGGCAGTAAGGGGAGGGATATGGGATCATTGGGATTTTTTTATAAGGGTAATTTAAGGGGGGTTTTTATAAGCGGGATATCTGCATACGGTTGGGAGACATTTTGGAGTTTGTTACCACATCTTCTCTCGTTTTCGCGAAAAATTGTAACTTGAGCGTTCTTTTCGTTTTTTGGTGCTATTTTCTTGTATATAGCCTAGGATAGGATCGCGGGAGGGTGGATGGAGGGATCTGTATGGACGGATGGTATGGATTGGCTGGCGGATGGATGGAGAGGATGAGCAACGGATCCAACTTCGATGCCGTGTATGTATGTATGTATGTGTGTATGGGTATATACGAGTCCCTTCGTTTTTTGGTTTGGTTTGGGTTATCCAAGAGATTTGTATCTAAATTCCAAGCCGTGCTCTACCTAGTAGTATACAATGCACCAACTTTGCGCGTAGTATATATATAAATGTGTTCTCCGTATGTGGACGGTATGCAGTCGTAGTAATAGTCAATCCAAGTAAACAAACGCCATGTCTCAAGTCACTTGTCAAGGTCATCCATCACCTCAGCCAAGCATTCCATTTCAAAATCGTCTTAATCAGCTTCTTGCCCGGAAAATCGATAATAACGACGCCCACCCTTGCTTCGTCGACATTCGCCGACGCATCCTCGAGATACTGCCCCGTCATGTCATTCATGCCCTGAATCGTCCTGTTCATCGGTCCAGCAGCAGCTTCAATGGGTAAAACGCCCACCGAAGCAGACGTATGCGCCAAGTAGAGGAATCGGTTATCATCCGGTGCCAGCGCGGCGTATTCCAGGGCGTCGCGAATAGCGGTCCATTTCTCAGAGAGGTGGTAGACGTCTGGGATGACCCATAGGTCTTCGAGGATCATCTCGGGACCTTCCCAGCGGAGACCGTACGGGCCGTCGCGGGCGTCAAAGTTTTGTAGTATGAATATTTTCGAACGGAGCGCGCCGAGGGTAGGTATAGGAGCGGCGAATTCGTATTTGTGGAGGTGCTTCGCGGAACCGGGCGCGGTGAGGGGAGAGGAGAAGTGGTGATAATTGAAGGCGTCTTCGAAAGATATAGAGTTGTTGGAGCCGATGGGGTTTCCCTCCTCCTTGAGGCGCATGATGATTGTCTCGGAGGGATGAGCGTCGAGAAACTCAAAGACGTCGAGGAGGACCTGCTCGTAGCCGAAGCCCGTATAACCATTCGCGTGATAAATATGCAGCTCGTCGTCCCTCAGCCTCGCCCTGATATCGAGATACCGCAGCCCGCTATTCAACTGCATGCTAAGATTCCAGTTCTGGCACTGCAGCTGCTCCGACCCAATCTCATACGTCATCGTATCGTGTGTTCCGGGGATGCTCAAGCTGGTGAGATGGACGTCGTCGGGAATCGCTGCCATCCAATCCGGATGCAGGTCGTCGCCGGCATCGAAACTGTAGGCGGACTGGTAGCCTCTGTAGCATGTCGCGCCGACCATGCAGGGCGCAATGGCGAGGAGGATGTAGAAGAGGGCCATGGCGCCGAGGACGCTGACGGCCATGAGGATGGGGAGCTGACGGCGGCGGCGAGGGCCCGGCTTGAGGGGTTTGATGGGGAGGGATATGGCACCCATGATGAACGGTTGGCTGGTACTCGTATGTAGAAGATGGGATACGATGGTGGAACAAGTGTAACCGGTGGTTGGGGATGAATATGGGATCGCAAGACAGCCGATGGAGAGTCGAGATCGAGCTGGGGATGATTGATTCAGATCAGGCGGCAGGCGGTCACATGCGTGACCCGCATCAAAAGAATATTTTACTGATGTATTTTTGTTCCCTTGCACAAATAGCAATGCAGGTTTCACACAAGGTAACACAATGCTGATGGATTGATTGTTTGTTTGTTTGTTTGGCAAAGTGACGTGCAATGCGATGCGCTTGCGATTGCGACTGCGATGCCGCGCGTAGCCGGAGGTTGGACTTATCGGGACCCGAAGATGCTCCGCTATCTCACAGATTACCGCAATGTGCAGCAATAGCCTGCCAATAGGTAATAGTTGGTGATGTTAGCACCGGCAGTCATCAACAGCACTGAAGATTGGCGGCTTTCTCTTGAGATGCCATCAGTGCCTTTGTTGTCAATTCCCTGGTACCAGTTACACCGACAAAAGTATAAAATAGCTCATGTCAAACAAAGGCTTTTTTTATGACAATTGACACCCGTTGCCAAGGTCAAATAACTGGCTTATCAGGTTGAGCAACTCAGCCCACGTGTAACAAAGCCCATCCCATCAGCCACCCTGCCAAACTCGCTCCCGTCTGCCACTCCGTATAATAAATAGTCGGAAGCTTCATCAATGTAGATTTACTTAAGAGCTACTCCATAAGTTTTACCGATATAGCAACTAGACAAATGTAGCAATTTCATCTTACAGTCTTGACACACCTGTTTGCCAACTCGAAAAGCCAATGCGTATTCAAGTCGTATCAACGTCCAGCATCTACAAGCATGCACGGCATATCAGATCTCACTTACCCCTTACTTTCTCAAAGTCGTATAGTTGATTAGGGTTACGAATCAAGTCCCCATCCGGCAATTGCGGCGCATCGTGGCTTTCGGTACAGCCAACTCATCCCGCTAGCCATTGTCCATGTTCAACTTCTCGACTTCTCATGGGAACCATATATATACCATATCACATCGACTCCAGCGCAACAGCAACAACTGTATACTTTTCGCGTGAATCGCAGTGCTTAGTTGCCATCCAGACTTTACCAACAGCCACGGCGCTACCGCAGCTTAGAGCCGTCAATAGTCCCAGCGGCTTCTCGTATTCGCGGGCGTTGGCCGGCGCGGCGCGGGGGAAGCTCAGCTCCGGGTTTGGTGGACAAGAAAAATCTGGCATCGAACGTGTTGCCATATTGGGCCCGTTCCTTAGACTTTGCATGCGTTAGGGATGGACCCTGGAGCGATCAAGCCTCGTTGCCAGCACGGGCCATTTTTGCGTGTGTGGAATCGTAGTAGTATCAGGATAATAGGGGCCGAAAGCTCGCAGGTTGGCCTCCGGGTTTCTCGTCAACTCCGCTGGGGTTGCGGCTGAAGACCCAAGCCCTCAACTCCAAGGATCCGTCAACTCCACTCCGGGCCGTGTACAGTACACGTACACGCTCGGTATGGGCTCAACATGTGATGAAATAGGATTGAGTATACACGTGCTGTACCATGAGCAAGATGGAGCAAACGTGCAAACCGAAATCGGGGCAACAAGGTTGTCCCCGTACCCACAAGTCATACACAAATGGCCTTTGGCTTGAACACATACAAACATGCTCATGACGGCGTAAAGTTTCGTCTCTCGTGGTAACCATGAGAAGCCAAGGTCAGGAGAATCAAAGTTTCACACGACTGTGGACTGGCTGACTCGGTTCGTTGTTGCTCGCGCTTCATTAGGGCTGCTCCAGACTTCTTAAACGTGGCCCGCCAGCAACGGAGCCGCTTCCTTTAGTTTGGAACAGTAGCAATCACGCTAACATCCACGAGAGCTGGGCATAAGTCGCAGCACCACACACAAGAGGCAGAGGCAGAGGCAGCTTTGAGCACAGCCAATTGGTCACCGCACTTAGCAGCCTGTGTGTCTGTGATGGAGGCCATCACTTGCATGTGTATACCGTATGCCCTCAAACTGCCGGCGTATTGTAACATGGGCCCTGCGGGTATACGCACGGTGAGAAGTCGTCGGTGTAAATGCCTTCTGTCATTCGGTCATAAACGATTGGCAGTCGTAGTCTGGCGAAGGAAAAAGCCCTGTGTTTGAAACACCCGTTGCGGCTGCTCCCAATCTTAGCGACGATCCATCTTCCTAGCTTGTCGATCTCTTGACCTATAGATCGGCAAACGAGGCGTCATCCTGTGGCGCAAATGACCAAAGAGTTTTCAATTCTCCCTTTTCTTTGGTCCAACAACAATCTAGAACTTTGCCATCTATCCTCCTATTTTTATCTTCTCATTTCGACGTGGCATACGCTGCTAAGAAAGGGTGGGATGGGCATTAGAGTTGGCACTTTCTCAATACGACACGGCACAGATCCACCGTGTTTAGATGCTGAGCAAGAATTTCGCCTGCTTCTCAGGCACGGCACGTACGAGTGTGTTCTCGATACAGCCACCTGCCGTACGAAGTATGCGCAGAACCTATCCCGCAGTATGCTCAAGACAAGTGAATCGTACGATGCATGTTCAGTATTAGCGGCGCGGTACCGGGTCGACCGCTTATCAATGCCGATCACTTGAAAGACCAACGCCGTGACATCCGACACAAAAAGTGCAAACGCATCAGTCTCACCACCAGTAACAACACTTGGTTATCAGGCTGTCTCTGCGTCACCGCAAAGTCTTGCAACACCTGCAGGATGGTGTCCGGACTTGAAACCTATCCGTCTTCCCATGGAAAGGCTGCATATTTGGGAGGTTGGTACGGGAGGTTGGGATGAGGGGGAGACGAACCGTGGGGGAATATCATTGCGATTGGCCAATGTAAAAAAGCAGCCCTCCCAGAAAAGGATGTGAGAATTTGTGGCTGGAGGTGAGGACGCGTGGTTTGGTTTTGCGGGGATGCTCTTGTTTATTTTGCCGAGAGCTGGTGCTCCTAGACATCGAATGAGCTTTGAGATCAATGCATGCGGGGAACAGACGCCGCCGCCGTGTTGATAGGTTCTTTAAGCTTGATCCATGTGCTGCATTTTGTCTGCACCCACAGACCCCTACTGCCTCTTCACGCCCATCGTGCACGAGTGCATATCACGAGCTGTCAATGCCGTTTGGGCCTTTGCAGCGGATGCATCAGTACGAGGCGGCTGAAGTAAAAATAGCACAACTGAGGCGAGTGGCATTCTAGAAAAGCGATCCGTTTCGTCAAATTCGCTTCTCAAGGTAAAGATTCGATGGCGTCGAGTGTGGCCCACCGGCGTGAGCGAAATCAAGGCATCGGCGTGGGGTCTGTCTGTGTTTCCGATATGGCCAGACAGGGCTGCTTCTTCAGGTACTGTACTTGTACTACGAGCACTTATCAGTGAGCAGTGCCATGTCAGATATCGGCATTTAGATGTTGGCCTTGTCGTCAAGTATCATCGAGACGGTCATGTGCAAGTAGAAGTTGGTAGCCACTTGTTGTTATACAAGCAAAGCCGTCCCATCGCCTGCAAGCGTCACTATGTGTCTCTTTTGCAGCCAGCCAGGCATCTGAAGACTTATCGACGTCCATATCCTCAAGAGGCACGGCTGCTTTGGAAGTTGCTGCGGCAGCTGCTTGTAACAAGCGTCGATCGGCTTTTACAGGGGGCCAAAAAAAATTGGAAGAGAAGCGTTCTTCTGCGGCAGAAAACGAGGACAAACAGATCCGGCCAAGCCCAGGATGCGGTGCCACCAACCCCACTGCCAACCACACCCCGGTCCTTGCTTTCCCGCTGAGCCAGAATTATATTCGTCATGGACCCGAGAAATCTTTTGCTGCTGGTGCGAGGCGTGGACACACCTTGGAGCCTTCCCCTGATCGTCCTAGAGCCGTCTGTCTCAGGATGGATCTGATTTGAAAGACGACGGACCCAATTCAGGCGATAGTAGGTTGTAGCGCTGTTTGTTATCTTCTTGGGCACACACTGGTACTTGATGGATGCCTGTGACCGGGAATCCATCGCTCGACAACATGGAAAGCCTTTCCACCTCGAACCGCGTGATCCGTCTTTCGTATCGTATATCAATCAGCGTGCTTCGTATGCAGTCCCATCCTCGATCCAGGTACTCCGTACATGCCCCGAGCGGTATAGCGCAGTCAGGCCTGTACATACGTCCGAAGCGAATGTGCGTATGCGTGCGTGTGTGAGTGGACACATGTCCATGGTGGAGATTTGGCTGGTGCTGGTGCAGCTTGGCCACAGCTGGACATGGATCAATGGCAGTCAAAATCGTCAAGGGGGCCAGGGCAAACCAACCGCGACGTGCGCTGGGCCTCAGCGCCATTGGGCGACTGGACCACACTCAGGCCGAGCGCGGTTACTCCGTACGAGCAGCAGCCCACACGCCGTCATCTTTGCCTCGTATTCGACGGCAACAGGTGCAGAGCAGTTTCGTATTGTCTCGTGCTGTGACCTTTTTTGCTTGCACTTTTTCTGCTGGGCCGCGTATGGCTCCGTAGTTCGTACTGGGCTCCTGGCTTCTGTGCGGCCATCGTGACCTTTTTGTCATTCGGCGTTGCTGGTGGGAGATTTTCTGGGGTTTATGTTGAAGACACTCTGTAGGTGATGTTTGTAAATGGGAGGCGAAGAGAAAAACAAGCGGCGTGGCCTGAATTGAATTCGAGCCTAAGGGAGCTTCAATGGCACCTTCCGCTTCGCTCTCGCCACCTCGTGCTAGTGAGCTTGAGTTGGAACTTGTAGCTGTACAAAGGCGAAAGACGGGACGGACACGGCGCTGCTGACGGTACGTACCGAAAGTTGAGCGCCATCACCCATTGTTTCCCATATCTGGGCTCCGTTTTGCTGGATCTAGGTAAAAGCGGTTGTTGGACTTGATAGTGCCAGTTCAATGCTTGATAGCGGAAGGTTCAATTCGACGAGCCGGGGCAAATGCGCCGTTTCAGGAGACGAAGCTGGAGCCATGTACATGTGTCAAGCAGTTTAGAGGTACATACTGAAGTCGAGGAGGGTTATCAATCCATGACAAAAGATAGCCGGCCATACATGGGGACAGCACCCACGCTGTGAATGATATAATGATATACCGGTGATGCAACGTTTTATGCAATCTCTTCCCTCATCGTCGCGTCATAAAACCGCAATGCAGCAGCATTAATGCATTATGCGATCCATAGTACACGGCATCCAAGACTTCCGTTCGCCTCCCCTTACACGTTACTGTAGTTGGATGTACATCTGTCTGCCACCTTTCTTCCCCAGCCACAGCCGGCGTACGTCGTCGACATGGACCAGTACGAGTACATGTACAGTACACACTCAACCCGGCCGTATATACGACCGGGTTAATTAATTGAGCAAGATCGCCGCCTCGATCGCAAACGGACCACCACAACCAGCAATTCCCATCCACCTGGTTCCCAGCAACGTTCCTCGTACGAGTTCTGCCAAAACAACGCACCAGGCCCCAACCAACTGTGGCTTGCCTGCAACTCCAGTTTGTCCAGCCCACGGCCTCTAGCAGCCTCTAGCGGCCCTTGGTAGCGTCCAGCAGCCCTTTAGCCCGCTGGCCAGATGCCGCCATCTGCTGCCCCGTAGGCCGTAGCGCCCCAGTGACGCCATGGGGCCAGGGGTTGCGACGGGCTAGCGCGGCGCTGCTGTTCCCTTTACGAAGTACCGGTACGGATTGGGTGTTTGGCCTCGAAAAGCAAGGAGACGGGACTGTGAACAGCCAGATGCGGAACAAGACTTGAACAGAAGAGCTCTTTATCTGGTAAGGAAATGCAGTAGTGTGCTGTAAAAAATTAAAAATCTGCTCAAAGAAATACTAGCACCATTATCATGCACTTCGGCTCCTCTTTTTTTCCCTCTTCCTCCACAGCATCTGCTGCTTGTCACTCACGCCATCCATCAATCCATCCCCCCAGTCGCCCCCCGTCACTTGTCACTGCAGCGCTCGGGCCTGATCTCCCCGGGGCCTCCATGCTGGCTGTACTCCGTACCGTAGCGACTGGAAGCCTGTAAAAAAAAGCGTGCAGCCTGTACGGGACTCGTACATGTACCTCCACTTGTACTCGTACTTTGCCATCCAGCACCTTGAAATCTCCAGACCTCTTTCTTCCTCCTCTTCCTCTCACTTTCACATTCAACCTCTACTCTCTCAGTCAGCCTTCTCCCTTGCCACAACAGGCTCGACCCGGCACAATCACAATCTCAGCATCACCATCACTATCATCACCATCGCCGACGCCTCCAGCTCCATTAGTCAGAGCTAAACAGTCGCGCTCTTTTTTGCCCGTCTGTCTCCAGCCACGCTCGGGCCATCAGCTGTGATCATCATCTCCCAGACCGGTTTGGCAGCTCGCAACAGCCCGCAACCTTGAAAAGGCAGCCTCGGTAACCTTAGCTCAAGATATTTTCTCATCAGTCTCCGCTTGCTGGTCGCCCATCCCATCCTCCCTTTTTCTCTTTTTTTGGTTCTATTTCTTTTGTCTCTTATTTTTCTCTTGTTTTTTTCGGCTTCGTTCTGGAAATCTTGGGATCCTGAGACAGACAGATTTCTGTTGGGTACCGCGAGCAGCATTGTTTATTTTCGTTGGTACTGCTCTACGTCTCTCGACTGCGTACGGACTGCACTCGCCTTGGTCCTGCTTGCGTCTGGCCGCGCATTCCAGTCTGCTCCGTTACGGACTTTGGCCTCGACGATACGTCACACAGCTGTTATCGAAGCATTCCAGCCGTCGATTTCTTGGCTCATAAGCACGCCGTTGTGTCTCTGATTTCAACGAGAAATATCCCCAGACTTGAACCAAGACATCATCCACCCCAACTCGGCTGCTTCACTGCTGCTTCGAGTACGATTTCGCAATATCTTCGAGAATATCGATTCTGAACGATTTTGAAGCGTTAATCCGTTCTCCTGTCTCGCCTCTTCAGCCTTTGTGCTGTCTACGGCTCAACAAACAACCAGCCGAGGTGGTTATGGCTTGTTACTAAAAAGCCTCCTGGATCGACAAAAAGGCGAAGGGGGACCCCTCAACAAGGGATCAAAAGACGAATCAGCCAAACAAAAGGCACGTCACTGACGAATTTTCAAGGGAACTGCCCTTGAACACGTGCATGACTTTTTAAGTCTGCAACCTCAAGATCAACAACCATCTCCAAGACTCTTACTCTCCCAGATATCGACCATGGCCTCTTTGGCAATCACCCTGCAAAAGGGTTACATGCTTTTGCTGTTGTTGACATTTTCCACTTGGATTTCTGCCATTAGCATCAACGTTTGTTCTAGTTTCAACACAGGCGAAACGCCATTGAGTGAGTTTGGCACCTAGAGATTTAACCATGTAGCAACCCATCTAACTCTATCGCAGATGTCAGCATATGGCAAACAAATGGCGCCTGCGGAACATTCTGTACCAAAAAGGATTACGCCTTTTCTATCACGCAACAAAATTCATGCTGGTGCTCCAACTACTACCCTGACAAGACCACACAAGTTGACGTTAAGGAATGCAATGATCCTTGTCCGGCGTGGCCTTCAGAGAACTGCGGCGGCCCTGGATTATACGGTTATATCTTGTTAAACGAAGTCGCGCCCTCGGGCACCAAGACGGCACCGCCAACATCAACTCCAACTCAGGTGAGTCAAAAGCTTCTGTTTTCCTGCGATGCTGCAACTGTTGCACTTTGAACCCAACATGAATGTATGGCGCGAGAGCCGGATTACGAACTGGAGGCACAACTCTTTCTCTCTGCCTGGCCACCACTCTATGTACTGCCTCTTCTTTGTCCAAAAACCCTTGTTGAATTGTTCTCCTGGGGAAGCCAGTGGAGTGAAATCCTTCTGGGGGATTCAGGAGAACATCGTGAAGTGACCAATAGTGTGACTAAGACTGTGGTGCAGAGCACAGCTTCAACATCCGCTACAACGGCCTCCAGCTCCACAACTACTTCCACCTCCACCTCCGCCTCCGCCTCATCCTCCTCTTCCACATCAGAGACGTCGACTACTTCCTCGAGTAGCTCATCCTCTGTATGACTTGTCTCAGATGGCGGTTTGCACCGCGGATCTCTGAATGCTAACTTGATGCGCGGTGAGAGAGCAACTCGGCTAACAAGTTTCATAGTCAACGACCGATTCGTCGTCGTCCTCCTCTTCCACCACCTTCTCCACCTCCACCTCTTCCACCACGCCACCTCCAGGGCAGACGTCGGACAGCAGCTCTACCTCGCAAGACCCAACCGGAGACCGCCAAACCGGCACACCGGTGAAGCACTCTGGACTGAGTACAGGTGCCATTGCTGGCATCGCGGTTGGCGTTGTTCTTGGCACTCTCGCCGTTTGTGGCGCTGCTTTCCTCTTGTACCGACGGAGACGACAAAATCGGAACGACGAGTACCGGGATGACCCGAGCGTCAGAGGCAGCTCATCCGGCATGGTGGGATCGGTTCCCCCAGAGATGAGCGCAAACAGCGGCTCGCCGGCCTCGCCAGTTTCGGCCGTCAACAGAAACAGCACCATCCAGATCGATCCTCGAATGGACCCATTTAAGCAAGGCCTATACATCCGCGGCAGCCACGAGAGTCTCAACACGATCCGAGACGATCACGACTATTCACGGCGGATTCACCCACCGGTTCTCCGGGCCATGAATCCAGACCCCGAAGATTGATAAGGCAACCGCGTGCCTTGTTTTCTCTCAACTCGTTTGTGTGCATACGTGGTTTCTTTCCTAGTTATTTGTGTCTTTTTGTCTCGCGCGTTGGACAGGTTTTTTTTTTTTCTTTTTATTTTTCCTCTCTCTCATTTTAGAAAGAACCGAGTGTCATGATCACATATATGAAGTTTCGCCGTTCGGATTCGAATACACATGACAAAACAAAAGATTTCGGGGTCTTGTTGCCTTTCGAGATACCAGGATGGCGTTGGCAGCTGTTTTTGTTTTTAAAGGCGGGAGTGGGGGAGCACGAGGCAAGAAATGGGGGTTTCGTCAAATGAGATGTTTGACGTCTCGGGAGTCGAGATGAGAAGAAACTCGATACCGCAAGACGAGATTACGACCGACGAAGGACCCCTGCAGGACTTGCATCACCACGGTAATATACTGCACGATGCACTCACAGCATATTTGGTGCTTTAGTAATAATTGCGGCTTGGATTTGGAGGGACGGCAGCCGACGTTGGCATAACTGGTGGCTTTGACATAATGGAGTACGGGCAGGGAGGCAGCTCGTGGCAACAATTGGCTGGATAGCTGTACATATTGGAACAAAGGGACATTGAGCAGATATAAAGCGTACACGGAATAGCGACGGTCCCAAGCGTGGCGGGATTCGCCCCAGCAGAACAAGTGCTGGATGAAAATATATTGGTTTTGAATTGCTGAATGAGTTTGTTGATTATAAGTGACGGGGCTGCCGACTTTTTGTTTGATGAAGAGCAATTCCTTTTACAAAATGGCTGTTTCGATGGCTTCATGGTGATGTGTTGGTTATTCATCTCTCGCCTAATGACAACAACTACTAGAGTTGACATGGACAACAATCGTGCTTATCCAAAGTATGACGAATCTGAACTTATTAATTTCAAGCACAAGATATCCGTGGTTGGATAAACTTTGAGGCGTCCGAGACCATGTGGCATTGACGCCCGACAATTGTTAAAATTGAATTAATAACAAACTTTTTATCTTAATCAAACCTCACAGCTCCAATGTCAAGTCTCCAAAAAGATGGATAAAAAGAAGAAGAAACCCCCCAAAAAAAAGAATTCGTTGTCCTCGACAGAGACAGGATTCGAACCTGCGAGGCCGAAACCATATGATTTCTAGTCATACCCATTAACCACTCTGGCACTCTGCCTTGTGCGGATTTGTTGAAAGCACTCCTACTAATTACATACTATAAGCTACTAGCTTAACCGAGAGAATTACGCTATTGTAGTTCCAGTTTAGTTCTTGCTGTAACTGTACACCCAGTGCTATTTCCGGCTGTGGACACTATTTATAGAACGATGGACCCCTTGTTCGTTTATTGCAGGACGGCGCCGCTGGTGGAGCTAGATGGTGAGCGGTGCTTTATCTGAAGCACACCGGCCCAGTTTATAAGTGTCGAACTATGTGCAAGAAAACGGAGTCATATCCAATCATTATAATCACGATCTCCAAAAAAGAAGACACAGAAAAAGAAAATAAAAAGACAAGTAATCGAAAAAGTAATTGTTTCTATTTCATCATGGCAAATTCGCCAGTAACAACTCCCCCCACTATCACGCGATACCATTCTCTCTTGTCTTGTCTGTCAGTCTCTCTCTGTCCCATCTATATACACTGCCCGCTCGCTTTTTGCATGTTTCTGAGCTGAACAACCAAATGAACAATGTGTGTGAAAATGTTAAAAGTAAGCAAATGCAAATGGGAGAAAGTGATAGAGAACCATCAAATGATACCCTCTCTCCCCTACTTGCGTTGGTGGGCTTCAAAAAAAAATAAACAAGCGTGACGAAATCTCGCATATACCAAAAACCAGAAATGCGTTAAAAAATTGGATAAAAACAAAAACAAAAAAGCAAGAAGCAAAAAATAAACCCTTCAGCCACCTGTTGCGCCCTCCCTACCGTTGGTATCGTGATGTAAGACAGCCGTCATGAGTTGTGAATGAGATTTTCATCCTTCCTTTGTCTATTTTGGGTTTTGATTTTGCAAAAAGGCATCTCTTTCAGATTTTCATATTTGTGTTGGATTTTTTCTTTGTTTCGTCAACATGAGTATCCACTATTCCTTTCTTCACAGGCCCTTAAAATGGCCGTGCTGGGCGCTGTGGAGGTGACTGGTCTTGTGAATTGTAGGGAGACTGTGAGTTGTAGGGAGACTGCGCGTGCGCTGCGCCGCCATATGGAGGCGGATCAAACGAGTATTGCTGCGAATCTGATGGATGATGGTAGACTGCGGGCGGTGATGGTCCCCTCAAGCCTGAGTCGGGATTGGGTTGAGCGTTGTAAATCAGGCCAACTCTCTCATCGCCTGTTGGTGACATGATGCCGCCACTAACGCCGTGATATGCGGTTGTCGTCGGGTCTTCAAAGGCGGGGTTGTATGCTCCCTGAGGCTTTGGCTCGTGGAGATTGCTCATGCTCAGGGCTTCGTCGTTGGAAGTGCCAAGCTTGTAGCTGACGTCCTCCTTCCGGTTCTTGACGCCGCAGAAGAGCCAGCGCATACCTCTGCCAAAGGCCTTGACCAGATCCCACAAGTTCATGGCATCCCACAGCGCACGAAGACCGAGGAAGCCACCCCTGTTTGGCAGAGCAGGCTTCTCCAGACCAACGGTGCCTTTTGACGCATCAGGGCTTGGGTAGAAGCCCGAGGAGGCACCGCGGCGGTAGACTTGGTACGGGAAGGCCCAGATATGCAAGACGGAGAAGATGGCCATTTCAACGCAGAGCAAAAGGGCCGGGATGCCCACCTTGAGATCGGGATAGGCGAGAACGTCACCGGGTTTGACAATGTTGAGAGTCGATGTGCCGACGGAAATGGCCGAGGACTGCCAAAAGGACAAGAAAACGACGAGCTTGATGGCGAGAATCTTCAAAAAAAGACTGTGCTCGGCAAGAGGCTTCGCAAGCTGAATGTAAAACTGAATGAGGCAGTACATGGCAATGGTGACAGAAATGGCATTGATAACAAGAACCTGTAATCACAATAGCCATCACGTTAGTTATGCCACAATAACGGCTTACCAAGCTGGTAGGTCATGTGATTGTCTTGCTTACCCAGATGTGAGCAAAAACAGGAGAGTTGGAGCTCTCGCAGTAGCGGCCATAGTGCTCAGTGAGAACGGCGGTGATAGTCATGGCAACACGGATAAAGCAGTACTGGTAGACGCCGATCCAGATGATGTTGAACCAGGTGAGGCCGCTCTTTGGAGTGCGCCAGGGCCCTCTCTCTCCACCGCAGCACTTGGCGAACCAGTTGATGGGCAAAACCCAGCCCTGGATCGGGCGCAGATTTCTAAAGAATTCCTTTTGCGTATGCAGGTCGGGTGCAGAGTAGTGGCATATCAGGCCGAAAAAGGAGGCAATGGCAAAGGCCTCGTAGCAGTCTGAGATGACGGAGAAGTAGGTGGCGCGCCAGTACCATTGCAGCTGCATAAACGAGGAGATGGCGTAGACGGGGATCATGAAGAGGATACGGATGATGCTGCCGACGATGATTAGCCAGTTGGTCCACGCCTTGGACCAAGGAGGGACCGCTTACTGTCGTTGTTCTTTGGGTTGTGTGTAATGTGTGGCGTGCATGGCAATGAGGTACAAGCTCAGCACAACGGCGATGAGGGTACATCCTGCTGAGATGACGCGGGCAAGGTCGTGGAAGTTGAGAGGTCCGGCGATCTTGATTTCGGATCCCGGAGAGACTGCTAGGGCGTTAGCCTTGTGAAAAGGGTCCGGGCCGTCGTCGCGGGACAAGAACAACGGAAGACACCTGATGGAGCTTTGCGCGGCCGGTAGGGACAAACATACTCCTCATATCCTCCAACGTCGAGTTACACGTGAGATTGAACCCCATTTTGGCTGATTGCAGGCGCCAAGACGCAAACAGTCGGTGTTTTTGGTTTGTTTTGTGAGCCCACAGGGGGGCAATGGCCAGCTTGTTTGCCAGCAAATTGCGCGCGGTCAACTCGACGCCCTGACCAGATCGATCCGTTGGTCGCTCGCTGTCTGCTCCTGGGTCTAGGTCTAAACAATGTTGGTGTCGTCAAGTCGTGAGTCGTCGCTGTCGCCAGCAAAAATCCCCTTTCCTCCCTGCGCTTCTCGATGCGCCCTCTTCTGTTTCTCGGTCGCGAGTCGGCGGAAACTCCGGAGCTGTTTTGGGTTTGATTCGATTCGGATCCAGCCTGGGTCGAGAATTCTACGGGTCCACGGGGGGTGAAGAAGAAAGGGAGGGACCTGGAGAGAGTCTTTGCGGTTTGGAATGCTGCCAGACAAGAGATGAGATGGAAGCGAGCGTCTTGTTTGTCGCGCTCCCTGGCAGCGAAGACGAAGAAAAGGATGGAACGAGTGGAAGACAAGACCCAAAGGCAAAAAAGAATAAAAAAGGAATGTCGCGGTGGATAAAAGAAGAACGAGAGCGATCGCCTGGGCTAAAGAAATAAGAAAGCAGACAAAGTGCGCAGGGCAGGGATCCAGGAACGAACAAAGAGAGAGACGACAGAGAAAATAATGTACCGTACCCCGACCAGGGGGCGTGTACATACGACAGTCGGAGTACAGTACGACCATTTGTCATGGATGTCGGTACCCGTACGAGGTGCTGTGAGACGTAATGGCAGGGCGCTAAGACGGGGAGTCGGGCGCTCTGGAGAGCCGCTGCAGCAGCGCATCTCCAGCGGCTGTTTTAGCAGCACTACAGGCATTGACTGATTGACTGAAATGGGATTTGATTCGATGGCCCTGGGCTGCTACCTCGAGAAAAATGCATCCCGTTTTGGCTTCAATTTTCACATTTGGTGTTAGTCATGTGAAGCTCTCATCAAAGCAAACTTGCCGATGCTCTCACGTATCTTAAAAAGACAGATGTACTCGTATCATCAACCACGCTTCTCACCTCGCACCTCTCACACTCTTTCTCACACTCTCACACGACGCCGCTAACAAACCCACAACGCTGGCGATTGGTCCTGGCAGGGGGAGGCTGAGTCTCTGCTGGTTCCCGTTTCAAGCAACTCTCTCGAACCTAAAAGAGGCGCTGGCATGTGTCGGATTTCCTCTAGCCGCTAAAACACTAGCCTAGCACCAAAGCAGTATCTGGTTTGATTCATCCATGGATCCTTTCACGAGACGCACGACAAAAAAAAAAAGAGAAGAAAAAGTAGCCCGCTTTGATCCAACCCCCCTCCCCTCCCAAGAAGCCAAAGGCGGGCTCCCTCCCGCTCGCTCTCTTTCTCGTGGGACAGTAATCGCACATTTTCCGCCTGCAAAACGAGAAAAAGCCAATGAAAGGACACGGAGCCGGAGCCCGGCGTGCGGAGTACGGAATAAGACGTGCCTGTGCCTGTGAATGCCAAGAGTCCTGCACTCCTGCAACGCGCGTCAGAGATTCACCTCATTTTGTTTGCAGTTCCATGTTCGCTTATTCAGCTTCGTATATTGGCAAACCTTATGCAAAAGAAGAGAGGCATCCAGATGGACATTCACAAATGCTCTTCAGCTTTACAGTGCATCTATGAGATACCGATCTTCGGCCTCCTCTGCAGATCACCAGCATCACGAACCCATCCGCCGGCACCTGCAATATCAACCTTGAATCCATCTGAGCACCAAACCAGTGTATACATGTACCGGTACTTCCCCTAGCAGCGCACATCATTCACTGCGCCAGCCCCTAGAAAAGAAACTGCCGCCTCTGCGCCATCCCCGTCCACCCAAAACTCCCATTCAGGGGGCTTCAATAACGAGCGGCGCCGCCTCCCGCAAGACGTCACTGTGGGCTCCCCGTACTGTGTACTGTTCTCGTACCTGTACAGCTGCAGCCACAGCTGCGGCACACCCCCTCCCAAAGCAGTAAGTGCTACATTTCTGCAACATCTAATCCAATCCCACTCTCCGGCGCAAATTCTTGATGAAAAAACGATATAATATTGCATTGTATAATATTGATTTCTTCCGGGTTTTTGCGGACAAGTACATAGCCTATCCCCGGGGGAAACTGATGCCTGATGCCAATGCTCTCCATAATCAAAACCGCCAAATTATTCTCCGCAGAAAAACGGTGCTCCTCTGGCCAGGGCCTTCTTCGCGTGTAATCCCCGACCCCGAACTCCGGCCTCGTTTCGTCTCGTCTCTTGTCTTGATAATCATAATACCAATCTCATCAGCAAATCCAGACATGTATTACAGTCGACAAACTAATAATACTAATCCTCCCATCCTGCTCAGCTAAGCAGTAGGCCTATATCCCACTTCACTGCACCATCTCACTGCACCAAGATACACGTAAAACCAGCGGATATACAGCTACCCCCCCTCCCCCAAAATCCTCCGCAGATCAAAAAGCCTGCCACTATATCTGTATCTCACCACACAAGTTCTCACCCAGAGAAAAAAAGCCCAACATTCATACACGTACATGCATGCAGATGCGCCAAAATAAAAATAAATGAAAAAAAGCCCTCCCGTTCGGAAAATCGGCAATCTTGCATCTGTGCCAAGGCACGACGCCACACAGTCTGACGCAAACTCCATTGATCCTTTCTCACATCGCCTTCTGTTCTTCAACCACATGACGTTTTACTACCCGACCTTATTTTCTGCATCCAATCTCAAACATTCCACGCCCCAAGAACCAGGACCATCACCAAATGACAGGCGGCAGTGCTCTTCAATCTACGAGTAACATGCGATAGATAGGCTCGTTTCCTCCGCCGATATCTGGCGTATCGCCGTCCTATCGCCTCCCCTCCAATCAGGCTGCGCAGCACAGCCGCAAGAAGAGGCGGCATCGTCACTTACCCCAATAGGAATCTCTTTCAAACTCACCCCCTCGCAAATTCGGTGTCAGGCATCAGGATACAGCCACAGTCGGGACATTCTTGCCGCTGTCAAAACCTTGTATTCCTTCTTCCACGTCTGCAAAAAAAGAAGAAATTACCATGAACAGCAATAAAGGCGATCACAAAGCCACCCTGCGCGATTACGCAAGCTTGCTACTCACTGCGCCCAATTATCTGAGCCATTTTCTTCATACAAGTTTACGAGTACATGAAAATGCATCAATAGCAAAGGTATAGATAGATAGTACTTGTTACATCTGGCGCTTTGCTTCTCCTCAAGCCACCAGCTCTCATGGAATATTCGTACAGCCTCCCCCATCTCCCTCCATCCTCCAATTTCCCTTATTTTACATATATCGTACATAGCTAGTATCGTAAATTATCGAACACCCAGAAGTCATCATAATACCATCAAGCAAGTAAAGTAGCTCGCATCCAACGTTTCGTTATATATCCTCCCTTCCGGGGCATGCTGCCCTTTTCCGTCTATGTGCCTGCACCAGAAATGTATGGGTTGCTTGTTTTGGTTTTGGTTTTGGTTTTGGTAGATTGGATTTAATACACTCATTGATTCGAAATTGCGAAATCTGTCTGTCTCTTGATAGACAAGACAGACCGGTAAAAAGAAGTTAGGGTGGGAGTAGTAAGGTAGGGAGGTAAAGTAGATAGACAGATATGTGAGTTGCATTATTTTTTTTCCGCTGAATCGATCCCTCTCGGCCGTAGCATCCCGCCGTAAATGAAGACAATAAATGAGTTATAATAAGACATGCGTATAAAGACACTATGCTTCGCATTTGACAATTTTGTGAAAATGTGCCGCAGCGTGGCGTGAGCGAAGACGCTCCAATCCTTGGAAAATAAGAAGAATAAAAGACATTGATTTGAATCGTTGTACCAACGCCTGACAAAGTGTGGCCCCTGTGACTGCCGTGCTACCTAGTCTTTTGCAAGCCAGTCGTGACTATGCATCCATATTGTTTTTTTTCATCGCTTCCAGAGACTCCGGATTACCGTCGTGCTCGCTTTTCGCGGTCGCTCGACAACGCCCCATCGGCTTCTTCTCCTCTCCTCTTGCGTCCTCGGTCGTCCCTATGCTCCCTCCGCTGCTCATCCGTACGCTGTGTTCCGTCTCTCGGGTTTCCTCGGTTGGCTCTATTGCCACTCCTTTCGTCCCCGCCTCTATTCCCGACTCCTCCTTCGCCCCTATGCCGCGACTCTCGGCCGCTACTCGGCATTGCTGCCGCATCCCGCGAGCTGCCGTCTCGGGTCGACCTGCGAGCGTCTCTATCTTCTCGAGCCCCGCCCTCAGCGGCATTCGCCATAGACCGCCTCTCTCGGTGCTCGTTGTGCTCCTTGCCTTCTCTCTCGCGCTCTCGGCTGCTTCGACGAGATGACCGCTTGGAGCGATCGCTTCGGCCATCACCACGGTCTCGTCGGCCTCGTTCGTGCTCTCCACGACCTGATCCCTCTTCTCCGTTCGGGCCACCGCTTCGGGCTGGTGAGTCATGCCACTGCGCGTCTGGACGATCAGGTGTAGGTGGAATCACGTCTCCTCCGGCCAGAACTTGAACGTCCGAGTGGCCGAGCATTTGCCGGGGAGGGTTAACACGAGGTCCGCTAGGTCGTCCTTCGTTTGGCATGGCGGCCTGAGCCTGCTGAAGCATATTGTTGATGCCTGCCAACTGTCTTCTTCCACCGCCTGATCTTGAAGACCTGTCACCACTAGAAGCAGGGCCAGTAGGCACAGCAGGCTCCATTGGAAGAGATCCCGTAGAGGCTCTGGGTCCTGACCGCTCTGGATTTCCAGAAGAGTGGCGGCCATGCCCGCTTCCATGCCCGTATGGCGGAGGGCCTGGAGGCGGAGGTGGTGGAGGCGGAGCGTTGGGTCCAGGGCCGCCCATTTGAGCAAGTCGATCAGGGTGAACTCCAGATGAAGCGGCCGCGTTGCCGCCCTGGGCAGGGGGTACATTCTCCTGTGCGGCACCACCAAAGTTCCTCATTCTATCAGGATGCGGTCCGGTTGGAGGAGCTGAGGGAGCTGCTGGCCCATTATTGTTGTTGGGATTGTTGTGCTCATAGCCACCACGACGATTTCGCCCGGATGCAGGGCCTGAAGGGGGCGGCCTTTCGGGCGGCCTTTCTTGAGAAGGTGCCCGGCCTGCGTCAGGGGCTCCGTATCGGCTGTCTGGCCTATTTGACATCACAGGCGGACCTCCTTGTTGGTTATTTCTCGTAGCACCGCGTCCTCGTCCCCGCGGGCCCAGTGGAATGTCCGGAGTGCTTGTGGGCACCGGGTTGAGCCGTCCATAGTTTTGATCTTGATAAGGCGGCGGCCGGTGGTCAACGTCTTGTCCCATTGATCTGTGGAAGCTTGAAGAGGATGCATCCCGCATTTTATCCATGTGGGCTCTGTCTCCATCACGCTCCATCCCCTTATTGCCGCGATAGTTCTCTCCGCCAGCTGGCGAGCGATCGCGGGCATTTCTTCCAGTAGGCCGGTTATCTTGCTGGAAGGGATGCGCGTGCCTATCTTCATATGGTCCAGATGGGGGCCCGTGCTCATGGCCATATCGTCCACCAGCACGTCGAGGAGATTGAGTTCTAGGCCCTCTCTCTCGTCCGTCGTCCCTCACGCGTCCGTGTGCAACATTGTCATCACGATCGTCAATCAATGCGGCCCGTTCGGGGTTGATCGACTCCATTGAATCCTGCGGCCCTGGTCGTCGGCCTCGCGCTCCACGATCCGGCTCTGGACCTCGTCTTGTTCGATCCACGTCATCTTGGGCAAACAGTGCCGCCCTCTGCGGGTTCATCGCTGGTTCGGATGGCTCAGCCGGGCCAGAAGGAGCCGTGGGGATCTGAGCAGATGAATCGTTTAATCTATCTTGCGATCTGTTTGCCCAGGAATCTCTCGGCCAATCACGTTCCTGTTGTCTCGAAGGTCGAGGTGGTAGGTCTGTCGGGCCAACATCTCGAGGTGCCATCTCGTTGCCACGGCGGTCCATGTATTCACGAGACCGATCTGGCCTATCCGCTTCCATGGTTCGGGAATCACGGGGGTCCCTGGCGTCACGGTGATCTTTGCTGCCCTCTCTAGGATCACGATTGTCCCAGTTCTCTCGTGGGTCTCGGCCATCGCGCTGCCTGTGGCCATCTCTGTCTCTCATATCACGACGATCGTGCCGAGGATTCTGAGTATACCGTTCAGGGGTGAAGTGGCTCGGTATAGGAACATCAGGCCTCGTAGGAAGATTGTGCGCTGGCCTATCAGGCAGCACATGAGGGCGAGTATCATTATTTCTAGGGCCAAGAGAGCCTGGACCTTGACCGCCCATAGGAGTACCTGATCGAGGAGGTCCGGACACGTCTTCCCGAGACATGGAAACGTCCCTTTTAGGGCCGGATGGCTTAGCAGGCAGAGAGTCCTTTGGCAGGGCAGAAGTGGATTGTGGTTTCCCATCTTGAACCTCTCCGTCCTCTCTTTCCGCTGTAGCCTGTCTGTTGGCTGGGGATCTGTAGGTTTGGGGTGTTAGTCGGAGAGAGATTGATTAAAGCCCTTCTGTTGGGCAGAGACATAATATTCCAACGTACCTCGCTGGTTGTGGCTGAAAATCCGGGGCTGAAGGTCGAAGGTTTGATGCCGCTGACTTGTCGGCTTCGGATTGAGAAGCGCCGCCCTTTTTTATATTAGTATTTGTTAATTGCACATGCAGTGCTGGCGCAAAGTAAACTCACCGCATTGGGTCGAAAGGCCTGAACCATGACCCATTTGGATTTCCTTTTCTGCAGCTCCGACATGGCTCCTTGCGCAGCCACGGATAGATCCACTCGGTGGCCCTCCTCATTCTCAGCTGCTGTCTTGGATGCAGCCTCTTGTTTGGTAATCTTTTGGAGTTGCTGTGTGAATTGGGTGGCCATGAAATCAATGGCAGGGAAGTAATCCAAGACGGCCTTGAGAACAGTAAGAGCGTTTCTGATGTGCATCCACTCTGTCCCGGCTAAACAACTCTTGAGCGCTGTATTCAAGTTCTTATGCCAACGGAACAGGAGATCTTTGAACTGAGCATGCTCCATCAAAGTGTCCGGTTCCCCGTCCTCCTTGAGACTGACAGCGAATCCAAGATATGGCCGGTCACTAGGCCCCTTGGCCTCTTTATCAAATGCACCCAAGCGAGGCTGATCTTTGCTTGGCCTACCCTTCTCGGTCGACTCATTCTTATGCCACCTGGAGAGATCTCGAAGTATCAAAGTTATGAATCGCCCAAGGTACTCAGCCTCCCTGACGGAGCTGGTGAAGATTAGAGATCGCAACCTGTTTGCGTTGAAGAGTCGGTCGTAGAGGGACATGAGCTTGAAGTTGGGCGCCCTCAGTTCGTGCAACGCAATGATGAATTTGTAGGTGTACTCTGCATCCGCCGGAGAGAGCAGTGCCCGAGGAAGGAAGCATTGCTCCAGGAGAATGTCAGAAAGGCCGTCGGTCTTGATCTTGGGGTCAGGGGATATCGACTGGAATTGCTCGGTCAAGCATTCCATCCACTTGATTTTCCGTTGGCGGTGCTCCTTGAGCTCCATAGAAAGGCTGAGCTGCTGTTTCAAGAGTTCCTGTCTCTTTTCATTCTTTCGCTCTTGGCCTCTACGGGACATGTCTGATCGGTCCCTCAGGATGGCTTGACCTTCGCTCTCAAGACGGTCCTTTTCTTCCTTGTACATTTCCTCGGGACAGAACAGATCGCCGAGCTGCAGGGCCCAGAAGACAGCATAGAGTTCTGGATTAATCTTTTGCCAGACTTCTGGTCGTCCAGTCTCTTTGAGAACCTCCACAATAGGCTGCAGAGGTGAGAGCGTCAACGCCAAATCGTCGAATTTCTGCTTGTTTGTTGTATCAGCTGTGGAACGCGGGCCGGGTGAAGGGTCATCAATTCCCACCTGTTCATCGTTTGTGGAAACGGCCAGACCCGATTTGTCCTTGGACTCTTCGCCCATGGAAATATCTCCCTCCTTGTCAGTAGCCTCCTGTTGTGCTGGCTGTGTGTTCTCCTTTGAACTTTCCGCTTCCTTTTGGCCCCAGGGATATAGTTTGTGAGAAAGGCTAGACCTTCCAATCAAGAAAGCAATGCTCGTATCCAAACCATAGGAACTAAGCAGTTCATTTATAGAGGGAACCAGAGCATCAAAAGCTGACGGCTCAAGGTTGCTCCAGATGAAGTCGAGGTACTGTACTAGAATCTGATGAGAATCGTCTACCAGAGCTGACAAATACTTGATATGTGCCTCGTCTTCGGGAACCTGGTATATCGCTGACTGGCGATACTGTGCAAGATTGAGAAGCACTCGGGCGGCTAGTTTAGAGTCGGTGAGCGCCTGTATGAGTCGTTTGGAGCTCCTAACGCTGTCAAAACGTTTATCCTGGCCTCGAATCAGCGTATGGCGGCGCAATCGGTCTCCACCAGCCATGGATAGGATCTGGGCATCAGTAAAATCCACTGAGTCGACAATACCACCCATGGAGTTGATAAATTCTTTCAAGATGATCAAATCGGTGGAATTGCCACGTTGGAGCTGGTCATTGACGTATTGGAGGACTGGAATAGGGTTGATGGCGGAATAGCGTTTGAAGATTTTACCAGAGAATCTGGATAGCGCTTGAAGCCATTTGCTAGTAGTGAGCGCGTGGTCGGCCTGAGTGCGGCTTCGAGATTTGCCAAGCGAGTTCATCAAAGACCAGACGAGGACATCGTAGGAGAGGTCGGTAAAGTACTTGGCGCATTCGACAAAGCCTTCAATCAGATTGGGGTACGACTCGAGCTGCTCAAACGCAACTCGAAAGACGACTCCAGGAGAAGAATAGCTCGTTTTGGCAAGCTGCTTGGCCATCTCGCTGATGTTGGTGAGCGATAATCGTTTCATGGTTCCTCGTGTGTCTGCAGTAGCACGAGCGAATGCTAATCGCATGGCGGGCAGACGGGATATCTGTCCTTCAAACCATTCGGCATAAATAGAGTATCGCGTTGTCAGCGGGTACCGGCGGAGTAACTCCCAAACTGCGTTTACGACGGAGACATTAGCCTTGGTATGGCTGAGAGCAGGCACGAGAAGCCTGCGAAGGAGGTCATGCCATCGGGCATAGTTGGACTCGGAGGTATCTTCAGTCAAGCTTTTGGCTCCAATGCTAGCCAACTTGGAAAGTAGTGTTTCGTCTTTGCCAATGTTGACACCAGATATGTTGAGGAAAGTATTGCACAGCGTGAAGATGTCGTCCACAGTTTGACAGACTGGGATGTTGTCGGCCCACTCATCCCAGTAGAATCGGTAGTTCTGGCTCTCACTTGTGTCCCATTTATCGGGAAATGGCCAACGCCAGATTTTCTTGACGGGTAGCCTGACGAGTCGAACACTCCCCTTTGCAACACCGGTCTGGTCCGCTGAGAATATTTCCTTGGTTGGGCAATCGGCTCCACCAAAGGGTTTTGGGCGGCTGTCGTTGAAGACTTTTTCCATGGAGACGTGTAGCACGCGGTGAATTCGGGATAGGACTTCGGGGAATACCTCTGGAATCCATGGAAACTTTCCAAGAATGAATAATGACTCTGGAATGGCTCCAATTGTTAAAAGTTGAATAAGTAGCCTCACTTTTTGCTCCAATGGCTCCGGAAGATTCTTTTTGTCCTCAGTGGCTTCAGTATTAGATTGCTTCTGCTCAGGCTCAGCTTTTTTCAGGGGCTCTCGTCTGGGAGCATTAGATTGCATAGGGCTATCGTCGTCGCCCTGGGGAAGAACGCCAGCCATGAGCAGAGCGTTCATAGGACCGCCACGCGACGCCTTCTCCTCCTCTTCAATTAATTTTGTTTGCTCTTCGCGAACACGCTCCATGTTGTCGTCAGGGGGTGAGAGATGAGGATAGAGGTCAGTGAGCGAAATGAAGCCGACTTTGATGAGGAGGGCCGCCAAATAGAGCAAATTGGCAGGTAGCACGTCGGTTTTGTCCCTTAGCTCGCTGTTATAGAAGAGCAGTTTGAATCCCAGGAGCTGCGCAGCAACCTTATTGCCTGGCGGTGGGAGGGTTTTCGTTTGGTCCATCCATTGCTGCTCAATATCGGCAGCCGATTCACTGGCGTTGCCGTTTGTGAGCTTGGGTCGGTAGGATGCCAAGTTGGATGTTCCGCGCCCGCCAAGTTCGAAAAACGCTGCCAAATGGACTTCGCGTGCTCGAGCCCAGAATTCAGTATCTCGGGCAAATCTCTGCTGTGCGTTGGTTTCTTCATCTTCTTCGGTTGTATTCCAATGAGGATAATCTGGCTGGGCCCAGGTCGGTAGGCCACCGGTGTAAACCATGGAGCTGAGTACAAGATGGGAGCGTGGCCACCAAGAACTAATTCGCAGAAATTTGACAAAAAACTTGAACTGCTTAATCAGAACGGCGGCAGCAACGTCGAGAGTGACGTCGAGGACTCGACCAACGTCCAAGTCGAAGGTTCCAATCAAAGCCTTGACCCTCTCAAACGTTTGTTCTGCAAGCTCAGGTGAGGGCGATGGTATACTGCTAGTCGTGAAGAGCTCGGTGACGAGCTTCGAGTATCCCTCCGTCTCCTCCCGCAAGAGATTGTAGTTTGCCTGTCGATAGAGTAGGTTTGTCGCTTGCCTTACACCTAACCTAGCAAAGGTATCCCTGATAAGGCCAAGCTGCTGAAGCAAGGGGGCATCAAGCACTTGTCGCATAAGCGCGGGAGAGACTTCAGTGGCGATGAGAAAATCACGAAGAGCCGGACGATACAAGTCGGGCTCATTGTCCATAACAATGGCCAGCGAGTCGAGGAGTAGCGTGTGGGGAGCCACGTAGGAATCCTTAATACCATCTGTCGTTTCATCTCCCAGAATCTCCTTGACGCATCTTCCGGCGTCAGTGGCCTCCAACCGATTGTCAACAACAGCATGGATGAATTCTTGGAACAAGCTAGATAGCTCCGTGATGTCGACATCTTCTCGCGACTGTATGCCATGTTGCACAATCTCCTCTCGCCCACGTTCTGTCCACGATCGGATCTTTTCCTCTGTGAGATTATCATAGTGATAATTTGATCCAGCTGGAGGGCCGCTTTCCGATGTAGGTTCAGGCGGGGGGATGTTGGTCGGCGGAGGTGAGGCAGGCGGAGGTCGTGAGAAGGCAGGCGGCGGAGGAGCAGGAGGTCTGGACGCTGGAGGGGGGTTGGATGCTCTCGGAGCTGCTGGAGATGGCTGCGGTGCCTGCTGAGAGGAGGATGAGCTGGGCCTTCGCGATGCGGGAGGCTGGTTTTGATTTTGATTTTGGTTTTGGTTTTGGCTCTGATTTTGATTTTGATTCTGATTCTGGTGCTGGTTCTGCTGATAGTTGTTGTGAGGACCACGATTGTTGTGGCCACGCGACGGGTTCCGTTGATTGGCACCCCGATGCGCTCCCCGGCCTCGGCCTCGGCCTTGGCCCTGGTTCATGTGGTTCATGGTGTCTTCTCGTTCGTGAAGCGCAATAGCGGCGTCGCTGGGATTGTGTGGCGATGGTCTGCCTCCTTCGCCTGATGATCGATCGAGCCGCTTGCGCTTCTGCGGCATGACGCTCGAAGATGTTGCAAGGGATCGGCGCGTGCTATACCATTAGCGGCGGGTTCATGGGACCATCTGCAGGCAATTCCAAGTGTTGTTTTGAGGGGAGAAGAGGCGAAAACGCGGCGGGATGGACGAAGCTGCGAATGTTAGGGGCCTGGGCGGTAGCTGGCTGTGATAAAATGCTGAAGAAAAAGAGTGAAGGCTACAGCAGGCAAACGAAAGGGAAACAAAAAAAAATCCCAAAAGGTAAACGGAGAGGCTTGAGCACAATTCGGGCAGGGCAAGTCGAATCGCGCCGAGATTCCGCAGAGCTGAACAAGGCCTTTCACAGCCCGCGTCCTGAGGCAGGTTTTGATGCTGAAAAGCTGCACGTCGAACCAAAATCCAAGTTTGAAATGCTCCGCGTGAAGTCGTGAAGCTGCGCTCCCAGCAGCGGTGCACGGACCACGGCAGCCTTGCGACTAGAAATTCAGGTACAAGCACAGTCAAGTGGAGGACAGAAAAACCGAGACCAAGAAGATATTAAACGCCCACGCGTTGAATTATACGCCTGTTTATAAGTATCTGCTATTCATTATATTTTCCCTAATATTTACTACTATATTTACATCTTCCTAATAGCTGCTACTATATCCATATTTCTCTCGTAAATGCTGTTGTAGCTCTAGTAAAGGATGCACTTAGTCATTTTGCTGTCTCGTCTTTTCTGTCCTCCACTTGCACAGAGTATGAATCACAAAGTAGCTCACGTGATGCTGCGTTAGCACGCTTACTAACGAGTCGGTATAGTAATCTGACCTCCAACAAAGAGCCGGGGGTTGGAATTGCGCCACGGCTCTTTGAAATTCTCATCCTCCACAAATTCACTTGGCACATATTATATCTGCTCTTATTCACTCTTCAGCTACTGCGTTTGTATACATCACGAGGCGTTTTGACTTCCATCGTTCGGTTGCCGCTCAATTTTTGATCTGGGTTCAGGTCCCGGGTATCCTGCTAAGCGTTTGCATGGTCTGCGCTGCAACTCCGAGAACGGAGGCCGAGTCATTACTAGTTATAGGTACATATCACCTGCAGTTGTCAAGATGAGTGAGACAAAAGGTGTCAATGGTGATGCCAAAATGAAATACGGTCAGTACAGCATATCGTTTCTATATACGTTCCGACACTATTTACTTCCTTGGCCCTCAATTTTGTTCTTTTCTGCTTCCCCCCTCCTGGCGATCCTCGGTCAAGTGGCCAAGCCGGTCGTCAGTTTTGGGTTACGAAATTTGATGTAAGATTTTATGACAAGAGTGGTGGCTGAATACCTGCAAGAAAGAACCCAGTCGCAGCCTGAGAACCCCTTTGCGGCTCTCATCCCCGACCAGCAAATAGCCATTGTTCCGGAATTTACACTCGAATCTGGAGTCACGCTATACAATGTTCCCGTTGCATACACCACCCGCGGCCGGCTCTCGCCATCTGGTGACAACGCCATGGTGATTTGCCATGCCCTAACCGGCAGTGCTGATGTGAGCGACTGGTGGGGTCCCCTGCTTGGTGGTCCAGGTAGGGCTTTCGATACCTCGAGGTTCTTCATCGTGTGCATGAACAGCTTGGGTAGCCCCTACGGCACAGCAAGCCCCGTCACGGCCAAGGATGGCGACCCCAAGAATGATCGCTATGGGCCCGAGTTTCCTCTCACGACAATTCGAGATGACGTGAAGTAAGACGCCCCTTTTGTTTTTTTTTATTGCCTCCAACCCCAGTCAACACGGCACAGAGGGCTAACCTGGAAACCAGCCTACACAAACTCATTCTCGATGACCTGGGCGTGAAGCAAGTGGCTGCTGTCATCGGGGGTTCGCTCGGGGGCATGTTCGTGTTGGAGTGGGCATATTTCGGAAAGGACTACGTTCGCTGTGTCGTGCCCATTGCCACGTCTAGCCGGCACAGTGCATGGGGCATCAGCTGGGGAGAAGCTCAACGCCAGAGCATCTACGCCGACCCAAAGTATGATGACGGCTATTACCCGTTTGACGATCCGCCTGTGACCGGGCTAGGTGCGGCTCGGATGTCTGCCCTACTCACCTATCGCAGTCGCAATTCGTTCGAGTCCCGGTTTGGCCGGAACATTCCCGACCCTTCAAAAGTACAGACGATTCGAGAACGGCCGCGTCCCAGCACCCCATCGGAAGCTCATTTCCACATTCATAATGATGGTCACAACGTCAAGCGCACATCAGTCTCACGCAAGAATAGCCACAATGGGTCCGGAACCAGCAGCCCGGGTTCGCGATCAGCCGAAAATGCTGACCCACAGTTTCACGGCCCTGGAAATGACCAAGAAGAAGAGAGCCTGACTGGAGGAGACAAGATGCCTACGTCGACGTACTTTTCCGCGCAGTCGTATCTGCGCTACCAGGGGAAAAAGTTCGTCAAGCGCTTTGACAGCAACTGCTACATTGCTATGACGCGGAAGCTTGACACGCATGATGTGTCTAGGGACCGGGCGGCAACGATCGCCGAGGCGCTGGCGCTAATTGAACAGCCATTGCTTGTACTTGGCATCGAGAGCGACGGGCTGTTTACGTTTGCCGAGCAGGAGGAGATTGCGCAGCACGTAAAGAATGCACGACTCGAGCGGATCGACAGCTCCGAGGGGCATGACGCCTTCTTGCTGCAGTTCGAGCAAGTGAACCGTTACGTGCTGGGATTCCTGAAGGAGATTCTACCTGATATCATGTCAGTCGAGGGTGGCGCCCTAGAGGAAGTCGGCGTGGGCCAGCTGACGAAGTCGAGCACGTTCGGCGAAGCTGAGGTGGATGATATTACTGCATGGTAACGATGCATCTTGTTAGTCTACGACCTAGTATTCGGGTTCGACATGGTAGTGACATTAGTACTGGATACAGAACTTTGCATCATCTCAGAACTGCAAGGTACATACTTGCTGTAGATATCTTGGCACGTTGCTAGTATAGATAGCGGCTCATCAAAGAGCCACGGGTAAAATATTGGGCAATACTACGATTACGAGTACAGCATGTACATACTGTTGTGTAGTTCCTGAAACACAATAAGATGTTGGGGATGCAGGGCCAATATACGGCAAGGGATCCCGTCACATGTGTGAGTGTATGGCTGTCGAGACGGAAGAGAGCCCTCGGAGGATTTTTGGCACCCGGACAAGGGGAGCAACGAATTATTGAAAGTCGGTTAATCTGCTCCGTAACGCTGCGACGCTGATTTACCACATGGACGGGTTTCGCTCCGAGTGAGGAGTAAAAAAGGACGAAAGCATTGATGGCGTTTGGACCAGGGGCTAGGATCCGGATCCTCAGTCTAGCTTCAACCTCTCTGGCTTTCGACACGGCCCTATTAGGTGAGCTACAGACAGTGGACCCGAGCTGCCGTCGCTACTTGCGTCTGTGTCTGTGCTCTGCTCTGTATTGAGCATCAAAAGGCGATGACTGCATAATCCGAGCATGCCTGTATGTACTGACCGGGGGGATGGATGACCCAGTCTGTTGCGTCCCCAGACGGCTGAAGTCGTATTTGCGAGCATGATGCTGGGCGGAGCTGAACGGAAGGAATACCATCGGATTCCCGCAATCGTCTGGCTCGACACTGGAAGCTTCAGGCAAGGCTTGCGGCGCTTGACTCTGGAACGCGCGAGAGCCGCACGAAACAATCTAGATGCCTTTGCGCTGTGTGGATTCTACCAATCAGCGATAACGGCGATGAGTTGACGGCAATTTTGCCTTTTTCCCGCGCCCCCTTCTAGCAACTTGTGAGATGCTTGACACTTCGCAAACAGGAAAATGGAATTGGAATTCCGTCTGATTGGTACAAAAGAGTCAAAGCTCCTCCTCTCCATCGGTTTATCCCCGCTAGCACATGATTATTGAACAGGGCGTGCCATGCGTCCCCCGTCGCTCTTCTTCCCACAGGACCGGACAGCTGAAGCAACACGAGCAAGATCGGGACTGGGAGCCCCCTGATGCAATGCAGGTCTCCATTGTGGATGGCACAGCAAGTGTCCCGGGCCTTGATCAAGGTGCTGACAGCTAAGCTATGCGACGACGAGACGGAACCCCAGATCAAGTTGTATGCACCGGCCGTAGCACGATGCGATGCGATGCGATGTGATGCAAAAAACCCTGGGAGTGACATGACCCGGCGTGGTAGCCATGTGTTTTTTTTCTATCGAATCGCGATTCCGCTCCCCACGCAGCATCTCGCTTCGAAGTTCTGGCGGCATGCACCCAGCCTGACGAGATTCACAAGCCACAGCTCGCTCCCACGTGGGGTGCAACGGCGAAATGCGCAGCTGGGAGAACCGACGGCCAGCCAAGCGGGCGTAGGGCGTGGCTAGCAAGGGGCGATCCTTGCTGGCGTCAGATGTAGAGTGCATGAACCTATCAGGGCAGCAATTCTGCAGCAACGAGGCCAGCCTGATTGAGGCTGGTTTGCTGATTCGACGATAACGTTACCGGCAGCGCGACCTACCTACTTTGGTACGGGTACAGTATGTACGGTGCCTGTATGTAATGATGATTGATCAGTGGTATTGTATTGATGTATTGTACATGTTACGAGTGGTACTGTGCATGCATGGTATATCCAGGACTCATGCCGCATCCGGCTCTCCGTGCGAGAATTTAGGATCCTTCAATTAATCCATGGATGTCGCTCCGGATCGGCGGAGCAGCGCTGCTAAGGCGTTGACGAGTTCATTCTGGCGGTGTATGGGCTTGTCGTCTCTCTGTCGCCGCTCCTCTCATGGGTACAATATTATGCGAAAAAAAAAAAGACATTCTGTCAAGTTAATCTCGCACGTTGCCACTCCACTGCGCTTGGCGTGCGCGAGTCAATAAAATGGCGTGTCAAACGTATTGCGTGTGTGTGCACCGGCCCGGTGATGGAAAGGGAATAACGGGCGAGAGACGCAGCAGAGGAAAAGAAGAAGAAGAAAATCGGGCTTCTCCAGCTTCGATTCGACATGGAAGGCGGGTGCTGCGGAACTAGTGGCGAGCCGTTCGCCTGATTTGCTCAATCCAAAGGCGATTGGAGAAAAAAAAGGAACTTGATGGCTGCGTGCCACTGGAAGTTAGTTGCTGGCTAGTGCTGTGGCAGCGAACAGGCACAGGCGTTCTGGAAGGGCTTCAGAACCTCGAGAACGCTGCGAGCCTCTGACTCGGAGCGCTGCAGAGTCCACAGGGGGCTTGCGCTAGGGGGCATAGGGCAACTGGCCAGAGCGTTTCTGGTGCGGGCGGAGGGTCGGCAAAAGGTCGCTGCGGGCGCCCATTGGCTGGCGGGCTCCAGCACGTGCAGTAGTCGAGGCGATCCACACGCAATCAATCAATCACCATCCGCGGGCAGGGGAGAAGCCTTTTGCTGAGGATTTCGGCAGCAGTGCCTATCCAGTCCAGTGGGCTTGGCTTGGCTTGTTGAAAGAGGGGCCGGACGACGAGACGGAGGCTAGAAGCTTGCGAGAGGAGAGAGGGGGGGTGAGTCGCGTTATGTCCATTCTTTCTGCCGTGCTCTGTCAGTCAGTGTCTGTCTTGTCCCCTGCCCTGCCTGTCTCTGCCCTGCTCCGCCTTGTTCTCTCTCTCCATTGATGTTACTGTCACTGTCATTGTATTGATGTTATGCTGTGCTGACTGATTTACGGAGACCAGACCCAGACCAGATCAGACCAGACCGGGGCACGACAAGACGAGACGGACGACCCAAAGAAAAGAGAAAAGACGTCAACTCGTTGCTTGTACGTAACTCGAACCAGCTCGCTCGCTGACCTGCCAGGCGAACCTCCTCAGCTGTCGAACCTTGGCAGCCCTTCCATTCTTTCGCCGGGGCTGGTGGCGGTTCGCGGTGGCTCCATCCATCCCATCCACTCGGCCGCATGTACGAGTCTCCATCCATCCAGCAAACAAAAGACCAAGTCGTCCCTCTTTTGCGTTTTGCCTCGTCTCACCCACCCGAATCCTGACTCCCGAGCAGCGCCTCCGTTCCATCTGGCTAGCCCTTCTTTCGGTGTCTAGCGCCTGATGGCTTACAGTTACAGGTCCATCCTCGGATAGAGACAGCCTGAACCTGAACTTGCAACACATCATCTACTGTACGAGTACGGCTCGCCCATCGCCTTGATAAAAGCAATCACCCGGCTCATCCTTTCAGCCTTACGCCAAGCTGCGGCGCACGCATTGTCCAGCCTTGAAAGCGGCCTACCAGTCTTTCGCACATGCGGTCCATACCGGAATCCTTCTGCTTTCCGATATTTCCTAGCCCACCATCGCCGAATTGCAAATCCCAGCAGCCTGTTGCCTGGCTCGACATTCTTCTTTACACGACTACGAGGGAGGCTCATCATTAACACGACATCTACGAGGCCACGATTCTCCCGCTGTTAAGCTCGAAACGGCAGCTTCTTATCAAATCTCCCCCATCTGTCGTCGCCGGTCCCCCATGTATTCTCCGTAGCGGCAACCAGGGCTCGTCCTTGCTATCCAACTGAATCATCTCAACGTCCATCCGCAATGCCTTCCTACATCGATGGCGAGATGCTGCCGCCGCCAGCAGCATCAATCCGTGGCCGCGACCACCAAACGTATGGCGGCAACAATGCTTTTCACAACTTCTACAACGACTATTCACACATTACCGATCCCAACCTGCGGAGACGTCTGGCCTTGTCCGAGATTGACAAGGTCCCTTTTGGATTATACCGTACGTCCCAACTCGCCAGCACTGGAGTTGCGACTGGTTGTCAACATGGTTGCAAAAATGGTAGTTTTGTATCTTACTGACCCAACTTTAGATGTCCGAGCCGTCCTGGTAGCCGGAGCTGGATTCTTTCTCGACTCCTACGACATCTTCGCCATCAACCTCATTACTACCCTCCTTGGGGTCGTCTTTTACAGCAGCGATAGCTCTCTCAACGGCTACGGGGGCAACGACGGAATTCTACCCGATCCTGTCAACCAAGCGCTTAAGGCCTCGACCAGCGGCGGGATTGTGCTGGGAATGATAATCTTTGGCTGGCTTGCCGAGTTAGTTTGGCACCAACACGATGGGAAGGAGCTGTTTTCTAGGATGGGTTGTGCTGACGGGAATCTGCGGCTTAGTGCGCTTGGCCGACGCCGTATGTACGGCATTGAGCTCATCATCATCATCATTGGCACATTTGGCTGTGCGCTTGCCTCTCCGAGTCCCACGATTAGTGCTGCCGGCTTGCTGGTATTCTGGCGCGTCATGATGGTATACAAGACCTCCACCCACCCCCTTCAATCCCGCTCTTCCGCGGCATAACAAGACTAACGCGGCTCCAGGGCATCGGTATTGGTGGCGATTACCCCCTTTCCTCAGTCATCACATCAGAGTACGGAATTTATCCGAAATGTCGCATCTCCCAGCATAATCACTAACTGTGTCTAGGTTTGCGCCGACACGCTGGCGTGGGGCCATGATGGCTGCTGTCTTCTCCATGCAAGGCCTGGGTCAGCTTTTAGCCTCCATTGTTGCGCTTATCACTACAGTGGCGTTCAAGAAACATTATATCGACATTTCGGCCGAAGGAGCCTGCGATTTGGCATGCAGGGAGGCCGCTGATCGATCGTGGCGAATCATTGTTGGCGTTGGGGCCATCCCTGCCGTCCTGGCCTTGTACTATCGTATCACCATCCCTGAGACACCTCGCTACACCTTTGATATCCAAAACGACATTGAAAAGGCTGATGCAGATATCCGAGCCTACGTGTCGAGCCGGCCAAAGGGCGACTTTGGCTCCATGAAGCGATCCCGATCGGGGACCATGACTACCGAGCAACCACTCGATGTGCCGCCGCCTTCGTGGCCAGACGTGATGAGCTATTTTGGCCAGTTGAAAAACTTCAAAGTACTCGTTGGCACAACCATGTCGTGGTTCTTTCTGGTGCGTCTCGACTCTTTTTATTCAGCTCTCCCCATCGCCCATTTTACTAACCTGATTACAATGAATAGGACCTCGCATTTTATGGTCTGGGCTTGAACAATACCATGGTCCTTAGTGCCATTGGCTATGCCACTGGACGCACACTGTATCACAAACTGTACAACCAAGCCGTTGGAATGATCATACTCGCGTGTGCCGGGTCCATTCCTGGCTACTGGGCTGCCGTCTTCACCATCGACAGCGTCGGCCGCAAGCCCCTTCAGTTCACCGGCTTTCTTCTGCTCACCGTCATATTTTGCATCCTCGGGTTCTACTTTCACCACTTGAGCGAAGGCGCGATGCTCGCCCTCTACATTGTTGCGCAGTTTCTCTTCAACGCCGGCCCCAACACGACTACCTTTATTATTCCTGGAGAATGCTATCCTACACGATATAGATCCACTGGCCACGGTGTTTCCGCAGCTTCGGGTAAGATCGGCGCCATTATCGCCCAGGTCATCAGTATCCCGATTCTGAGGAAGGACTCCCCTCCCAACTGCTCGGGGAACCAGTGCTCACCACACCTGAATCGCCTTTTGCAACTTTTTGCCCTGTTTATGCTCCTGGGCACGCTAGTCTCGCTTTTGGTACCGGAGACAAAGGGAATGACGTTGGAGGAACTTTCGGGCGAGGCCCGCACCAGCTACAACGCCGGATGCAACGGCAGTATCAACATGACTTCACCTCGACTGCGGCCGTGGAATCCGTTCAGCGGTGGCCGGCCGGCCGGGTTTTTCTATCCGCGAGCGCACGGTATCAGCACATTTGGCAACGGCCGACGCTCCCCTCGGGTTGGCATCATGGAGTCCCCTGAGATATTCGCCCAACACGATCCATCCCAACAGAGGACACGCTTCTGGCGGAGACGAAACAGAAAATCTCAAGCCCGAAGCGATAGAACGGACGAGATTGCCCTTAGCCGTCGCCCGAGCAGCTTCCACGAAAATGCTGGCTCGGACGAGATTACGCTGACGGACGGCTTCATGGCACCGGGCGGGGCGAGCTCGTCGCGATTCCGACCACAATACGCGCAACAAGAATTGCCTAGCTGGGGAGCAGGCTGGGGACGAATAGACAGGGGAGGGCCCCCTCCTCTGGCGACATCAATGCAGCTGCAAGATGTCGGATCACTTTTGAAAGACTGATAGAGCTGTTTCATTATTAGAGAAAGAAGAGACTACTTCTTGTTGTCTCACGGAACATATACCATTACCATGTATATATGTACATTCATCAGAGCGATGGGCGTTTTTTTCTACTGTACCCTTATTTTTCAGGGTATATGGGGTTGTACGATTGACGAATCTGGTCCTGTTATTTTATTGTCTCCTTTCCCTTTCCTTTCCTGTTTATACACTTTTCTTTTCTTTTCTTTCTTTTCCTTATTTTTTTGGAATCATTGGAATGGATATACCATTTGAGAAAGTCACTTGCTTTACCCCAGGGGGTGGTAATGAGGCTGCAGAGCAGAGTAAGAAGGATAGGATTGGGTGGGCTAGAAGCATCTACATGCAAACAGAAAAAACGAGGCGAAAATCGCCCGATGGCTTGCTTGGTTGTGGGCTGTTGTTGGTTTTTTTTTTCTTTGGGCATGCAAATAGAAGAAAGAGAATTTTCGTTGCTCCACTTGCAATGGAACAGACATGATTCGAGTTTTTGGCTGCCTTGTGACACATCGTTTGGGTGTAGAGCCGTGTGACAAATTGTTCGGGGGTAGATTTATGTAGAACTACTGCAAGGGACTTGGTAGCGTGTAATAATGCAGCTTAAGGCACTTGGCTTCATTAACTCACAATAGAAGTATGCTGTTGCAGATAGTAGTTTACTGTACTTGCTTTACCTATCCGGCCACCGAGAGTCTCTTTAACATGGGTTACTGCAATCAACAATGTGTAAAACAGAAGTGGTTTAGCCAAATAAGTAGTATTTCACATTTCTATAGGCTATCGTGGGACACCCCAAGCACGAATGTTGCTGCTAGCTGAGCTCAGCTGGTTTCCTCCATAGCCTTTTGGTTACCGAGGCATCCCACATAGCGTCACACATTGCGACTTTTTCAACCACTTAGGCACTGTGCTTGATGACCTTTTCCTTGAATCCAATACTAGTTGACACAAGCTTGTTAGAATTCTTATCGCCGTAACCACTGAGGGAGAAGGAAGACAAAGGGAAGTCATTGCAAGGTACGAGGGTAGAGGGAGTAAAATAAAGAAATGTACTAAAACTTACCCGTACTTGGCCAACTCCTTAATTAGCGGGTTGTTGATCTTGGCGGTCATGGGAGCAATGACACCCTTCTCGGACAGGGTTCCGTCGAGGATCTGCTTGGCGGCTATAGGTGGCAAACACGAATCAGTGAGCTATTCCACCCCTTCTAGTCTTCTTTTTTCTTCTTTCGCATTTTCACGACGCAAACATGTACGTGAGGGAAGTAGATTTCTTGTAACATACCGATACCCGCGGGAATTCCTACGAGTTTACTCATCGAAGAATATCCTCCTGAGCCAGTGGGAGCGCCGTAATCGGCGAGGGTGGAGGTTCGGGTCTCGCGGCTGCCGTCCTTGTTCTCGATTTCAAACTTGTGCTGGAGCATCTATAGGGGTTGACGTTAACGTGTGCTGTTTCTCGTCGATGTAAAGTGGGTCAAAGACTTACGACAAAGTCACGCTCGCCCTCCTCGTACTGCATCTTCTCCTCGAGAGTGGCGCAGAGGGTGTCGAGGGGGTTTCCGCGGGGGGTGATGTTGGCATCGGAGAAAATGCCGACTGTGTCACGATGTTAGCAACTTCTTCTACTTTTTGCCAAAACCAGGCGATGTGCCAGATGATATGGTAGAGCGTTGTGTCAGAGTTAGAGGGGAATGGTTAACATACTCCACTTGAGACCAGAGATCAAGCGAGCCTTCTCCTCGGCGTCCTTGAAAGTTGCCTTGGATGAGACGGCGGCAACGAGATCAGCTTCGCTAGATGAGGAGGCGTTGAGGAGCTTCTGGGTAGCCTCCTTCCAGGGAATGGGCTGCTTGAAGTAGTCCTGCTCATCGTCGCTGAGGAAGCCAGTGTCCACGAGAACCTTGATGAATTCGGGGAATCCAGCATATCTCAGAGTCTGAAACGTTGAATCTTAGTATCACGATAATCTTGTGAGAGTGATTTTGTGCCTACTCCACGGATAATGGTCTGTGCCTCGGGGATGTTGTAGCGCTCCTTGTAGATGCTTGAGTCGCGGTTGGGGTAAGCGACGAAAGCATAGCCTGAAGATTGTTAGAGCGTTGTAAACAATGAGGAGTCAGTTATGTAGACTTACCAGGGTAGATGTGGTAAGGCTTAGCAGTTGCCATCAGTTCTACGTGTGACAGTGTTAGCATTTTTCACATCTTTGCCATTTTGAGACACCAGATGTAATAGTGGTGTATGGCGGGATTCACTGACCGGGACCGGCAACATTGACGAGCTTTCCATCCTCCCAAAAGGTAGCAGCGTTGCGCAGGGCAAGCAAAACACCTCGGGATCTGATTATATCAAGGTTAGTATAGACTTTGATAAGAGCGCATCTCGATTGATTGCTGGTTGGACGATTCGGATGCCATATTGGGTGCTTTCACTCAAATCAGAGCAGAAGCGGTAGGGACCACTTACGACCAGGAGAACCTTGAAATCACGCAATGTTAGCTATTTCTCTTATGACAGATGCGTTGGGGACCTGTTGGTGCGCTTACTTGTATCCAAGAGGGTTGTCTGAGTCTTCAGGAGCTGGGCTATTGAAAAGTGTCAGCGGGAAATCCCCGATTGTCGCATGTATAGTAATATTTACAGTCCGCCACAGAAGCTCTTGAAGCTCAGGACCTTGCCACCGGCGGCGTGGACATTGTCGATGGTGTCGACGGCGCTGAGGTGGTCGATACCGGGGTCAAGCTACGCAATCTCTCAGCATCTTTCCATCGTCCTAATACAAGCACGACTTACACCAATCTCGTTCATGACGGTGATGCCAGCATCCTTAGCCTGCTGGTCAAGCTCCATCATGGCCGGGGAGACGTAGCTGGTGGTGACGACATTCTTCTTGTTGCGGATGGCGGACTTGATGACGGCGGCGTGGTATGTGTAGGGGATCAAGCTAATGACCAGGTCGTGCTGGGCAACGGCAGCATCGAGAGCCTTTTCGTCGTTGACGTCGAGGGAGATGGGAGTGGCCAGGTTAACGCCCTCAGAGAGCTTCTTGGCACTTTCGAGAGTTCGGCAGGCTGAGGAGGAGAGGCATTAGTCGAGATGTTATGCTTGAGGAGAAACAAGACGAGTCGAGTTGAGTTGAGTCTCTTTGGGAGATGATGATTGAAGAGAGCAAGAACAGATCGAATCGAATCAAGTCGCTTTAGGCACGGAATTGCTCACCAACGGAAACCTCAACACCAGCTTCGGCGAGAATATCGAGCGTGGGCTTGGTAACGAAGCCGGAGCCGCTATCATGACGTTGTTAGTGGGGGAGGGGCACTTGGAGTAATTTTTTTTCTTCTCTTCTTTTCTTCCAGAGTTGATACTTACAGCATCAAAGCACGTTGGGGAGCCATGGTTGCTGTTGTAAAGGTCAATTGGTGATTGATTGACTTGTTTGAGGAAAAAAACGGCGACAGCTCTACAATCCCAAGAGCCAAGAGAAAAAAAAAAGTTTGATGGGGTTGGTTATATGGTTGGTTGGTGGCGCCTGTTAGCCAAAGAAGTGCCGCTGTTCGCGGGAAGCTGTGGTGGGGGGAGTCACCGGCGAGCACGTTTTTGGAGGGGCACTTCCGGCGTCGGAGCAGTAGAAAAGACTTACCCTGCAGCCGACGTCAACAGGTAGGAATTCACGACTTGATATGCATTTTAGGGACTATACAGGTGCAAAACTACTTGGGATTTGGTCAATTGGTGCAGGTGAATGGAGCTGCATGCAGTTACTTTCTCAATTTATATCGAAGAGGGGGTTACGGCGTATGAGTCCCCTCGCCGAAGAATATGAAAAGGCAATTGAGACGACAGTAACCGGTGATTGCGTGATCCTGCCAGCAGAATCATGATGTTGAGCCTCTAACCTCGATGGCTACTATCGGAATTCATGACAATTGGCTTGATCGTCCTTTGTAAGAGTGCATTTTGACAAGAAGATGCATTAGAGTTGTCATTGGCTCAAGATAACTGCAGTATCTGGTACATGGTACATGCTACTTCCTTGATGGCATATCGCTTGCTCTATCAAATCGCCCAACTTCGGTCCTCCTCCTTTCATCTACCCCAACCATCACTTTTCTCTTTCTCTCACAATCTACAATGGCATCCATCTAGATGCCACTTCGTCTTTTCTTACTCTATCATACACCAAACCATGGCTGATGCGGTGCCTACAGCTCCTCTTGCCAGCATCTACACAACCCTGACAGCTGGCACGACAGCCACACATCCCATGCAGCTGTCTGCCAGTCTTTTGCCAGCTGAAACAACAAACATGGCTGGAAACTCGCCGAATTATCCTCAGGGACTTTTGAAGGAATAACATTCTTCCCCACTGGATAATTGCGTTGGCCCCTTCTCCCCTTTTTCGAACTTTTCAACTCTTCCTCCGTTGGTGATCTCAACTCCTGTTGGAAGAGACAACTTCAAACATGAGTTCAATTTTCAATAACGATATGCCAGGCCAGGGCCTTGTTAGCCGAGTCCTTTTGGACAAGATAGACAAGCTTCGTGCATTGGGTATCTCTCACCTCGCGTTTCAGCCTCAGGTCAGTCCTCATGATATCGCACCAAGGATGAAGGGTTGAGCATTTGCTAACTTGTTTGTAGATAATCGTGATCGGAGACCAGAGCGCCGGCAAGTCGAGCGTCCTGAAAGCCTTGACGGGATTTGAGTTTCCACGTTCGGCTACTCGGGGCACTCGTCATGCCACCGAGATTGTCTGCCGACGAGAATCTACAGAGAGCGCAATGGTGTCCATCATCCCACATAACCCATCTCCAGAGCGCGAGGAGCTCGTCGAAGACTTTCGACGATCGACGTACAGGATTCTTTCTGGCGAGTTTCCAAAAAATCTTTAAAGATGTAAGCATCTCTATCACACTTTCCCATTGTCACATTATCCTGAAGCCAAGACTAACGGAAATCTCTGCAGGCAGCTAAAGTCATGGGTATTAAGCTGTCTGAGAATGAAGGAGACAGAGGCAGCGCTTTTAGCCTGGATGTCCTCAAAATCGAAATCAACGGTCCAAATGCTGATGACCTCACGGTCATCGATGTCCGGGGCATCTTCGAGACTGCCATTCCGGGCTTGACGACTGAGTTGGATATTGACTTGGTGAAGAATATGGTGAATGGTTACATTCATGACAGCCGTACCATTATACTCGCCGTGCTTCCTTGCAATGGCGACATGATCAACCAAAAGACTCTCCAACTTGCAGCTGAAGCTGACCCCCAGGGAAACCGCACTTTGGCCATCCTCACCAAGCCAGATCTTGCCCTTGAGGACGCAACTAAGGCGGCTCTCTGCGATCTCGTCAATGGCGAGCGGCGAGATTTGCCCCTCGGCTACCACGTCGTCGAGAATCTGGGCGTCGGTGATACCTCTGGCAATATGAATCACCGCCACCAACACGAGCCGTCTCTGTTTGAACAAGCTCCATGGAACGCCATCACATTCAACAGACTGGGTATCTCAACACTCCGTGTCCGCATTAAACGCCTCTCGGTGAACCTAGCTCGCGCAGAGTTCCCAGCTATCGAGAGTGAGATCATGGCGAATCTCGAAATCAGCCGGGGGCTTCTGGCCGACATGGATCAACGTCCGTATATTGGCACGATTGCTTCGACATTCATGGGAATCAGAGAGTATCTCTTGGCTGCGCACTTGACAAGCCTACAAACAAGTGACGAGTGCCCCACGATAAGGTTGATCACTCAAATCCGCGCAATCAACGAGGCCTTTTCACGTATCATGCTTGAGAAGGGACATGCCAGATAGTTTTATACTGAATCCGAGCATTTTGCAGCCGAGAACCAGCCAGAAAGCTTTGAAGGTTCTGTAATGCCTGAAGAATTGCCTCTTCCGGGTCGATCCGTGTTATATGATGGCAAAATTCACTTCCGAATTCCAGACCTCACCGAAAAAGACCTGGGCCGTGTTGTCTCGAACCAATACTGGTGCCGAAAGCCTATGGTGGGCGGCATTCTGGAATACATCCAAGGGCAGTATATCAATTTGAGATCTGTAAGTTGTCAATTGGAATTTCTGAGCGGTGTGCGATATGTCTAACATATTTCACCAGCCTATCTCTGTAATACCGCAGGTTGCTTTCATTGAGCAGGGTAAAAAGTGGCGAAACATTGCGCATGCGCACGTCTCCAACGCTGTGCTCCTCGTCCATGACTTTATACGCCACACTTTGGAAGCATGTTGCGGTAATGTTGCCATCTTCGGGGGGCTCTGGGCATTCCTTTTGCACGACCTGGTGAACCGATATGCGAGAGCAATGACGCATGTTGACTTTCTGCTAGATGTTGAGTTTAGAGTTAGAAACATCACATATGGCCTCCGTTTTGAGGAAGAATTCAACCAGCTGAAGCTCAGTGACCGAAAGCCTTTCTCACAGCAGTGTGATGGCACGGCGCCTGAGGAGCAGCCATTGTCTTCGCTCGAGGAGACGGTGATGGCTATCCACAACGCCCTCCATGCGTACTATGACCTTGCGCGACACCGTTTTATGGACGTGGTTTGTCGACAGGCGATTGACTACTATCTGCTGCATGACAAGGACGGTCCTCTTGCGGTGCTTTCGGACAATGTGGTCATGCGGATGACGGCAGAGCAGCTGGATATGATTGTTGGAGAGGACCTGGCAGTGAAGGAGAAGAGAGAGCGGCTGACCAAGGAGATTGACTCCTTGAGCAAGGTCCTCACGATTCTGAGAGACTGATGAATCTGTATGGTGGAGTTATAGGCTCATCCGAGGGAAGGTTTCTGCTGATTTACGAATGTTTTGTTGTGTGATGGATAGGAAAAAGTTGATCATATTCTTGCGCCAGTCATGAGATGAATGCCATAGGTAGACTTTGTTGTTCACATGCTATTAGACACGCATAATAAACTGATGCTCAATTTACATTTTCCACTGACAGTAATTAGAACAATCTAAGCAGCTAGCAAGGAACTCGCATCAAACTCGCAGCATTGACAACAAAAAGAAGCGCATTAAACCCGGGTATTATGATTATACCACCCAATCATTTCCAATTCATCGTCACCACCACCGCTCAATCACATGTACAGTCGCCGCATGTATCCATGGCCTCGGAATGAAACTTTCCGTCTGAGCTGCATCCCGATCTGATGTTGGACGCGGAGCAGAAGCCCTGGACCTTGTCGGGACAGTGGAAACTGCGGCTCGCATCGATGGCGTAGGAGTCTTGCGCCTGCTCGGTTGGGAGGGCGAGGACGGCGGGGAGAAGGAAGAGGAGAGCCGTGATCTATTTGGTTTCATTGATGTTAATTGGTGGTCTTTTCTTCTGTTGTTTATATCCTCTCTGGGAGAGATTGGTGTGGAATGGAAGAGGTGTATTTACTTACCTTCATGGCTGGATGTTTAAAGGATCCTTGTGGATTATATGCGCCTCTTTGTAGATTCGCGTCAAACAGCAATCCGTGCTCTCTGACCAATTGATCCTTCGAACAAAAAGATCTTCACTTCAAAAAGAAGAAGAAGATAAAAAAGGTGTGTCGTCTGAACTTTGATCTGCGACCGAAGAGGATCAAAAAAAGGGCACGAGAAATCTGGGGACGATCCCTTGTTAAGTACTCGCTTACTCCATACACCTTCAGGGTGTCTAGCTAGAAAGAAGAAGAAGAAAAAGGAAAGGAAAAGGTATCGTGGTATTTACTTTTTTCTTTCGGATTTCTTTTTGGACGAAATGTCTCACAACGCCACCGGCAACACGCCCCCCTGCTCTTCCTATCTCCTCAGCTGTCTGTCAAAAGAAATCCTGAACAAGTTCGCGGACTTGCCTTTGCCGGATACTACTAGGCAGCTTCCTCTATCTTCTCGCTCTCGTCCAGCACTATTGTCATTCCAAGGGTTGGCTAGAGCCCGAGAAAAGGGCTGGAGCAAGACTCGACGACGGAAATAGAGGGGAACTTTTGGATATGCAAGGGAGGAATATAGCTTTACTTTTCTAGCTGCAATTAGCGGTAGTGCTTTTCGCTCTTCGCTTTTTTGCTTCCTGGTTCTAGGTTCTAGGTCGTGCTTTTTTAGTTTTGTATCACAAGAAATGTCTTGGAAAATTGGGCGTGGCAGATGTCTTTTCCAGGTTTCATTGGTGTGTGGTGGTGGAAGTGCCAAGGTTGGTGGCACGAGGTGAACGGTGAATTTGACAGATGCTAAATATAAACATGGGAGCTGCGAGCACTCAATGCAAGGATCAAAAGCTTTCATACGAGTACTAACATCTAGTGAATAACTACATCCCCCAATTGACATATTTAAACAGAATAAATAATGGCAAAGCTCTCAAAGCTCTCTCTCTCTCAAAAGCAAACCTCATCTCCCCAAGTAAGTAAACATGCGATATCTCAAAAAGACGAACGACCCAACACCCCATCCAAGTCTCATAATCCAGCTGCCAAACTACCCAAAAGAAAAGTTCTATAATTACACCCACACTGAGCACATACATTAGCACACAACACTCATCCCATCGATATACTAAAAATAATCCCGTCCCGCGGTTTGGAAATGAACCTTTTGCGGCGTGGCTTTAAAAAGGGCACGCGAAAATCCAGCACACTAACTCATTTCGCCTACTTGGTTCTTTTTCGCCATGTCTCTTGTCTAACCTCAGCTTTTTACGCTATCAGCCACAACTGGCCATCTCCCTTCCCAACTATACTATATGTACCTAGTCTGTCTATTTCCCTTCCGGATAGATTCCTCCGCTGTCATCGAACACAAGGTGAAGGATCACGATCACGATCGTTCAACTAGTGCCGTGTAATGCATTCCATAAAAAGTTGGTTTGTAACTTTATTTCATTGTGCTAAAAATGCTAAAGCTATCAAAAATATCCTCCGCCACCGCGTTTTTCACGTTCATATCCTTTCGTCCTCATGTCAGTCATTAGCGGGAGGAGAGCCCATGTTGTTGCCCTTCACAGGACGGGAACTCCCCCCAAAATACAATGTTTCCTCCATATCAACGTCCAAAATATCAGTCGTTAAAGGGGCTCAGAGATGGTAAAATGATGAATGGTGGTGAATATTCCATGCTGTTTTGTTTCTGCCGTATCGCCCGCAGAATACATATTCAACCATCCGAGTCCCATAAAGAAAAAATGAAAAGACGTGGCAAAAAAGTCAAAATCGCAATAAAGCCTCCAAATCAACAAATCAAACAACAGCCAGGCAGATTCTGTGTAGCTCATTCATACGTTTTTCGCATCTTGTAATCTCATAATGTCATAAGTGCCCTTTCAGGCAAACAAAAGAGAGAAAGAAGAGAAGTAGGAAATTCGTCAATCAATAAATAGACAGGAAGAGAAAAAAAAGTATCGTCATGTTAAGGAATGGAATAGGGCGGTAATGGCAATCCCATTTAGGAAATGTCTTCCCAGCTGCCATCAACCTCAATAGTCGTCCCTAGGGCTTCTCTACCCTGTCGGATCATGTCTTGTAGTTGTTTGTTAAAGGCCGACATGCGCTCGTCGTTGTCACGCTCCTCCATTTGGCGGCGAGCAGCCAGCTTCCTGGCCTCGGCATCGAGTCGCGGGCTGGCGTCAATCTCGTTCACCCTACTAGTGGCCACTGAGGCTATGCTGCCGCGGCGGCGATGCCCAGACGAGGACGTTGGATCGGAAGACGACGGCACGACTGTGTGTCGGCGCCTCCGGCCCTGCTCAAAGGTCGAGAGCGCGGCCGACGATGCGAGGACGGCCGAAGTGTTGGCCTTGACAGGGATCCTGCTTGGGGTATGGGAAGGGGTAGGCGGCTTGGGCGCGCTGGGCGCTTTGAAGGAGGCAAACGAAGCCGCTGATGCCGACTGCAGGGGCCTGAGGGAGCTGGCATCAGACATCCGACTACCCGGACGGCCGGCGGCACGACTGGCAGGGCGAAGAGGAGCAGCGTTGGAGGTTGTGGGAATAGAAAAGGTGCTTGCGGAGCTCATGCGGCGGTCGGTCACAGGCGTCTGCTGGGTACGATAGCGCGGCGATGGGAGAGCTGAGGAGGGCATTCTTCGGGGTGTCCTTGTCTCAGCTTCGGGTTCATGGATCATGACCCAGTTCTTGCCCAGCTCGCCTCCATTCTCTGTATGCCTGCGTCTCTTGGGCGCCGGGCCAGTAGGTGTTGATGCACCGCTATCGTATGAAGAGTCGTAGCCGGCATTCTGGTTGTTGTTGCTGTAGTGGTCCCGTTTGGGGAGTTGTCTGTGTAAACGCCGTCCTCTTTCTCGGCCGCCAAAGTGATAGTCGCGGCTCGGTTGTGAGTTTTGCTGCAGCTGTTGTTGAGAGCCGCCCTGGAAGTAATACGTCTGATCGCTGTTGGATCCCGTCTCGTCCACGCTAACGCCTGCACTCGTCATCTTATATGACGTGCCGCCTCCTGCGTAAAAGCCCTTGAAGGCACCGGCCTTGCAAAACTCCCACACACGGCCAACGACGCCTCCGATGGTGGAAAAGGCAAATGATCCCCAGCTTCCAGATTGTGTAGACTGCTCGGGTTCGGGCTGTGTGAAGAGCGGCGTCGGCCCGCCGCTGGAATCGTCGTCTCCTTCGTCTCGCGATCGCTTCGTGCCGAGGGCTCGTCTATAGTCGGAATCGGAGTACATGCTCTCGCCCATGGCGGCGTCGGCGTCGTCTAGGTTGGAGCCGATGACGGGAGAGTGAAGCTGGCCGGCGAGGGCATAGTTTCTCGGGGCGCTGTCCATGTAGACATCCTCAAAGAAGCTGCCGGTCTGCATGCCGTTGCTGCGGCTCCATTTCCGCTTGGAGGACTCGGTCGCAAAGGTCGATGACGAGAGATAGTCGGTGCTGGTGCTGGGCGACACGGGCGGGCGGAACAGGCCCGGGTGGACGCCGTCGTGAAACGTGCCGGACATGTGGTAATGCGAAGCGAACGTCATGATTCTGTCGATTCTTCTTCTTCGTCTTCGCTCTGTCTGTCTGTCTCCGTTTCGACTTCGCTGTCGCTCCCGTCGGTTGGCTGGTGCAAGAGCCGGTGCCGCAGATGAAAGGGCTGCTCGAAATGAATCGATCGATGCCTCGCTGTGCCGTCCAATGATTCACCGTCCCCAACTCGATTGCCGTTTACCTTAGCTGGGCAGAGCTGAACCGCACAGGACAGGCAGTGAATGAATGGCGCTGCCCTGCTGACGTGCCGCTGCTCTAGTCCGCACCGTAACTTTGGCGATGGTGTGCCGTCTTTCGCTCTCCTGCTTTGTGCCAACTGCTGTGCTGCCTAGCCGCTGAAAAATGTCTTGCTTTTTTTTTTCTTGCCTGGCTCCTTATCGCCCACCTCGTGACCGTTGTAAACCAGGGAACAAGGAACAAGAAAAGAACTTTGTCACACCCTCTTTTCTCCTCTCGCCTGCTGCGCCTTGGAATGCGGAGGTGGCGCCTCTGATAAGCTCGTAACCCACGGCGGCAAAAGCTCTGGCGAGACAAGGAAGAGCCAAGTTCGGTGTGAAAGAGAAAAAAACAAGGATATGGCAGCGACGCAATCGCCAATCCCGGAATTGATATGTGAGGTTCCCGTGGCAGCCCTTAAAGCTGCAGTGCAAGCAGCACCACTTCGATAAGCTAGTGGGCGAGTTCCTGCAGGACACAAGAAAAAAAAGGGGGCGACTTTGGCGGTGGGAAGCTCAACCACTGATATATTAATTTTCGAGCTCTTCTTTGTCTCTTTTTCCCCAGCTTCTTTGTTGGAATGTCCGGCAGCGGTGAGAGAGAGTGAGTGAGAGACAAGTGAACCGATGATTAAGTGGGTTTTGCGCACGCAGTGAGTGTGGCTCGTCTCGCCCCCAGCCTCCGCAGTTTCTCAGCCCTGGTCGCTTTTCAGTTGCTTGCTCGCTTGCTTTGGGGAGCTTGGACGCTGCAATTGACACAAATTGTGCTTGTGCTTGTGCGTTTGCATGAACAGAAGCAATGGAAGCAATCCGGTTCGCCCAGCCAAAGGCTTTTAGTGGTTTGGCGGAGAAAAACATTCTCCCCACACGCACCGGCGGGTGGTCACCAGGCACCAGCAGCGCCGCTAGAGGTGTTGCCAGGGGCAATCACGAGATGGTGACAGTATCGGTATCAGTATCGATATCAGTATCTGGGATGTCAACGTGGGATTCATCGTCGTGTTTGATTGACTGATTGTTTTGATATCGGCAATCATTCACTCACTGGTGATTGAAAAGCAAAGCAAACTACAGAGATGCCACACACTCACACGCACTCACACACTCACGTACACACACACTCACAAGTCTATAAGCTCTCTATTATATGCCCGCCCGAATGTGAATTCGCCTTCCTTCTTAAACAATAACCCAAAAGCACACAAACAAACTACTAAGCCTCGCAGTCTTATTTTCGCTCATAGTACTCGTCCTGCCCACGGCTCGTCTCCGCAGACACGCCCCCCTCCATGCCCTTCTCGCCGTGGACATGCTCCTTGTTCTTCCAAAAATCGTCTCTCTCCTTGAGCAGCTCGTCTGCCCACTCCTTCATCTCAGGCAGCGTAACCTTTGTCGCGACGTATGCAAACTCTCCCAGGTCCACATGTCCCTTGCCCTGCTTCTCGTACTCGACCATCTGCAGCATCAGCTCGATCTTGTCCACGTCGTGCACAAAGTGGCTGTCCAGTGTCTTGGAGTCTTCGTACTCCTGCCATACCGCCCGGATCTCAGCCCCAACGTCTCCTCCAGCAACACTCCGTAGCAGATTCTTGGTCAAAAAGTCCATCGTCTCCGCCTCGCGCCGGTTCTTCTCTGTCTTGGGAACGCCGTCGACTGGTGTAATGTCTCCAACCAAGAGCTCGGCCATGTCATGGATCAGCGCCATCTTCATACACTTCTGTAGATCCAGCTTCTTCGCAAGCGCAGGAGGCGCAAACATGGTGATGAGGGACATGCGATACATGTGATCGGAAATCGACTCGCCTCTGCAACAAACCCTCCAGTTAGCTATTGTACAGCAGTAACTACGCCACGGTGCCTCCAAGTACTGACCTTTCGATTCCAAACCGCCTCCATCCCTCGCGCTTTGTAGTCTTGAGTCGAGAAAGCATGTGGAAAAAGGGAATCGGAGAGCTGGAGCCCTCGGCAGGCGCCTCCCTGGGGATCTCCTCTAGAACTCTGTTGACGGACCATTCGCCCGACAGCTTTACAGCCGGCGCAAAGCCCAGATCTGCATCGCGTCAGCTGCGGTTATGAACAATGAGAAGCCATGGATTAGTCCTACTGGCAACAACATCAGGCACCTTTGCGCCATTCGCTCCCTCTGTTTGTGATCCCATCGTGTCCAGCTGCGTTGTGTTTGAGGTCGCTGTGTTGGTCCTTATCGCTTGTTATCGGCAATCTTTGTCGCGGGGTTCTCGGCGGGTGGGATAGAGCCGAATTGGGCAGCCGTTGAATGTATCTGAGAAGGGAACAAACAAGAACAGAAGTTCTCTTCTTCTCTATCTCGGTATGGAACAAATTAATAAGGGAGAGGAAAGAAGAAAGAAAGGGAAGAGAAAGTAGAATGGAGAGGTCAAGATAAACAAGCCAGCGGCAAGTAGTTACTGCGCTGGATCCGGCCAATGCCCTGGAACGAGTAACTCAGCGCCCCATATTTTCATACGGCAGCCTGTTAGTGAGACTAGCGGCAGAGGTGGAGCCGTCTATCAGGTACAGTAATGGCCGGACAGGGGAGACATCGCCAAGTTCAGGAATATGTTTTGTCAACGTGAGACCTATTCATTATTACGATACTGATCGTAACGCAGAGTTCTGACAGCTGATGGGATTTGTAGCACAGGTAATATGTCAGCGTGATTTATTTGGTTGCAGCCGTGCATTTCTGCCTTGTATTATGCTAGCACCCGCCATCTACACTTTAGTAGCAACACTTCGTGTAAACGTCGAATACCAGTCTAAAGATACCGAACGACATCATCATGAGCAGCGCGAACTAAAAAGTATCTATCTTGATAACAAAAACCAAATTAAAACCATGTATCCAATTCTTGGCCATGTGAATAAAACATAAAAAATAAACCCCCAACCAACAAAGCCGCCAGAGTAAAAACGCCCAAGCCATGTAAACGGCAAACCCAGTGCCAAGATAGCCATGAGAAATATCTCGACGAAAAAGTAGGCAGACAGCTATCATCTACTTAGTTAGCCATGTAGACATGCATTGGACAGGTCGCAGGTCACTTACGCCCTCCATCATAACAGCCAGTTGTCGTTCTCTTCTTCCTCTTCACTCTCCACGGCATATTCCTCTACCAGTTCATACCACGGCGGTTGAGGTTGATCCGAATCAGGCCCCCCATTTCGGTCAGGTCCTCCATTTCGGTTGTGAAAGATGAAATTGTAAATCGTATTCACTCGTCTGCCGACGACCACGGATGAGGTGAGTAAGAGGAGGATGCCAACGATAAGATAGGCAGGTTTTGTGACAGTGTTGAAGTGGCGATAAGCGTTGACCATCTCCTCCCCCACTAAGGGACCTTGGAAGCCATCGTACTCTTCGAACCAAGGCATTTTTTGTAAGTTTGTCGATTATTTCTGATCAAGAGGATGGGAGATGGGAATGTAAATTGGGATGGAGTGGAGGCCCATCTTATAATGTATTTTCCTTGGTCTACCTTACACCTGGGCGTCTCTCTCTTGAAACGCATGGGCGGTTTAAGATTTGAGGCTGTTTGAGTATAGTAGGTACTTTAAAAGCTTCACAATGGCGTAGTAGTCCCAAGGCACACATCGTACTATAGCCCACGTATCTATAGTATTTGTAACCTTCCTCGAACAAAGTATCCTTCAGCGCCCCGTATAACAACCAGAGCCGCAGTATACAAGGAGTAGTCGATGAAATTATCAACTAGTTAGGAGGGCAATCTCTAGGAACATCTCGTGCCTAGCTATGTTCGTATTATTCTCCTCTAGGATACCCCAAGGAACAGATAAAAGGAGAAAGCAGCATGCAATGCCTATCTGTGTTTGAGCTTGCAGCATTTGTTCTCTACCCACCACGTTAAGCTCATCATACTTTCATCTTCACAGCCATGAAACGTGTCCCAGGCCAAAATGGCGCTCTCACAAACCCTATCCCTCCTACGCCTCACCCCGTTACATGCATTCTCACCTCCAAATCTCCCTTCGAAAACCCTCCGTCAGCCTCTCGTCCTCGCCATAATCCTCCTGCCACCCCGTAAACCCTCGCTCCAGCAGATACACCTCCTGCTCCTGTGGCGGCGCCTCGCCCAGCGCCGCCAGCTGCGCGTCCCTCTCGCGCAGGTACTTGAGCGCCGCAAAGGGGCCCCGCTGCTGGCTCAGCGCGCAGTGGAAGATGACTGCCTTCTTGTCCTTGACCTTGCGGACGAGGGTGGGCATGAGGGCGTCGATTTTGTTGCAGGGGATGTTTGTTGAGCCTTTGATGTGGCCGCCGATGTAGTCTGTCCGAACATTAGTTGCCGATAATAAGATTGTTACTTTGAGATGCCACTGGTTTGGAGCACTTCATCAAACAGGCATTAAAAAGGAAAATGAAATGAAAAAAAGAAGAGCAAGTCACGACATACCGACATCTCGAACATCGACCACGGCAAAACTAGGTTCCGCCTGCTCCTGCTCGGCCAGGATCTTCTCAGAGAGCGTCTTCGCAGACACTCTCTTGATGGACGCTACAGTATAGTTCGACATGCTTCTCGTTGGAAAAAGCCTCTTGTTTGCTGAAAAAAGACGAATTGCGCGCATAGACTTGTGCTTATATAAGAGATCGACGCTCTCTAGTGTCAGAACTAGAGATTATTCGAGATAAAGACAGTACCGGGGAGGAAGGGAGAGATGAGAGAGAGACGTTCTATTGGTGATGAAGTGCCGGGTGTGTGCCTGAGCAAGTATAAGCCGTTAGGCACCTGCAGTAATATAGAGAACAATCTGAAGCTAGCTTGCATCTGCTGGCGGTGGGGGCCGTGCGTCCAATAAAAGCTCGCTAGATTGACGGATTGGTCTTTGCCATTCTCAAGTTTGCGCTGCTGTTTCGATTCGTTTCGACGGGCTTGTATCACCTCTATTGGGTCATTGCACAGTAGGCTATTGGGCAGAGAAGGGAAGCCAAGATGAAATATAAAAAAAATATCATTGATTCAAGGGTATTTCGTTGCGCGTACCCCTTCTACTCCGTTGTCTTGTACAAATATATACGAACATAACAAACACACCAAGTCCACTTCAGAAAGTGATTGGTGTCCTCCATCATACATCATTGTAAAATAAAAGGAAGCAATTACCCCAGTCGCCAGACTCGCAAGGAAACAAACACACTTCGTACGCCCCGGATATTCCCAATGCACTCATGCCTTACCAACCCACCCTGCGTTGCTGAAAAAGTCAAATAATCTAGCTCCTTTTTGTGAATCTAGTCGGCAAATCTCCTTGGCTTGCTTCTTCTTGAGAGTTCCATTGCCCTTGATGGCTTCCTTGAGGATTTGCTCCTTGATCATGAGGTATGGCTTGGGCTGCAGCCGAACCACCTCGCACAGCTTCGCCTCTTCTGGTGTGAGGAGATGCAAGTCGGGGGCATTCTCTTGCGTTAGTTGCAAGGGTTGCACACCTGAAATGGGCTGTGGAACATATTTTTGCTTGCTTGGGCTATGGCCATTGACCCCATTGATGCCGTTGACGCCGTTAACCCCATTAGTGTGGCCGTTGGTCAAGCGCTTGATGTCCTCCATATTCGTGTCTCCATTGGTTAGTGCCGAGCGTATTGGCAGCTCAGGGGCGATGAGAAGTGCTGCACCGCTTGGAGGCTCTGGGGGAGGTTGGGCCTTTGAGCGCTGGCTGGATGCCAACCGCTCCCTATCCATAGACCCCATAGGTATGGATTTCTGTATCCGGCTGGCCTTTTCATTTTCATACTTTTCGCCGCTTCGGAGGTCCCCTATACGCAGACTGCGCCATTCTTGGAGTTGAGCAATGGCCTGCCTAAGATTCAGCTCATCTTGCAAGCCCTGAGTAAAGTCTTCGAAATCTTTGTGGTTCATAATGCGACCAAAGGGCTTCGCCCTCTGCAGCAGGTCCTTTTCTTCCTTGGTCTTTCTCTTTTCATTTTTGGTGTTTTCCCGGTAGTCGAGTAGATTGTGTTCAAAAATCACCTTTTTGCGTTCCACTCGCTGTGTGAGACGGCAATTGTAGATTTCCATTACCGTCAGCTTGAGCTCCATCTCGGGCTCGAGCTCTCCCGTTCTCGGATTCAATCCATCACCAGGGTCGAACTGCATGAGCTGCACCGCCTCTTCAGCCTCGTTGGCGTACTCTGTCTCAAACTCGAGACGACCAGGCATGTAACCCTGGATCTCGTGACAGCTAGGGACACTAGCTGTTGGCTTCGTCTTTGGCTGAAGGGCCGGCGCATTCTTAGACGCCTCTCTTCGCTCTTCGATTCGCCGCTTCTTGCGAGATTGAAACTCTTCTCGTGGGATTTCGTTGGCAAGTTCGCAGTCATGGGGGCTGCATCTTTTGGGCAGCGGAAAGGTGGGTGGATCAACGAACGTCTTAAGATAGTGATCGCGCACTTCATCCTTTTCGCGGAACCCGCCAATGTGATCGGCGATATCAGCCCATGAGCCAAGTCCGTATATCTCCGCGCCCTCGAGCAGCAAGAGTTCCTCGTCAGCTCCCCATTCACGGTCAAATATGGGAAACGAATTCTGCTCGATTACACGGAACGAGTGTGTGGCGGGATCGTGGGCGTTGCGAGATTCTCCCTTGCCGAAGCAAGGCACGCAGAGGTCGAAATCCGAACATGCAGGGTCGGCGCATCTGATACGGACCTTTTGTTATGTCAGCAGCTGGAGCCATGAGATGGGGATTGACGATGCCAATTGGGTGCGGCTTCACTCACCGTAGATGTTATGTCGCACGAACAAACGTCGCATACGTATTTCACACCACCTTCCCCTCCCCTCGTCGCCGTCTTCTTGCGAATAACGCCCATCTTCTTGCAGAGCGTCGCAGCACGTCAGCGGTTTGGCGCGAAGCTTCGCACCCTGGGATTGGTGGAGCAGGCCGGAAAAACAACGGCAGCCGGCAAGGGGGCTGCAGATGCGGTAGCGAGATAAAAAGAGTGTCTGTGAAAAGCGCGCGCGCGGGAGACGTAGTTGCGGCGCTTTGTTTGATGGATTTCGCAGAGCTGCGATGGTGGCCGATGGAAACGAGGTCAAATCCCGCCCAGCAACCGCGGCCAGATGATGTTGGGATGTCGCGATCCGGTGGAGCCAGCAATGCGCTCGGCCATGGAATTCGCTGGAGCCTCTGAGGCAGCAGAGCGGCCTTAAGCCAGATGCGGACGAGGGATGCCATCACGTGATGTTACCATTGATGTGTAATCGCCTCAAGCTTGCTTTTTGTTGTTGAATCTGCTGATTGGAGAGGTGTAGAGAGTACTTGTTGTTCTGTATCAGCATCTCCAAAGTCTCTATGATCGATTCTGCATTTTCTCGTATGCAGTACTTGTAATCTTGAAGCCTCCATGCTATAATTCTCTCCCGCTCAATTCAATCCTGCAGCCACATTAGTACGTGAGCCTGCTGCTGCTATTTCTGTGCCCCACCTCAAAGTTTGCAGCTTGCCGTATCGCTGTAACACCATGCATGCACTGTCTATTTCGTTTCGTGCGCCGTGTTATATTACTGGTCTATAATACAGGTAACTGCCTCGTAGTTATCTGGAAATGCTCACCCAATAAATCCAAGCATGTAAAAGCCTTTTTGATCCATGTGATGATGCAGTGCTAAATGACGCATCCTAGCCCACATCCAGCCTGCCATGATGCGTCATAATAATCCCCTGTGTAAGGCCATAATGCAACAGATAACATGGCAGTAGTTCCTTTTGAACCGTGGATCGCCCAGCAATTGGATGGAATGCTACACGATTAATGCTTGGCCCTTCTGTTGGCGCGCTTATACTCTCGACCCGCTCGCCAGAATCCGGCGCTCCCAAAAGCCTCCCGAACAGCTAATTGACGTATTAGCCCGAATTTTGGTCCTTGATGGGACCCTCACCTCAAGATCCTCCGGCCTAGCTTCAGCTTTATTCTCCGAGATTCAATATACAGTCCAGTCCACGGACACAGCCTATTATCCTTTCCCTTCCGTATAATTTATTCTCCCGGATCTTTACTCGCAGATTCTTCCTGTCGGATCGTTTCTTGTTTGAGCACCAGTAATTACAAGTCGCCGTCATGCCCGACACCATTCTTGACGACATCTCCCACCGGAGGTACAACCCACTAACAGACAGCTGGCTGCTCGTCTCTCCTCACCGGACAAAGCGACCGTGGCAGTAAGTGAGGGTTCAAGATTGATCATATACCCTTTTATGCTGATTTGCTTTATTTCATAGGGGCCAGCAAGAGAGTGCGTCTGTAACGACTCTGCCCGAGTATGACCCCAAGGTGAGTGTTCATCCATATGCGGTTTTAAGAGGCTGCAGCCATCACATCACATGTCTACATGTACCTATCTAACAACTCACATAGTGCTACCTCTGTCCTGGCAACCCTCGCGCTGCTGGCGACAAGAACCCCAATTATGACAAGACATTTGCTTTTGTGAATGACTACAGCGCTGTCAAAGAGCAGCAGCCCGAATATGAGGTCTCCCAGTCGTCAGATGGTATGTTCTCCATATTGAGTGAGCATATGCCCGTGCTAATCAAACACTACAGACTTGGAGTCGCTTCTGCTGCGCGCTCAGGGAGTCAAGGGAGTGTGCTATGTCCTGACGTTCTCACCAAAGCACAATACCACTCTTGCTGATATGCCGGCCCAAGACATTCTGCCAACGATTGATCACTGGACCCGGCTCTACGCCAACCATCTATCCCCGTCAAATCCGCTTTCAGAAGTGGCAGCAAAGCTTCAGCTTTCCATTTCCAGGGAAGAAGCCCCTATTCCCAAGGACAACTACCGCTACATGCAAATCTTTGAGAACAAAGGTGCGGTAATGGGCTGCTCCAACCCGCATCCTCACTGTCAGGCTTGGACAACGTCTACTATGCCAGAGGAGCCGGGCAAAGAGCTGACACAAATGACCAAATACCGTCAGAAGCACGGAAGGCATCTACTGGCAGACTATGTCAAGCTGGAACTGGAAAAGGGGGAACGTGTGTTGTGGCAAAACGCCTCCTTTGTCGTTGTATGCCCGTGGTGGGCTGTCTGGCCATTCGAAGTCCTCATCCTTCCTAAGCGCCATATCCGCGCCCTCGTCGATTTCACAGCTGATGAGCGGCTGCAGCTTGCAGAGGCCATTCAGGAGGTCACCCGAAGATATGACAATCTGTTTGAAACCCACTTCCCGTACAGCTCGGGCATCCACCAGGCTCCGTTGGATGGAACACCCGAAGAAATTGAGAATGCCTACTTCCATATGCACTTTTACCCTCCACTGCTGCGGTCTGCGACGGTCAAGAAGTTCCTCGTTGGATTCGAGCTCATGGCAGAACCACAGCGAGATATTACTCCAGAGCAAGCAACGGCTCGTCTCCGAGCATGCGATGGGCAGCTGTACAGGAATAAATTGAGCTAAGCAGCTCTGCTTCTAAATAGATAATTATAAAAGTTTTGGATCCTTAAATATTCTAGATACTATTCCTACATTTTCACCACTGTTTACATGATAGCACATGGCATACCCTACTCGAATTCGACGTAGTGGCTTCTGACCATGGGCATCCAGATGAGTGCCGCCGTAGCCAGCGTAAAAGGAAACACCTGGGGAAGGCCAAAAGTCATGCTCTTAAACACAAACAACTCGCTGGCAAAGTGGCCCAGCGCCACGACATACGTCCAGATGGCAATGTTGTACACGGGGCCAATGTTCAAGTGGTACGCCGCGTAGCACCGCACAATGCAAGTGATGAGCGTCCACGTTCCAAACAGCCGACCGGCGAGGGGCGTCAGTTGGTCCTCGGCCTTGGGGTCATTTTGGGCGTGGATCAGCTTGTTGGCCGAGTCCTCGGGGTTGAATTTGGCGGATGCGGGCGGCAGCTTGGGGTTTCGGATGAAGCGGCCGTTGTAGACGCGCCGTGAGAAGTGCAGAGTCGTGTAGGCCTGGAGAGAGTTGCCGATTGACACGACGGAGAGCTGGTGGGCAGATGGATTTGTTAGCGGTTGGGCGGGGTTCAAGGTGCTTATCGGGGCTCGATACGTACGATGAGCATGTAGTAGGGCAGAATGCCCTTGTTTGGCGGCAGAATTGACTTGATGAAATCCATGGCTGAGGTGTTTGGTGCAATTGGAATCGTCTGGGCTGGAAACTTGGAGGTTTGAAAGGGTAGAGCAGTGTTGAGCTAGAGGGACGGGAGTTGGACTTCTAGTGTCAGGTACCGGGACATCCCCGTGGCTGCCGACTCAGTACATGTCCGGTACCCAAGCGACGGTAACAGATTCATCACGGATCGCACCATTTAGATATCCGTAAAAATACTTATATATGATTTATCAGACCCCTATGAATCTCCAACATTCAAAATATCACCAATCTCAAATGTCAATTATCGTGTAAAATCTCGGCGTTGTTGGGCATTCGAGACATGTCTTTTACCTTTGGCTAGGCCGCGAATGGCTAACCTGGAGCTCCCATGATTGGCCCAGTGGCTGTTCCCAACAGCCTGTAGATCACTAAGTCAAGCTCCCACCAAAATCTTCTCCCTCGGTCCATCTTCAATCTTTCAACACAGAACGCCGCCATCATGGAGTCGATTACGAGCTTCCTAGAGAACGTGCCTCAGCCTGTACAGTGGGCTTTGGCTGGAATTGGTGCCCTTTACTTGGGGTCCAAGTTCTTCAGCTACCTTCAGCTGGTCCTCAGCTCGTTTCTGCTCCCTGGCACCAATGTAAGAGAGCCCCTCCTCGCGTCTGCAGCTCGAATTGTTTTTTTTTCTTCTGTTGCTGACATCACACAATAGCTCCGTAAATATGGCAAGCCTGGCACCTGGGCTGTCATCACCGGTGCCTCCGATGGTCTAGGCAAGGAATATGCCACGCAACTCGCTGCCAAAGGCTTCAATCTCGTGCTCGTTTCCCGAACCCAGTCGAAGCTCGATACTCTGGCCAAGGACCTTGAACAAAAGTACACCGGCAAGGGTCTTCAGGTCAAGACGCTGGCAATGGACTTTGCCCAGGACAACGATGCGGACTACGAGAGACTACGAGAGCTTGTGCAGGATCTGGACGTTGGTATCCTGATCAACAACGTCGGCCAGAGCCACAGCATGCCCGTGTCCTTCCTGGAGACGCCCAAGGAGGAATTGCAGAACATTGTCACCATCAATTGCCTTGGAACCCTGAAGACTACGCAGGTTGTTGCCCCCATTCTTCAGAAGCGCAAGCGTGGTTTGATCTTGACCATGGGCTCTTTCGGCGGTTGGACTCCCACGCCCTACCTGGCCACCTACTCCGGCAGCAAGGCTTTTCTTCAGCAATGGAGCAATGCTCTGTCGTCTGAGCTTGCTGATTACAACGTCGATGTCTACCTGGTCCTCAGCCACCTTGTCACCACCGCCATGAGCAAGGTTCGCCGCACCAGCTTGCTCGTCCCCAACCCCCGTGGCTTCGTTAAGTCTACGCTGTCAAAAATTGGACTTGGCGGCTACCAGACCGCGCCCAACACCTACACTCCATGGTGGAGCCATGCATTCATGCTGTGGGTGATTGAGAATGTCGCTGGTGTCAACAGCCCCCTTACGATCTGGTACAACAAGAAGATGCATATTGACATTCGCCGCCGCGCTCTTCGAAAGCAGGCCCGTGAGGCAAAGAAGCAGTAAGCGGCTCAAAGCCTTGTTGCTACATGTTGAGACAGTACCAAAAAGAAGCGGAAAAGGATATAACAGGCTTATGGCGCGGGAGCAACTATGAGACTAATGGATGGTGAAGGTGACTAACGATCGGATGAAACATCGTTCATGCATTTTGTACCATGAGTTCTCAGCTACACTATGTAAGATATGAAATTGTGAGGCTAAGGAAAAGAGATACTAGGTACTATGTAATCATCTTAGCAATGGGACTCCGTGGTTAGCCCTTGGTGCTTACAAGGCGCGTGAAGCTTGAATACGTGAAGGAAAGGGACGTCAAATTGATACCTATAAACTACTTTACTTTGCTTAAATGATGGTATGATGGCTGAATTCGACATGATACCAAAGTGAATATACATGGAATAGCTGGCAGATGTCAAAAGATAAAAAACTGAGCCAGTGACCGGAAAGTGAATCGCCATATGTTGGGTGTATTTAATGGGCATGCAGGGGGCGGATGAAGCGTATCACTGTTATCAATCGGTGATCTCGCATTGGTTGATATGAGTATCTATGGGGAGATTAAATATTCCGACAAGGACCCAAGGACCGCATGCATAAGAAAACAACAGAAGAAAAAAAGAAGACGTCAACATAGAAAAGCATCGAATCAGAGTGTACTCTCGTGATTGTTTACATGCCCGCGAATGCTGGACGCTGCATTATGTAAGGCATCGAAAGCGTTCGGTCACAGCGCCAAGACAAGCCCTGATGCGGCCTAGCGCATTTCCTCGCCCAGGGACGAAAAATGCAGAGCTGTACCAACCTCCCAGTGCTACAAAATAATCAAAGAAGTTGATCAATCTTTTTGCTTCGGCCGCCATCGCCATCCTTTCTTCCCGCATCTCACGCCGCCACCCAATTAGCGATCGCGGCGACGAGCTCCGGATTTGGACGCGCAGCTTCGGATTGCGCCTCTCCCATCGGCACGTGCAGCTCGTCCTTGATGGTCTGACCGGCGCGTTGCTGTGGTCAAGGTCAAGGGCAAGGTGAAGGTGAAGCAGTTTCTGCCACGGCACGATCACGAATCCCATCAGCTGCCCGACATGTCGTTTCCTCCAGTGACGCCGCTGCGCCCCGTGCCGGGCGCTTTTGTCAACACGCCAGCCATTGTCGCGCGCTACCAGAACAACACTCACGATCCCGTCCGCCGCACGCTGTTCCCGTCCGAGGGCCAGAATGCTCAGACGTCTACCGCCACCACAACAGCCGCCCAGGGCACGGTCTCGACGAGCACGACGGCGGTGACGGCGACGGCAAACACAGAGGGGGGAAGGCTGGCTTCGCTGACTCCATTGCCGCCCCCACGCGTCGAAAACGTCCCGCCCGTCCTCAAGGCCGCAAAGGCCATCAACGCCTTCTTGCAACTAGACGAGAGCTTTCCCGACCTGGATTCCTACTGTAGACGTAAGTTTGGCGTGCTCACTAGATCACACGAGAGACGAGGCTGACTAGCAAACGCGTTCAGAGGGCGCATCCTCCGACTATGAGCTGCCAGGCTCCGACTCCGCCTGGGCTCCCTTCCAGAAGACCAACATGTACCCGATCCCGAACCAGGTCTTCGATCATTACAACTCTGGCCAGCTTCAAACCCTCATGGGCCTATTTGCTGAGATCAACCACGCCTGGGTGGTGATTGACAACTCGCTCTTCCTCTGGGACTACACCCACTCCGACCCCGAGCTTATTGGCTTTGAAGACCAACCACACACAATCCACGCTGTGGCCCTCGTCCCCCCGAAGCCAGGCATCTTTGTCGGCACAATCACGCATATCCTGGTCGTGGCGACCTCCTCGGAGATCATCCTGCTCGGTGTATCTGCGGCAGACACCTCTGCCGGGACAAAGACGGTTACGCTGTATCAGACCAAGATGGTCCTGCCCACTCGCGGCAACGACATCCGTGTAATTAGCGGTTCTGCGGATGGCCGCATCTTCTACGGCGGATGCAGCGATGTCGACATCAACGAGCTTTACTACCAATCAGAGGAAAAGTGGTTTTCGAATCGGTGTGGTAAGATCAACCATTCGAACCCTGGCTGGTCCTCTGTTGTCAGCATGCAGACTGGCTTTTGGTCTCAACGGGATCCTGAGCATCTGGTCGACATTGTCATTGACGACACGAGGAAGCTGGTTTACACTCTGTCAAGCGCATCGACTATTCGAACCTATCACATGGAGTCTCCCGAGCGGCTAAACAAGGTGATTGAGAAGACAAAGCTCCACTGCCTCCGAGATATTGCGCACATGATTACACAGTCCAAGCTCTTGACCGATCGAACCAACCTTGTTTCCATCAGTCCCATCTCTAAGCAAGAGGCGTCGAAACTGCACCTCATGGCGCTAACAGACACCGGCTGTCGCCTCTTCTTCAGCGCAACTAATGCATCATCCTATCTGTACGGATCTCAATCAAACCTGGCTCCTCAGAGCATGCAGGTTCAGTTTATCAAATTCCCTCCTTCAGCACTTGCTCGGCGATCAACAACTCAGTTTGGGTTGAACGGTCAACCTTCAGGAGAGGCCGTGGTGGACCTCGATTCCACAATGTTGATCTCCAGCAGGCAAGGCGCCCGCTTCCCACCTGGATTCTTCTTGGACTTTGTAAGCAACAAGGACGACCCAAATTCCGATTCCCTGTTTGTGGCTGGTCCCGAGACTGGAAGAATAAAGCGAACTTCACCTACGACACCCCTGAGATACTTTGAACAAGCGAGCTGGATCGATATCGGCAGCCGAGCCGAGGCTGTCGGCCTAATCACGAAGCCCTTTGCGGCTGCCAATCAGCCGGTAGGATTTGGCAATGAACTGGCTGTTCAATTCGACGAGGCACCTAGCGAGTTTGCTGTTCTTACCAACACTGGCATTCACGTCATCCGGCGGCGGAGGCTAGTGGATACTTTTGCGGCCGCAATTCGAGATGCCCCAGGAGATGAGGCACTGGATCTCATGTGCCGCCGTCTTATTTTCCTCTATGGCCGTGTGGAAACAGTTTCGACAGCATTGGCTGTGGCCTGTGGCCATGGAGGCGACTCCAGACCAGGCTCCGTCAAGGCAATTGACCAGGTAACGGAGGATCGGGCAAGAGCCCTGTTCGTCGACTTTGGTGGTCAGCCGACCATTGTGGAAACAGATTCGTCATCACTCACAACAGATTCAGTCAAGCTGTCGTCCCGGCACGATGCACTGGCGCTGTACTTGTCGAGGTTGATTAGGAAGCTGTGGAAAGCCACCGTCATCAAGTCGAGTGTTGCTCCCAATGGAACGATTTCCGTGTCCTCTACAATCCCTCCGCCCAAGCTCATCGCCATCCAAGAGAACCTCGAACGCCTAAGGAAATTCATCGAGTCTAACAAGGGCCTCATTCAGGGGATGTCTGGCCCTTCTGACTTGCAGAGAGTTTCCAGCAGACAGGAGGAGGTGGCATTGCAGGCAGAGCATCAGGCACTGCATGCTCTGCAAAGGCTAATGGAGAGCATCTCAGAAGGCATCTCATTTGTTCTCATGCTGTTTGACGAGCGTGTGTCAGACATCTATGCTAGACTGGATGATGCTGCTCGGCAGCACCTCAAGGATTTGACGTATGAGAAGCTCTTTTCACAGGCGGATGGCAAGGATCTCGCCAAGCTACTTGTCAAGGCTATCGTTAACCGCAACATTGAGAGTGGCTCCAATGTCGAGACAGTCGCCGACGCGCTCAGGCGGAGATGCGGCAGCTTCTGCAGCCCAGATGATGTAGTCATCTTCAAGGCTCAGGAGTCGCTCAAGAGAGCCTCTGAGCAGCCCCCCAACACCAACCAGTCCAGAATCCTCCTCAACGAGAGCTTGACCCTCTTCCAGAAAGTAGCGCGCAGCCTGACGTATAACAACTTGCAAACTGCTATTGGGCAGTATATTGATATGAAGTACTACGCCGGCGCAATCCAGCTCTGTCTCTACGTCGCCCGGGAGCAAGACAGAGGTAATACTGCCTTGATGTGGATCAATGATGGCAAACCCGCAGGCGATCCTCGCATCAGCGCCTTTGGCGAAAGGAGGAAAGTCTACGACCTGATACACGAGATACTTCGACATCTAGACGCTGCCTCAAGTCTGGAGCCGCTTATGGTTAACGGGCGACCAACGCTCATCGCAACGAAGAGAAATGAGGCTTACGAAGTGGTCAACGGGTCGGATGACGAGGTGTTCCACTTTGATCTGTACGAGTGGTACATCGAGCAGGGATGGACGGAGCGGATACTGGGCATCGACTCGCCGCACGTTATCACTTTCCTGCAGCGGCTGGCGGGCACCAACGTGGAGCATGCCGACCTGCTGTGCCGCTTCTACACCAATCGAAGCCGCTTCTTCGACGCGGCCGAAGTGCAAGCTGAGCTGGCCGGCTCCGACTTTGCGCTCGGCATCAAGGATAGGCTGAGGCTTCTCAGCTTGGCAAAGGCTAATGCCAACGTGGCGACGGTCGGCATCAGCCGACAACAGCAGCAGAGACTGAACCACGAGGTGACGGACCTGCTTGAGGTGGCCAACATCCAGGACGACCTGTTGGGTCGCTTGATGGCAGATGACAGAATTGATGCGGATCGAAAGGTTGAGATTGAAAAGGCTCTCAATGGTAGGATCATTAGCCTGTCAGAGGTAAGAAACCCCGAAGAACATTTTCCAAAAATGCGCCGACTTTTTCTTGTCATTTTTTGCAACCTGTCACTTTTCATTATTCAGTTGTCATTTTCTCCGTTTCCGGATGCTAACGAGCACTTTTGTGCAGCTCTTCAACGATTATGCCGATCAGGCAGGATACTACGATCTGTGCCTGCTGATCTACCACACGGCCAACTACCGCAACCCCACGACCATTTCGTCGACGTGGGATAACTTGATCCAGCAGACTCACGACGAAGTCATGGCGAGACATGAGGCGATAGAGGCGGGCATGCAGATGCCCCCCTTGCCGTACGAAGCCGTGACAAGCAAGATTCAAAACATTGCTCACCACACGTCGCTCGACAGCTTTGTGTTCCCGATCCAGACGCTTCTTCCGCAGCTGTGTCGGTATGCCGTCGCTTTCCAGCAAGACACGACGATTGGCGCCGATCCTACGTGGCCGGTGCAGCTATTCCTGTCTCTAGGCGTGTCCCATGATATGATTGTCCGCGTGCTGGAGAGCGTATTTGATACGCAGGACTATGGCTTTAGCGGCATGGTGCGCAACCGCATCATCGAGATCATCGTCTACGTGATCGGCGATTGGGTGGCTGAAGTACGGCGACGTGGCGGCGCAGGTAAGGGAGGCTCGCTTGGCCCTTCTATCAACGACCTTTTGCAACGTTGCGAGGCTGCCTTGCCAGGACCGGGTCAGGGCCACAACAACGGCGGCGCAGACCTGGCGGACGTACGACGAGCGCTGAGGATGTTGCGGAGAGAGGTGGCCGGGCTAGTGGAGCGGGTGGTGCCAGCGGCGAGCATGAGGTTTATGTGAGATGTGAGATGTGAGCGGATCCGGGTGGACTCTATTTTCTAATTCCTATTTCTCTCTTGATTTGTTTTTTCATGGTAGCTACGTCGGAGGAAGGGAGGTGTGGAAGGAAGATGGTAATCATTTTGTCACTTTTGTTTTGCTCTTCTTTTCTGTTTTCTGCCTTTAAGTTTTGCTTGGTTCAAAGTCATGTCCAAAGGGCAGGAAGAGCAAAACACAAAAAGGGAGGGAAGCGGAAGATGAAAGAGGAGAAGAAAGAAACGACAGAAAAAAAGGACACATGCAATTATGGTTTGTGATGGGGCGCCAAATGGGCAAGGGTTCAGTCTAAACTAAAGATTCCGATTATTTGTATAAGAGAAGAACACAACACGAACAACACACACACACACAAGGGGCATATATATGCAGAAGCGTGGATAAAGTAGAAACGCAACGCGAACTAAGGTAGTTTAGGTAGGTTTATGTAGGTATTATGCGAAGGGCCAAAAGAACACTGGAGAGCGCGGGTTTTTGAACAATTTTTATTTTTCGATTTTCTTTTTTTTTTCTCTTAAACATTTGTTCTTGATTTGATCAGTGTAGAAATGACATATGAGTTTATGTAGTGGTGACGTTTGATTGGATTTATTTGGATGGTCGGATGATGGCACTCGCCTCGTTTTTCGTTTGGCCAAATGGGATTCATTCGTGCCTAACGGCGATTTTTATCCAACCGCATAACGCCAGGGGGGGACGAAATACGACCAGTAGGAGAGTAGAAGCAGCATAAGCGTGCGAAGTGGACCATTCGGAAAGTGCGGGAAGAGAACAAATGATGTACTAGGATGCAGAAAAAAGTGGAAGCTTTTCTGCATCCCCGGGGGACGGGGGCCGCAATGTTGGTCGTTTTCCGGTGAGGCGAGTGGCTCGTGGGATCGGCGGGAGTTGATAGGATGGGGGCTTGTAGTACACGTACATACAGAAGAGGGGAGACTGTAGACCGCCTCACTTTTTTTTTTTTTCTTCTTGACTGGGCTCCCTTCGGCTTGTCTAGTTAATTCAGGTTTATCGATTTGTTGTTTATTTCTTTTAGGTTTCGTCACATTTTTTTTTTGGGGGGGGATTTCGGTTCGGACGTGCAGCAAGGGGAGAGAAGCCTAATGGGGCACTTTGCTTTGCGGCATGGGCGAGAGCGTAAGCCCGTTTTGGGATCGAAGGCCGTGGAGGGCGGTTATACGTGGCATGGTTTGAGTCGGTCGTGGAGGGGAGAGAAGCTGCAGGTACCGTAGGTAGGCTGTGGGTATATAAGAGAGGGGTTTGGACGGCGATTTTCGTTTACTTTGGTTTTCTTGTTCTTGTATACCTACTATTTGGTTTCTCATATTCTTTGAGAGAGGATGAGATGTGAGGTTGCAGTCCGGAGTGCCGGACTGAGGCGGGCCAGCTGGATCTGGCCATTTCACTCTTTTTCAATAAACAACTTTCTTTTTGTCCTACAAAGAGACTGTCTCCTTCTATTTACCTTGAATTCAAAGCACAATGCTCTGATACACGATTTACGATGACGATATACTATTTACCCGCATATAAATCATATGCCTGTGCGATACATACGATTACCAAAGCATCAGATCTCAGGTCGATGCCATCAAATGATACGTTCCTCGCCGGACATGTCCGTCTCCCCGGCCCCCCACTTTCGGCTCCGATCCCACAGAAACCGTCCGCAGAAATCGGCCGAAAACATCCACGTTTATTCTAAAAACCCCCGCCAGCACCTTTGAAGCGACGCCGTCTTGGAAGTTTATTACACAAGCTTCTCCAGAATGATAGAAGACGGCTGAGAGCACAGTATCTTTTTCACTGGGCATTTGTTTCCACAAAAAGGGGGCTATTTGAGGCTTTGGATTGTGTCCGCCAGGTCTCCCGTAGGCTGGACACCCAGAGTCTCACCAGCCAACAGAGAAGAGTTCATTTACTTTACTAGGAAAACAGAAAAAAAAAAAAAAGAGGGAGGCAATGAGGACTTTTAGACTTGAAGAGATTTTAGATGGAATTTGCATCAATTTCGTTTTTCCTTCACCCTGGCTTTGTATTCGCAGGTTTGGCTGAGCTGGATGGGACGAATGAATGCGGGGAGGTGGAAGGTTTCATTCAGCTCGCAGCTTTGCATAGGGTGGTAATTTGAGTTCCACATGCTGCAATTCCATTCCACAAGTCGATACATGTAAATAAAAAAAAGCTCGTTGCTTTCCAATTTGGTGCCTCGTGATTTATGATACATGCGAACATGTATGGCGAGGTTGCAACCGCGAACATCGCGGAGACTTTGCGCTTGGGGCGACGCACGGGGACTTATCGGATACTTGCGCAGATGTACATAAAAGACGGCGCTTGTAGATGCGATGGTAGTTTAAAACGGCCAGAACCAGACGCAGTTTGAATACTTTACTGAATTATTTTGTTAATGTCTGCAAGACTTGCATCTATTGCTTCATCATTTATCCTTCGTTATCCAAAAATGTCTGCCATAAACGACGTTGAGGCCATGGCCGGGACCATGAGGGAGCACTTCCACAAAGTCGACAAAGTGCAGTCTTCGTTTGAGAAAGACTTTACCCGGTTCTCCAAGGGCATCATGAGAATTATTGCAGAGCCTCTCATTAAGCAAATGGGCTTCAATAAGGAAATTACCGAGCCGGTGGTTCTTCTGGATAATGCGTGTGGATCGGGCGTGGTGACGCAGGAGGTGCAGGCCGCGCTGTCGGATGAAGTCCTGCAGCGGAGCTCGTTTACATGTGCTGACAGCTCGGCTGCCATGGTGGATTTGGTGAAGAAGAGGGTTGAGGGCGAGAAGTGGGTGAATGTCGAGACAACTGTGCTTGATGCTATGGTGAGTGCATGTCATTGATGTCTTATTACCTGATACTCGTGGTTGACGGCTGGTTATGTAGAATACAGGGCTTCCGGACAACACTTTTAGCCATGTAGCCCTCGGTCTTGCACTTCACATTACGCCAGATCCAGATGCAGTCGTAAAAGGTAACTTCATCAGGTTAAAATGATTGATAGTATGGGGACTTTATGTGCTTACAAGCCGCAGACTGCATGAGAATCCTCAAGAGAGGCGGCACTTTTGGGGCCTCAACTTGGTCCAAGGCCAATGCCAACATATTCTGGATCCCCGACATGCGCTCAGCACTAGATTCATTGCCATTCGATGCGCCGTTCCCAGACCCAATGCCCATGCAAATGCACAAATCTGGCCACTGGGACGACGCAGCTTGGATCGAAAAGCACCTTGCTGAGGATCTGGGGCTTGCAAACGTGTCAGTCAAGGAGAACCGGGGCACCTACAGATTTGAGGACGCGTCTGAGTTTGTGGACTGTTTTAGCATGATGCTGCCATGGGTTATGAATACTTTCTGGAGCGAGGAGGTGAGAAACGCGCATTCGGTGGAAGAGGTAAAGGAGCTGTTGAAGCAGCATCTGGCGAAAAAGTATGGGGGCGAGGGATGGAGCATTGAGTGGCTGGTTATTACCATGAGGGGAACAGTGGACAAGTAAGAGCTGAGCTGAGTATGATCTGATAGGATGTAATTAGAATAATCACAGTATATTCTATACTACTCTAGACACTTTACATGTAGCTCTATGTAAGTGAAGTAGATGAAGAAGTGAATGATGCGGTAGCCCCATTTAAACATACCGAGTACTTGGCACCTGTCAAATGGCACATGCCACGAAGCCACATTTACTCCAATTCCAACCAACACTGTGGCGCAGCTCTGCCTCTCCGAAATTAGTGACCCCCATCGCGCTACATTTCTGAAGCTAGTCTTGCCACGCATCGAATTCCAGCATCGCAAAGGACAGAACGACGCCTTTTTCGATCCGTCGCATCTGCGCAGTCGGCAAATGGATCGCAACCGACTTTAAACCGGCGGCTCGGCGTGCAACTTCGAAGAAGAACAAAGAAGACAGAAAAGAAAGGCAGAAGAAGAAGAAGAAGAAGAAGAAGAAAAGACAAAGCGGGCTATACAAAAGGGGGGTGATTGATTAGCTAGGCCCAGCGCTGAGGGGCCGGTTCTCGAATAGCTTCCACCTCGAACGAATTATATTCTCCCCTCAGATTCCGTCCACGATGCTGTTCGCCGTCATCGCAACTCTGGTCGGTGGCCTGGCGTCGTTTGCGGCGGCCAATGTCAATCATCCTGGGACGCTGCCTTCATATCACTATGGCGCGCCAATCCACGTCGAGTGCATGAACCGAAGCTCGTAAGTTTCTTGACAGACAGACAAAGAGAAAGCTTGAAACTTAATGTGAACAAGAAGCTGACTGGCTCTTCCTCCTCTTTAGTGATACGGGCGAGCATGTTGAACTGCCAAATCACCAGCTTCAATGGATTCCCTTCCCGACCTGCAACGAAACCGGCGAGCCTCTACAGTTCCAATACGGCGTCGAGGGCGAGCTCAACTGCACCATCCCGCTCATCACCGACCCCTTCTTCCACCTGCTCGAGTTCTACATCCACAACGACGCGCCGCTCTCGTGCCGCCTGCCCGCCCGCCCTCCCGCCCACGTCGAGGTCATTGGCGAGAAGCTGCCCGAGCAGGAGTACATCCCGCTGATATTCGCCCTGGCCGGCACGCTGCAGCTCAGTCACATGCACATCAGCACGCACATGAACGTGCTGCTGCACAGCATGCCCAAGCACCACACGCATCACCACGACAGCGGCGTTCTCGACTCGGCCGTTTCTTACAGTACCAGTCCGTTAAGCCACATGGCTGGGTCATTTACCAAGAAGCTTGTGATTGGGGATCCGCTGCCGTTTAGCTTCTCCGTGCGATGGTTCCCGACGCCGATGCTGCCCAAGACGGAGGGCAGGGTGGAGTGGCAGGGTCTGGGCGGACACATCTATGCAAGCACCGTCTTTTACAGTCTGGTCTCGTTCATTGCCGGTCTCCTGGTGGCTGGCATGTACACCATGGGCGTGATTCTGCCTCGGAGGCTCAAGGGACGGACCATGGGCGGAGCTACACCGCTGGGCTATGGCGTGGGTAATGGATGGGGATACTCTAAGAGAAAGGACTAAGTGATGGGAAGGGAACCTGTTTTGTATCATGTACTTGTATGAGATGACTGGTGACTGGAGTTTGGGTGGCTACCGCGTATTTGAAAAGGAGTGCAAGTAACTCCCGGAAGATTTGGTTTTCTAAATACATTGTATTACTCTCTTGACATGATGTTTGTTATATAAACGGACATTTCTCCTTGATATCAAAAGATCTTTTTCACTGTGTCTTTGCCTTAGTATCAGTCTCGCGGACACGAGGCAGCAGACGCAAATACATATCCACAGCCAATAAAGCAGCTATATCACCCGTCAGTCTCAAAGCACAAACAACTCAAAATACGGAACCCCAGAGAAGGAAATGAAAACTTACGAATGACGGCAAACGGCAAATACGTCCCATACAGCAACGACCCCTTCTTATCCTCACTCACCACCTCCTCACCCATATGCAACAACTCGAAACAACACGCCGCAGCACCCATAAAGGTAACCGACCCAAACGCCAATCCAGCAAGCTCAGCAGGCCCCGAAGTCGGCTTGCTAGAAGCCAATTGATAGACGAGATACGCCGCGAGGGGCAATTGCACGAGCCCCTCGATGTAGAGAAAGATATCGAACCAGGGCTGGTGGGATTGCTGGGCGAAGAACGGGTCGCCGGTGGACGCGACGTACCAGGAGCGCAGGGAGAGTAGGAAGTGCAAAGGGGAGGAGGGGGGTTTGTAGAGGGCTTTTGGGTAGAATGCGACGAGATCGAGGGCTTTGGGGATGTTTTTTGTTAGTTTTGAGCGAGAGGTTTGTTGTGTTGTTGATTTATTTACGAACCTAGCATGCCGAAGAGTTGGGTGACGATGATGAAGAGGTAGAGCCAGTCGCGCAGGGCTTTTCGTTGAGATGCCATTTTGTATCTTTTTTTTAAATTGCGATGAAGATGTAGTGACAATGAGGATGGAATGGGTTTGTGTGTTTGTAAGTGGTGATGAGAAAGTGTCTGTGCTAACATGTGATGATAGTGGTGAGTTGATGTTGAGGGAAAATGGTGGGGGTGAAAAATGGAGCTTTGCCTGCTGCCCCTGTCAGCAAAGGATCTGGATACGATGTAATGAGGTGAGCGTGAGATTCAAGCTGGAAATTACGTCCATGTGGGGAGAATATCAGCAGTAAATTCAATTGGACAGTGATACTCTCATGAGGTGAACGTGAATGACTTGAATCGACTGCATTTACAGCGTATTCTCATCTCAACAAAGCAGTCCATCATATATGTATGTCCATCAGGAAGAAGAGAGCTCGATGTAGACAACCTCACCCACATCTGGTACCCTAGACTACAGACAGCATATAGTTTGCCTACGTATTACCCCAAGTTTACACCTAATTCAAACCATCCATATCATTCTGTGCTCCATCTCAAGCTTCAATATCCTATTCCGACTTGATTCCAGGGTAAGCCAACAACACCCATCCCTCTCCTTCACGATACACACATACACATCCCGTAGTCTTCACAACCAATGCATACACTTACCTCAACACAACACACACAATCCATCCATCCATCCACACCGATCCCTCCCATCCAAGGTTATGTAAACAAATTACATCTAATCCCAATACCTTGGTCCCGGGACTCCCATCATCTCCGCCTCCCCTCCACAACCTGATCCACACAAGGGAACCATGCAAAATCACCTCTGCGCCCCCATCTCAACATACCTGTTTTCCTTTTCCTCTCGCATCCGTGCATCATTCACTAACACGAAACACATCCAATGAAACTCGGGGAGCTGTCAAATGGAGACCCTAATTAGCCACATGACAGGTCACTTATACCACACTTTTAGCGAAATACACCATGCTTTTTCCTCCCCATACCTTCGAGATCCCCATACCTTCGAGACAAACGAAAAGCCTCTGTTCTCGGCGTTAAAGAATCACCTACGGGAACGTGTCGGCCCGATCACTATACTAAGAAAAAAGTAAAGAAGAAATGATCAAATCATCTGATTACACAACGCCAAGAAAAAAAAAGAAAAGAGGCCCTGTCAAGGGATAAAACAAACTCAAAGAAAAGGAGCATTCTAAGCGTTGTTTTCTCAATATCAAGGGGGTAGAGGGATAAGCCCACAAGCTCCATCGGGTAACAAAAGAAAAGTTCCGGAAGCACCAGAGAAGACACAACTAGGCCTTTAGAAACAGACTTTCTTTTAGGGCCCCCATTTAGCGTCAGTCTGTGCCGTGCCGGATGTCGAGCCGGATTTTTTAACTCTTTGGTCTAAATCTTGAAAGGTGTAGGCGTGAGTTTGACGTGTCACTAGAGGGAGGCAAGGGATGGGCGATCGGCCAATCCAGAAGCCGTACATGTTGGAAAGAAGATGATATGTTACCATGAGAACACTACCCGTGAAAGGAGACGAATATGGGTGTATATCCATGCCAGTACGTGCCGCGTAAACACAGCAGTATGTATACACTAAAATATCAGTATAAAACCTCACGATTGTGTATAATATGAGTTAGTAGGCATACCGCACAGGGCACTGCTAAGCCTCGCGATTATAACAGAAAGCGGCCGACGAAGCGGCTCGCGCTCCGAATCGCGAGTTTCCTTGAATGCTGTCTCAGTAAAATCCCCGCAGTCGTCCACAGGGAAAATATCTCACCTGATTTCCTGTCTAGTTGTTCTCTCACCTGCGTATTGAAAAGAAGGAAAAAGAGAAGAATCTCGCTTGCACTGCCTCAAGAGTGGTCCAGCCAGCAAACCGATTCTCGGTGGATAGTCCCTGAGTCGCCGATTCAGGGTTGTTTCTGCATTGGTCACCTCTACATAGTACTTATTCAAAGATAATGACATCCACTATTTCTGGATGCTTCGTTTGTGGTCGATGCATTGCAACAACTCTCTGCATCGTGAGCTGACGACGATACGATTACCGTCATAAGTGATATCCCTAATACCAGGTGCGCGGAATCGTCTCAGCCTCATGGCGGCCCAAAAAGAGGCCGCGATATCTCAAGTTTTCCCAAGTTCCTGGTAGCACTACTTTTGGGATGCAAAGGCGGAAGCACCCCCTGACGGGTGTGCCGCTCACTGGGGGGGGGGGGGGTGGTAGTAAGAGTCCCTTAAAAATGCCCGTGGATAATTTCAAGTGTCTCAGCAAATGATGGTGTGAGAATGTGATGTGTCTGAGGCACATTTGCCGCGCTGATCTGTCCCGGGGACAAAAACTCCTAATGGCCCGATGCAGGACTGCCAATGTAGTGGCGAGGATCTTCGGGACAGAGTGGATCGGGTTGGTAAGGGGAGGAGACCAAAGAGAGACAGAGAAGCACGAGAGAGGGTGTGAAAGAGAGGGGAAGCCGTGACATGTGTGGTGGTGATGGACGGGAGATGGTGTCTAAGTCCGCCTGTCTTAGATGGCGGAGGAATGTGGCTCATGGTATGATGTCTTACACGAAAAAAGGGGGAAAAAAAGGCCCCGGACGGGGAGCTCCATGCTTTTGTCTGTCTCTTGATCTCAGCTTGAGCAACGAGAGAGCCTGTAAATATAGAATGGAAATTGCCATGTTCGACCTGGAAAGATGCAGATGCGGCAGGCTAATGCAGCGGCTTTAAAATGACTGAGACACGATGCGGTGTCGCACTGTCATGTGATCTGCATACCTCGCCGATCTATTCATTATTGCTCAACCGATTGAATCAATCTGATGGCGATTGGAGTGAACCATCATGGCCCAGGTCTGTATTGTGTTGTGTTGGGTGCGAGTTGAGATGGATGGTGGCACAATCTCAGTCAAGCCAATCTGCGCAAGAAGGGATGCCGCCCCCACCCCATCATCACACCAATTGCCTCCGTACCTTTTACACTTGTGCGGTGCCAAGTGTCATCTGCAGCCATGATGTGGCATCGTGGTATCTGTGTGAGTGTCTGTCTGGTACTTGTATGCCGCTGTTTGCCACGCCCTTCTGGTTGGTTGGAGCTGCAGATGCGTGTCTCGGGCCCATACTGCAATGCGACAGCAGCAACCATATATCCTATAGGCAGTCTTCTAGACTCATCCTAAGTAGGAACACGATCCAAGGGATGCATCATCTTGACTCGCGCGGCGGGAATCTGCGATGTCTTCGTCTGCCGTGGGTATTAGCTCGGATATAGCCACGGTTACGAAGACAAGACTGAAACATGTCAGCACTCATGTGTAAAAAGCTTCATCATTATTTGTTGATATACGAAAGTTTCACCTTCTGTGGGGTGCTTGGCAGAATGGCCATTCCGCAAGATGCTTAGAGAGCGTTTTGCCTCACTGCGGCAAAAAGGTGTCAACGGTCGGGAGGTTTCTCCCGTATGGAACAAACGGTGCGATATAAAACTGTTTATGAGGTTATTTTGGGAAATCGTTAGAACCCAGACGTTACCTGTATGGGCAGCTGCGCCGTTATGCGAAAGAACGGGCGATTGTGACGGGCCATTTCAAGTGGATAATCAAGACTGAACGCTTAGAGGCGGTACAAAGTATTACGAGCTCATTCTCATTCTTGAAAGATAAACATCCATAAAGCACAGGTACGATTGTACCCGCGCAAAATACCTCAGGATTGACAAGGCAAATGATTGACTTCGCGTGCTATAGTCCGAAAGCACGTTATGTGTGCTGGGACTCTCCTCTCCTCATTGGGTCGATGCGTCATGCAAGGCCCTCGGTTGATATTGAACAAGTCTCAATGAAGTCAAGTCTTCTTGAGGAATCCATTCACCCCCTTCACCTTTTCCTCCGTTCCCATCGTGATGTAATAGAGAGTCCTCTCGAACTCGTCATCACGCCCAAGACTATCAGCTATTGATGGAGAAAAAAGCACAATGTTGCGTTAGCCGCAGTCATAATGATGATAACGACAAAAGTTCAACAAAGGATCAAATGGCATCTTACCACGACAGATGGCCTCTTTGGCAAGCTGCATAGCTTCGGTCGCATTCGCGGCTAGATCAGCGGCCACCTTGACAGTTTCTTCGAGCACCTTGCCGTCTTCAAAGAGTTCGCAAACAAGACCATGTGAAAGTCCTTCCTCGGCAGTGATGGGCTTGCCCAAAAGAATTGTTTGCATTGCCTGGCTTGATGTGAGCGAGTGGCATATACGAAGCAATTTCGTGTTGACAACAATGGTTCTCGCACACCACACCTCTCTTGTGCAGCAGCAAAAGTACCGCGAGTCCTGCGATGAAATAGGAACCACACCAGAATCAAATCCGAAAGTACCAGTGAAGCAAGAGAAATATTGGATGAATTAGGAATCTTGAGAAGCATGCAGTTAAGCACATACCTTGAACTTGCCGAGCGCTGCCGTGAGCCGTTGAGTGCCCCCCGCGCCCGGAATCAAACCGCGTTTAACTTCAGGCAAGGCAAAGTAGGTTCGGCTTTTGGATGCAAAGATCATATCACACTACGGCCATCCATATGTCAGCATATCGGATGCCTCTCATGGGCAGAGCAGGCTTTCGTAGGGCTATGCATATCTGTATGTTTATCAAGCGATGTCGAAAGGTGCATATGTTGTCGGCATAAACGCTGAGATAGGAAGTTGATGGACTCGGGATTTTCACGTGCAAATTCAGTGCAATGCAGACGCAATACTACTCACCATAAGCGCAACTTCGAATCCACCCCCAAGCTTTGACAGCCCCATGTTAGCATATCTCAAATACTGCTAGGAGAAAAAAAGGTGCAAGGGGGTCATGCGTACTGCAGGTCCTTCAACAGCTGCCAGAAGGGGCTTTCGTACTGCCGCCATGCCAGTACAAAGATCCTCGAGATATCGGCATGATCGGGCAGCAGCCGCGTCCAGCGCGGCGATATCCTGGAGATCGGCGCCGGCTATTATGCAGAGGCCAGGGCCCCGGTAATCATCAGCTGGGGTTCATCTTCGGTGGACCCAAGAAGCACATGAAAAGGAACGAGGGGCAAAACAAGAGGCAAGAGACAAGAGACAAGAGACAGAAGACGAAGAGTCAAGTGAGAAGGGAGACAGTCTTTTGCCCCTCCCTCACTCGATTGACGCCTCTCAGATCAGCCAAGTAAAGTCAAAAGTCCAATCTCACCCGAAAAGAATCCGCCAGAGCCCGTAAGGACAATGACCTTGACAGCAGCATCTTTGGAAGCTGCAGACAGCTCAGCGAGGAATTCGGTTAAGAGCTCAGTGGACAGAGCATTTCGCTTCTGCGGTCGGTTGAAGGTGATGGTTCTGACACCATCGGCCGGGGAGGAAACCTGGATGAGTCCTCCGAGCGTAGATCCAGATCCGGACATATTGACGAGATTGCCGATCAGTCCGCTTTAGCCGGGAACCTTGTAAAAATGACACGTAGATAGTAGAATGTGTCTGGTGTTGCTAGACAAGACGTTGGCGCAAGAGCGAGGAGAAAAGGCGATTAGATGGGAATATGATAGGGAGTTGGGGTACGGCCATTGGGCTGCAAAGAAGCAGGCGGGGATCGTGCTATATACAGCTGTACGAAACGAATGGCACGGCAGCATCCCGAGCATATCACGCGCCGGACTCCACTGATAGGCCGGCAGCTCTGCAAGCTCTGCAAGCTCGTGCTTAGCTATGCCGTAAGCTCTCTCAATGTTGGCTTCTCCGGCCCCCTTGCTGCTACCTCTTCGGGGAGCTCTACCCCGGAGAGATAAAGAGGTAGCATATGCGTGGGTAGGCAATTAGGGTGCAATGTCGTGCGTGCCAATAGGGAGACGGATCACCACCCTGTCGACCCGCGATTGACAGGTCGAGTCGAGGGTGGGTGCGAGGTTAGGTTGGACGTAGCTCTGGATGTCCGACTGCATGAGCAAACTTGGAACAGGGATATCGTGATCGATTGCAATAAGCGCGATGGCGGGTCCGTCGATGCTGTCATATGGCCGTCTCGTGCACGGCGTCTGTAACATATCACATCAGAACGAGGGCCTGATGCCGTCAAAGGGCGGCCGAGAACGCAGGAACCTGGTAGACTGGCGCTTGTTAATTTCCTCTGTGTTATCGTCATACTCGAGCTCCCCCCTGGCACGGACGGGGCGTCGAAATGCACCCCAAACGGACGAGTCTAGGGCCACCTCAGCCTAGCAGGCATTCTGAGGGTGTTGGCTAGTTGTCGACGATGCTGGGGGAGAACAAAAGGCCCATGTTGGTCGGGAGTTGACAGATCAGGCACTAAGTGCGCCTAGTTGGTACTAATCCATATAGTACGAGGTACTAGGTAAGGTAGAGAGAGGCAATACCAATACCAGCTGAGAGCATGGATCATTTTGATGATAGATGACGGTACAGAGTTAGTGCTTGCGGGCATCTTATTTGCGGAGAGTAAAATCAGCCAGAGACAGCGGAAGACGGACGATGCAAAAGAAAGTTTACAGGTAAAACAGGACAAAAAAAAAAAAAAAAAAAAAAAAAAAAAAAAAAGGAAGTAGCAGATTGCATGGGTTAATCAGCGGAATCGGCCGTAATTGCACGGAACTGCACGCACTTGCCCATTCATGATTGCCCTTTTCGGCCGCACCTTCCATCTCCATGTATTGCTGGAAAAGGCTTGCCGGGCTGCAGAAAAAAGTTCCTCGCATGTGGCCTGAGGCTGCTATTTCCTGCATCTATCTTGGAACTTCTCGATGCTTCTATTTGCATTTCTCTCCCTAACAAACCCAACATCGGCAACTCAAATCATCATCACCATCGCCATCGTCATCATCGCTCAATATGAAGATGCAGCGCCATCACCGCCGTAGCTGCATCGCGCATGCTGGCCGCCTTGTGGCACCACCTACCAATTTCATCCGCATCCGCCGCCATGGGTTACCGGGGTAGTGGATCTGCCATCCCATCCTGACGGGCTCTGCACAACTCTGCACGCTTCCCAAGTACGGCCCCTCACAGTCTGCGCTTTTCTAGGGGCGTGTGCCTACCTAGGTATGGGGTGTGGGGGTGGTACCTTTTTTTCGACTCCCTCCGCCTATCGACCCCTTCCCAATGGCATGGGACGAACGGGCAGAGCAGCCAGGCCAGTGTCTCGGTTGGCTCAGGATCATTACCGCAGCAAGGGCTGCCTCGAGGTGCCCAACACGCCCGGCGTCGACAGCGGCCGGCAGATGCAGATACGCTGCTGTGCAGCCGCTATACGAGCGCCCAGCAGGGGGGCCCACCCTATCGACGACATCTGCTCTGCCTTGCCCGACACCTGGGCGTCAGAAGCACGCACCTTTACGTATAGATGGACAGACGCAATTGTCTCAGCCAAGCCTGTGTCCCAAGCCATGTTTTGGCCTCAGTGGGATGCCCCGACTGGGCTGCGCACTGTATTATTCGGTTCCCTTTTTGGTCCGCTGTAACCAAGCGCAGCATTCCTTCGTTTCCGGGCTCTGTCTCTCTTTTGCTCTCTCTCAGCCCGTGTCTCTCTCTTGCCGGCAACCAAGCTGCTCAGATCCAATTGCTGGTCTAGTTCGCCTGTCGGGCTTTAATTCTATGGCTGTCCGTGCGGGTACAGACTATACCTCCATATCCCTCTTCACGGCTAATTGGATAAGGCTAATTGGATAAAATTCAGTGACATTGTGAACGGTTGTCAGCTTGACAACTCCATCTCCCTCTGTTCATCCCTCTATCCCTCATATTATCACCGTTCTCTCCCTCTCCCGAGCTGGTATAATTGAACTATACGCCGTTGTGGCTTTTTATCCTGCACTTCCTCTCCTGGAAATGTAACGGTAAACCAACCGGCCCTAACGTTCCTCCTTTCTGCATTAAACAACTAATAACACCACTTTATCACAACTTCTCCACTTTGGTATGAAGTTGAGGGGAGCAACAGTAGGAGAAACGGGAGAGTGAGCAGCAAGAGGAGTAGCTCTAGTAGCAACTCCGCGATTAATCATGAGAGAGCAATCGGATACTGTCCACGCGGATATTCACATTTTGATCGCATCGATGCTAGGCAAAGCAACTATGTATCCAATCAAATTTGTTCTGTCAGCCCGTCCCTCACACCTACACAAACATCCATCATCATGAGACGTGCGGTCAGTCCGTAACCGACCTGGTATACCGCTTCGTACCATATCACCTTTCGTCCTTGCTCTCCCCGAACCCTGTCTGTCCCTCCTCGCCTCCACTCCTTCTTCCGTATCTCTCGATGTTGCAGTTTCTTCCCTTGACCCTAGCTGGTCTCAGCCTCCACGCGTGTGAGCCCTGGTGTCTTTGTATTGGACACCGGCATCTCGATGGGTCTTGCATCAAGACCACTCACACACTTTCATATTCGCTCAGAGCGGCAAAGACCACACCAACAAGTAGCTCGTGCCTACGTCGAATACCTTTGATCCGCTATTGTCCGCATCGTAGTCAGGGCTACGATGCATGGTTCACCATGGGCCGAGCCCTTCTTAGACAGGGTTCTGCAGGATGTTCGCCGTTGGAAGAGGGGGGATGAAAGAACAAGGACTCTTCTCCTCTCACGTATATAAATGGTGGCGCTCGGCCTCTTCGTCGGGTTGGACGAGCAGCAGCACGTTCCGATCTCATTGTCTTTCTTCTTCACACCACTCTTCTCTTCTCATTCATCTCATACCCATCCATATCTACTTGATCACACGACATCAAGATACCTGCATATCCATACAGACACACAGACATACGCTTGATATAGCATCTGGTGTCATGGAGATGTCAAGTCCCCCTTTGGACTATACTGCAATGCAGTATGGCCCCAGGCTGCCGTGCCCTTTCCCAACCGTCACATCATCCTTCTACCATCATGTCAGGTCTTTCCCCGACAATGTGGCCCTCCATGACTTGTCTGGTGCAACCACCAGGCAAATTACATACCGCCAGCTCGGTGCTCGGGCACAGGCCTTGGCCGCTGAACTCCGCAGCCTTGGTGTACGCCCTCACCAGAGGATCCCTCTCGTTGTGAAAAGGAGCGCCGAGATGGTGGTGGGCATTTGGGCCATCCTCTCCTGCGGTGCCCAGTATGTTCCTCTTGACGGGGGCGTTGTTCCGGACTCGACCATACGGCATGTTTTTGAGCAGTCTGGCGGCAACATCGTTTGCTGCCTATCATCGACTGTTCATCGTATCCGTGACCTCTGCCCCGGTGCCACTCCTGTCATAATCGAGCAGCAGCAGCAGCAGCAGCAGCTCGACGACCTGACCTATGATGGAAAATGGGTGGATTTGGCCACCTCTGACGGTGGATGTTACATCATTTACACATCCGGTACGTGCATTTCTTCGAGGTCTCACTAGCAGCGCCGAGGCCGCAGCTGCTATACCCACCCTCCCTGCCAGCTAGCAGCTAAAAGCTAAAACTTGCGAGTTAGGTACAACGGGCAAGCCCAAGGGCGTCGACGTAACACACAGAAATGTTGCCAATCTTGTCTGTATGTCTCCCGGAAACCTGGGTATTCGACCAGGTCACCGGGTGGGACAAGTTCTGAACATCAGTTTTGACATGGGTATGTTGCTTTCCCTGAGATGAATTCACGCACCCTAGCTCCAATTATCGATGTGGGTTTGGATTTCACATTACTAATATTCGAGTGCCAGCTGCTTGGGAGATCTTTGCATGCCTGTGTAACGGTGGCACCCTTGTCATCCGGGGTTCCAAGTGGGAACCCGCTATTGAGCTGGTGAGTGTCAAAGAGGGAGGGAGAATCCTGAATGATGGATTACACCAGATTGCTACGCTTTGGCAGTGAATTGGGCTAACATTAGATGAAAATGGTTGATTTAGCTGGATACTTTGATTTGCACACCGACTATTCTATCCAAGTACCCTCCTACCAAGTATCCCAAGATCAAAGTCGTTGCCACTGCTGGTGAACCTACTTCGCAAGAGTAAGTCGATCCCCGCTAAATCTCCCTTCCTTGGACGTTTTCTTTTGAGTGTTTGCTAACATACCCCTTAGCCTAGCTGATCTGTGGGCCAAGCATGCAACATACTGGAACAGCTGCGGTCCCACGGAGACAACCATTGTCAACACAATGCAGAAACACATTGTTGGGGACAGCCTATCTATCGGCCGCCCTACCCCCAATAACAACGTCTACATCCTAGATGACAATGGGAGTCCCGTACCGGTAGGTGAACCCGGTACTATGTGGGCCGGCGGATACGGAGTGTCTCGCGGTTACGTTGGCCTTGAGGCCAAGACAAACGAGTCTTACGTTCCAGATCCCTTTACCAATGATGGGTGAGTTTTCTCAAGGGAGTGCTTGTCAAGAGCGTTTTCTCAGCCCGGGATCTACTTGCTCAGATCCCCGTGAAAGTGTGGGATATTGACTGACACACTTGTTTTGTCTCACAATAATAGATCTAAAATGTATTGTACCGGTGATTTGGGAAAGTGGCGACCTGATGGCTCCATTGAAATTCTCGGTCGAGTGGACGATCAGGTCAAGGTCAAGGTGAGTTTCAGTTTTTGCACATATTTGCTTGTGGGCCGTGTTGCCGTAGCGCTTTTGTGAGGAACGGAATCTAATATGCTCCTCGTTACCAGGGTTTCCGTGTTGAGTTGGATGGCGTTTCTTCATCCATGGCCTCAGCGCCAGGTGTCACTCGTGCCTGCGCACTCTTGATTAATGGAGAAATCCATGGGTTTGCAGTCCCTTCTACCCAAGATGGCGAAGCTATTTTGGAGCACACTCGCAAACTTCAACCGTACTATGCCGTGCCATCTAGCATTCATCTCCTAGATGAGTTTCCTACCACGGCAAATGGCAAGATTGACAAGAAATCTCTACGCATGCTGGCCATCGGACCGGCCTCTCCCACAATCTCTGAATCTTCAACAGTGTTCAGTTCTACCTTTCATCCAGCTGCTCTTCCAGGAACCAAGAGCGACAAGTCTGGCTCTTTGGTCGGTCTTCGGTCCGTTTCTTCATCTTCGACTCTAACGGCCGCCTCTGCCAAGGTGCAAGAGGAGCAGGCCGAAAAGTCGCTCGACTTGTTGAGAGATATTCCCGAGAAGAGGTGGCCCAAGCCATGGAGAGGTCTCAAAAAGCGTGTTCTCATTGTTTATCGCGTTTTGTTCAGCCTCGTTGGTCTCATTAACATTGGTGTTCTCATCGCCGTCCTGCTTCTCAACCCCAAAGTCGAATGGCTCGCGACTATCACTGCGGCTAACCTGGTCACCGGTGTTCTCATCCGCCAAGATGTCGTCATAAACGTTCTTTACACCATCTCTTGCTCTGTTCCCAAGTCCTTTCCATTCTGGATTCGTCGCCGATGTGCCAAAATCTACCATCTTGGCGGTATCCACTCTGCTGCTGGTATATGCGCAACCGCGTGGCTCCTTGGCTCTACGATCCAGGCCACAGTTGCCCGCTTTCAGCTCCATCGGCAACCATCTGGGTACTCTTTAGCCAACCTAGTGGTCTCGTGGCTTCTCTGTGCGCTGTGTTGTCTTATCCTTGCCTCTGCCTTGCCCATGTTTCGCAAGCCCAGCCACAACATGTTTGAGAAGATGCACCGCTTCATGGGGTGGACCACGCTTGCGCTTTTCTGGGCCAAGACTGTTGTCTCCGTTTACGATTCTACCCCAGTAGGAGAGGATGTTGGGATTGCACTCGTCAAGACGCCGGCATTTTGGATGCTCGGCGTTGCCACATGCAGCGTTGCTTCCTCTTGGATCTTCCTCCGCAAAGTCAAGGTCAATGCCGAGCCGCTGTCGGATCACGCTGTCCGTCTGCACTTTGACTACACCATCCCTGTCAACGGTAGCTTTACACGCTTATCCCACCGCCCGCTCATTGAGTGGCACTCCTTTGCGACGATCCCAGCCCCTCAGGCTAACCTCAAAGACGGTATTGCGCCAGGCTACTCTCTCGTGGTATCTAATGCTGGTGATTGGACTAAGGCGTGTATTCAAAACCCTCCCACAAGCATCTGGGTCCGCGGCCTTCCGACTTGCGGTGTTATGCGCATTGCCACATTGTTCAATCGTGTTGTCGTCATTGCTACAGGATCTGGTATCGGTCCCATGCTGGGCCACATCGCGCAACCAAGCTGTCCCACTCAGCTTATCTGGTCAGCTGCTTCGCCTGAAAAGACGTTTGGTAAGAAGATTATGGATACTATCAAGGGAACTATTCCCGGCGCCGTCATCCATGATACCCGAACCCAGGGCCGGCCCGATCTCGTTCGCATGGGTTACAACCTAGCCCAAGACTTTGGCGCCGAGGCCGTCATCATCATTGCCAATGAAAAGATCACCAAAAAGGTGGTATATGGATTAGAGACCAGGGGTATCCCGGCCTATGGTGCCATTTGGGACAGTTGAGAGGATGGCATGTCTCATTGTGTGAAGAAGTATGGTATCATACCGCGTGTTGCCCGTTTCCCCCCTCAGTACTTCTTATTCTTGACATTCTCTGCATTATATTTTGTGACTTCTTTTTTTCTTCTTGTTTTTACTTCTACTGTTTGTTTCTCATGTCACTTATCTGGCGTTTCTGAAAGGGCTATTGGAGGTTGTGTCCATTTTTGCAGCAGGGACAAGGGGGCGCGCAATGATTTCCTTTGAAGGAGAGGTATTAGTCCATCGTTTTATGGCTGTATATGTGAGCCATCTGAGAGTTATTGCTGTACAAAAGTAGTCGAAACATACAGCTATGGGGTTAGTCTAAAAAATTGATTTGCTATTTTCCTACAATACTTTTTTTTTTGGCGGTGACGTGGTGTATCGTGACATTGAGCGGCCTGCATCATCGAGCTGCAAGATCGTGTGTAAGCCGAAGCTCCAGTCACCCAGTATCTGCCACTTATAGTCGACACTGTGATTCAAAGTCCCTTTTTCTTGCACCCCACGCAGAATAAGAATAAGCGGCTAGCCGTCATTCGGAAGAAAAAAATAAGAAATTCCCATATTAATTTGACGCGCGCCCCACAATGTGACGGACCTGAGTTAATGCTACTTGAAGCAATTAGCCGGTTGATTGTCGATCGTGGGCGTAAGAACTGATGGTAGCCAAGAAGCGGAAGAATACAAGTAATGCGGCTTTGAATGGGCGGCAGAATGTGTGGCTTACACGAGAGGGGGCTTACATGAGAGGGGTTCGGGTTGAAGGTGGCGGAGATGCATGCCTCTGTCAATATTTACTTACTTTGCGCCTTCGGCTGTGAAGGGATGAGGGCGGGCGAGGCTGAATTTGGCGTTACTTTTGTCGCTTAAAGAAGAATCATGAAAACACGTGTGCAGAGATGATCGAGGGGGGGAACCCTGTTGAGACTAGGGATGGGGGTTTTGGTTCTGCGGGAGGAGGGAGTGAAGAGCGTAGCTTGGACAATGGCGTTGCAGGGGTCATGATACGGCTTTTAGCGGTCTTGGAGAGAGCCTGACTTGTGATAAGTTTTAGTCTGGATTGAGGATTTTGAATGGATTGAAGAGTTTGCCATGGAGGGAGGTTCGTGATTGGGGTAGATTGACTGCGCGATCTTGGTTTCGGCCGAATCTCGATGGGTTAAACGCCGTGTGGGCACGCTCAGCCGCAGACAAGGATGCTGAAGACCAATATTCGGTGTTTAGTGTTTAGGTGTAAATAGTATACTGAACTAGTGACAAAGAAAGTGATTGACAGCTCAACTGAGACCGGCAGTTGAAATAGCGTCTTGTTCGTCACATTTTGAGCGATTGTTGGGCGAAAACAGACACAACCCTGGTTAACTCTGTCAATCAATCGCCTTTTTGAGATAATTCTTCAGCGGCTGCACAGCTGAAGATACCCACTTCGATCGTAAAAGCCACGATAATACCGCAGAAGAGGCTATGTTGATAGAGTACGAAGTATGAGCCTTGCTAAATAGCGCAGATTTGCTCGTCATGCGATCGCAGCAGGATCTCAGCTTACCCACAGATTGTGGAGAGAGACCACGAACACATCCTAGTCTAGGGCTGCAGATCTTGGGAAACAAAGCTCGGGAACCACGGCAAAGGCGGGCAACCTTGCAAGAGCTAAGCTTTTCACGCGGCGGGCGCTTAATGACCATTGTTCTGGGCGGGTCAAGCCGGAGAGTTTTTGTTGAAGACTGGAGCGGGCGAGCTGAATCAAAATATGCAGAGAGCGATTCAGACAAATCGCTAGTTTCGTTGGTTCTATGGATGAGATACAGGTGTAGATGGGACTTGTGTATTGGTTTTGTCCCCTTGTGACCAGGATGCTGAGGAACTTTGTTGCTCACCTGACGGCCACGATCGTAGGTGTGGCTTGATACTTGAGATCGTGAGAAGAGATACCCTGTCGGGTTTCCTTGAGATCTGCTTAGAATTTTACTGGGATCGCGATCGCCATGCTTGACAGCCCATGCGTGAGGTGCAAGTGAGAACACGCACACCATGAAACACATGTACAATTACGCAGGTACCGGTAGGATTGGAAGTGGGCGGCATCGATTACGTGGAGGTGTTGACTCCCGTCGGCTGGCTAGTAGAGCAGGGCTCATGGATCGCGTAGATATTGATACGAGCACACCTATCTGATATGGATGTTTAGGTGACATGGCTTCATACTATGACCGGGATCATCACCACGCTTCCATCACATTCGGCACTTGATGCAGCTCTGTTGGGGCATAGCAACAGGGCACAAAGCTGAGAGAACTGAACTAGGTCTACTAAGCGCCAGATACAGACCAATACGAAGTGATGGTGGCTGAGACAGAGAGACTATTGGCATCTTCAACTCATGGAGATTTATCTCCGCATAAGTTTTATCTTGCATTAACAAAAACATTACGTGATGGTTACGCGACGAGTAAAGGCGTGGTCATGCCATATCTCCGAGTCAATGTGAACTGAGACTTTGTCTTGAAAAGACAATGCATCACGATCCACTGAGACAGATGGACACGTGAAGTGAGAAGGAAACTGCTCGGATGGCGAGCCAGGTGAACTTGGGATTGCGTCTCTACATAGAAAATAGGATGGTGCTATGGCGTCTTATTAATACGTCGATTAATTTGTCGATAACGGAGTATAAAGACGAAGCAGAGTCGATATCCGGAACCGGTAAATAAAATAACAACCGGATTCCGTACGCCGCAGCACGTGATTTACGGCTCCGGGCATTAAGATAATATCCGGAGAGCCGGAAGCCTCAATCCTTCAACACTATGGCTTCTAGAGAACAATGTAAATTTGCTCCATGTTAATTTTTTCTTCATGGTCCAGAAACAGAAATCATCAGTAATCCTCCCACGCATGAATAACCATGGATGTTGATCGTTCAATCGTTGTAGATGTAGGAGCCATCAACGGAGTCATCGGGGCTCCGCCTGAGAGCGGCTCCGGAAGTCGTCCCACGGGTCCGGAGGCCCCCAAAACCCGGGCATGTGCCAATTGCGCCCGGCTGAAGATGAAATGTCGATGGCCCGAGTCTGGGGCCGGTAAGGGGAACGTTGGTTGCATAAGGTGTGATTGCGGCGATTTTGTATTGGTCGGATTGGGCGAAGTGAGCTGACCTTGCATTGCCTTAGATGCAACCGCATGAAGATTTCGTGCCATGTGCCGGCACCGGTACAGCGGAAGAAGAGAGGCAAATCAACGTATGTTTGCCGGAAACTCAGGTCCATCGTGGTGTGAATTTGTTTTTACTGAACTGAATGAAATTAGGCGAGTGGCACAGCTGGAGAAGAAGATTGACGGCTTGGTGTCCATGCTGGCAACGGGTCAGCACATGCACGCGTCTGGAACACCACCCTTGACTCCTGAAAGTAACGATACCGGTAAGGTTACAATCAACGATGCACCCAAATTACACCTGAAAAAGCCGTTGCAAGATGCTGCCCTGCCACAGCCAATTGCGCGTGAAGCTCCGCAGATACCACTCACCATCCCGTCTGAGCCGGCAACTACTTTCCAGTTGATCCCGGGCTTTAGCTTCACTTTTGAAGAGGTTCTTTCTTACTTTGACATTTATCGGCGCGAGTTTATGCCCAACTATCCCTTTGTCCTTATTCCGGAGAATCTGGACCCTCGGGCTTTGTATGCGTCGTCGCGATGTCTCTTTTGGACCATCATGGCGGCGGTCACGCCGCAGTCGTCGGCGACTCAGCAAGGTGTTGAGAATTGGTTTCGGCAGTTTATCGCAGACAGAATGGTTGTGAAGCAGGAAAGGAATTTGGGAATCTTACAGGCTCTTCTCCTTCACTTGGCTTGGTGAGTCCCCATACATAGAGCATTCAATTTGTGGTTGATCTAACGAGATGAGGGTAATAGGGGCGACTTTCACTTCTACATGAATACGGAAGCGACAAATTTTGTGCACTTGGCCGTAGCCATGGCTTTGGACCTTAAACTGGACAGGTCACCGGAGTCTACTAAGATGCATCCCAAGTCTCTCCTAGGAGAAGCCTGGGCAACACTCAACAAGGGCATGTCGAAGCCAAGACCACATACTGCTGACGAGAAGCGAGCAGTTTTGGGGCTTTACCACATTACATCACTGTAAGAATGCATTTCACCTTGCTTCACGTTGCATGGTGAGAGTGTAGGCTGATCAATCACAGCATATCTGCCCTGTTCAAACGAGGCACCCAGTTTCCTTGGAACAACTATCTTTCGCAGTGCTGCGAATCGTTGGCTGAATCTTCCTTGGAGTCTGATCTATTTCTGGTTGCACTCATTAAAATGCAGCGCGTCGCCGATCGTGCCTATGGCTTGCTGCCTGGTTTTGATGTGGTTGACGTTGGACTGAGCGCCTACTTGTCGCCTATGGACATGGTCATTAACAATGTTCGTCGGGAACTGTATGACTTGATAAGCATACAGCCAGAGTGTGTCAAGGAGAGGAGTACGTATAATCCTATCCATCTAAAATGCTCTGTCGCTGACCAGCGACCACCAAAGACATCTTCAAAGCGTATTATCAAGTCACTCTGATGCGCCTCGCCGAGGCAGCAATTCCCACGCAATTCACCACGCCCGTCGAAATGGGCACATTGAATCCAGAACCACTACAACGCTTCGATACCCTCTGGAAATGCCTTCTCGCCGCTGTCGACTTCTTCGACACGCTCTGCTCGTTTCATCCCAACGAGCTGCCCGGTCTTCCCACCTCAGTGACTGGACTTCTCGCTTTTGCCATTGTCACCAGCTCCCGTTTGCTCCTGTTAGAGCCCTCAATAGATTGGCAGCCTACAATGGCTCGCAGAAAACTCGAATTTGCGGACGTGATGAAGCGTCTCAGCGACCGCTTCGAGGACGCAGACACGTGGGCCAAGGAAGCCGGCCGCAGACGCCGACTTTTAGATGGCGGCGGCACCCAGTTTTGCAGACTCAGCTTTAAGCTTCGGTGGATTCGCCAGTGGTATCTGTCGCGGGTTCCGCAGGAGCAGCCGGTGATGGCGGAGACACAACCGCCTGGGGAGCCGCTCACGGATCCGGATGCTGTGTTTTGGCAAGAGTATGAGTTTGAGGATGCGCTTTGGCCGGACTTCATGACCATGTATAATCCAAACTTTATAGTACCCCCGGCGGCCGAGACATGATGCTTTCCATGGCGTATGGTATAACGGGAGGCATGATTGATGAATATATATGTACTCGCGGGGTGTTTATAAAAGGTTTGTAATTCCTGTTGTTTATGGAAGACATGTTACAGTTTGTAGATTAATTTCTGTTTAAGACTTAACTAGATACTATGAACTTGCGCCTCGAATAATATTAATAACAATATAAAAATATGAATAGCGATTAGATGGTCCTGCTCTCATTTTAGCCACGCATATCGCGAGTCCTTTATCTTGTACAGAGCGATATGATAGAACCCGTCAAGCGCGGACTCCTAGTCAAGTCGTGTCGAGCTCTGTATCGATTTCAATTGGATTTTCACCTTCTTCTATGTCCCTTTGCTAGTTTCACATAGCAAAATCACGCCCTCTCTTTTCATACTGCTCTTGGAAAGTGTTGAGACGCAGAGACATGAACGAGAGAGACTGTAGATGTTCTGCTATGTGTATCAACAATCGTTCTCGTCGCAATTGATTCATACTTTGAGGCAAAATCGACTCAGCTTTTCGGCTACTTGCCAACTCAGAGGCCGGTTCACCTGCGCTTGCTGATTCATTGGCAATTATCTCTCTCTCGCCTTCAAGAATAACCTTTCTGCGTTTTCCCTGGTCATTGATATTTAGCTGTGTCTGTATAATAGGTTCTGACTCTCTTTTTCGTTTATTCTGATAAGAATGCTGCGAATCATTTGGCTCATCTGCGATAATAAGGTCATTGTTCGGGTCACGTCCACAAATAGGACAAATATCCTGGGATCCTGGGATACGAATGGAGCTTCGGCGAGCTATTCTCCCGAGTTGATGCTCCGTATACGAGTCTAGATGGTGCTTCCGCATGTGGTCTCTCAAAGAAGCCTCATCGTCAAATAGTTGCGGTGACTCATGCCCAATATTGCATCGCCATATGGCTTTGCTATGGATTGTTGCGATCCAGTTAGGCGAATGATGCTTTTCCATGTGTTCAACCCATGAGCTAAAGCTATCAAACCCAGGCCTGTACGGGCATGTATCAAAGAGACATATATATGGTTGGAAATCGTGGTCGACGTGGCGCCTTTTATGCGCGGGATTAGTAACTCTCCAATAAGGTAAAATTATGTCAAAAGCGTACCTCCACCAACTCTTGTCCTGGAATTTATTGTAGGGGTACGAATCAAAACACCATTGGCAAGTAGCCCAGCTAGAATTTCCATTTCCTAATGGCTTTGGCGGTTGCGGGTAACTGATATCCCCTGTATGTACCAAAGGAGTCGTTGAAACAGTGGAAAGGGCGGGAGATTGCTTTCTTGCTTCTAGCCTATGATAAAATTCATCTGTGTGGAAAGTCGATGGCTTGGAGCTCGATTGTGAAATCATTCCTTTATCTGTTTGTATTAGAAAGTTATTGTAAATACCGTTGGGCGCATTATCATCCTGGCCCTTTCGAGTGAATATGTCCCGCAGCTCTAGTCTATTATTTTCGACTTGAGTCTGGCCGTTTCTCTTACACAAAACAGCCAAAGGGCGAGTTGATAAACGCCGTTAGTGCTCTCTTCGGTACTGTATATTGTAGTGACGTTCGAGTATAGATTGGCCTAGGAGGCGTTGAAGGCTCAATGGTGCCCCGGCGTAAAGATGTTTGATGACCAAATATGATGTATTTTCTAGCGATGAGTCCGATTTCTTTGCTGAGAAAGCTCTCACCCTTGAAATCAAGCTAGCAGTCGACGTTTGCTGAATGATCTTGCCGAGTCGATGTAGTCGGTCAACAGATCCCTCGATATATTCTCCTGTTTTTCTAAGATCGGCCATAAGATCCTCAACGTTAGTTTTCCACCGTAGGGCTTCATTGCTATCGCTGTCTTCTCTTATCTGGGCTATTTGTACCACAAGTCTGCAGTTCCGAAAGAGACTTACAATGTTGCAAGTTAAGATAGAGAGTTTCGAGGTGATTAATTACCATATCTTGGATCTCCTTGCTACTAGACAAGCGCCTATCAGGACATGCATTTTGCTCAGCAAAAACGCCCAAGTATGACGACCACGCCTGAAACCGGGCATGAAGCTCTCTCACAAGCTGGCCTTGCGTGACAGCAGCCTCGCCTAGGAGGCTGATTGTCCCCGGCTCGACGATTTGTGTTAGGCATTTGTCAAACAGCAGATCGCAGTCCAAGGCAGCCGAATAAATGTCTTGCCACTCTTTTTGGTGCGCCATGTCTCGCCACTGAGGATTCGATAGGAGAGATTCCTTAGATCACATAGGATTCTGAGTTTCGACGGATGGAAGGAAGAGGGGCTTTATTTTTGTTTGTTTCCAGTACTGAACAGTGACGCTGTTTATCGAACAGGGTCTTTGTGTCAGAGGCTTCCGAAGTAGCCAGAGCGTCCTCCATTTTTGTCACCTCAAAGAAAACAACAAAGTTTGTGCTGCTCCATCTTTGTCACCTCAGAGAGAACAAAGGAATCTGTGTTCCGTCGTCTTTGTCATCTCAAGGGAATAACGAGACAAGATTCTCCTCCTTGCTCGTTAGGGCGCAAATGCGTCCTACTGAACCGGAAGAGCGGCGAAAGCCGCAAGCAATGCAGCCACTTCTCCGCCGATTGGTTCACAATGGAATCACGCGCCATGAATATATGCCGCATTTGTTAACCCAATATAGGTTTCTTCACGATGAGCTCGATCAGCTTGTTATTTCCATACTAATCGACTGAGACGTCGATCGACCCTGAAACGAAACACCTTTTCAAAGAGGAAATAATTGACTTACTGAAAACTACTTATCCAATTTTATTGTAAATTTTGCCCAACCATTTCGCTTTCTTAAGTGTTTAGACAGGTCGTGAGCAACCCGAAGTTGGTCTAGCTACGCTTGGGGCACTGTCGTTCAGCGATGCAAAGTCTATTCTTCCACCACTTATCTCATTCAAGGAGCACGTAACTGTAACGTTAGTGCTAGGAAGACATGGCATTTAGAAGTTTTTATATACAATTTTAGATTGTCCTATAGAAGATCTAAAGCTAAAGTACTCCAACGGCTTGTGTTAAGAGATCCTCAAAGAACAATTTGTTATTCAAGAGCGACGTTGGGAGGCGGACTCTTTTGCAATTCTTATATACATGTATTTAAGAACCACCGACCCACGCGTTCCAGTTCACGTTGCCATTGTTGCAGGCAGTTGTGATGGCTGGGCATGTAACCGGTCCAATCTGGTTAATTCCCGATGCAGTTACCGAGATCACAACGGTGCCGGTCTGGCCGTTGAATGGAACGCTAGAGTGGAAGATGCCAGGAGCAGGGGCGGTAACGGTGACGGGCGCGTTGTTACCAATGGTGACGTGGACGGTAGCGGTAGCAGACGACAGCACAAAGGCAGTGAAGTAGATGGCGTCAACGTCACACTGTTGGGGTGCGAATTGAGTCTGGCCTTGAGTGACGGTGTTGCAAGGGGTTCCATCGGCAGAGCAAGCAGTTCCAGGGTTGAGGCGGCACCAGATGGTAACGTGGTTCTCGTTGGGCAGAGCTTGCTTCTTATATTGGGCAATATAATAGGGCAAGTCGTTCAACCAGGCGTTGTGAGGAATGTTCTCCACGTACCAAGAGCCTTCGGGCAGCGACTGGTTCTGGATAGCCGCGGGAGGCAATGGTCCGACGTAGTGACTCTCGCCGTAGTCGTTCCAGGTCAGGATTTCGACCAAAGCAGGGTTGATTTGCAAGACCTGTTGCCATCGCTGGTGCCACAAGTCATCACCCCTCCATAGCCAGTTCTTGTTGAAGGCCGGAAGATTCGTGTAAAACCAGGGGGAGACAGGCATCCTACATACTTGTGAGCTCACGGAGGACATTAACAAGATGTGGGAATACTGACATGTAAGGTCTACCGTTAAGAGCCTGGACGTATTGTTGATCCGCATCGATTGTAATGTCATTGGGGCCATTGGGCCAGGCAGCAAAGCTGTGAAACATGATTAGAATGCATTCTTCTCGCTTCCCCGTTCTCAAGGGTTTACTTACGAGAAGAGTCCATCCACGGCCGGGAGGGAGGCCGCTCCCTGGGGGCCTTGACTTGAGTAATCAGGGATGAAGAAAACATTTGTCTGCTGCTTAATGCCAACCCAGTCCCCAGCATTGCCCGGACTCTCGAAGGTGGAGGCTACAGGCTTGCTAGTGTTTTGCTACTTGAAAGCGCTGGGATGCGAGTTATATGTGTTGAGGACATTGACGACGTCGGCAGCGTCCCACGGGCCCTGAGCTAAATAGTCAAAGGAGATGAAGAGCTTGAAGCCTGCGGCATCGGCGGCATTGTACGCATTGTTCAGCGCCCCAATCACCGGCTTCGTTCCAGATACAGTATCTTGGAATCCGATATCCAAAGCAAAACCGTCGATTCCTGCGGCGGCTGCGGCCCTGATATCCGAAGCCCAATCAGCCTGAGTGTATGCATACGTATTTCCAACCTGAGCCAGTTAGCAATGAAAAGTAGCGTGTTAGAAGAGTTCAATGCGTACAATGACATGAGCAAAGACTTGCTGAGCTCGAGCCTGCAGAGCCAAGTCTAGCAGGGCGAGGGCGAGGGCGGCCAAACGCATCTTTGGAGTATCCAAAAGGCGCTCTTGATGTTTGGACGATAGGAAGAGGTGTCTTGATAGTTGTGAAATAGTGTCTCTTCACGCGGTCTTTATACTAAAGCTCTTGCTCTCCAGCCCCCATCTACTTCTGAGGCTGCGCCCTTGTAAAGCGCCCCCCTGCCGCTAACCGCTGACCCTCGATGCATAGGAACCTGAAATTGAATAAGCATGACAAGCAATAGTGGAAAGCGGAGCTGTGTTTAGTATACTCTTGGTACTTGGTTTTTGCTGTGTTGGTGGCAACAGCGGCATCGGTAGAGGCAATCGTGAGTTTCTCGCAAAGTCAGTGAACTATAGCCTCGGACTTTGGGCTGACTCGCCTCATACGAGCATCCTGGAATATGCGGTCAATGAGACCACTAATGCGGCTTACCAGACGTTTCCAGAGCGAAAGCAATAGCTAGCTGCCGGATTGGGCCCTAGGAGTAGGGATTTCATTGTGCAGTAGTTTTTGAGTTGCCTATTTCTATCTGCCGATCTGCCGGTATATACATATTCTAAATTTTCATTCCGAAAGCTAGGTGGCTTTTGAAACATAGCTCAACATACCAACGAAATACGACAAGCTTGGCAATGTGCCTTTTAGCAAGTCTTGTTTGCCTCTTGCCGAAGAGGTTGAGCATTAAGCTTATGAGACTTTTGGTTAAGGAGTTGCCAAATGTCAAAGTCTCAATGTCCTTGACCTTTGTGGGGGTGCGCCCGGAAACTTCATTTAAATGAATAAAACAATCTTACAAAGTATTCAAATTCGGAATCATTATACGTCGGGTAATTCTGCAGTACAACCCTGGCGCCCGCTGTTTTCAGTTTCCAATGTGATATGTCTAATTGCCGTCCCTTCCTTTGCTGAGGAGAGCTGGTATGCGGATTATTGCAACACTGCTTGCCTTATTTTGACTAGCTTACTTAGGCCTTAATATAGGCCTAACGGCTAGACTAATTAGCCCGGAGCCCGCACAGCATGCATGTAGGGCGATTATGGACTATAATGTCACCATCGGGCATATTACGTACATGTAGTTGAAAAGGGTGAACATAATAGTGATTCAAGTTATAGCATTTTTTATAACAACATGCTTTAAGATCCGCTTATTAAACAGGGTTCGGCTGGGGTACCCGCTGCTTATTACATTCAATCTCGAATTTTACAGTGAATTTCATTATGCTTTTCTTCGTCAAAGTCTTACCACATAACTACCCTTAGTCCTAGCAAAGTAACTAGTATATCAAGCTGTGTGAAATTCTTTAGACAATATAAGGAACGGCCGCAAGTGCCAATAACTCTTTGCTGCCTAACAGGTTCAGCTGTAAAGAGCGGTCTGATACTCGGAAATGTCTGCCTGATTTTGCATGTCGGATTTAACCTCGCATTTGAATCAGCATAGTCAAGTCAGCAGCTCGCAACTTTGGGAAGGTGTCATTGAATGTTAGCAACCTAATTGTCAAAATAAAGTCCGTTAGGACTTTTCCCTCAAACCTAGATTATTAATAGGTAACTATATAGATGCCTATTTTCACCGCAACATACAAGCTGTCAGAGTCTTTGCCACTCAATGGAACGTCCATAGACCATTTTCTATAGTCTTGCATGGCCCACATCAGATGAGCTGACCATGGCCCACTTGCATTATGTGTGCCCTACAACTCCGGGCCATTCAATCCACGGGACTCTAGAGTAGTCATTGACTATCTCCCAACATTTGTCGAGGTTAGCCCCAGCTACTATATGGACAAAAGGACCGACTCCGTTTCTGTCAACGACCTGTTTGACTACCTGACAAACAACAGCGTCAACTTCGCCCAAGTAAAGCCATCATCGCTCGGGATGAACTGGGGCGAATCCTATACCAGCTGCTGTTGCCACTGCCCTCCAAAGGACATCATCAGTATTGTTTGCTCCTGAAGCTGCTGTTCCGATGATCAGGCCTGGTTCAACTACCTACCGATAAGCGGTTTTGAACTGCCGGCAACCTTGAAGCAATTTCGCCGATTACGCTCTCGGCAACAAACTTTGTTTGGAAATATCCAGCCCAACTCAGCAATTTGGCTGTAAACTCTTCCTGCGTTTCAGATGCTCTCTTCTTCAGCCCCCCAGAGATGTAAACATACTTGGGAAACGCCGTAGGTTCAATGGCAATTTTGGGTAGTTGTACCGCGGAATCAATGTTGCATGTAATCTTGTGCAGATCAACTATAACTGGCAACCCAGTTTACAGCAGCTCCATTGTGGATGATGGCACCGACTTTTGCATCGCTGCTGGATTTTCCGCAAAAGGCGGAGCCACTGATCTTTATTCAAGCCGAAAACTCTCTGCAGCCAAATCCCCCCGCCATACCTTTTGCTCGACGTCAGGATGCCGCATCCAGCGTGGTGAGCTCTCCTTTTAACGCGATCGCGCCCAAGCCTAATATTGTCTGCACGAACCAAAACCACAACTTTATGGACGGTAGGGCATCGGAGAAGTTAAGGGAGAGTTTTCGTTCCCAGATAGCCGGTAGCACCGGTGAGATAGACGGTTGCATCACAGAGTGTCATCGCCGGCTAAGTCGGAAGACCTTGAAACAAGTCTTGAAACGTTCCAATAATGGACGATATTTCGGACAGAAGATCAATTCCACGTCGGGTCTCTTCTTCGTGTATCCCGACAGCATCATTCTCGAATTGGACATGCGCGTGTATTGGACTTGTACCGAGGTCTGCTAGACGTGCTTCCTTGACCTTAATATTTTTTCTGTAGCCACATGATCACCAATTTCCCAAGCCGCTCCATTGTCCCTGATGTGCTAATTTTAAGGAAACTGACCCATCTGGTTTTCTCTGACCATCTCACCACCAGTCATAGCTCCTATCTGAACAATGCCAGTAGCTAAGTCCGACATCCCAGCCAAGTGATGGACAATATATGCGGGACCGCAAAATGAACAAGTATATACACACCCAAAATAATAACACATATCGCACTGAATGGCGATCACTTCTACATCCTCTCTTTTAAAATTGAACAAAAAAAAAGAGGGGAGCGATAGCAAGCGCATAAGTATTCACAGCAGCTTTATAGACCATCTTGTTTGCACACAAGGCCGATGATCAAACTTCATCTCGCTACCACCATCAAACAAACCACCAACAAGCGATCAAATCTCGTAATCTTTGATCGCAGGCACATCTCCGATCTCTACGATGCGCAGATTCATCACATATCGAGAGATTTTTCCCTCTTTGATCGGCGAAATCGATGTTCCTATTACATACATGACTAGCTACCTACCTGGTCAGGCGCATTAACGCGGCAACAAGATATACGAGCATCCAATCAACCCATGCTCATATACGGAGTCACTCAGGGCAGGCCATACATACATTACATACCTAGTAGCAGGCCATAGTTCGTATAGGTAGATCTCGATCTCCACTCAATGCGACAAGCGAAATGGTGAGATGCTTGTCCCTGCGCCTATCTGCAGAAAGGGCAATTCTAGTCTCCAAACAGTCAAGATCATCGGACATTCAGCTCTGAATCGACCTTGAATAGCGGCAGCGGTAATTCGGAAACTACAACATCCGTAAATCCACAAATATTATTCTTAATTTTAGGGGAATTCGTAGCTCCATCGCCAAATTCACAGATTAGCCCCCTCCAAGTCATACCCGCAGTCCGTCAAGAGAAAAAAATCACAGCTACAGCGCCCGTCATGAGGAGATCGTGTAATGAGATACAACAAATGTGCTTGCATATCGTAAAAAAAAAAACCATTCCCAGCCCATATACCTGTCCTACAATAATAATTATTTTCACCTAAAAGAATAGGATATATGATCTCAGAACGAAGATTGACCTTTTTTTTTCTTTTTAGTTTGTTTAGTTATTGCCAGTCTCGACAGTGCTGGCCATGTCAAAAGAGCGTCTCTCCTTGATAAACTTGGGCCACGTATTTGTCAAGACCAGATACTTGATGCTCATCTCCGCGTCATCAAACACATGCTCATTGAACTCAGCGGGAACTTCACCCCAGTAGCGGACAATGTTAAGAGTGCTTTCCGAGTCAGTCCGGTGAGGGATGTCGTCAAAGGGGGTGCAAGGGTCGGGATTGCTGCGTTCACTGCCACAGATGACGTTCGCCGCGTGCTCAAAGACAACCTGAAGGCTCTTGAAGTCTGTAGAAGAGAGGTTGATCTGGAACTCGGCATGAGTCGCACTGATAAAGTCGACGTAGATCTTGAGGGCGCTCTCAAAGCACTCGCGAGGCAACTCCTTCACAGCGCCGTCATCCTTCTCCAATTCTTTGACGGCGGAGAAATAGAGAGTCTTCCACTCCTTGACGCTCGTAAGGAAAGCAATGTTCTCTCCGGAGAAATCTCGGAGAGCAGAGAATTGCTGCAACGGCTCGGGGTTTTTAGAAAGTGTGTGTTCAAGGGCCTCCATGGTCAGGATGCTTCCGCCGGAGCTATTGGTGTGAACAGAAGACGCTCTTCCCATTCGTCCCCCCCACGAAGACCTAGTCGAATCTGAGTTGATGGAATTGTCTCCACCAGAAAAGCCCTTCTTTCGCGACTCCCAGCGTGCAATAGAGTTGAGAGTTTCTTGAGTTAGGGCGTTGTGCTTCCAGACTTCGATAATGGGTACAAAGACGGTAAAGATTTCGAGCAGCATGATGGAAACAGCGATCCTGCGTTGTCAGAGTTAGATACATCAAGACTTGTTTGCTAAGAACTGCAGCTTACCATTGCGGAGGAATAAAGTAGTTGTTGACGGGCTGCATTCCGGGAACATACAGGGCAATAAGCCACATTGGTGCAGAGTGAAGGCTATTGGCACGTTAGCAACAAGTAGACAATGTGCTGCAAGGCGACTTACTTGGAGAGACAGCAGGCGATAGTCTGGAACCTCCATCCTTGAGTGTCGCGAAGGTTGCGCGCACGGAAGAGAATATACGGCGCAAAGATCCATGCCCAGAACATTTGCCAGAAGATTGAGGGCCACCTAAGAGATTGTTAACTGATGGATACAAACGCAGTGACAATTGTATCAAACTAACCATTCCCAACCACGACCTTGAGCAACTTTTCGCTGCATGTAATTGCCATGAACTTCAGTGCCAGCAATACCAAACGAGTCGTGAAACTTGCGGGAGATGAGGAAGGTGATAACCGTCAGGAGGAGCTAAAGGGAAAGTCAGCCGATCAACACCCTTCAAAATGTAGAGATCCGAATAAATGCCAACTCACCTGAAGACCCATGCCGATAAACACTGTAATAAGAGTCCGGCGGTTGTAATCGATCGATCGCCATCGGCCCAGCAAACTCCTCCGGTCAATAACTATAGATGGAGTTTCGGACCTGATGAACTTCCTCTGGGCATCGGCGACATAGAGAAACCTGCTATTGGAGGCGTGGAACAGGGCGATTCCAAAAGGAAACCAGATGCCCATGATCCAAAACTCAGCAACTTCAGGCATCAACGGACCATACCAGTAGCCGAGCTGCACAGCAAGCCAGTAGAGATGCATGAAACTTATTGCTGCAAAGGATATTGGTAGGCCTCTGATCCGTAGGATGGGCATATCGCGACGAACCCAGAGGAAAGTCATGCCACAAAGGAGGATAACGGTCCATATTGACGCGAAGCAAATGTAGAAGATACCCACCGCATTGAGCCGAAGCTCAGGCTTGGTATCCTCGGCAATGCCAAACTCAGAGCCCATTGCTATAAGCTTTGTGTGTTGAAGTGATTATAGTAGAGACATAAATAACAGGAATATGGAACAAAAAATCGATAAATACTAGGAAAAATGAAAAGCTTGAAGAGTCAAAAGTGTAATTGATGTTAAGGGCAAAAGAATGGACGGCCGTCCAACACGAAAGCCTGTGTCACAAGGGAAGCCAACGGATTAAGTACTTGATGTCGAGGGCTATCGACTCAAGGGCGACATCGAAACCTCGTGGACGGTGGAGGAGTAAGTCATAAATAAGAAGAAGGGTTGCTGGGCACAAGTTCAGGGCGGTTGTGTCTCTGGGTTCCAGGAAGGCTTCCGACACGTGTGGGATAAGACCTTCTCGAACTAATCGCGGCTAACCAACGCCATTTCACACGTTTTTGTCGATCATGATGGGAACGGGGTATAGCGTCTAGAAGAGAGAAAAGGAGTCGAGTTTGCCTTGTCCAACCAGAGGAACAAGGAAGAAAAAGAAACGAGTGAAAGAACCCAGAAAATTAGAGAGGCGTAGTACCGCCTTCAACGCCTCCCATGCCGAGTAAAAGCGGCTCCCTTTGCAAGGGTTCCGCATAAAGCCAACGCACTTCCGAGGGAGAGTCTCAGCGCACAGTTACAGAGTTGCTCCTTGCGTTTGACTCTTCTTTTGCCGGCCCTTACACTGCGTATGCGTGTCTCTGATGAGGCGATATGGCCAGTTGCAATCATGATTGGTGGCAGCTTCCCACTCAGTCAAATCATTGTACGCTCTTCTCGTTGATTCAGGCCATCCCGGGCCGATGTGCTTGCTCTTCGCTACTCAAAATGTCCAAGATATCGATCAGCCAGCCACCAGCTGTGGAAACACTGAGACACACAGGGGTGGTATCCCAGGCTGGTTTGATGCTTTCTCATGCTCTCTCCGGCACGTTACAGCGCCCACGCTCGTCCGGTAACGTTTATTCTCACATGATAGACGAGGTACCAGCCAGCTTATTTCCTAGCGAAGGGCGGCATACTCTGCAAGGTGGCTGTCTAACTTTCTGATCGTCCAGACGGCTTTGAGCGGCCAACCCTAGCGTGCTCCATGGAAACATATGAAAGCTGGGGCAAACACTCATGGGAGGCCAGGAGTTGTCGGGATCTGAGAACCAGATCCGGTTAAACCACGAGCAAAATACTCCGTACCTGGCTTGTGAGAGGCCCTGCAATGGCGACTAGCAAGGATATGTTCGCCTTAGCGCAGGTGTGAAAAGCTTTGAGCCACCAAGGAAGAGCCATGGCCGCAGTGCGACAAGGCGGGCCGTGTATCTGCCAAGCCAACCATGATCCAGCTCAAGTTGAACAGGGTGAGCTAGCCATGCCGTATATGTCGTGACACTGGCCTTCCTCGCTACCTGTCTGTTTGCGATAAGGTTGATCTCCTTTGATTGATCAGGACGTGATGGACAGTAGTAAATGACATCGATGGTTCTCCTAGCCACTGTGGAGATTGTCTGACAGGGTCCGTTCAGCCTCACTCGTATTAGCTCGTCACCGCGCCCGTACGTCGACACTAGCATCACTCTGTGCCCGTTTGTATATGCGTTTAGGCGCAATGAGAGCAAGCCTCTTCTCTTCCCCTTCTATTTGGATCAGTCATCAATTCGGGCAGATAATCGGCTACTTGCATGAGAATCATGCTGTATCCCCGACGTGATGATTTGCAGCATCTTGATTCAAGTTTGTCTTTCGCCGACAACCAGGGCAAGTGTATGCGATGCTCTTGTTTACTTTGTGTCATCCTTCTCCCTTTAATGCAACGCTGCATCGCCCTTGCAGCTTGCAGCTCAATCAGATATCGTAGGGCCAATCGTTGCTCGTCCACTCCACTACTCAGATGAGCGAGCAGGCCCCGATGCTCTCTCTCATTACCGTTTAATTGGCTGGTAGTTGCTGGAGCGCCCGATCTTTGTTGATCTAAAGCACTGCCTGTACAGTAGGTTTGATGCCCTGTAGCTTGGACATCGTTGCGGCCGATGCGAACGGCCGACCAGAGTTGCCGAGCTGGTGTGCAGCGGAGACGGTCTGTGGATGCGTTCTTGTCTCCATTCAACTCACTCAGTCCAAAGCCATGACCCATACCCTCTAGTGGTCATCACTTCCGCACGCGAGCCCCTGGTCAAGGCACAGCTGCGCTGGGCATGGTGGATGCAGGCCATGAGATTGTGGGCGGAGAAGAATCTGGCCCTGCATTATACCGTCATGCGAGTCGATTGTCGCTCCGACGTACTCAACAACATCGTAACCCGATTTCTCCATAATAGCATTAGTTGAGGGTCCTCTTGTATGATCCTTTCCAGCTAACCCACAGAAAACTCGGCATTTGACGGACAAATATCCCTTTCGTCCGGGGTAGTGGTGAGCGTACTATTCATAAACTGCCCCATCGTTTAAAGATAGACGCCACTGAGAGAAGAAGAAATGTGAGCTGTGGCGTTGTGATAGAGCGGTATGCGGCATACCTTCGCAGGGGGGGGAAGCCGTTCCTGTTTCTGCCATGTTTCCGACAGCTTGCATGACGGAAGAGAAGAAGAAAAAAAATCAACCACGTCGTGACAGATCGCATTGGGGGCGGGACGGAAAGAATCTCAGCTGCACAAGCATCTAATTTCGTGCGTATGAGTACTGATATCCGCATTTCCCCCCTCCCCTGCTAAGAACAATTTAGCAGAGCGCACACATATCACAACCTCCAGAGTCCTGGTGATCTCTAATTCGCAAGGTTAATTAGCTCTCAGGACAATGACGAACCAACACCACCCGCCTCGCTACCAACGTGGCGCGCACGGATGCTCAGTCAAACGAATGCTCACCGGAAAAGGCAGTGTTAATCAACACTAAAGACGAAAAGAAAAGTGTGATCCGTGCTCATGCAGCCCGCCTGCAAGCTTCTGAGTAGAAAAGAGTTACCATTGCGAGGACAGTCAGATATATCATTTATCATCTCGACCTCAGACTTCATATGCAATTTAGATGGCAACTGTCTCAGGCTTAGTCGCTCCAGAAAAGCCATTGATTGGATATGGTCGTCATTTGACGCCAGCAGAGTCGAGGCAAGGGAGGCTTTGCGTGTGATACTGCATGTCTTGTGTGACAGGCGACGACATAATGCTGGACTAGCGCAAAGCCTCACCAAAGCTCGTTTATTGGACCACTGTGAGCTGCCAACACATTAGTATCTTGGAGGCTTGGCAGGACTTCCTGAACTGACGGATATACGGTTGCGCATGTGTTGTATCGATGCGAATGTTCTCACATACTCAATCTGAATGAGACTGTACCTGTCGCGGAGGCATGCTCTTATGAACGTGTCTCTATCGGGCAGCAGAAAGAAGTCGCAATTGGCTTCAACCGCTATTGAATACGCAAACATAATGTCAATGCTCTCACAGAAGTAGACGGGATTCGTCCCCATGCTCACGCTGATGTATTAACACAAAATGAGTACTGTTATTAGTTGACGCTTCACAAGGTAGCATTGTTAGTCGACAAAAGTTGTTGCATGCGCAGCAAATCCAGGGGTGGACCGGCCGGTGTCCATCAAACTGAGGTGACCATATCCCAGAATGACTATTACTATTGCAATCTAAGACACGGGAAGCTTGGATAACGTCAATCTCCTTAACCGTTGATAAGATAAACGTTGTACCAAACGTGAAATGTCTCGGCTATCTTGCTGGGGTCTTCCCGCGGTAGCTCAGAGCGGAAGAATAGAAGGTCAGAGGCGTGGTCGGAAGACTTCGAATTCCTTGGCCCAACACCGGAAATCTTCACTGTTCACGAGGTGATCCCTGCGGCAGACTGACGTAGAAATAGGCGTGTGCGTTGGGTGCTAACGACAAAGAATTGGGGGTCGAGTAGAGGCTGAGATGAAAAGAGTTGCACAGTCTTCCGTTTGGAAGTTCAAATAGTACTCCATCAATGATGAGCAATCTGATTCATTGCTACCCATCAACAGTGAGTCGAAGTTTATGGTGATGGATAGGGTAACCAACACGGCCGCGCAAGTGGATGTTCTCGGGGAGTTCAAATGGCTACAGCATCTTTATCGCACCGTCAGTTGGTATTCCCTTGAGAACTTGCTTTGAACACCGTGAGCTCTTGAATTACACACATACCTGTATAGCTGAATTTTTTGTATATTCTGTGTTGGTTTTTCGGAGGTGAGCGAGAAATGTTGGGACATCTTTGGAGGAGCACCGTGAGCATTTCACGAGCCAAGTCTCCTGCACCAATTCTTGATCCCGGTGAATGATGGCCGCCAAGAGTATCTAATCAGACGACTTAGTTGATGTGTTGAATATTTGGTTCAGGATTGCACGTGTAGATGCAGCTTTGAAAGTTGCAGGTTATGAAGATGGTTGCATTAAGGTACTCGTACTTCGTCACCCTCCTTCCTCATGGTATGAAGCGGCCGCCCTCCTTCCTGCCCTATGGCCAGTACATTAGTCATCGCATCGCACCGACAGTTCCATTCTTGAGCAAATCTTTTCAATTTATATTATTTTCATCTTCCCATGTGTGATTCGTGACGAACAACCATCGTCAGAGACACGCATATATACCCCCAGGTGGCAACATTCGTGTTGGCATTTATCGACGCCATACTCTCATCAGACTACTAGACAAAAGACGGCAATCACGTCCAGGGAGAAAGACATCACCAACAGTTTACCAGTTCTTCTAAGCCAACGGCAGCGATAAACTAGGAGCATCCAGCGTCCAGGGTAATCTAGCATTGAGTTGGAGGAATGCCTGGTAGAAATTGATGCAAAGGTAAGTGCATAGGCACAGAGCGGCTTGAGTTCCTCAGATAATGACTTGTTGGCAGAATCACTATTTCCATTGACTGGAAATGATGTGAATGCAAATCGAAATGAACCATCCGTCTTGTTCATTGGAGAGAGCGAGACCTATCTAGCAATATCACACTTGTTGCTGCTTGCCAATCAGATATTAGTCGACAAGGACACTCTCATTGAACAACGAAGCGTTCCTTTATGCCGCAAAATGCTCCAAGAACCATGTGCGTTACGAAACCAAGAGAAAACTATTTGCATTGGCGTATGCTGATATCCAATCCTGTTACTGGAATTGAAGCCATCTGAGTAAGCGAGATATGCGGCTGAGCGGTTTAATCCGCCAGGAGAGCAAATGTCTCATTCCGTCCCTTGTAACACAGCCTCGTGGTCTTCCGCACCTGAACTTTGAGAGGCACATAGTACCCGTATTGCCTTATTACTATCCCAATGAGCTGCGACGGATCCAAAGGCTGCCTGACAGCCCCTGGGCGCCCCGATCTGGATAGCCATCAACTCGCATGCGAGTGTAGCAACGTGCATGCGTGCGACTGTGTATCCTGGCCTTTCCCAGAGAGCCACGCGCCCTCTCTACTACCTCAGATGCATACGATATGCATATTACATGCAAGGTTGACCAACAGCAACCCAGTAAGGCGACGCAAAACCCAGCAACACTTGCAGCCCCGGCTTCAGCTCTCCAGGAATAAGCTGTCTTTCCCCTCTCTTCCACATCGCACCCTCTCTCAGTCTACAGGCTCTACTTTGATCTGCATGATCATTTGTTGAGGCCTGTGCTCTTGGCGTTGCCTTCGGCACTGCTAAGCACTGTTGGCATTGTGATCTTGGCCGCATCGATTTGGGCCTGTGCTTTCATGGCCAATTCGCCCACATCCTCGCCGCCCTCACCCATCCCCGCTACCTGTCACATTCTCAGATCGCGTGATCGTCATCAATCAGAACCCTTCTTTTCGTCGCAGCGAAGACCCTAAGCGCATAATCAGACCTACGCCGCTAGAATATGCCATGGGGAGCCCTACAGGGAGCAAGAGATCCAGCCGGAGTGATTCCCTAGTTGGACCTGCTCCTCGATCGAGCCCTGTTGGCAAGTCAAGCCCTACTGGAAATCTAGGTGAGCAATTCTGTAGCTTAGCCACTCATGTTTCAATAATCGCGGGGTGAATTCGCGCCCAACAATTGTTGTGTACCTCACTTGCATGCCAACGAGTCAGGCTGTGAAACCCATGTTATTGAATGAGACCTGTTGTACCCACGCTTTGGGCCGAGATAATTAACCAGCTTGCTAATAGATGAGGAGCCTGAGGCGGAGAATCTGGGGCTCTTACACGGCAATGCCGTCATCGAGCCTGGCGGCAGTGATGAGGATGGCGAATTTTCACCTAGTGAATATGATGCCGAGTCCATCAACGACCAAACCGACTCTACATCTTTGGGATCTAGCATCTATGACCATAGCTATGTCAATGGCCGGCGGTATCACCGTTACCGACACGGCAGATACCCAATCCCTAATGATGAGGCAGAACAGAACCGTGAGGACATGCTGCACACAATGATGCTGGAGGCCACAGACGGCAAGCTGTTCTATGCCCCGATCGGAGACCATCCACAGAAGATTATTGACCTCGGTACCGGCACCGGGTTATGGGCTATTGAGAGTAAGTTCTCTCATTATGTCGCTATTTGTCTGAATTATATTCTCGTATATACAAGTTCCTGTCGCAAAATGCATAAGACCAAGCAGTAACATGAGTGGGTAGTGGGCGACAAATATCAGGGTGCTGAGGTTCTAGGACTTGATTTGAGTCCCATTCAACCTTCCTGGGTGCCTGCCAATGTCACATTTCTTGTCGACGATGTCGAAGCACCCTGGCTCAACGGTGATGACTGGGACTTTGTGCACCTTCGCAATATGATACCCGTTATGAAATCACCCGTGGGTCTGCTCAAGCAAGCTTACGAGTAAGCTTTGATCCGCTGCAGCGCCAGTTTTGCTCTCAAGAGAATCTTTCTGACTAGAAATAGCAATATGAAACCGGGCGGTTGGGTCGAGCTGCAAGACGTGGATGGAGATGTGCACTCCGATGACAACACGATTCCAGACGACTGGCCTCTTAAGAAATTCACAGAGTACATGCTTGAGGCATTTGCAAAGTTTGGTACAAATGCCCACGCCGCTGTGTTTGGGAGGCAGTACTTAGAAGAGGCAGGCTTTGTCAACATCCAACACAATTATATCAAGCTCCCATATGGCACATGGCCGAAAGACAAGTAAGTAAAGCCCCCCATTCCATCTCGTTGCTTTCTATGTGTCCTATTATTTCTACATTCTCATATGCAATCTCCCTTCCCTTGGACATGGATTTACTAACTCTGTCCTGCTAGAGTTAAGCGTCTAGTTGGTATGTATTATCGCACAGCCTGTGAAGACTTCTTCCCAGCGGTGGGAGCTATCCATTTCCCCATGCTCGGATGGGACAAAGCAGAAATGGAAATCTTCTTCATGCAGTGTCGTCAGGCTATGCGTGACCCCAAAGTCCACGCGTACGGCAAGATGCATTTCTGGAGCGGCCAAAAGCCGCATGATGCGGAGTGAATCAGTATTCCGTTCGAATTGCGCGTACACACAATATACCAATAGAAGTGATAGAGGAGGAAATTGTCAAAGAGTATATGTGTGTGCTTAGACTATTATTTTCTTTGTGGTTGCGTTGGCAGCCGGTTATCATAAGGAGTATATGGCTGTTATATATGTTCGTCATAATAAGTAATACGCTTCAATGGGGGATGGAATTTTAATTAACTTTCTTTTCATCATTCGCTATATACTCTATATAGGCATGATCAAACATGGATGAATTATACAAAATTTAACTAGACAGAAACCAACTCCTTTTTATCTGACGGAGATATCCATCTCCTACTTGTTTCCCCACAGCAAGTGTTCATCGTCTTCCCTTCTTGCTCTTCTTTTGACGCGGTCTCTCCTCCTCATCAGCACCACCAGTCACTTTTCTCTTCTTCCGGCCCTCCTCCAACAACTCCTTCATTCCCTCTGTGGCCTTGAACTTGGGATTCGAAGGATCAATAGCAAACTCATGGCTATCAAACACAGCCTTGAAACGGTCATCCTTGACATCCATCTTGAACTCTGACTGCAAGCCCGCAGCGTCTTTGCTCTTCTTCTGGTACTTGGCCTTCTTGCCCTTCTGCTTCTCCGCACGCAGAATCTCGTTCATGTCGAAGTGATCAAGGTGGTCCACCTGGTTATCATTGGCATCCTCGGCCATGACCTTGGACAGATGGGCTTTTTCTTCGGCGTCGCGAGCTTCGGCGGCTTCGCGGGCCTCGCGCTTCTTGCGGCGCTCTTCTTTGCGGACGGATGTTTTGGATGTAGGAGCGGGGTCTTCAGTGGTGAAGAAGGGGTCGTTAAAGCCAAGATCTTCGTCGTCATCATCACCACCACCGGTGACAACGTGGACATCATCATCAGCTTCACCGTCATCGTCATTGAGAGCCTCGCGTTTGGCCTTGGCGGCTTGTCGTTTCTTTTCTTTCCTCTCGCGTTCTTTACGGGCGTATTTCTCGATTGTGGTTTCTTCTTTTTCGTCTTTCTTGGCTTTCTCGCCTGATAGAGCCGGAGTGAATGTGACTTCCATCTCGCCCACAGGGGCATCTTTGGATTTTTTAGATACTGGCTCAGCTGCGAGACCAAGAGCCTCACGCATCTTTTGCCGAGCCAATTCTTTCTTGGTCAGCTTGGGTTCATCGTCGGCAATTGCTTCGCCGGCATCTCCCTCCTCCTCGTCATCTTCGCTGTCGCTGTCACCAGCGAGGTAAGCTTTTAGATCTTGCTCGTCAATCTCGGCTCTGCTTCCCTTGAAGGCTCGCTTGATGGATTCTTTGCGGCTGATCTCTTCAGGGTGCATGTCCCAGGTGAGCTTCACCTTCGAACTCTGTAGCGCATTGGTGACGAACTCGATGGGTTTATATGATTCGGGAACTTTGCTGCATTCATCTCTGGGCTCGTCATCAAACGTAACATCATCTGGGACGAATCGCAGATCGATGAAGTTGGATGAGGCCTGGTACTCGGTTCCGTCGGTTGCTTCGTAGATAGCCTGAGCAGTGGTTTTACTTGAGCAGGTCATGATGGCATAGTAGTACCGTAACCTGTCAAGTTGATATGCTCTCAAGGCATCGCTGTCAAAATCTTGATCGTCGCCCTCTTGAATCAATTTCTTCTTGATAGCAGCCTCTTCGGCTTCGCTGTCGGATGCACTCTCGTCATCAGACTCAACGTCCTTCTTTCCCTTCTTAAAGAGCTGCCTGGGCGGGCCCTCAATCTCTTCTTGTTGCATACGCTCCTTTCCGAATTCGCTTGGGTATACGGCAACATTGAGGACTTTGCCAGGGTCGTTGGAAGGAATAAAGCTGGTGAACAAGGCCATCAGATCCGTCGATTTGACGTGGTCCCAGTCGAGGTTGACAATGGCTATCCGATTCGTTACTTCTCCGGTCTGGATCTCCTCTCGCTCTAGCCGCTGCATATCACCGCCAGTTGCAAGATCTAGCTCTTCGTCTTCTTCGGAATCGTCGTCGGAATCTGAGTCCTCGGAGGAGGAGAAGCCTCCCTCTCGCGCGGGGTCGAATTTCCGAGGTCTCCCAGCAGCTAGTAGCTCTCTTTCAACCTCGTCATCATCAACTTCAAGGTCGTCTTCTTCTTCTTCTTCATCATCTTCGTCTTCGTCGTCTTCACCATCGTCCTTCTTGCCCTTTACTGGCTTGTCATCCTCTTCTTCATCGGAGTCTTCCCCTTCGTCTTCCTCCTCGTCTTCCAGCTGGTAGAGTCTTTCCAGAGCCTTCTTCTTAGAATCAGACTTGATCTTGCGTCCGTACTTGTCTACTCGAGCGGTGGCCGTGAAGTCATTGTCCTTGAGCATGCCCGCGAATCGCTTGTCGACAGTCGTCTTCATGTTCTTCTTCGACGGCAGCTGGAATCGAGGATCGGTCTGGAAGCTGGCGAATCGCGCATCGGTGATTCGCGCCTGAGGCGCTGCGCCGCCATTCTTCTTCTTGTCTTTTCGCTTGTCCATGTTTGAGGCTGTGAATTATCTGATTGGAGGACAGTTTCTGTTGCTGCTTCCACAACGATGCTGGTGATGCTTGTCGCAACTTTTTCTTGGATCGAAACTTTTTGACAGGGATATCGTTATCGGCTTATCATCAGCCAATGGAAGTGCGCAATGGGCAATTGGCTTTGGTGGGTAAATATGGGTCTTGGCCGCCTAGAGAAATCGCTGTTAGTGATGGATGAAGTCACTGAAGTCACTAAAAAATACAGCTGGGAGATTCTCTGGGCGCGGAATTCCGCAACGGAATTCCGCACTGAGATGCTGTGAATATCTAAACATTCTGTGCCAAGTGTAATTCACACTTGAATCTGATGGTGCAATCAGCCAAATACATTGATTTTGGTGCTTTTACCAAGTCCCAATTAATACGAACTTATATAGCATGGCTCTGTCTATAAAAGATGGACGTTTTCTGCTGTTTTGTAGCACATTCCCTAAGTCAATATCACATCCATTCTCTACCTAGTCTTCAAGATGAGCTCTGCAAAGCATGACATTGCTTCACAAAAGCTGCTGGTGAGAGATTGAACATGAAAAAGTTAAACTTCATAACTCTTTTGGCTAACACGCACTTTTAGATAACCGGAGTCACTGGCTTCATTGGTTTCAAGTCTCTGCTTATCGCTCTCGAAAGAGGCTATGCCATTCGCGCCGTCATTCGAAATGAGCAAAGTATCTCACATCTTGAAGAGAAAAGCTCCCTGATTTCTGAAAGCCATAAAAAGGGAATCTTAGACTTTGTCGTGATTCCTGATTTCTTGGCCTGTGACAATTGGACTGTTGTTCTAGATGGCATCACGAGCATTATCCACATCGCATCCCCGCTGGCGCATGAAGTAGGTGCTCTAACTTTTGGCGTATATGATGGGGTTTAGATACTAATATGTGTTAATAAGAGCGACAATTACGAGAGAGACATAATAAATCCTGCGATATCCATGGTGACCACGGTCTTAGAAGCAGCCGTCAATGTTCCCTCCGTCCGAAGAATTGTCATCACTTCCTCGTGTAAGTCCCCCAGGCGTGCCATACACAAAACAGTATAAAACTCACACAGCAAAGGCGTCACCTTGATTCCTTTCGAATGGAACATGGCTCCCAACAGTGAGAGACTGTACTCCGGTAAGAGACTTGGTGCAACCCCGCGATTTAACTTTTCTAACAGTTGATGAGCAGCATCGGATATAAATTCGGATCCTCAAAAGCCATATGGCAGCGCCATGGAAGCCTACTGGGCCTCAAAGGCATACTCGAGAATTGCTACGCGGGAATTCATTGAGAAAAAGAAGCCTCATTTTGACTTTGTTCATCTGCTTCCCTCTGTGGTGTTCGGCCCGGACGAGCGAATTTCTTCAAATGGCTCTGTAGACGACCTGTTGAAGGATAACCGAGCTGCAGTCCTTGCGCCAGCACTTGACGGCTCTACGAACTCATCATTTCCGTTCGTCGGTGTGCCTGTTCACGTTGCGGATGTTGCACGCGCCCATGTCGATGCAGTGGACAGCGCTCGAATTCCGGGAAATACTGAGTATATCCTTAGTTCTGATACCCCTGAAGGTGTTGTCTGGGATAGAGATGTTGCAGCAGTCGCTAAGAAATATTTCCCGGAAGAAGTGGAAAGTAAATTGCTCCCGCTTGAGGGCACGCTACCTTGTATCAAGTGGCGGCTGGACGGCGATGCTACTGAAAAGGCATTCGGGTGGAAGTTTATAAGCTTCGAAAAAACCATGAAAGAGCTGCTCAAACAATATCTGAAACTGAAGCAAAACGCCAGTCAATAGAGGCTGCGGATCATATGAGCATTGAGAATTCAGTTTGGGTGCCTTTGTAGAGTATAGATAGGGTATGACAACCATCCATCAAAGAATACAGCTATGACATAAATTAAGCAAACAATATACAGATATCCTAAGCATTAGAAGCCAACCTCCGTGATTGGCTTGATAGGCTGCAAGATCCACGACATTGCAGGAGAAAGCTGGGGATCTTTAAGGGATAGCTCTGCTCCATAAGCATCAGCCGACAAGGCCAATGGCCCAGAATACGAATTCGACAGCTTCCAAGTTCCGTTCCCCTGTTGTTCGACACGCCACGGCTGTCCGGAGTAGTTACCAGCTGCGGCTAGATGTGGTCTTGTTTTGTCGTTACCATATACATCGAAGCACTTGTCGCTTCCAAGCCACATATTACACAGGTTGTAGGCTCCGGGGCTGGTTCTAGAAGGACGGAGCTGCCAATGTTGTCCGCTAAAATTCCCTTCAGCAGCCATTTGTACTTGACCATCTTGCTGTTGATTCCCATCATTGACGACATCAATTGCCATTCCGGGCCTCGCTGGATTCTTGATCTTGTACCATGATCTGCTGTCTAGGCCATTAGATGGCACCCTCGATTGCGTAGGCTGTTGCACACCCGACTGCGCATTTGGTGGCACTTGAACTCCCGTAGACGCCCCTTTCGGTGGCAGAGACTTGGTAATCCGTATACCAATGTATGGTTGATGGTTGTTTGGCAGCGGTGTAGAACCAAATGGCGTCTTCAGTTTGCGATGGTACGTGACAATTCCTGCCTTAACTCCCAATCCATTGATGTCTCGCTCCCCAGATCTCTTTCCCTGAAGAAGACTTTTGAGAAATTCTGTTGCTTCTTTGACAACATCGTCAGAGACAGTGGCTAGGCTTTGGTTAAACTTTTGCACTTGTGCGTCCACTTGGTCGGAGACCCAACCAGCTACAGTGCCAGTGGGAACGGATATAATTAGTTCAACCACATCAGCTTCATTGATGAGATCTCCATAGACAATAGTCCAACCTCCGGCGGCATTTGCTGCTCGTACATCGTTACGATTGGTGACTTCAGACATTGTATGACTTTGACCAGGAAGACAGGTGGTAGATGGTCAAGAATAGCAATGAACCTTTGGTGATAACCCAGAAAAGCAGAATATAAGTAGAGCGCGAGCGATCAATCTTATAGGAAAAAAGAAATACATATGCAGCAGTTGCCGAGCTTTCCAGGAGCTGACTGAACTAGGTTAAGCTGCCAAGAGTGACGACACCGAGCTAAGCTAGAACGTCAAAGTAATCAACGGAGTGGCTGTCAAAATTAACCTTATTTTTAGCAAATAATAGAAAGGGATGGGCTGTGGCAGAAAGTCTATTCAAGAACCAGGAATATGAATGGCAGCAGCAATTCAGCCCGAGTGAAGCTGAACCGATGAACATGTTGGAAGAAGAGATCATAGGCCAGCGGAGAGGGAGTAGTGTATGACTTATTCCCAAATTAGAATACAGCTCGTATAGCAACAACGAAGGTTATTTTAGAAGAGCTGAGCAAAATCCTTGGGGCCTTCCAGCAAGATGGTACCGTTATCGCTACGCTCCAGAAGATGATCTTCGAGGATATTCATGATTACTATCACATACTTTTACATGGATATTGAATGGAGTTGAGTAACGCTCAATTGCGTCTAACTAGTGTGACTAGTTACGGTCACACATAAAACATTGGGGTAATATGCTTCCAGGAGGACGATGTGAAACTCTTCCAGCCGCCAATGGATGGAATATGATGTGACTGTTTGGGTGTCGTCTATGACGACAGAAAATGTTGCTTTTTTTCAGCTCTTCAAAAGGAGACCTTCAAGCTGAAGCTGACCACGAGCATCGAATAATACGCTCCTTTCTTAAACTCTGAGGGGTGCCTCAACCAACACCAGCGCTACTTTTTCGCCCTGTTTGTTACTAGATCAGTCGCTCAGCTCAAGTTTAGACGCATTGCTTGACGTATTCAGCAGGAGATCACTGCTCTGTTTTGTTTTCATGTGGCGACGATGGTTACATTGCGCGTGCCAACCCCCTCATACTTCAGAGATCTCCACACCATCATTCCGATACTTCAAGTGATACCGCTAAACAACGCCATTTTTCATTTCTTGGGAATTCTTTTCGGGGGATTTCTCCTACAGATATATAATTGACGATTCTCACTACATAAATTATACGACGAGAAATATAGCGCAAGAAGGCAGATAGCCAATACAAAAGCCTCCATCCGTGTGGTGTAAGTGGTACATGAGGGACAGGTGAACTACGTTCGTAGGTATGGCTGACTGAAATGCCACTCACATTTTATCCAATCGAGATGGAAGTTTCACTTTCTGTAAAGTGGATAACGGCCACAAGGGTTCAAGACATCGGCTGCACCCGGCTCACTCAAACATCTAACCGTCGTCGGCACGTCGCTCTATTCATTGTAGTGAGCTGTTAGTCTGTTAGTTACCCCAAAATAACAGATTTCATTCGACTACTACAAGCCAGACTCATATGGCTGTCAATGAGGGTCTGAGATCTACTTTAAGGCACTATCTGCATCTCAAAGGTATCTTAAAGTAGATAGAATGCGTGCTATAAGGGGATGCGTCTCGATAGCTATACTTAAGCAATACCCCTAAAAAGTTCAATTGTCAACAGAATGACAGTGGCTGTCTACTTTCGCGGCATCCCATGCCAAGCAATCAACACTCGTAGACTGTCTGCGATCTAATAAGACATGTCGCTGAGATTATGGATCACATTCTTTCATATCCTTTTGACAAACGGAGAAAAGATCAAAGGTGGCGAAAAAAAAAAGGATCCATCATGTACGACAGAAGGACTCTCAAGAGGACTAATATTAGATAACCCTGAAATTATCATCCGCAATACTTGCCATCTTCGTACTCCGTGGCGTTGCTTGTGGATACATGTTTTGGATACCCGAAGACCTGCATTCCATATCCTTCCGTCTGTCACAAACAGTTATCATATACGAGACAAACATGAGATCTTCTCGTGTGATGTTTCGGAGCGCAAAGTGACTACACAATTCGGTCCCAGAGATGCTTGTGTTGCGCTGTTGTAGCTTTCGAGAAATGAGTGGAGTTCCAGAGACTTGAACATTTAAACCAGCCATTCCTCACCTTTTGTCACTGGTTCTCTGCAGCCTAAGATCTTATATAAAACCTTTTCACTTAATCCACCGTCACCATGCGCTTCACAGTTGCATCTGTCGCAGCTCTAGCCACTCTCGTCCCTTTCGCCACAGCGAGAAACTGCAGCAAGAATCTCGACTACTGTGGATCTACTCTTCTAGGCATCGGTGAGAATATAGAAAAGCTCCAGGGATTAATGTGCTTGTTCTAACAAACAAAAGGCAACTACTATGACCAGATCGTGAGCGCCCTCAGAGCAGCCGGCAAGCCCACAGATGACAACTGGAGGAAAAAGTCGCTATTCTATTGCGCAGGTGGACCAAATGGAGAAATCCATTTTGTTGAGTACTGTGGTGAAAGATGCGTTGATAACGGCCAAGGCCGCAGTGATACGTGCTACAGACCATAGATTTGGAACGCTCTTTGTCGACTCCCGTCACGTCAGCTTTTGTTTAGTAGACTAAAGTCACTTCATGATTGCGCACATTTTCTCTTGCGAATCCCTCATTTTACTTGGTTGATGCTTGGATACGTGCGTTTTGCAGATCATAAAGCTGTAGCTGCCAGTCAACAATTGAGAGAGAAAATACATACAATGGACGTTGGATTTTTCTTTGTCTTCATCTTGATGCAAATGTAAGACAAGGAGATAAAATTGGAGATACATTTTGCTCAATATTATAGCATTTTTATTACTCGATACTAGCCTTGAAGCTATCCCTATCTATCGAAACAAGAATACTGTCCGAGTTTAACATGCAGATCCTCTTGAAGTAGTGTTGATCGCAACGAGCTGTCCACCAATTACAATGTCTCCATTTACTGGCGTTTCCATTCCACCAGCCGTAACAACATAGAGGATGTTCTTATCGTGTGGGCCACGACCAAATGCACAAGAGGTTGGCTCAGCAATCGCAGTGGAGTTGAGATTGCCAGCAAAATAAACTTGGCGCTTACCATCAGCAGAAATCAACTCGATAGTATTTCCGCCTCCAGTCACCACAAAAGCATTACCATCACAGTCAAATGTAAAGTCGTCGTACTGGTCCAATGGGCCCTTGATATGTGCAATTGTCGTAACTGGCCCTGCAGAGGTGCCGTCCGAGTTAATAGGCATCTTATTGAAAGTGCCGTTTCCAAAGTTTGTAAAGTAAACTGAGTTGCCACGAACATGAACTCCATCTACTCCTGATGCTGAGAAAGGCGGCGATGCATAGAGCTGTGTGAATGTATTGTTGATAGCAACCTCGTAGTGTCCCGTCTTGATGTCCAAGTTCCAGATAACTCCACCATTCACATCGCCAACGAGAAGAGTTTGATCTTTTTGGGAGAGCACTGGAATGCCATTGAGAAATTGAGCTGGCTTAACATTCGCGATGTTCTTCACCACAGGAGGGGATGTGAGCCCTGGCTTGCCATGCGACGAGGAGATCCCAACGCCACGTAGGTCTACACTCCAAACATTCCATGTTCCAGCACTAGGAATATCGCTGGTAAATGAAGAATTACCCGAAATCACGGCAAATACGTCTGGCTGGTACTCTGCGATGCCTGCGAGGCCAAGGGACTCAGTGAAGTCATGGACAACAACAGGCTGGCTTGGCCCAGGTGCTGAAGGGTCGAAGAGATAAAGTTGTGATGTGCTGAGATCCGAGATGAGAATCTGGCCATTACTTCGAACTGCGAGATTCTCGATGTAAGATTGTTTGGGGAACTCGAATAGAGTTCTGACAGATTTAAGTGATGGCGCTAATGATGAGGCTAAAGAAACGCCACAAAGAGCGAACAGAGTAGCAGCCCGTAGAGCCATTGTGTAAGTAAAGAAGGCGATAAAAAGACCGAAAGCCAAATATGGGTGAAATGTTTTGATTTAATCCGATTATACATCGACGCTCACTTGCATTTATAAGTCTTCAATATCCATGTAGTTGGGGTACATTCAATCTACCCCAAGCTCCTTTATGGTGTGAATTGGGGTCAAAACACCACCTGTTGATCAACTGCTGACAAGTTACAAGGGTGTTTCTTTTGAGAACTTGGAGACCCGTGGAAAAATTGTTACCGATTTCACTGGATTACTATTTCTTTTATTTTTTTCTACTTTGTAGCAGATGAGTGTTGCATTTCCGGCCTTCAAGCCAACGAGATACCTTTCCTTCGAAATGGTGTAATGCGATTGGTTCACCTCTGCTTCAGAAAGACGGATGAACTGTAGACAGCTAATGAGATGATGCGGTCTGCTGACTCTTAACATTTACCTCAAATAACTAAATAATAATACCAAAGCGACTACCTATGTCTGTCAATACTGTTACGCTCTTTTTTTCTCATTGTCGTCAGTGCTACCCATAGCTCAAGAGCCGGGAACCCGCATCTGGTTCGTGACTTGAGTTTGGTGATCAGTGTTACAGACAGGCATTGACCAGAAAAGATGCGCGAAGAACCACATGTACATAAGTAATCCGCCTACTAACTATTTGAGGTAGTTGGATGATTAGAATGCAAAGACAAAAAAAATAATGGCAGATGGGAAAAAAGAAAGACTGACGGGTGTGGGATTCGAACCCACGCCTCTTGCGAGATGCGAAATCCTTTTGAAGGATCAAGATATTATCTTGAGTCGCACGTGTTAGACCACTCCACCAACCCGCCTTAGCGTCTTTGTTGAATACAGACGGCCAAACTTTAGCTCATCAATCCTTTCACAAACGGAAACTGGACAAATCCAATAACTCCCTCTTTCACTTCGGCTAATAACTTACAGCTCAATCACTCTCTCCATGGAAGGTAAAGATACTCTTTCAGTCCGCAAGTGCTTCGACTCCTAATGCCAATCCATCTAAATATTATGCTAAATAGTACATGTGTCAAGAGGCATCTTGTTCATAGACTCCAAATGTCAATTTTCTATATAGTAGTAAATCACAAACATGTTCAAGGTTTACTATAAAGGATTGCTCCTCCACACTAAACAACAAAGAGAAAGAAAAGTTAATACATGTGATGCAAGTAACAGACTTCAAAGTAGAAAAGGGCACTTAAAGCAGTGTCGTTGCGCCCACTGCTATTCAACGATCCCATTCCGAGTCCCTTCTAGCTGCGTATCTATTTCTTAGCCGGCGGCGGCGGTGCGTCAGCCCTGAGAAAATGGTTAGAATCTGCACTCTATCATATTCAATTGGGTGTGATAATTTTGCATCCTCTTACCCGTTATAATCCAGTCCAACCAAAAGGTCGCCCTTGCTGTTGAAAACAGGGTCATGCATAAGGAAATGCCCCTTGGCCGGGAGATACAGGCGGTGCTGGTTCGCAAGAACGTTCATCAAGTTGGCATTAGCATTCGCAGCGGCATTCTTGAGACTGCTGCTCATCTGAGTCTTGAGATTGGATGCGACGGTATCGGCTGATGGTACCCAGGACAAGTTGCCCTCCGACGTCGATTCGGTGTCCACGGTGGAATTTATAATGGTGAACTGAACTCCGCCTTCCTCAACCGCGGCCACAGCGATAGAAACGCTCCAAGTCAAGACAAAGGTCATTAGGGTACTAGTGTAGTGTTAGCCAATTGATCCATCGCTCTAGATAAATGAGAGTATTCTCAGAAGTCCAGCAAGCCTCAACATACTATGTGGGATTCTTCTTCCTGCTGTGGTCTACTCGGACAACAAAAGTAGACTTGCCAGTCAAGCTGATCTGTTCTTGGCCGGCGGTAAAACTGAGAGTGCCGCCGCTGACAGGGGCTATCAAAGTTGTCTTAGTATATGTACCTCCTTGTGTTAAGTATTCTTTGGATGGCACGCTGCACTTACGAGCACCAGGCTTAGGAACATTGGTAGATTCAACAATGGTTTCGTAATCACTGCCATCATTTGGATTGGCGACCTTGTTGGACTGCTGGAGGGGGACACCGGCCCAAGACCATTGACCAGGGCCTGTTGAGACAAATTTATAGCTGTCATCGCTTGCCGTATTATCTCCAAAGTGATATTCCATTCGAGACGCATATGGGTGGTTCGGGTCAGTGTTATCCCAGTAGAGCGTAGGGACATCTGGTACAGGGACCATGGCTTTGACCACGTCCCGAAGCACTGTAAACATCCAGGGCCAGAAGAGGGAACGGTTCAGAACATAAGTACCGCCGTGCTGGTCATCTGTCCACTGGCCACTGTAGGTTACCGCATCAGTTGCAGGCACGGTGAAGTTGGACATCATGAGATAGCACAGAGAATTAGTGTCGAGGTTATCTTGGTTCGCCGAAGTCGGAGTAGCCTTCCAAGGGTAGGTATCATAGTCCATAAGAGTAGGCGGGAAGGTGGGTTGATACTGGTCTATACATGTAGACAGCGTTTACGAGGTTAGAGCGCCAATGTTCCTGAATATACCTGCCAAGGGGGGAGAAAGAGAGCATACCACTTGTGTCGGCACTGGCCTGGGCAGAGTAACCCAAGATGTTGCATCCTGACGCTGCCATTACATTAACCCATTCACTAACGAACGACTGGAAGACTCCCTTTGATCTGGCAGTCATGAGGGTATTGTAATCATTCTGCCTGTCGCCGAAAGTACTCAGCTCCTCCGAAAACTTGGTAGACGCTAGAGAACAACATTTAGAATTAGTTACTTGCTATGGGCGAAGAACATATCAAAATACAACTTACAAGAAGTATCAATAAAGAGGCATGCCAGCGAAAAGTCCCAGTTGAGGAGCCCAGAACGGTTCTTGAAGTCCTTGTACTCCTGGCTTTCTTTTTCGACCGTCTTTTGCGCTAAAGATATAGTCAGTATGCGATATGCCGCAATATTATGAAAAGGGAATGCACTTACCAATGCTGACCGAAAAGGCAAAAACCCAGTCGTTTATCTGCCAGTCAATATGGCTATCATCATTCGAGTCATCGCTCAGGTAGATGAAACAAGATCCGCTTGTCATAGACAACTTGAAGAAAAGCAATTCATCCTTGGGGACAACCTGCAGTTCCACAGAGGGAGCACCAACATCAAACTTGAGATATTCACCACCTCTAGTAGTGCGCTCATAGTGAGTGAGAGGTGAATCACCATCAAGCTGAGCAAGCTCCCACATGTTCTGAAAGGATTCATTGATGGTTTTCTGGGAAAGAACAATCATCTGATCCCAGGGGTTTGAGTCAGTGGAGTTAATGTAGCTTGTCATTTTGGCGGTGTATTGAGAGATGATGCTTTGAAACTAAAGTTGTAAAGAGAATTAGTAAAAGAGATTGCTTAGAGTTGCTTGTTTTTCTAGCTGTGATCGCTTGTTGTTGAGACTTTAATCATTAGCGAAAAGAGAGCTTATATATCAAATTTCGAATATGAAGTTCTTGATAACTCCAAGACAAAGGACTACCTATGATATAATTTCCCGTCAACTTCAAAAAGGTTTCCTAATCGGGCAATCAAGCAAATAGAACACGATAGTCTGGAACCCGGCAAGCCCTGGTGACTATTCTGGAACGCTATTTTCTTACATTCAGCTTCGATTTGTCGACACAGCCTTGTGACAATTCTGGCCAACCACAGATCGGCAGCCAACGGATATATGCAGGTATGTGATCAATTTTTGTTTAACCGCCGGCAGAGTAAAACGGTAGGGTCGTAATGCAGGGGTAATACGAATGTCCGCTAACCTGTCTTGCTACGCACCCTGAAAACTAAAGGTAAGCTTATAGGCATGCATCATAACTGCTTTTTAGGAAGGATTCGATATAGACTAGGTGTGAGTACATCAGCACGAGGCACCCAAATAACAAGAAAGGCTGCAACGGCTATACCGCTTATACCAGCCTTGCATGTTGCATCGTGAACCCAGCACATTTTCGCTTGTCATAGAAGTACCGGAGTGGGCTCGTATTGCCGTATTTGCATCAACTGAACGATGCTTCGGATGCCGATGACCCGAGTTTGTCGGTCTTGGCATCGCCAGCCAAAGACGCAATTGGGTCTTTGAAGAGAAACCATCGAAAAGCCATCATTTACATCATATCAAGTCATCGGTGGCACCGCTGGCTGGGGCGTGGTGGTTGTAATAGCAGCAATAAAGACATCGGTCTTGATATTGGCGGGGGAGGCAACCCAAACTCACGACGCTCTCATATATGTGGATATATATATATATATATCAAGTCTTTCATGTCTAGATTCATCAAACTATTCACTCACCAATTCTTCATTAGCAGCCCTACAAAGAAATATCCTACAAACTCATTTTTCACCTCATCACTCTTTCACCATGGTGACCATCAAACAAGACTCGGAGCTGATGACAAACTATGTCTCGGCCAACCCCATCCCAGCTGGCCAGCATTTTGCAGTTTTCAGAGATGCCAACATGGATCCAGGCGTCTTCTCCCTGAGTGAAGACTCTTATCTTTACTTGATCACTGTTATCAATGGCAAAGCCACCAAACTTGACTTTGGAAGTGTATCTGGTGTTGTTCCCAGTGGTACCAAGGTTCAGGCCTTTGCTGTTGTTCAAGCACCGGATTCTACTCTTGATATATGCATTGCCACTCCCGGAGCCAACGCCACATCTTCTTTTACCTTGCTCTACGGTATTACATTTGCTGAACTTCAAGGTCCCATTCCAAGCTCCAAGATTATTCGTGGAGCTTCGTTTCCTACAGTTGATCACATTTACATGGTATGTTGAATTTACTTTATTGGGTGTCCCAAGGCTCAGAACACGATGTTAACACTGTGTGTGCTAGAACAATAAGTCTACGGATACAAAACGTACCTTGCCTTTGGTCATGGTAGCATTCCAACGTCCAGACAGGCTCGCCAGCACAGAAGATCTGCGCTTTGTCCAATTCATTCAGAACCAGGCGACGTTATTGGGTCCTTGGTCCTTGGCTGCGAACCCTAAAAGAATTATCGACGTTGCTTTGGGAACCTGTGCCCTCGGAGACGGTGTATTTGTCTTGTATGAAACCTTTAGCGGGCCTACACACATTCAGTTCAAGTTCTTCACCGGCAGCACCATGGTCGTGGAGCCAATCTGCCCTACCGGTATGCCACCACTCTCACATTACACACACACACTATGTAGAAGTACTAATCAGTTTATCTCATAGACGCAACTTGCATTAACTCATATGTGGATCCCACGTCGCATCAGAGTATCCTCCTCATTGGAGGTCAAAACATCACGGCCTTCAAGTCAAGCGAGTACTGCTCTGCCAAAGGCAAGGGAACTGCCATAAACACAGGAGACCAAGTCACCGGCCTCAAAGACCTTCAGGTCACCTTGTCTGGACAGACTTTGAGATTTTGGTACACGACCAACACAGACGCCGTTCACTATTACACAGCACAAAGCACAGCCCTTTCCAATGGAACTGTGATTCCTCTTCTTTCGGATGGAAAAGGCGGCCAAATTTCTGGTCTGCTTTCTCTGAAGTCTGCTGACGGTTCAGATCAGACCCTCGTCAGCAGCTTGTTATCCGTGGATGAGTATGGCAACCTCGTCCTCTTGCAACAGGATTCGGTGTCACAGCTGTGGCAGACATATCCCTTCTGGTATGCTTCAGACTTGAATGTCATCGAGACCAAAGGATTCATGTTGCGGATGCATGCTACAGCCACCACCAGCGATGAAGCCAGTCTCATTCCTGGATGCTGGCTCAGAGTCAGCGCTTCCGGTGTTGTACGATGTACCGTCAATGGCCGGTATGCTTCACTTGGGCCTACTGGTCAATGGTACCAGACAGATGCCAAGGGAGTTCTAAACATACAACTTCAGAGCGATGATGCTTCTTGTTTCGTTTTCTCAGCAGACGCTTACCGCGCTGCCAAACCTGGATCTCCCGAGACTCCCTTGCAGAACCCACTCCTGGATCCCTCGGTGAAGGTAATTATGAAACTTGACAATGTTCAGACCCCTGAAGATGTTCGCGCCCTCAAGAAGCAAGATGGTACTCCTCTTATTCCATCCGATGCCTCGGATGACGATGTCAAGAGCGCTGCTGCATCGATTCAAGCCCTGGTAGATCAGACACGTCAGAATCAAGGGGATAGCCAGCAGTTGTTGAAGTCTTTCAAGGCAGTAAGCCTTGTGGCTGCTTCTGGAGGAGAAACTGCTTATGGCGTACGAGCTTTCTCTATTGGAGACACGCTCAAAGATTTCTGGCATGAGGTTGAGGACAAGGTTGAAGATGCTTTTGATTGGGGTGTTAACCTTGTTGGTAAGCATATACCCCTCTGGCTCAAAATCCCACTCCCGTACAAATTCCAGCTTTTACTGACCTATTTGTCATTCCAGAGGATGCCGCTGGCAAAGTCTGGCAATTCATCATTAAGATTGGCGACGAAGTCTATTCCTTTATTCTGGATACAGCTTCAGTCATTGTCAAGGCTGTCGTCTGGGTCTTCAAGAAGCTGGGCGTCCTGTTGCAGGATGTTATTGACTTTTTGGGATACTTGTTCAATTGGGATGACATTCTCGCTACAGCCGACAGCATTACCACCGGATTCAATGCAGCTCTTGACTATGGACAGCATCTTCTGGATACCACTGAGATCACAGTCGACTCATGGCTAGAAGAGCTCCGCACCACTATCAAAGTTCAATTACCCACGCTGCAGAATCAAAACTACGACGGCGCTTCTACTGCTCCCAAGAGCGTAAAGTCAAAGGCTGCCATTGAGGCGACTGCTGCGTCTGATGGTGATGAGACTGACCAAGATGTTAAGTCGGATGTTGCCTACAACTGGTCGACATATTACTTCACATATGGTGGCGGTACTACCAATGCCGTTCTAACTGATAATAGCACTCCTGGTTCGGCAGAAGATGACCTTGTTGCTATTTGGGACGATATCCAAGATGAGCTCGACACTATTGTCAAACTCTGCACTAACGTCGCCAAAGATTTCCTCGACTTTTTCGACAGCGGGGAGTATGATATCAAGGCTCTCATGGTCAAGATCTCCGGAGATCTTGTAGATGCCATAATCGACTCTCTCAAGACCCTTGGAGATATCCTATTCAAGGCCTTGGCTTTGGGTATCAACTTAATCAAGACCCTCGCCAACAGTAACATGGATATCCCTGTGATTGGATGGCTCTGGAAGAAGATTGCCGGCAACCGACCCCTTTCTCTACTCGGACTGGTCGCATTGCTCATGGCCATTCCTACAACGGTTCTCTACAAGGCCAAGGCAGGCAAGGCCCCTCCGAAGCTTACGGGTCGACTGACCGCAGATACTTTCGGGCAGTATGTTTCGGGCACAGCTGATCCTGCCCTTGCTAAGGACGTGACCAACTTCACGCTGGCAACGGCCACGAGTCTAGAGTTGGTGTACGGCGAATTCAAGACCATTTCGCTCCTCGTCGACAGCGCCCTTGAAGGCACCGGATTGGAAAGCGTCCCGATTGGACCCGTTGCCCAGCTCACCAACGTGCTGAATGCAACGTCACTGACATTCGAGACGATATCCACGTTCATCACCTGGCCAGTCAATGAGGATCCCACAAAGCCGCCCACTGATACCTCTACAACAGCCAAATTTGTCAAGTACTCTGTAAGTCTACCTCACACGACTGATTGAGAAATCCAGCATCTTCTGAATATTCCCGCTAACAATAATACAGAAACTAGGACTCACCGTCTCCAATTTTGGCGCCGCAGTGCTGGCGAATGTCATCGCCAAGGTGAAGAAGGCCGATCAGCCAACCATCAAGCGCTGGAAGGGCACCATCGCCGCCGTTGTAGCCGTGCCTACACTTTGCGTTGCCCTCACTAACGATATCCACGAGGCACAAGAAGGAACAGTGAAGACGGGGCTTGTCGCCAACCACTTCATTGAAGCCTTTTTCGAGCTTGGCAAGCAGTTGGGATTTGCGGCAGCATCTTGGGACAATGAGATCGAGAGTATCATTATGTATGTTGGGCTGGCGGTGCAGCAGATTTGCAGTTACGGCGGATATGGCTGCAAGATTTACGACTTTGTAGAGACGTATCAGTGATACAATAGTAAGTAGAATACGGGGAGGCGTGTACACCAATGTCTTATGGCGATGTACAAATCAACATAAAGGCAGTAGTTGTGGTAAAAGTGCTAGTACAAGAGATGCAAATTAAGAGCCAAATTGACAAGAACTTTCTTTTATATAATGCAAACCTTGATAGCTAGCTACCTAAGTCTTTGAAATGAGTGTAGAGAAGAAGATCGATATATTCGGGAGAGATATCCAGAGAATTGTAAAGTGAAAGGGGTTGTCACTTTCCACTTGACAAGATATCCCTACCTCGTGAAACTGAAACTGGCCATCAAGTGAGTGCCGTGTGACAACCAGACGAGTCTGGTCGGGACATTTCAAGCTCCATTAACGATATTCAACGCGGTACGATCCAATACGAACAGGGCTGTTCTTGACCTGACCATTAGTCGGCCCCGGAACGGAAAGAGCCGGCGAACCAGTCCCGTCATAGTTCCTAAGTAGTTATTAATTCGCATGTCATACAATCATGCAGGGTTACCACTTACGAGAAAGCATACAAGATGACAGGAGCACTGACTCTAATTTCGATGCCCTGTATATTTCTATGAAAAAGTTAATTTTGATTTGATTCAGTTTGTGAAAAAGTATCCCACTCACGGTTGGCCCTCTAGTTGGTATTGGTAACCAATCGTGGGTTGCTCCGTGCGGTCGCTCCCATTCTTAACATTCCATTTGACCTGTTTTATAATTTAGTTAGGAATTATCATGTTCTTAAAGATGCAAAGTTGTTGACTTACCCAGGCAGTGGCTTCGGGAACAATGCCGCCGTCGAAATCGACTTCGTCACCAAGAAGCTCAGCTGACACAGTTGCTTCGCTTGCCATCTTGAGAGGTATACTGGGGGTATAAACAAAAGTTGGGAAGTCTGTAGAAGTGTTTGATCGAAGTTGTTGTTCTATGTTAGATGAACAAGATTGAGAAGAGAAAGGTCGGATATATATAATTTTCCATAGATCCCTTCAGTTATAGGTTACTCTAACCCCCTCTTCTACTCCTATTATGTCTACCATGAGTCTCTTAGTAGAAGCCTCTCCAAATATTATGTGATTATTCTTTTCGTTTATCCTCATGAAGCATAGCTCTATGCAATATCGCAACACCTTCGAGAAGACAAAGACACGTCCTCAATCCCCTTGCATTGAGGTCGAAGTGCAGCCAATAAGAAGCACTGTCCGATATTAACAGCATCAAGCCACATTCATGCCCAATATGAGTAACTCTCGTACAGAAGCCAGTAGTGCTGTTTCTCGCCCTATGTTGTACAACATGGGAGGTATAACTGAATAATATTGCTTTGCCTTACTAAATGATGTACCTGAGATAGGATGATTTGACGCCAAATATAGCCAATCATTGACTTCTTGGACCTCACACCGCATATGCAAGGATAGTTGATCCACCCGCCACCTAAACTATCGTATTTTATTGGAAGAGGGGGCCAGCACCTACATATATTTGCATGAAAGCCCCTAATCTGCCAACCACTATCCATCGAGCAAAATATGTCGTACCTTTGATGCCAAGCATGCCGAGGCCAACAAGATCTCCGTAAACTCCCCGAACAGTTGCTTCTTCCATAATATAATCCTGGTAAATTTAGATATTCCCTACCCCTCAGACGGACAGCTTATTACCCCTCCCGTAATCTATCTACTACCCCTGCATAGAGTTACACAATTACTTAATTAAACTATAGGTGGCTTGAAACTTCATGGGGTATCTGAGGGTAATATCCGATACTCTCTAGGTAGTGATAAAGGTGTGTCGGATAAGGGACCGGCCGGTCAAGGTCCCTTTCCTTTAACACATGCTCTTGAACGCAGGGCAATGGCCAACAAAAAAAAGTCATTTACATGTATCACAAGTGATCTGTTCCGTTCTCACCAAACACCCATCTGCACGTAGACTCTCTCGCAGCTGTCAATCGGTTCCTTCATTGGAATTTCGGGCCACAGCATAGACTGCTACACTGCGATCTCTTACTTCCGCTCCATTGGCAAGCTAATAATAGACCAGGTGCTATTTATGGTCAGAGTTATCATTACTGGTCCTCTACTTCGGACGTGAAGAGAGTGTTTCGGCTCGGTATCGTCTAGAAAACGAGGTTCTGGGGATATTTTTGCCCTGACAATGTGGTGGTGGGAGATGGGCATGTTGGTGAGCTACCAGTCACTTTTCGACGAGACTATCTAATGGATACTGGCCACGGATCCATACCATGACTTAATCGTATGTTCCGCAAATAAACTACTTTAACAGAATAAGTTATGATCGGGTGGCTACTATGTGAGATTGCTTGAAGAAATTATGGTGCACTGAGCCTCATGCAGTGGCGATTATCACAAGTAGATTCTTTAGCTGATAAATATAATTTCATTTTCATTCACTAATTATCTGCTCATTGGGTAGGTCGTAAAGATATCGTCCAGACGTTTTCGTGGTATCATGGCGCAGGATTGAGCGTTTCATACATGGGCATCATCTTATGCTTGAACAGATGCTCCCGGATACAGGCCCTTCCCTTACCACTCGTATATCCCCACAAAGCCATGAATCTTGTAGTCATTCAGATAGATTTGCAGGCAGATCGTGCTATCACACACCACCCGGAATTGGTGTAGCAGTTGCACCCAACTTGGTGAGACGGGTTGGTTAATCTATTTCATGGGCTCTACCATCTCAATCTGGCAGTATTAATAGGTACATAGATCAATTGGCCGCGAAGATATTTGATCTAAACTGTATTGTTTCCCCTCGTTGATTGTCGATGTGTAGTCACGACTTGTCTCTAAATGATGCCTACGAGTGGCTTGGACACCTCAAGTGACAAAAGAAGGTGAGCTTTATAGATCATTCAGTTAACAACTAGCTCTTATATCTTGCCTGAGGAACATATAGCAAACATTCATTGCTCTGACTTCGGGATGTCACTGGGATGGCGCAGTCGGTCTTTTGACTACGCTGCTGGCCGCAAGGACTAAGGAGTTGCCATGATCTCGTTTCCTAGAACTCCTATTGAGCTTCTCATCACATAGACTCGAGAACGTATTACACTCTCGTCCCGTAGAATGCGCCAACCGAAACTGGTGATAGTCAGCTCTTCGTGTGTCAGGCATTAGGAGGACATCTTCTGCGCCAATTATGTTCACTTGCTTCCAGACCAGAAGGCAATGTGGACTTATAAGTACATTAAAATACTGCCATCCATAACGAGTGGATCGATAGCTCAGTGGTAGAGGTAAGCTTAGCTCAACGCACTTTCCAATTCCAACTTAGGCACTAACAAATCTGGTAGCGAGAGATTGCAGATCTCTAGGTCACGCGTTCGATCCGCGTTCGGTCCTTTCTTTTTTGGCTTTTTTCAACTTGCTCCCTTTTTGCTCATGTCTGTTGGCCAGGCTTTATAAGACAAACTAAAATCCCGCTCCATCACCAGGGATCGATAGCTCAGTGGTAGAGGTAAGCGAATCTGAAACATAATTCCTATTCTGCTACACAATAACTAACAAACTTGGCAGCGAGAGATTGCAGATCTCTAGGTCACGCGTTCGATCCGCGTTCGGTCCTTTTCTTTTTTTGCTTTTTAGGTATTTGCTTCTCTCTTCGTTCTTGTATGGCTAGACTTTTTATTTTTGTATTTTATTTTACCTGGGGTTTTGATGATCTGGCCTTGGAGGGGCAGTACTAAGGGCAATGTGGAGCAACCCCTCTACGCGTATTCCATTGGTACTCAGGTAATGTCACTCGTAAACTCAGTGTAAATATCCAAGTGATTGTTGCTATGCTGCAGGCCAATCTTGGTACATCTCATTTTTGTAACGCTATTGCGGTTGACTATGTGTGTGATATTAGGTTGATGGAGGTCAATGGACTACCTGACTTATTTGCTGGCATCATTCTCCATCTTCCATTAGGTCTCTTTAAACTCACCACACAAGAGCGAGTCATTCTGTGAATGCCCTCTGGCTACCGACGAGAGTATAAACAATAGCAGAGAATTGATAATTTCTTCATCACCTCTACATGCTTATTGAAATCTCCAAAGTATTGCTTCATGGGGTGAGGAGCGACGTGCCGAAAAGACACGCCTCTGAAGCTACCCTGTACTTCATTTTCGCGCTTATCTTATCGACAAGGATAAGATAAGCTTGCCCCGACAAAAAAGTTTCCTATCGCTACATGCAGCGAGCATCCATTGACTAGAATCTGGATCTCGGCCTTGACAAAATCCTCACCCAGCCCAGCATCTGCACCCGAAGTCGCAATGCCTGCAAAAACTGCCGGCAAGCAGAAGCCGCAACACAAGCCGAACAAGACAGAGCTCAAGAAGCAAAAGAGGAAGCGCGATCATGAGGACCTGCACAAACTCGCGGAGGCCATCGCCCAGCTGGTGAGTGGATGAGGCGCAAATGCATTTATCCTAGATGTTGTAACTTACCGTGATTCTACGTAGGACCCCAAGTCAGGCAAGGTGAAGACTTTTGCTGACTTGTCTGCGGCCATTTCTCCTGCGACGGCATCCGGCCTTCACGCATCACACTTCACGAACATGACCGAAATCCAGGAACAAGCAATCCCGTTGGCATTGCAGGGCAAGGATATCCTCGGGGCGGCGAAAACGGGCAGCGGCAAGACTCTGGCTTTCTTGGTACCAGTACTGGAGAAGCTTTATCGCGAACAATGGACAGAATTCGACGGCCTCGGCGCTCTCATTCTCTCGCCAACTCGAGAGCTGGCGGTTCAGATTTTCGAAGTGCTGCGCAAGATCGGACGACACCACGCCTTTTCAGCTGGGTTGGTTATTGGTGGAAAGAATCTGAAGGAGGAGGCTGAGCGGTTGCTTCGAATGAATATCCTTGTCTGCACGCCAGGACGAATGCTGCAGCACTTGGACCAGACGGCCGGCTTCGACGCGAACAACTTGCAGATTCTGGTGTTGGACGAGGCGGACCGAATCATGGACATGGGCTTCCAATCCGCAGTTGATGCGCTGGTTGAGCATCTGCCCAAGTCGCGCCAGACACTCATGTTCAGCGCAACGCAGAGCAAAAAAGTTTCAGATCTTGCCCGACTCAGCCTGAAAGATCCCGAATACGTCTCCGTACACCAAGACGCAACGACGGCAACACCCACTACCCTTCAACAGCACTACATCGTCACTCCGCTCCCCGAAAAACTCGATACGCTTTACGGCTTCATCAAAGCTAATGTTAAGAGCAAAATTATCGTCTTCCTCAGCTCCGGCAAGCAAGTCCGGTTCGTCTACGAAAGCTTTCGACATCTTCAGCCCGGTATTCCGCTACTTCACCTGCACGGCCGTCAAAAACAAATCGCACGATTGGAAATCACAAACAGATTCACTGCTGCCAAGACATCATGTCTGTTTGCGACGGACGTGGTGGCGCGAGGCATCGATTTCCCTGCTGTCGATTGGGTCATTCAGGCGGATTGTCCTGAAGACGCTGATACGTATATCCACCGAGTGGGACGAACGGCCAGATTCCAGAGCAATGGCCGCGCCGTTCTCTTCCTCGACCCCAGCGAAGAAGAAGGGATGATTAAGCGACTAGAACACAAGAAGATTCCCATACAAAAAGTGCACGTCAAGGAGAAGAAGAAGAAGAGCATCAAGAACAATCTGCAGGACATGTGCTTCAAGTTCCCCGACTTGAAATACCTTGGCCAAAAGGCATTCATCAGTTACACAAGGTCAATTCACCTGCAAAAAGACAAAGAGGTATTCAAATTTAACGATCACGATTGGGACGCATATGCCTCGAGCCTTGGTCTGCCTGGAACCCCACAAATCAAATTCCAGAAGGGTGAGGATATCAAGAGGATAAAGAACGCGCCCCGCCAAGGCATGTCAAGCGACTCAGAATCAGACATGGATCTGGACGGAGAATACGAAAAGAAGAAGGAGAAGAAGAAGCCTGAGGTGCGGACGAAATACGACAAGATGTTTGAACGAACGAATCAGGACGTTTTGTCAAGCCATTACTCTAAACTTGTGCTGGATGGAGGCAAGGAAGACGACGATGAAGAGGATGACTTTTTGTCTGTAAAGAGAAGACTAAACGATGACGAGGTTGATGCACTTACAGGCAAGGCGCCCATCAACAATGCCAAGGTCATAGCGCTAGGTGGCGACGATTTATACGTCGTTGATTCAAAACGTCGTGAGAAAGCCCTTCAGTCGAAGAAGAAGATGGCCAAGTTCATGGGCAGCTCGTCGAAACTCGTGTTTGACGAAGAAGGCAACGCGCACGAAATCTACGAGCTCCAAGATGAAGAGGACTTCAAGCAACAAGGTCCTGCGGAAGAACAGCGACAAAAGTTCTTGGATAGCGAGATGGTCAGGGTCAAGGAGGCTGACGTGGACGACAAGGCGCTCGCGAAGCAGAAGAAGAGAGAGAAGAAGGAGAAGAGAAAGGCGAGAGAAGCAATGGAGATGGCTGGTGGAGAGGAGTTTGACGCGCAGCTTGGTGAGAACGGCGACGGCGAAGATCCGTTGGCTTTGCTGCGCTCTCTGCCTATTGCTGGGGAGGATCGTAGTGATGATGGTTCAGATGCTGAGCCGCCGCGGAAGAAGGCCAAGAAGTGGTTCCAGGACGATTCAGACGATGAAGATGCCAAGAAGAGCAAGGGCGGGAAGAAGAAGAAGGGAGGCAAGGTTATTGAGGTGGATCAGGAACCTGAGACATTGGAGGACCTGGAAGCTTTGGCTGCTGGTCTGTTGGATGGTTAAAGGGGGCATTGTCGATACCGTTTGGGGAAGCATTTCTGGCTGGTGTTGTATATTGGGAGGAGTGTAATTCAGAGCATAATGTTAGCTTACAGTTTAAAAGCATCAGAATTTGTATAAAAAGTTAACTGCTGGTATATTCAGCATCCTGTATGACGCCCTCTTCTATCTCTATTTGCGATGCTCTCAAGGTAGAAAGCCTCAAAACAAGACAAGAAATGACCCCCTCAAACCACCGGACCCACGAACCACTACAAAATAAAGACGGTCACAGTACAACTAACAGACAAAGCAGCAAAAACAAGCACACACACATGCACAAAACTGTCAAAACGAACAAGTCAAGTCATCCAATGTGAATCTCCATTGCCTTCATTTCAAATACGTAAAAAAAAAGTCAACATGTCCCACCATCTGTGCAGAAAAACAAAAACCTGCTGTGTTCGTGAGGAGGGGGTATTCTTCCTTTTTTCCCAGCTCCACTGCCCATTCCGAATTCCCGACCCTATCTACGTTTGCGCCTGGCTTCAATAGAAAGATGCTTTCCCACTAATAAGACGAATAGAAGAAAGAAAGAAGAAAAAAGAGACAAAATTCAAGATGAGATCAAAAACCAACGCTCCTGTGACGCCGCCGAATGCTGAAAGATTTCTGTTGTTTTCGTCCTTTTTTGTGTTTTTGTTTTTACATGTTTTTACATGTCGCCTGGCTCTGAATCTTTATGCCCAAAGAGGCGAATGCGGTAGAAACATGTGTGATTGGGGGCTCCGTAATTGCTCACAGCCCGAACAATCACCTGGTCAGTCTCGGCGTTGAGGGCCATAAGTTCGCTGCTGAGGCGGTGAACATGAACGCCATCATGTAGTTCTGCGCCCTCGTAGACAAACTGAGTCACCTTGACAAACTGAGGTGGCAGATCAGCCGGGGCATAATTCCAGTCTGACAGATCGTCTGGGAAGTGGGCCGCTGAAAAGTCCAGCAAACGCTCTCGAGTAGCCGAGTCTTCGATCTTAATGTACACTTCGATGTGACGGGGTCGTGCACCGGGATTTGACGTGGCACCAGGCAAGATGTGCTCAATCACGATATGCTGAGGGATGATTGAGTGGCCCATGATGACGCTTAGTTTGGCACCATGGGGGTTGCCGCGTTTGTTCACCTCACGAGCAGCACACCAACAGTCGCCATCGTCATGCCATGGAAGGAGAGCTTCTATGGGTGGGTACGGCTGAGCGCCCTTGAGACCCTTGTCATTGAGATATTTCGCATCGGGCTTAAACGTTGTAGACGTTTGTTTGGGATCGACAATGGCGCCGGCACCAACTCCAAAGTAGTTGAGCTGGTTCTTTAGATCCCTGTCCCAGTGCGAGCGAATCCGACCCTTGGCCATAGCCTCTAGGTTCATATCGGCAATGGCTTTGCGCACCAATCCATCAACGAGCTTAGCAACTTCTGCTTTGGTCATGCTCGGGGAGTCATCTTTCTTGGCCAGATCGACAGAGTCGCGAATCAGCTGTTCCAGCTTGGGCTGCAGTTCATTGATTTCAGCTCTCATCTCCGTACGATGGCTGGCAAACTCGTCCCTCAGATACTGTAAAAAGTATTCACGACTCACGACAGTGCTGCCACTTTTGGTGTTGCCCACGTGCTTTTTGATCATCTGGTCAAGGCGCTTGTCAATGTCCTTGTCGGAGAGAGATCCGGTAATCTTCATCTTGTCCAAGATGGGGCGTAGCGTTTGCTCGACCTTGCGCTGGTTGTCAGTTGCCCAAGCTTCCCACATATGCGGCAGCTTCTTAGCTAGTCCATCGTTCGCCTCGTTGATTTTTGAGGCGATTTCTGGACGTCTCGCTAGCCATGCCGCGATATCCTTCCACTGCTTCTCTGACGAAGGCTCGTAATTGCCGGCCTTGCTCTTGTTCAACATTGGGAAACTGCCATCTTTCTCGACCAGATCCCGGATTGCATGCCAGAAATCTTGCGTGACGACGGGTTTTCCATCTTTGAGTGTCATGTGCACCATCTTGGGAACGACTGAGTTTAGCTGTTCAATGGATGATTCATGAAGCTTGCCAGCACCCTTCATCAAGCGGAGATCTCGTAGTATTTGGTTAATGAGATCACCAAACTCGGCATACTGGTCGCCTCGTAGCTCGTTAAGCCCTGGAAAGTCATCCCATGCACTCCGCGAGGACCAGCTAATGGACGGGATGAAATTTCCAATTCGAGAGGCAAGGTCGTCGAACCTTGGCAAGGTTGGTATTGAGACCGAGGGAACAGAAACTGATGGTGCCTCTTCGAAGCTAGGCAAGTTGGCGATGGCAATGCTGGAGAGGACTGCAGCCAGCAAAAGGAACGAAAAACCGCTAATGGTGTATACCAGCGCCTCACCAATGAGCATCAGCCTGTCTCGCAGAGAGTCTGAGAAGAGGCCGAAAAAGGAGTTGACGACGCTTTCTAGGGCGGTGCTGAAAAACCAATAAATGGCCCGTAGATATGTGAGTGGATTGAACAGCTGTTGCCAGTTGATGGACTCGTCGGTGAGATCTGAATCGAGTTCCGAATCAAGGTCAGAGTCGAAATCAGAAGACACGGGAGAGTTGATCTCTCCGTTTTGAACATGTCTTGTCTGAGGTTGCCGCCTAGATGTAAACGGGAAGAGGGACGCAAGAATGCGCCACCATTTCTCTTGGCGTGAAACTCGGCTTTCAGTCTCTCGAATAGTGTCTTGCATGGCGTCGTCCATTTCGCTGTGATCTGTGGGAAAGGGAGAGTCTTGTTGACTGAGGAGAGGTTTGCCTGGCCGCCGGGTAGCGGCAAGGGGAGATAGACGATTTATGATGGTGTTACTTCGAGGAATTACGGTCCGCTGTTCCTTGCCTCGGGGTTGATTTGCTGGAGCCACAATGGTCGGCGCCTTGGGAATACGCATCCTTGCTGTGGATTGGCTCTGTTCTTGAAGTCTGGTGGTGCTAGTCCCTTGACTTAGCTGCGTGTCTGATTCCGGCGGACTGACAGGCGCAGAAACCCTTCCCCCTAGGAGGCTTTTGACGGCACTCCAAGCTTTACTTGGGGCTTCGATGATTCGATTTGGCGTAGCCTGCTCATGTTGATCATTGGTCGACAGGGATGATCGACCCGATAGAGTGGATGATCTTGTCGAGTTAGATAATGAAATTGGTTTGACGGCTTGTGGCGGCGGCATTGGCGATAACCTCAACGTAGCATGCCCAAAATAATCACGCTCGGCGTTGAAACTCCGCGAATCGGAAACGTCGCTTTCATCGGGAGTGAGCTCTCCATCGTCGTCGTCATCGTCCTCATCCTCAGATGCTGGCTGACTGAACGTTCGATCAAAGGCTACTTTTGCTGTGTTGCTTGGTTTTGCTGCGAAAATCATTAGCGTCATACTGCTTCTCTAACAATGTGCAGCGTAGAAGAAATGTACCAAGTTTCGCCATGGCAGACTTCAGTCCCTGTCTATACTTGCTGTTGTCCCGGCCACGTGACGGTTGATTAGACCCAACGTCTGATCCGGACTCTGACTCGTCGGCTTCTCTCGCCGGATTTTGTCGACGAGTGATTTGAGGCTTCAGGTATTGTCCATGACGTTGCAGATCCTCAGCCTCCTCAGCCTCCTGACGTTCCTGCCTCCGAAGAACACCATTCATAGCATCCTGAAGGGTGGCTGGCATGCCGTCCACGCTGAGGCGGCGAGGTTCCTCTGCAGCTCCATATGTATACTGCCGTTTCGTACTGGGTGCGCCTTTTAGGGATGGAAAATCCGGTTTCTTGAAATCCTCCACCTCTGTCCGGGTGTTTGGTCGTCTAGCAGGATTGCGTTCTCTTGACCGTGGTCTGCCTCCCCTTCCACCATTCATCATGATAACAAAGCGAGAAAAGTATCCTTTAGGTCGTGGCAGATGAAATGAGAGAGCAGTTGATAGTGAACGGAATGGGAGTCTTTAAAATTTTGAAAATCGGCAAAATGGAGAAGGTGAAAAAATCGAGGACGGATATGCTCAAATAGGATCGGATCGAGGCCCAGATTCACAAAACAAAGACAGCCGCAATCTAATTTTATCCCAAACTTAAATCCGGATTCGTCGTCTGCTGGGTCCCAGATTCTTTGTGTCCCAGCCAAGATGGATCCTTACTGGGGGAGAGTTGAGATCAACAAAGAGCATCTTTGTTAAGTTGGGATGAGACGCATGTCACCAGAAGGGGCGGTAAAAGAGGCGTTGGGAGGCCACTTTGTTTGTGTCTGATGGAAACAATGAGCTTCTGCAGAAAGTTTCGAAATGCAGGGATGAGATAGAAATATGTTTGGGCGTGTGAGGATGGGATTTGTCTCTTTGAGGTGCCTTTGGGCTTAGTTTGCGCGATGACAACTTCACTGAGGGCGCGGTAGCGTGACGCGCCGAGGCTTAAGCGGCGCATTTTTTGGGTGAAGAATCAGGCACGATTGAGCGGGGTCACGTGCGCGTCAGAGAATTGAAGTGCAGAAGCGCAGAGTACAAGTTACACGTTAGTACAAGTTGATGTTTTCATCTTGGTGATAGAAGACTTTAGCTAGACGTGTTTAATTGATTTTGCTCGGAATAAAGAATAGAATAAAAATGCAGCCACATTCTTTTTTTGGGTCATTGCGTGCATGCTGTCTTTGTCAGAAGCTGTGCGGCACAGCCTTGTCACTGTTGGCGATATCATGTCTCAATAACATGGGTCACGGAGTACACACTTGCATGTACCTACCACAAAGAACCGACAGGGCTGAAAACGGAGATAGAGATCAATGAATGTTTCCAACTCGATAAAACTAATGTAAACAAAGCATTGCGCAGGATAGTATGTGTTACATTCATATAAAGATTTTGGATATGTCGCCGATCTTTTGTTAAGGAGATACTGTACTCGTAATACCCAGATAAAGTGCAACGAGGCTTGACATGGGTCTTGATGGTGCTGCGCGTTTCATCTTTAGCACAAGCTTTTACAAACACCACTGATCTGCAGCCAACCGCCCACCGTCATTTTCCCAAGCAAAGGCACTCACCATATCAAGCCAAGCAATTGAGCCAGGGCCATGATTTGATCACGAAATGAAAAAAAAGTGCATCATCACAAGCAACAGGGGAGCAATTAATATATCTTAATATAATCATGTAATCAGCAGGGAATGTTACGAGCCAGTGTCGTATTCTGCCCAGGTAGTTTGAGCTTGAACCATGTAAATCCAGGAACATAGCTGAGGCCAGAACTGCTAGTCTTGGTGCTAAGAAGTCCATGAAGCGCTCGAAAGCCACCGTGTTTGGCTGTAATACCCGTCAAGTCTTGCATAACCCCACCAAAGGGAATTAATTACCGTCTGGCGTATCACTTGCTGGCCAACCAGTGGAAAACGATGCAAGCTAAGCCATCCATTGGAAGCTCAGCGGTGGCTAAAGTATTTTGGGACCCTTTCTGCTGTAAGTTTCCGTTCGTATCCCTGCTTGGATGGAATCGTTCCACTGCAAACCCAACTGAAGCATGGCGTTCCAGAGACTGTCTATGGCTTCACGGCCCCTCCCCCGGCTGCTGGCGTCATCTCCGTCTCCGTCTCTCTCCAGCTATACTCGTACAGCATCTCACGCTCAGCCTCTGTCTCTGTCTCTGGCAATTTCAGCGGTCGGACCTCGAGATCGTCACCGGTCCCAGTTCCAGCGCCGGATCCAGCTCCAGCGCCACCAGCATCGGCACTATCCCAGTTATTCCCAGGTCGATCCGCGCCTATCAAGACAGTTAATAAGAGGCGTATCCGCACCCATAGCACAAACATTATTAGTCGCCCGTAGCAATAAAATCCGCTCCCCCCTCTCACTCTCGCTGTCACACTCACACCGGCCTGGCCTTTTCTTCTCTACCGCGACTTCTCCTCACCTGCAAACCAGACGCTCAACCACAATGGCTGTCGGAACTGTTCTCATCACCGGGTACGGCCCCCCCTCCATTCTTTGCTCTGCTCTGCGATGCTCCGCCGGCCCAGCAAATGTGCGCTCTTATCGCCCCTCGCTGCCCCACGCAGCGTCTCGAGGATTGATTGCGCCGACTTGCGTTTGAGCTGGGCGAGCGTCGTCGTTGCCTTTATGGGATTATTTTTGCACTGGATCTTTGGACTAACATGCTTCTCTGCGCCCAATCCGCAGTGGCACGGGCTACATCGGCTCCTTCACGACTCTGGCCCTGCTCGACGCCGGCTACGATGTCGTCATTGTCGACAGTCTCTACAACTCGTCCAAGGTTGCGATTGACCGGATCGAGCTGCTGGCCGGCCGCCGCCCCGACTTTTACCAGGTCGACATCACCAACGAGAAGGCGCTGGACGAGGTCTTTGCCAAGCACCCCGCCATCGACAGCGTCATCCACTTTGCTGCGCTCAAGGCGAGTTGAAATGCGACGCCAGACAGACGAAGCCAGTCTTGACAAGGACAAAAGAGCTAACAGCAGCAATTCCCAGGCCGTCGGAGAGTCGTCCATCATCCCTCTCGAGTACTACCGCGTCAACGTCGGCGGCAGCATTGCGCTCCTCCAGTCCATGACCCGCTACAATGTCACCAACATTGTCTTCTCCTCCTCCGCCACCGTCTACGGCGATGCCACTCGATTCCCCGACATGATCCCCATCCCCGAGCACTGCCCCATTGGCCCGACCAACACCTACGGCCGCACCAAGTCCATGATTGAGGACGTCATCACCGACTACGTTAATGCCCAGCGCACCAACCTGGAGAAGGAAGGCAAGCCCTTCCAGCAGTGGAACGGCGCTCTGCTGCGCTACTTCAACCCTTGCGGTGCGCACCCCAGCGGCATCATGGGCGAGGATCCTCAGGGCGTTCCTTTCAACCTGCTTCCCTTGCTGGGACAGGTTGCCACTGGCCAGCGCGAGAAGCTGCTGGTCTTTGGCGAGGGTAAGTGCTAGCTTTTTACCCATTTGTTTTCTCTCGGCCAGTCCTAATGATTTTTACAGACTACCCCTCCCGCGACGGAACCGCCATCCGAGACTACATCCACGTCGTGGATCTTGCCCGAGGCCACTTGGAGGCCCTCAACTATCTCCGCTCCAAGCAGCCCGGTGTCAAGGCCTGGAACCTGGGCTCCGGCCGTGGCAGCACCGTCTTTGAGATCATCAAGGCTTTCAGCAACGTCGTCGGCCGCGACTTGAAGTACGAGGTCGTTGCCCGCAGACCTGGCGATGTCTTGGACCTGACTGCCAACCCCAAGCTGGCCAACGAGGAGCTGCAGTGGAAGACTGAGCTCACCATGGAGAAGGCCTGCGAGGACCTCTGGCGGTGGGTCAGCAACAACCCCCAGGGATACCGACAGGAGCCGCCGGCGGAGCTGTTGGCTGCTATCAAGAAGGCGTAAAACAAATGGATATATTAGCGTTGGAAAAATGCATTGAAACAAAGAGCAGAATTGGATGTGATGCTTTTTAAAAATAGACATGAATGACCAAATTTAGTATTTTCGTCAGAATGAGCGTCATCTACGAAATTGGTTGTTTGGACAATGGTTCCGTTTTTTCTCGGCGATAGAAAGAGAACAAATACCAAAAGAAGAAATAAAACATGTAATGATTTTTTATTTATAGATTGAGTGAAAGAAGTCTAGTTGATTTTAATCAGGAGCTTGCCCGTTGTCTTTCTGCTTTCCAGATCAATGTGGGCCTGGGCGGCATCCTTGAGGGAGTAGATGTTGTGGATGTTGACCTCGAGCTTCTTGGAGATGACAAGGTCAAAGAGCTCGGACGTGTACCTTTCAAGGTCTGCTCTTTCAGAGACGTAGCCATTGACAATGGGTCTCATGAGCTTGACGTTTTTGGGACCGAGCTGCAGGATGTTGACAGGGGGGACAGCTCCAGACTAGTAGGGAGATTCATTGTTAGTTCATCTTTGTCTCATTGTCCCAGGATGTTTCATTCTTTTCTTTCATTCTTCTTTCAAGTTTCAGCAATGGGGTGAAAACTTACAGCGTTGCCGAATGAGATGAGGTGGCCCTTGAGAGCAATCATCTGCAGATCAGCATCAAACGTCGCCTTGCCAACACCGTCAAAGATGGCGTCGATACCATGACCACCCGTAATCTCCTTAACCTTGCTGACAATGTCATCGTTGGAGTTGACCAGATAATCCGCACCGTGTTTCTTGGCCAGCGCAAGCTTCTCATCCGTGCTCGCCGTGGCAATGATCTTGGCCCCAACGCTCTTGAGCATCTGCACCAATAGCGTGCCCACGCCTCCCGCAGCAGCATGCACCAGAGTCCACTGGCCGGCCTTGACCTCGCCCGCCTCGCGAATAAACGTCCAGGCCGTCAGGCCCTGCAGGTAGATCGCCGCGGCGTGCTCGCTGGACAAACCCTCGGGGATGGCCACGACTTTCTCGGCGTCCACGGCGGTATACTCGGCGTAAGTCGCAGACTCTCCGCCGGCCATGTAGGCGACGCGGGTTCCGGGCGCGAACCTGGAGACGGAGTCGTGAACGGCCACGACCTCGCCTGAAGCCTCGCGGCCCATGGTCAGGGGGAAGAAGGGCGCGGGATAGAAACCGGCGCGGAAGTAGGTGTCGATGTAGTTGACGCCGGCGAAGTGGTTCTTGACTAGGATCTGGCCCGCGGATGGTTTAGGCACAGGGATGTCGTTGTGCTCGAGGACTTCGGGGCCGCCGTTTTTGGCGATCTGGACGGCCTTCATGGTTGCTGGGATGGGAGCCATTTTGGTGGTGGAAAAGTCTCCACAGAAGTGAAGTTTTGGTGTTGTTGCTGTTGTAGGAGTTGTTTTTGTTGAGAGCAATTGTAAGCTTGAGAGGGATGAGGGGCAGAGGGGTTGATGAGATCGATGAGGGGCAGTAAGGGAATGAATATAGCCGCGTCTTATCACTGAATGCGATTGTCTAGAGAGGTCATGCACCGATCGTGACGCAGTTGCAATTGGCTTTGAAATGTGCATCATCTTGACTTGTGCTTATCCAATTGTTTTCCCTGAAGCTCGAGCTGTTCGTATAAGTTATACGGCTAGGATCGGAGGCGAACCGGCGCTGTATTAGTAATGTCGTTATCCCGCCTTGTAGGAGAGTGAATGCGATAGTTGACATATAGGGCGCATCGACAAGCGGAAATCGCGCCGGTTTTGCCCCGTCCGTATACTGTATGCGGACGGACGCCCGGCGTTTAGGGGCGACTGTAGCGGAGCTGCTTCCGAGGGTTGAGAAGACAAACTAAAAGCCTGGATAAACTGTTGAAGCCCCTCATTCTACTCTGAGCCTCTGTGTATGATGTCGTTTATGATAGTGATGAACATTCGTCTCTTACTATGGCACTTATGAGAAACTATTGCTTGTTTCCAATTCATAATATGATTTTTTAATAACCATCACCGTATGTATGTCATATATGTCATATAATTGACTGCATGAGTTAATTGAATGACGTCGTGAGGGGCAAATTCTTAAAATCATTTTATGACCTGCTGCACGGCATGAAAAAATGGAGTGGTTGATATCGCGATAAGAGCTCCAGGCAAATGCCCCGCCATGCACTCAGCCTTGCAATTGCAGGCCTCAACTCATCTCAAGTAGAAGTCCAGATATTGAATCTCAGCATCAGCTAAGCTACATTATAAAGATGCCACCTAGACTACCTCTCAAGGGCTTCCTAGCCGCTGCCCGGTCTGCTCTCACAGCACCCCCAGCCCAAAGATCAACTCCTCTCACCTTGGTGATTGGCAATGAGTCTGCAGGTGTGTCATCTCACATTACTACAATTGATCCAAGTATAGCTTCTCACTAACATATTTCAAGATCTTGACTCACTATGCTCAGCCGTAGTGCTGGCGTATATTCGCTCCAATACATCTCCTCACACGCTACACATTCCCCTCTCAAACATCCCCCGGTCTGATCTTGTACTGCGGACTGAGATGACTGCTGTCCTGCAGGAAGCTGGATTGGCCCCTACAGACATCCTCACGCTGTCTGAGCTCCCCGATCTCAAGCCTGAAGATACAGAATGGTTTCTGGTAGATCACAATGCCTTGACAGGTGACCTGAAGAAATTCCAGTCGCGAGTCATCGGCGTCATCGACCACCACGTTGACGAGAACGTCACCAGTCCAGATGTCAAGCCACGCATTGTCGAGCCCTGCGGGAGCTGCATGAGTCTCATAATTGAAGAATCCCGTGCGGCATGGGACTCTTTTGCTCCGCTGGAATCTGAAGATGCTGCTGTCGAGGACGACAACCTGGCTAAACTCGCTTTGGCACCCATCCTCATCGATACTCTAGATTTAAAGGAAGAGCACAAAGTCAAACCAAAGGACATCCTCGCCGCAGAATATCTGCATACAAAAGTCCACCGTCATAATCACTTCCACCAAACGAAATTCTTCAAAGAAATCACTGCCGTCAAAGAGGATATCTCGAAGCTTAGCTCTCAAGACATCTTCCGCAAAGACTACAAGGAGTGGGAAGAAGCAGGTCTCAAGCTGGGCATAAGTTGCGTTGTCCAAAACTTCGATTACTTGCTCGAAAAGGCCAAAAAGCCAGACGTCTTCATCGACGAATTGGCTTCTTGGGCCAAAGAGAGAAAACTCGACGTCGCCAGTGTCATGACAACGTCGGATCCTGGTGGAGAATTCCAGCGTCACCTCCTTGTGTGGGGTATTACAGACAAGGGAGTCGAAGCAGCGAAGAATTTCCCTAGTGTTGCAAAGACTTTGAAGTTGGAGCAGTGGAAGGATGGGTTGTTGGATGGTGATGATGGGAAGAGAAAGGCGTGGAGGCAGAAAGACTTGTCTGCGAGCAGGAAGCAGGTTGCGCCGCTGCTTCGAGATGCTCTCAAGACTGTGGATGGAACGTCTCAGTCACAGCTGTAGAATTGATACTATTATAGAAAGCGAAAGAAAATAGGTTGGCTATTTATCCGCCATTTATGACTTTGTCTAATTTATACAAACAAACTATGTTACATAAAACATGAGAGGCCTTGTTGGGAACGCAAAGCAATACAGTCATAAGTCCCTTTGGAGCGGCGTCTTTTGTACATGATTTAGTCTCTTTTCCCAGTCCCAGATTTACCGATGCTCCCTGCCAAATAGATACATCTGAACCATGCTAATTTTGATTGGACGGCATCTGTCCCGACAACTTGCGAAGCGTCTGTGCCCTCTGTTCTCTCGCCTGTTCTCCAGCATGATGGTGTCGCAGGTTCTCAACCTCCCGCAGAACGCGCAAGAATTCCCTATGCACCAATTGCCGCTGGCCAAACAGGTCCAGCGAATCTTGAGGCGGAGGGTGATGCAGCAAGCTCTCGGCGGCAGGATCTGCAACTAGGATACAGGCCTTCAATGACACGTACAATGGCCCAATAGGCCATACCTTGGGCTCCTCCTTGAGCATTTCGGGATACACCCAACGCAGAGCATCAGTGCACAGCTTCCGATCTCCAGTAGCTGCCAGAACGCGGTAAGCAAACTCATACAGCTCTGGTGCCCGAGGCAACTGAAATCGAGCAGGTGAGCGAAATGCGTCCCAAAACTTCTCCCACTCTGATCGGTGCGCATACGCCGCCATGAGTCGCAGGATCTCGCTATTTTTCAACGCAGACTTTTGCCTAGTGGATAGAAGAAACTCCACATTCTTCTGTGCCCGCTGCAGCTCCGGTCCATATGCCGGAGACATGGCGATGGATTCAATGAGGGCGATTAGCCAGTCTTTGGACATGACCGAGAGTCCACGCTCCTCCGCCACGAGATTGAGCTGATCTACCAGAGCAAGTCGTTCTGACGCAGTGTTTTCTTCTGTTAGCTCAGCCCGAAATACTGCAGAAATGAGGCTTTGCAAAGTTTCGCGACTCACGGGGCTTCCGGCCACTTGAAAGTCATGGATATGTCGCCGCAGTGCACTCAGATCAAACGAAGGGCTACCAGGCTCATCTCTTGTTACCAGAGTTTCGTCATTCATTGAAGTCGCTCTGGACTCACTGCTCTGGGTACGAGCTTGAAGACGTCGGGCCATGGTCGAAAACTGGCGCTGCTGTTGAGAAGCCAGCTTCAGGGCTTGCCATTGATGAGCAGAAGGGCTGTCGGGCATCTGGATCTTTGAAGTGACCAAAGATTCTAGCTCCGAGGGATTTAGCGGCGTCTTTCCCTTCACCATTTGCATCTCTTCAAGGTTGCGCTTGAGAATGCCTCTCCAAAGGGTTTCCAAATCAAGCTCGTTTCGTCTCGATTCCGTCATGCATTGCACAACGACTGTTGTTCCTGTCGTTGGTGTACCGAACCCTGAAAAACGACCACTTTCGTCGTAACTGGAAGCTTCTTGTACTCCGTTCTCATGCGCCATGAAATTGACGCATACCCAGCCTGTCGAAATTCCATTATCAGAACCAGGCAAAATCATAGTGTTGCTCCCCAGCATCTTCGCCTTTTTCCTTAGTCTGCGCAGCTTCGTCTTGAGTTCTCCCGGCCCAATTAACCCATCTGCCCGAGCACCAACTTGGTAGTTTCGCCGCAGCCATCGTACGAAGCGACCTGCCGAAATGTGCAAGTGTCTTTCACTTCGCGCCGTTCCGAAAATCATGATGAGATTGGGACCGAGTGCCGCTGGCGGATCAAGGTCGCGGAGATCCAGCATCGATAACTCGTCCAGGCCCATATCTTCGTATATGTATTTCATCATCGGCTCGAGGAAATGAGGCGCATCTTCGGGTACTTTGGGTAGCGACGCAATGTGCTGCAGCGGCGCATGTCGTGGCGGCTGGACATCTAGAAACCATGGTGTATCCGCGGACTCGTCGCTGTCAACAATCTCATCCTCAATCTCGTCCTCGCTGTTTCGTTGTTCAATCGTTGTCTTCGCATCTGTATCTTTTTGCGCAGCAGTGCCAAACTGCTGGCTTGGCGGAAAACTTCGTAGTCCTGAGCTTGCCGCCGGTCTGATTCCCCGCGATGCCGATTGTCCAATGCCCGCCAGTGGCCTGGACGCAACGGCCCTCAGAATCGCTCCTCGGCATCCGCAGCACCCCAAAGTCGCAGCCACCGGGCGCGAAATCATCTCTGCTGCCTTTGCCCAGCGCTGTGGTGGATGATGATGCTGCACAAGCACAAGTGAAATTTCCACATCTGGCAGCGCCTTTGGCTCTACAAAAAAGCTCCCGCAGTGGCGTTGGTGGGGCTGCCGCTATCAATTGCTGCCTCCACGTGACACTTTGCCCAATCCAACCAATCAAGTGTGGCGTCGATGGTACGAGAGAAAAACTTTTGGACGAGCTTCTGTGTGCGGTCCCGCATTGATGAAAGTTCTATCTTGCACCACCAGTAATCTCGATACTGGCGGAACTTTTTGTTCCTGACCAGCACCACTCTTGTATTATTTCTTTTCACATTTTGTATTTACTGTTTCTGTCTCAATTTCTTCTTTTGCGTGTGTATATCTCGACCGTCTTCGTTGGCAGGTCGATTGATATCTCTGCATCTCAAAATGCTGCCGAGGCATGCGGGCCGCAGTGCCTCTATTCACCATGCGGCTGCTTTCAAGTCAATTAGAACCTCTTCTCGACTCCCCTCTCTCTCGGCTTGTATATCTACGTTAAGCCCACGCAACGATCTGGCAAAGAACCTGCGGCCATGGCGTCGTGGGCTAGACCTTGGCTTCGGCTCACACGAGCGAACGCTTGCTACTGCTGTGGATGACTTCAAAGTGGAGGGAATGCCATATAACCACCTCTCAAACTCATCAATACCACCTTTCCAGGCACCGACGTCACCATTCGAGATACACGCCTTCAACCCGGCATCACCTTTGACTATACCTGAGCCGGGACCCGCAAGGTCTCAGACAAAAATGAACACCTATGGCATCCCCGGTGAGCCTGAAGATATGCTCATGGTATTCGACGCTTGCATCAAAGTAGGGAAACTGGAAAGAGCAGCACTGGTGTTGAAGCGTCTTGGAACCGCTGGAACTACATCAGACGAAGAGCGAATCATACTCAACAACCGCTATCTTAGAGCATCTCTCAGCCAAATGCGCACCAAGCCCGATCGAAAGCAAGCCGAACAGCTCCACCAGTGGTACGAGCTACAAATAAGGAGCAAGAATTTGCCGCACACGGCCGAAACAATTGCCTGTATGCTCAAAGCATCTCTGCTTTCTGAGCGGGGCGCTAGATTGGACCGTCTGGTGAAGCGATACATGGGAATGGCACCCGACGAGGCTGGGTTACGAGTTCTCAGCATGGACGAAATTTTAAGCGATCAAGACCTTGCCGTTATTACCGAAATCTGCCCAACATACAACTTTGCGGCCGATGAAGGTGATTTGGAAGACTCGACACTTACGCCGGAAAAGTACGACGAGGCACAGGCTTCTCCTACCCTTGATACTGAACTTGGCGGGGCAAAATCCTTTGAAAGTGTTCCAGAGCTCATCCCAACTCCGCAGCGAGGAGAAGGCCTCAACACCCTGAAGAAAGGCCTTGGACTCTTGTTGGGACTACAAGATGTGGACATTTCCAAGCTACCGTATTCCGATAGAGTGGACATTCAACTTCAACTGGAAAGAGACTCAATTGGTTCGGCAATCGAGAAATGGCGTCTCGACAACAAGAATCTACAGAAACGAGGCGTCACCACTGCTTTATCACCCTCCTCCAAAGAAGGCTCCATGTCACAAAACATGGCGTCGTGGATGAGCGCCATGGAAAGCCGCATCCACCAAGAACTACGACTAATTGAATTGTCGGAAGCGAAAAAATCAAAATCTGACAAAGATCTCACAAGATGTGTCTATGGCCCATTTATCCAACAGGGTGAACCAGCACGTCTCGCAGCTGTAACGATACTGTCAGTTGTCAACCTTGGAACTGTCCTTGGTGTTGAGAAGGGTATCCCTATAAGTAGGTTGATTACGCATATCGCAAAAGCTGTCCAGGACGATACCGAGATGTACCAGAAAGAACTGGCCGAGAGAAAGGCTCGACGAGAGCGTAAACTTCGCTTTGTGGGCGAAGCGGACAAATCAAAGAAAAGCAAAAAGACTGTCAGCAAAGATGCCAACCCAACTCTACTCGATGCGACTGAGCAGCAGAAAGCCATGGAAGAAAATAGCCGGGAACCCTGGTCTATTCAAATCAAAGCCCAAGTTGGCTCTATCCTGCTCCAAATGTTGATCGAATCTGCCAAAATTAACGTTGTGGCAGAGGGTTCAACATCTAAAGAGCTGATTAGCCAATACCAGCCTGCATTTAATCACCAAACGCTACTGCGAAAGGGCAAAAAGGTTGGAGCTCTCACTTTCAACACCCACTTGGTTGAGCAGCTGAAGCGCGAGCCAATGGGCGATTTCATTGCCAAGCATCTCCCTATGGTCGTTGAACCCAAGCCTTGGTCGTCTTTCAGCGAAGGCGGATTTTTGGACAGCAAAACTAGCCTTGTCCGAGTGAAGCCCGGAGACGTCGAGCAAAAATTGTACAGCAACGCCGCGATCAAACGTGGGGATATGACGCAGGTGTTCAAAGGCCTGGATATCTTGGGTAAAACAGCATGGATCATTAATAAGGATACCTTGAATGTTATGATGGAGGCATGGAACAGTGGCGAAGAGATTGCCGACATTCCCCCTCTCCACCCAAACTTGGAAACCCCAACAGAGCCAGATGCTTCAGCAGACCCCCTTGTTCGGGGCAAATGGATTCGAGCAGTCAAAGCGATTGAGAACGAGCGATCAGGCTTACACTCTCAGAGATGTTTTATGAACCTGCAGCTTGAGATTGCACGAGCCTTCCGTAACCAGACGATATATTTCCCACACAATGTCGACTACCGTGGAAGAGCTTATCCTATGCCAACATACCTCAACCACATGGGTGCCGATCACGCGCGTGCCATTTTGAAGTTTGCCAAGGGCAAAGAGCTGGGAGTGCGAGGCTTACGGTGGTTGAAAATTCATTTGGCCAACGTGTACGGCCTGGATAAGGCCAGCTTTGACGAACGTGAAGCCTTTGCGAATGACAACGTGGAAAACATTATTGACTCCGCGACCAATCCCTTGAAAGGCAGTAGATGGTGGCTCAAGGGTGAAGACCCGTGGCAGTGCCTCTCTGCGTGCTTTGAACTGAAGGCCGCCCTTGAGCTTCCTGACCCTACAAAGTTTATATCACATCTACCTGTTCATCAGGATGGTACTTGCAACGGACTCCAACACTACGCAGCTCTCGGTGGTGACACATGGGGAGCGAAGCAGGTCAATTTGGAGCCTGGAGAGAGGCCTGCCGATGTGTACTCTGCAGTCGCCAACCTGGTCAAGGAGGCCATCGCTAAAGATATGGAGAAGGAGAACAAGTTTGCACTGGCGCTCCATGGAAAGATAACCCGCAAAGTGGTTAAGCAGACTGTGATGACGAACGTCTACGGTGTTACCTTTGCTGGAGCCAAGAAGCAAATCTGCAAGCAAATCGACGCCTTATATCCTAATCTGGGCAAAGAATGCGGCATTTCCAACATTCTCCTGTCCACATATATTGCGAAGCAAGTCTTCCAAGCTCTTGCTACCATGTTCAGGGGTGCCCACGACATCCAGTATTGGCTTGGAGAGATTGGTGGGCGTGTGTGCCGAGCGCTGACTCCAGCTCAGCTACAGCAAATTGTCGACTCGTACGGCGAGGGTGAGGATGGTGCTTCTCGCGCTGGCAAAACCAGGAAAAAGGCACCCGCTGGAAAGAAGGGCGAATTCGACGATCTTATCCAGCAGTTCCGTTCATCTGTTGTTTGGACAACGCCACTTCGAATGCCTGTCGTCCAACCTTATCGCAAGACTACTGCACGAGAAATCAAGACTTGTCTTCAAGCTGTCATCTACCCTTTGAGCGACCAGACGGATCCCGTCAATAGGAGGAAGCAGCTCCAAGGATTCCCTCCCAACTTCATCCACTCTCTGGATGCCAGTCACATGTTGTTGTCGGCGCTGGAATGTGATGCTCGGGGACTCGACTTTGCTGCTGTTCACGATTCATTCTGGACACATGCTGGAGATCTCGATGTTATGAATGAAGTCTTGCGAGATGCCTTTATTCGAATTCACGAAGAGGATGTCGTTGGCCGCTTGGGCGCCGAGTTCGAGGCACGTCACCAGGGTTCTATCTACCTTGCAAAGATTGACCCCGATACCCCGGTGGCTCAAAAGATCAAGGAACTACGAAAGAAGAGCAAGTTGTCTCCCAAGGAGGAACTTCTCCTTGAGCACAAGCGCAACCAGCTGAAACTCTCCGGGAACCCTTGGGACCTCGAAGCTGCTAAGCAAATCGTCACCCCTGCATCTGTGTATGAGGACATGATGGCTGCCGAAGTTGACATGGACATCCAAGAGGATGCCAAGGATATTGGACTTGGTGCTATCCCAGAAGACGAGGCCCCCAGCGTTAGTGCAGAGGAGATTGAGGCCCAAACCGGAGACTCTTCTCAAGCTGCGGAGCTGGCTGAGCGACTCATGAAAGACATGGAGTCGTCCTTCTTCGAAACCCAGATTACGGGGCAGAAGAGTGTGGCTCCGGTCAAGAAGCAGAAGAAGACACCGCTTCCTGTTTGGCTGCCGCTTACTATCCCAAAGGTTCCCGAGAAGGGCGACTTTGACGTGAAGCGCTTGAGAGAGAGCAAGTATTTCTTCTCATAGAAGGACAAAGACGGTGCAGCGTATATATACATCGCGTCTACTGCGATGATCATGTATAATGAAGGACGGATATAAAAAAAGGAGAATCGGAAAATGGAGAGGGTTGGGGGGTTGGGATGGCGTTGAAAATCTTGTGCATCTATATGGCGTTTTCATTTATTCAGCACTGGAGTTTGAAGAACATGGGGGCATTTTTCAGCGATTTTGTATACAAGCAATGTATATTAGGATTCCAGATGGGGGAATTGATTGACAGCACCGAAATGGTGGCTGCTCAGCTGTACATCAATGCAATACTCCACGGTCATGGCCAAGCTATGACAAGACATTATGTAAAAAAGACAATCAAACTACCACACAAAAACAATCGCTTGTAAACAACTTTGAATCACGTAGAACTGTTTGATGTGTCGTCAAAAGTCTTTTCACTTGGTCTATGTATAATATATGTCTGTTTACCTAACGGTAGCATTCGCCAGGGACTTGACTGTGCAAACACCGCCGCTCTCAGTCACCAGCTTACCAACACCAGTCTTGCCAAGCACCTCAACGACGCTGGCATCAAAGGCAGCCTCGAGGTTATCAGTGGTGGTGAAACCAGGCTGGAAAGTCTCCCAAATCTTCTTCTTGGGGTTCAAAACACCCTCAGGCTCACCCTTCCATCCCTCAAAGTAGACACGCTCACCAGCCTTGGCACCCTCAGGAGGAGTAACGAGCTCGACGGGGCCCTTGTGGTCGTCGACTTCGCCCTCCTTGACCTTGGGAGAGGCGGCGAGGACCATGGCGCAAGACTTGATGCCTCGCATCTTGACGGGCTTTAGGTTGGCCACGACAACGACCTTGCGGCCCTGCATCTCCTCGAGGGGAATAAGGCCGTTGAGACCAGAGCAGACGGTACGGCAGATTTGGCCCTCGTACTCGGTGGTGTCCTCGCCAGCAGGATCGCCCATGGCAATGGTGGAAACGAAGAGAGAGTCGGCATCAGGGTGGTTGATGGCCTTGAGGATGTGGCCGACTCGGAGATCAATCAGGCTGGGAGAAAGAGGGGCAGCGGCAGCAGGAGCCTTCTGGGGCTTAGGGGCCTTCTCCTTCTTCTCCTTCTTGGGTTTGTCACCTCCAGTAGCGGCGGCGGCAGTGCCCTTGGCCTCAGCAACGACCTCCTTGGCCTTATCTTTGACCTCCTTTGCCTTTTCCTTGGTGCGGTCGGCGAGAGTAGCCTCACCTCCCTTAGCAGCGGCAGCAGCCTTCTCCTTCTTGAGGCGCTCCTTTTCGGCCTTGGCATCGACGGGGGGCTTGACATACAGGACCTCCTCCTGGTCGACCTTGACCTTCTGGTCGTCCTTCAGATCCAGGCCAAAGACGGCGGCGTTCTGAACAAAGTCAATGTGGCGGACAATGTGAGGAAGACCCTTCTCGCCAGTACGCTCCTCAGGAGTCCACTTGGCGACAAGAGGAGCAAGAGTCTCATAGATGGCGACATCAGCCTTGCTGGGCTTGCTGCCAAGAAGAGTGGTGCGGCTAGACAGGTGTCCGTTGAGAGTCTCGAGAATCTCAGACTTGTTGTCGGCAGACTTGAGGCGCTCAGAGGTGGTGAGCCATTGCTGGATCTCGGCCTCCTCAGTGGCGGAGTACTTTTGAGAGCTGAGGGCTGCCATCCTGATGGAAAGATAGGAGACTGGGGTGCGATAAGACGAATGGGCTGAGATGCTCGGGAATGAGCGAATGACTCGACGCAGAAACAGCTTTGCTAGTGGTGAGGATGAAGCCTGGGATGCTGGCTTCTGTTGTCTATGTGAGTGTGAGTGTGAGCTTTGGAGTGAGTGACTCTGAGGTGGGCAATTTTTTGGTGGCGGGGTCGAATCATGGTGGGATGGAGGGGCAGATTTCGGGTCTGTGGCGGAGGCGCCTCTCACCAGCCACGATCCAGCTAGAAGCGTGGCTTGTTACGAAGATGCTAGGAATCGGGCACTTTACGCGCAACACAAGAAAAGAAGAAGGGAGAGACACGTGACCGCGTTGCCATTTCGCGTTTCTCTACGTCACGCTGCAGTCCAGCTCTCTTCACGATTTGCTTCCCTTGGATCCGAGGAAAAGGTGAATGCAGCCTGGATTTGGCTGCAATTGGCTCTTTTCCGCGGTGTGACGCTTCACTTTTGTATCACTTTCCTCTTGGGTCCTGCATTAGTGCATTTCACTTGCTTCCTTTAGGATTTTTTCACACGCTTCTTCTTGTGTGACTTGCGAATTCTTTGGCTACTCGGCTGCATCGGAGAATATTGGCCTTGATTTACTAGACGACATATTCTGTTTGCGTGTTTCTTGTTTTGAAGGTTATTTTCTGTTACGATTCTCATCATGGCGAATACCTCGACTTCAGAGGTTGAATCAATCATGTCGAATTCACGGACACCGCCAACCACTGCTCCAAGCACTCCGCCTACTGACCCTTTTGATGACCAAGAAGATGTTGGCCTCGTTGATGAAGACATCATCAAGGAAGAGGCCAAAGCACGACTCGCCAACACCGCCGTAGAAGAGAAAAGACGCGCTACTCTTCTCAAACAACGAAGAAAGAAGAAAGCTGAGACCAAGGCAGAGCGAGAAGCTAAGGCGCGTGAGCTAGACGAGTTGCTACAGAAGAGTGCCGCATTTAGCGATATTCTTACCAAGAAGACACAAGTTCTTGGCCGTGTTGGCAGCAGTTTAGATGGCAAGAAACTTGGTGAGCACAACCTGCAGATGGCTGCACAGCCAAAGTGCATGGTTGGTGGTACGATGCGCGAGTACCAGCTTGAAGGTCTTACCTGGATGTATGAGATTTGCTCACAGGGTATGAGCGGCATCCTGGCTGACGAGATGGGCCTGGGTTAGTAAAACCCTTTTTCTTTTCATCCTTCCCATCTAGCAACGCTCTAACCTGTCGTAGGCAAGACGATTCAAACTATCTCACTGATTGCACTTTTACGAGAACAAGAGCAGTATCTTGGACCGCATCTTATTGTTGCGCCCCTCAGCACGTTGTCAAATTGGATTGACGAGTTCCACAAATGGGTACCATCTATCCCAATTGAGATGTATCATGGCAACAAGGCCCAACGAGAAGAAATCTTTCACAAGAAGATTATGAGCCATCTCAAGTCTGGTCGCCCCACTAACAAGTTTCCCGTTGTTTGCACATCCTACGAGATGGTGATCAATGACCACCATAACCTATCCCGAATCAAATGGGAGTTTATCATCATCGTAAGCCTTCTGGCCTTCGTTTGAACCCTTGAATTGCTCGCTAACGCACTCTCAAACAGGACGAGGGTCACCGTATGAAGAATGCCGACGCCAAATTATTCCAGCAACTACGACAGTTTTCATCTGCCACTCGTCTCCTAATCACTGGCACACCGCTGCAGAATAATCTCAAGGAGCTCTGGTCACTTCTTCACTTTTTATTACCAAACATCTTTACTGACTGGGAGGCCTTCGAATCTTGGTTCGACTTTTCAGAGTTGGAAGATGAAAAGGGGACACAGCAGTTCATTGAAGACCAAATGAAGCAAGATTTGGTCAAGAAAATCCACCTCATTCTTCAGCCCCTTTTACTTCGTCGTATCAAGCAAGACGTCGCTGCTTATCTGCCCAAAAAGCGAGAGTATGTTCTGTTTGCTCCAATGACAAAGGAGCAGACAGACTTGTACAATGTGATTTCTAACAAAAACATGGACACTCGATCATACCTCGAAGATAAAGCTGTGGAGATAATCCGCAGCAAGACGGCATCCCGGGCTTCTACTCGATCTTCTTCCCGAACAAGAGCGACAACAAAGGCGGAAAAAGACGACAAGGCAGCTTCTCTACCCCTTCGACAAAGAGCTAGAGGCGCGAAGGTCGAAGAACGGTCGGCGTCGCCGGCTCCCAACGCGTTTAGCCTGATGATGGGTAAACGGGGTCCAGGGCGACCGCCTAAGAATGCAAAGCCTGACCCCGTTTCAACACCCAAAAACCAAAAGTCGAAGCGGAAGAGTCCTCCGACCTCTGTCGTGTCAGAAACTAAAAGCGCAAAATCTAGTCGACAGTCGACTCCGCTGAGCGTTCGCAGCCGTCGCCAAGCTCGTTCATATAAGGAGGCCGATTCTGACGAGGAGAAGATGTCAGACGATGAATTTGAAGCAAAGCTGGCCAACGAAATGGCCAATGAGGAGGATGACGATAAGTATTCAGAGCCAATGTCTGCTGAAGAACTAGAACGAGCGCAGACTCTGGATATGGCCAGTATGTTCTCTCCCTTTCTACCTACGTTCAGATTACTTAGATGCTAATATGTCCGCAGAGAAGCAAATTTCACGCAAGAAATTGGGTAACCCCCTAGCTCAGCTCCGGTTGGTCTGCAACACGCCTCACAATTTCTACAATCCATGGGCTGTTGCTACCGATATTCCGGTGGATGAGAGTATCGTCACAGCTTCTGGAAAGATGCTTCTTCTCGATCGCCTATTGAAGCATCTCTTCATCGACGACCACAAGGTACTCATATTTTCGCAGTTTACTACACAGCTCGACATTTTGGAGGATTATTGCAGAGAACTACGTGGCTGGAAAGTCTGCCGCATTGATGGCAGCATTGCTCAAGCGGACAGACGTGAGAGCATCAAACTTTTCAACGAAGACCCAGCATACAAGATCTTTCTGCTATCTACTCGTGCAGGTGGTCAGGGAATCAATCTGGCCTCCGCCGACACTGTCATTCTCTTTGACAGCGACTTTAACCCCCAACAGGACTTGCAGGCTCAGGACCGCGCGCATCGTATTGGCCAAACTCGTCCAGTACTTGTGTATCGTCTCGCCACGAAAGGAACAGTAGAGGAATCTCTGTTGCTCTCCGCGGACGCCAAGCGACGATTGGAAAAGCTCGTCATTCGTAAGGGTGGGTTCAAGACAATGGGCCAAAAGCTCAACGAAAAAGAGGAAGACCTGGATCCTGATACCTTACGAGCCTTGCTGCTCAAAGACGGTGAAGTGTACGAAGCATCGGGAGGAGACGATATCTTGGGCGATCAAGATCTAGAGACTATTTGTGATAGGAGTGAGGAGGCATTTGCGAGGGCTGCCAGGGGAGATGGCGATGCGGATGGATTCAGAGTCGTTGAGACGGGCGCTGACTCGATCAAGATGGCTAGAAAGAGCTGATTTACTTGCTGAACTACGAACATGATGGCTACAACGAAGTACAATAATATATTGCTAGATGAGAAATACTTATGAATATAGATGAAGAATTGAGTGAATGACTTGTCAAGGAAGCGCGCTGAAGTCAGTGAAAAGGAACCAATGAAGAGAGATCTGGGAGGCGAAGACTACAAGGCCATAGCTACCGGAGAGAGTTTACACAATGATAGGAAAAAATCGGCTTTCTTTCATCAAATCACCTGGAATCGAATCAGATTGATAGGTATAATGTGAAGTATCAAACTTCAATTCTAATAAAATCCTTATACAACGCGGTTTCGTCACTCTTTTCCTTGGCCTAGTCTCAACCAATGATACCCAAGTAATCACCTGGCCGCAATTCTTTGTTCTGACTTCACAGCATTTTTAACTCTCCCCCATCCATTCTTGGAGAGCTAAATTGACTTGGCTTGGCACAGCAGGATGGGCCAGTAATATTTCTCTTTCAATGCTTAGTTGCAGTAGTCGTGAGACCGTGCCTATGGTTCTTCACAGCAATTTTAGTCTCACCCAAGACCATACATAAATCCTGGAGGATCACAAAGAGGCTCAACTGGAAAAGTACTTTTTGTAATATCCACAGCGAACCCACGTTCACAGCATTTTTAGCTACCTAGCCTAGAGGCCATGAAAGTACATGTATGTAGGTGGGGCCAATCTTTCACAGCAATTTTAACTCTCCCCAACTCCATATCATGGAAGACAGGAGGAGACTCAGAACAAAGTACTTTTCGGATTTTTGACAATAAGAGCTTTCTTTACAGTATTTCAAACGCCCTCGAGACCGTGAGACATGGAATCAAGCTGGGTTCCATACTTCTGAAGGATGCTTAGCATCTTCTATTGCCGTTCCTGCTTCCGGTTTCTTCAAGTCTGACTACGTATCTTAGCATCTGCTATTTTGCTACTACTCCACTACGTAAAATTCGATGCTATTTAGACCTACTGCAACGGTATGCAAGTTCTCACAAAGAAATATCGCACGTCAAGGTTATGCTAGTGGTTGGTGCCAAGTCGATTCTGCCTCACGCCTTGGGCGGAGTCGATTGACCTTGCCTGTATGCGATTGGAGCCAAGTATCTACGCGTCTCTAGCGTCCTTGAGTCTGATTAAAAAAGCCTGAAAGCTGGGTTGGGCAGGTTTTCACAGCAATCTTAACCTCCCTCAAGGCAGTATGATGGAGGAGTTAATGAGATTTAATTAGAAAATTTTAGGCGGTAATGGAGCCTAACCTGAGCGCGCCAGTATTCTTTGCAGCACTTTTAGAACCAAGAGGTTCAATGGAGTTGAGTTCTGTATTCTTGCGAGATGTCGTGTCGTCATGGCCGGTTGCTGGAGGATTGTTTGCAACAATTCAACAAGGCGCAACCTCGTCTCAAGTAATCATCTCAAGTAATAACCTGGAACAAAAACGAAGGAAATGAACATTATTAATGCTCTTATATGTCAGTATGCTCGCTATAGTACATCTAGCAGCCGACCGAACTCGGTATTTCTCATCGCTTATAAGAATTGGAGCTATTGAGTCAACTTGGCCTATTTCTAGCAGAATGATGGATCAACATATTCCACTCTGATGGGTTACTAAGAGGCTAACCACAGTTGCTGCATCTCTTGAACTCGCATAGTAAGCAGAAGAGAGTTTAAACGTCCACGTATATCGCATGCATCCCCTCCGTTTTTGCCGATGAGGTAGTTTGAGAATGCTAAGAGTGCATTGTTGTTAGTATCCGAAGGCGTGCGCCGAGACCTCCAATGAATCAAGTTTCACAGCAATTTAAATCCCCTTCAATACCTGGAAAATTAAGCGAGGCTGTAGTATCTTGCAGCATGACCAGTAATGTCTCGTTTTGATTACTCGCATAGTTGCTTTCACAGCATCACTAGTCATCAATTCTACCCTATGCCCCTTGAACATGACGGCAATGATCAATTACCCTGTAATCAGCTCATGATTTCACAAAGATCTTCATGGGCAAGTCAACTTCGCAATCAGTACACCTTTTTCTTTGCTGCAAAAGAGTGGCTGTCTACAAGCTGGCCATCCAGCATCTCGTATACCAAATCACAGAGCTTAACATGCACGGCTACTTACTTGCGCACTAATATCGTATATGGGAAATCAGTAATAGTAGTCGATATTTCAAGAATAAGGTCTTCGTATCAAAAGACACTTCGATTGTATCTTATTACAGTGCTCAAACTGCAAGTACATGCAATCACCAGAGTGTCAGATCCCAAGTTGGGGTGCTCGATAACTACCCCCTCAAACAAATACCATCTCAAGTCAGTTATGTGGGTGTTTGCTTAGTACCAGGCGTTTCCCAACTTCCGTAATAGCCATTCCCTTCTTCAAGTCAGCCCATGGTTTATTACGCCTTCAATTGTGAAAATTGCTGCTAGATGGTGTGACGCGACGCGTAACTCAATGCCGCGGTTCTCTCATGTAAGTGCAATCAGCCTACCACCGTGTCCAGCGTGAATGCGCAGGGTGGCTAAGCAAATTCTGCTGTAGTTCCTTCACGGCAGTTTTAACCTCTTCCGGAGGCAGCCGAGGCTAGCTTCCGGAGGGGCCTACTTCACAACATCTTCAACTCCGCCCAAGACCTGGGTTGGCGAATCTGACAAGGGAGCCATCATGAATACGATCAGCACGCCTTGGGATGGGTAATAATATGAATCCCGTTTAATATGTCTTTGTCACAGCCTGCTATTGCTGCATTGTTTCCATCTCTCTTATCACTATCCATTCTAATATCTGCCGTTATGGCTACCCTCGGTGTAACACTTGGCGCTAGTTATAAATGTCGTAGCGTTGTATCTAATGACTTATATAACGGTCAGGCGTTATGTGCCGATCGTTTCTAGATTGCCTGCTGACAGAACTTGCCTCACCGTGACTCAGGCCTTACACAACAATCTGAACCTCTATCTCTATCGAGACCTCCTCCGTCGAGACTCCGTTTTCTTGCAGGGGGGATGGCCGTGTCCTTCCAATATGGGGATAGCGGTAGGAGGGTGTCAGTCGTGTTACGAGGATGCCATCTGCGGAATGTTATTCGGGCTTTAGAGCATGTGATATGTGCTGTGATCAAGGTTCTTACGGCAGGGTTTTGGTATAAGTGGACATGGAACAGCAAGATAGACAGGTTCATCTATTAAGCCACATGTGCATCCGCCACTCGGTCAGATCATGGCGCGATCTGCTAGGTTAGCCAAGACTCGCCAATCAAGATGCTAAGACGGGGGCCAAAAATAGACAAACAGCTCGATCGACTGACGGAATCGAGGGCCCCTCTCTACGGAAAACCCCCCACTTAGACTTGCTTGTGGGGGACAGAAGACGGGCAAGACGAAGAGATGGAAGACGATCTCCCGGAAACCCAGGAGAAATTATTGGTGAAAACACAATATAGAGAGAGATCTACAAAGATTGGAATTTAAGATTCACTTAGCCTTCAACTCTGTTTCAAATGATCATCATGAGGGACTGCAGATGACTCTTCGTTGCCAACTTCCATTGATGAAGTTATCAATCACCTTAGCCCCATGCCGATATTAATCGCATTGACGGAGGTGGCCGCCTTCCGGCTAGCTGCCAAGAAACCGCAGCCAAGAAAACGCCGATGGGATTTTCGGGAGCCATGTGCCGCGCACCGACAGCCGTGTAGACAACCGTCTTGGCGGTCGTATTGACAGAGATTCGTATGCACGTCCGCGGACAAGCACACAGCAGAGAGTTGTCAAGATTGCGTGTACAGATGGATATACGAGTACTGCAATTGTAACCGCATCAACTCAACAACCCCGCAAGTAATCTGAGCTGCTGCTGCTGCAATCCAACCACATGATATCGTGAGCATAAGAAAGGATCGCGACATCGCCACATCCTTCACATTCCTCTCCTCTTCATGAGTGGCCCGCTTGTGATAAGAACTTCCCAAATAGGCAACTCGCTGCACTTGGACTTGGTATTAGCTTCACCATGGCCCTCTAGCCTCCAACTAACCCCGGCACTTTTATAGTTGGAGAAAGACGCCATTCTGCCTGCAGCTGTTGAGATAATATGTCACCAGCCTGAATATAACGATCATGCTAACCACACAAGGCACGTTTAATGCTAGCGCACTGCGGAATACGCCCCCTCACGAAGTCTAAGTCGAAGGTGATATCTCGTGCCTCCGGCGCTACGGCATCTGCTATCCGATCAACACCAATCCAAGGGCAATGGGCGGAGGTTTTTTGAGCCGAGCGCTACGTACGGGGGCCGGGGAACGGGAGGGGCTTTTTCAAGAGTTCCTTAACATCTACGGACGTTTTCCGAAAACAGAAGCTCATCAAAACTCTGCAATTGTGTACGGGCGTTTTCCGAGAAAACATACGGAAACTATGTGCGCTGAAGGAAGCTTGGAAAAGCATCAGTAGACATGTCGAGTCTCGTATCTGGGCTCTCGATTAGGAACGTAGTACTCGTACTTTTGAAGTTTGTTGTTTAGATCACGATGCAGCTGCGATAAGACTTCCGATATAGGCAAGTCGCTGGACTTAGTCTTGATGATTCCAAGGTAGTTGTGAAGATGAGGCGGATGTTGAGAAACACATAAAAGGTGCGCTCTGGACGTTTATTCAAAGACTTTTGATTCAGCACCAACTCGCAACAGCTCACTCGAACCAGTCTGAGCAAAGAAGTCAGTTTGACAAGTCTGTCCTATCATAAAAGAAGAAGCTTCATCACTACTTCACAATGTCTGTGGCACCTCCCCCCCAGGGCCTTGGCAGCAACTTCAACTACTTCCTTGCGGATGGAGGCAATGCCATTACTGGCCTCAACGTTGAGATTACCTTTGCCGAGCCTCTCATCTCTGCCTCAAACGGCTTTGGCTTCCAGCTCAACGGTTATGCCCGTAAGTGACTCCAAGTCTTGTTGTTCTTGCTTGTATAGCCAAATACTGACTCTTATCCGTTGACAGAGGAGCTTCCCGGCGCCCCCAGCACCACCCCCAACTGGCAGCAATATGTAGTCTTCTCCCAACCCGGAGACCGAACTCTCTACGGTATCATTGACAACTGGTCTGGCACCGTTCCCGCCAACACCTACCAACAAGTCATCAACAGCGAGTCCACCATCACAACTCTGCCCAAGGCTAACCAGATTCCCGCCGGTGCCGTCATCAACATCATCCCCACCTTCAGCTCCAGCAATGTCATCACTGGCATTACCTATGTCTACACTCCTCCCGGTGGCCAGGCCGTTTCCACATCCGTCACCTTGACCAGCCTTCCCGTCTACGGCACCAACCGAAGAATCACCTCCGCATATGAGTCTCCCATCTCCGCCCTCACCCTCAACATCGTCGGTGACTACAACGCTGCCGACGGACACTTCACCTCTGGCTCCGGTACCATCGTCTACACTGCCAACCAGCCCCTGACTGTTCTCACCACCGAGCCCAGCTACACCGCGTTCCAGGACGGTACCGGTGAGACTGCCAACACTGTCTACGGCAAGCTGCCCGCTTCCAACAGCAAGACCATCACCCAGACCTGGGGCATTGACAGCTCCGGATCACCAAGACTCGGACCCGCCACCCACGGTATTCCCCTGCCCATCCCCCCCAGTGCTTGGAAGGCGAAGCAGGAGAAGCGACGCAACGCTGCCGGTGTTGAGAACCGCTCTATCGAGGAGGTTGAGTAAATGTACGTTTGGGAGGAGCAGTATGGTTGTGGGCATAATGATGTAAAGTCGAAGACCATCATTTATGCGCAAACACGATGATTTTCTTGGATGATGTCTATAAAAAAAATGAACATGGTCGAGTCCAAGACACATTCCGCTTGATTCGAATTCTCAATCTTTTCCGAGAGGAAGGTTGTAAATAGTATCGAAGCATTTAACGAAATAAAACTTTGTCAAGCATATTTTTACATATCCAATGCTGCAAGTGATTAATACAATGTAGTCAAGACTAGTATACCGGAGGCTCAACGTCGAGAGGTCTGGTATAGCAAAAGCCTTGGTGTGATGGTAGAGGAGCAAAAGAGCCACTCACTTTTGTTCTCTGAGATAGAGCCTTTCTTTTATCTTCTAGCACAAGGAAAGTATACTCTCCTACTAGATGGCATAACAAAGTCGGTTTCCGCAAAGAGGAACTGATCTCTATCACTTGGGTGTCTTGATCTATCTTCACAGATATTCAAGGACCTCCTGCGTGAATGCCAAGAAGTGTGTCCCGCCCAAATTTAGAATAAAAATACAATATATAGAAGCTAGGGCATTATTGACTGTCATCTTGGATAATATAAGAGAAGAAGGAAGAAGAGCCCCTTGATCCAGCATAGACGTTGGCACGGTTAGAAATATCTTCCTTTATCGACAAAGGCACTTATTATATGGTCCGCATAGACTAGCAAATCTAGATTAGTCGATATTGACATCTACATCATCACGACTCAACGAGCATAAATATCTCAGTACACGTTGGAGGTTGAAGACTTCAAGTTGGTAACTAAAGGTGGCTAGACTGCCAAGTCGATTCAATCTCTTGGCTGAGTCTGGAATCTCTTGGCTCAGCCTGGGCATCGTGGGGGTGAACGGGATGGATGGGGGATTTGCGGGGCCCGGAACCTGTTCACAGCAATTTTAACCTCTCTCGAGGCATAGAAGGACTCCATCTTTGTAAACAATGACCAGTAGTAAAAGGCAGAACTGAAGCCAAAGTACACATGCACGCCTCTATATATACATCAGAAGTTCTTCACAGCAACTTTAGCCTCTCTTAAAGTTGAGAGAGACTCCAGTTTCTTGCAGGATGACGACATATGTGGTTACAGTGGGATTCAAGGTGTGCCACCCTTGCACAATCGGCTCACGGTTCACAGCAATCTTAACCTCTCTTGAGGCCTCAAAGGCCTCCATATTCTTACAAGATGATTAAAATGATACAACATAATAGGTCATTTACATTCTCAGCCTTGTTATTTATGCGGGACTCGCTTTTACGGCAATTTAAATCCCCCTCCAGGGCCTTAAAACTCCATTTCCTTGCAGGATGATCAGATTGTTACATCACGATAGTTCGCTTTCGGTAATACCCCTTTACCCCATCAAACAGGTGTGCTTCACAACATTCTTCGCTATAAAGTCTACTTCATGCAACTTCAGTACAATGACAAAAAGACACTCAATATCTTCTACTTGGGCGACTCTCAAACCCGAAACGTCTCCCAGATCAAGTAAACTTGACACAAATCACTACAATTCACATACACCAGTCACATGTAGTACTGAACAAGTACAAAAAGAAAAGTTGTATATACTTCAAAAATCGTAAAATTACAATCCAATCGCTCAAACCCCCTTACGCCATTCAGAGCCATCCAAAAGCAGTATCATCACTTAATTCAACTCAGTAACATACCCAATCTGCCTTCTCGGATCCCCCCCAGAACCAGCCAACCTCCCCGCCAACTTCTCCTGACTCTCAACCAACCTCCTCTGCGCCTCCAAACGCCTCTGGATCCGCGACTCCGCCGACACCTCGATCCGGTCAAGCTCCTCCCTCTCACCAATACGCATCTCAATCAGCGCGCGCGCGTTACCCGCCCGCTCAGAGTTGAGCTTGTTCTCCCACTCGAGGGCCTTGCGCTGCCTAGCCTCCTCGGCCTCGAGATCGGAAGCGGCAAGGGCCCGCGAACTCGCCAGCGTAGCTTCCGTCACAGCTCTCTGCTCCGAAAGACGTCGCCTAAAGGCATCGTTCGCGAGACTCTCTTCGAGCTGGGCCTTGGAACGAATAGTAGCGAGGTCCTCGGTCTGCAGCCTTCTGCGACGGGCATCCTCCATCTCTGCTTTTTGTGAATGTATCTGCTGCTCGACAGATGCGATTTCACGCTTCCTGGCTAGCGCAAGGGCAAAGTCCTGAGATTCTTCCGCTAGCCGCTCCGAGCGGGCCTTTCGGACTCGCTCTCTCACTTCCAAATCTTCCGGCAATCCGACGGCTCCCTCGGGCTGGTTGCCTTCTTTGGCATAATACACGTCCGTCGCACGGCTTGCGCGAAGAACAGAAAGGAGCTGGTCATGGGCATCGAGTGACGCCAGAACCTTGGTTATATACATTGTTGGTGAATAGACAAACGTTTCGTCTGCGTACTGGTTAAACGGCTTGTTGATGTGCTTCCACATGCCGCTCTTCAGCAACGCCCGTGTCGTAGATACAGGATCGGTCGCGTCGAAGCAAAGGTATAATATAGACTTGCCGTCCAACTTGATGGTTAAATCGGACCCCGAATCCACAAGGAAAGTCATGACCTTTTGCATCTTTCGTTCTCGCTCAGGCGTCATCTCTCCGGCATCGGATCCGTGCAGACAAACTTCTCCTAGGGCGCTGCGACCATTGTGGAGTGGACTAGGAAAATCGGGATCATGGCCTGCTTCCATCAAGACTTTAACTGCTGGAAGGTTGAGATCTCTGGCGGCGTTATGTAGTGAACCGTCGTCCTTTGACGGTTCTGCTGCAAGGAGACTTGACATCATTTGAATGGCGACATCACCACTGAGGTGAGTGACCATTGCCATTGGAGTTCTTCCAAGAAAGTCCATGGCATCAACGTCAGCTCCCTCCAGCAAAAGCAACTTTACAATATCTGAGCGACGTTCCCGAACAGCTAGCATTAGAGGGGTTGTCCCCGATAGCTTGGTCCCAATGTTGACCTTGGCTACTCTGAATGTCAGCAAGGCTCTCAACTAATTATGAATGAATGGTACGTGATTCACTTACCTCCTCGTTCCAGTAAAATCTGAATCAGATTAGAACTGACTTTCTTTTGCGGCTGGGCAATGGCCCATGTGAGCAGCGTCATCTCCTCTTCTTCTTCAATCTCGGGATGCAGTTTATATAGCATGGACTGGTCATGATAATAACCAGCATCCAACAACGTGGTCAAAATGGTCGAGGAGCGAGGATACTGTGAGATGGCTTTTCCCAGTACCGGCATGGAGCCAGCACGGGTTGCCATGACATCAACTCGCACGTCTCCCTCGTGATAATCTGCAAACATCTGGAAAAGTTCCAAAACCACGTCCTGGGTGAGCGCAGTGTCGAATATGCTGTGAAAGGCAAACGTGAGAGTTTCTGTGGATGGACGACAGGCGAGCAATCGGTGAGTCCATTCAATGTTTGCTTGGGATGCAGCCAATCGCAGGGGCTCTCCGTTCTGGTAGTCGACATTTGGATCATGCGCGGTGAGGACGTCGAAAAACACTTCGGCGAGTTCCAAATTCTCATCAGCATGCTTCATAATTTGGACGAGTGCCTCGCTAAGAGCGTCGCCCTTTGCACCCTTATCCAACAGCATCCCCGCTGTTTCCAGACCAGATGGCGTAAACCAAGCCTCAAACTTGTCGGCCTTGAAGGAGTTATTAAACGCCATGTTGATATCCTGCTGTGGAATTTCAATGTCCAATAGGAGAGCCAGTGTCGAGGAAAGTGACTTCTCAGCAGCATCAACCAAAGTCTTGCATCCGTTGGCCAAAGGTGAAGCGCCATACTTCAGCAAGAGCTTCACCAGTCTTTCCTCTGAATCTTCTTCATTGACCGCGTCGTTCAATGCAATATGCAAGTCTTCCGCAACGGGCAGGCCCGCTTTCATAAGATCGCTAATTATGAGATATCGATCATCACGGTTCAGGTTCCAGCAAGCTTTGAGTGCCCGAATCAACGTAGGAGGAGACACTTTCTTCTGCAAAATCCACTGGTTTAGCTTGGTACAAAACAGTTAAAGGCTGGATATTTTTACTCACCTGGCTATCGCCTTCATCCCAGACTCCAAGGAGGAGCTCTAGGTTCTTGATAAAAGCACTTCGTGTAGCCGCAACAACAGCCTCGCCATTGCTATAATTCGGATCCGCTCCGGCGACTAGCAGCACTCTCAAAATGGCCTGGCCGCCGTCTCCATACCTTGCTGCTGATTCCAGCTGCGCATCCACAAGCTCTCCCCTAAACCCCTTGCCCAGAAGCTGTTCAAAGATCATAGCTCGTTTGCTCAGGTCCCGGACTTCGGTAGCTGCTTGAAATCCTTCTTCTAGAGTAGTATTATTGACCGTCATGTCTGTTCCTAGAAGAACCTTGAGTACTTCCACAGATCCCCCACGACATGCTTCTATAACCGCTTGGCCATTGTTTTGCGACATGCTTGCGCCATGAGACATGAGGATATCGCCCAGCTTGACATCGCCTTCACGGGCAGCGACTAGCAGAGCATTTGACGCCGCGGTCGGCGATATCTCGTATGCCAATAAGCGTTGGCACAGGGCATTTCTAGTTGTGCGGTTCTTAATTTCCATCGCCTTGGTCAGCGCCGAGCTACGGTTTCCAACTGAATGATTGGAGCATTGTAGCAAGATGTCAGTTACGTCGGCATATTCTCTTGATATGGCGAGAGACAAAGCTTCACCGTCTGAGGTATCAGCCTTGGTTGATAAAATCCGTATTAGGCCAAAGTCCTCGGGGTACGTCTTGATTGCATGTATCAATGCCCGGTTGACTTCTTGCGGTGATACTCCGGCCTCCACAAGCTTCGTGGTCAACGTCTGTCTATTCATAGGATCTTGCAGCCGCAAAGCGTGAGGAAGCGCATAGCCCAAAGAAGCTTGGCTCAGACGGCACTGGGGTCCGAATAACAGATCAACAATCTGTATTTTGCTGCCCCTTATTGCATGGCACAAAGAGGCGCCTTGATACGCATTCGGGTCGGCCCCCGACTCCAGCAATATTTTGAGCGTATTGAGTGGTGGCTGCGCTTGGCTTAGGTCTCGCGAGATGAACTGCACCTCTTGGGCAAGAATGCTATCCAAATCCT